>CM076411.1:4924706-5152391 GCA_038363315.1 Mugilogobius chulae
GCCCACTTTATTATGGGGCCAGTCTTTATTTCAAAGCCTTATGTTGCTGTATCATCCACCACTGTTCACTGTAAATCAGACACGGATTGGTTTCCTGGCTTCTTTACAATGTGGCCCAGTCCATGGCCCATTTTACCAAGTGGGCCACATCATACTGCTTCGCGGCCGCATTTGGCCACTTTTAATGAGACATATTCAAAGTTTTTTCTTTGTTTATCAAGATCGATCAATATGAGAAAAAATTGTGTGATTAGATTTTTTCCCAAATCACACAGCCCTATTATAAGGACGTTTTTTAAATAAAATACAATTCAATTGAATCGAAAGTCTAGGCTAGGCTTGGTCAGGTTTGCTCAATCAGCCCCTGACCTACACATAAACTATAGTAAACTATAGTGTAGTCAAAATGATACAATAATAGTCACGGTCTATGAAGAAACAAAGTGTAAACTGACTGAATGTGCATTATTATCTTTAGTTAACAACTGATGGTGCACCTCTAAATATGGACACTAAATATGACTGTTTATTGTTCAAATGTTCATAAAAATACAAGTTCTGACACTAACAACAGTGACTTTGTTTTAAATGTAAATTATTAAGGTTTTGTTTTGGTTTTAAGGTAAATAAAAAATGCTAAAATAAAATTAATTAATGAAATGAAAAAAATGAATCAGAATTTGTGACTTAAGTGAATCGTTCCATCCTAGTGATTTAAATATTTTTTTTTTTATTGAGTACAGAAGTGCAGACACACGTTCAACCGCTAAATCTATCAAAAAGACATAAGACATAGCTCATCCTAGCTCTAAAAAAATACAAAACACTATTAATTTTTCATATTGTACAACATGTAAAAGAAGAAGTTGCTTGTGTAAAACTGCTGCTTCATTTCGAACAGTTTCACTTCTCTAAACCCCTGTGTTGTCAGACTATTTTGACGCAACCCTCGTACGTTTGCGGACAGTTAAGTATATTTTTTTGTCAGCTCTTTCTCTGCGGCCTGTCAGAGCTCATCTTGTGATACGTAACCGCACACGCACCACTGCCTCCTGATCCGTTCTGCCTGTGCTACATGTGCTTTCACTCTGATCAGCTTTAACATGCGATGTAAAAACACAAAAGGACCTGGATTTTACACCGGAGATGTGTGTGAGGTGGAAGAGCAGATTACTTTGACTTCAGATGTTTGTCATCTCAGAGAGCCACACAATTGTATTAGTCAGTACGTTTTAAAGATGTAACAATGCAACTGAAAATGCAAACAAGTAAATCAAATATAGAATAGCTATACCCGTTTTAGGCTGTCTTAAAAATGTAACAGATATTTTAGGGTGTTCATGTGTTTTGTTTACTTCCCTAATACCAGCATTTTTAACAAATTTTCAAAGTCAAGTAGAGTTAAGCCAGTATGCTGATAACATTTAGCCCAAATGTTAACAATATAAACAAACAAACTTTCTGGATTTCAGCGGACAAAACAATGCATAAAGATGTGGATCTTAGACATTCCAATCTTAGAAAGTTAGGCGTAGAATAAGTGTAAAAAAAAGCATAACACTAAAACCGTGGTTCTCCTGCAGGGTTGTGTACTTGGTCCTTTGTTGTTCACATCTTAACTATTGCGGATGATGGTTGTAGGACGCAATCTTTTTTTTTTTTTTTTATAAAGCACATTTACATAACTACAGCTGCCCAAATGCAGTACACTAGCGGTCCCCAACTTTTTTCTTGTAAGGACCAGTGCAGGGACCGGTCGACATACAATGCATACATCTGATTATTATGTAGGCTTTTAGCTCTCATTGCTTCAGTTTGCCTTTTAAGTGGTGATACTGTATATCGTCATAGTAAAGCACAAGGATGTAGTGATAGACGATTAACTAAAAATAAAATACTTTTAAAAGATTCTCTAGATGGCACTTGTAGTTGGGGACCCCTTCTGTACACATTTCACATACATTTAATAACATAAAAATCACATGAAAATAAAAATTTAAAGAGATGGAGGTGAGGAAAGAGATGGTTCTCAACAGTAAAAAAAACTAGTAGGTGGGGACCAGAGCACCATTTAGAATTGATTTGGATTTAGCTAGTTCTCATTAAGTTCCTGTGATTTCATCTGCTGATAGAAGAAAACACAATGGCAACTTTCCTGAGAAGGGCTTGTCCCTCAGCCTTCTCTGATTTGAGAATGCATCAGCATCAAAGAACATACTTTACTTCCATGTAATAACCTGTTCTCATTCTTGTTCTCAGACAGGAGATATAAGAGTTGACCTCCAGAAGTAGCCACCTCTTCCATCTGTGAGCTGACTTTGTATCCTCAACAAAAGCACTGATATTGGAGAGTCACTCATTATGAGAGTTGGCAGGTACAGTATATTTGTGCACATGACACAGGTGTAGATGTGAAGACTCTTAATGTATTTTTTACATTGACCCAGATATGCCTATTTATACATATTTTATGCTTTAGTATTCTGTGAAACATTATCTTGTTTTAGGTGTGTATAAAAATGACCATAAACAGAACCTGATCTGAAGTTATATTGATAAATAATCCTTTGTAACCTGGCAACTCTAAGCCTTGTGGAAACACTCCAAACAGTCAGACCCAGTATGGAGCAAAATGGAACTCCGATGTGGAAAACAAAAAATCCATCTACTACTACCACTAAAACTACTACAACTGCTGCCTCCTATGTTGCAAATGAAGAATAAAAAACATTCATATTTTCTTTACTAACAAAAACTAAAATAAACCAAGAACCAGTTGTCCAAGGCATAGAGTAAGTCCGGAGTATCGCGTTGCTTTCCAGCTCTAAATGAGCGGTGTGTGCGCCCGGGAGAATGGGTGACCACTAATAAGCGCCTAGAGCCCAGTGACCCGGTGGTTTGTGTACTGCGGCTGAGGAAATGTTCAAATGCACACACGAATGTTCCCCCGCGTGTGTTTTCACCTATGGCCTGATGAACGCAGCCCGTCATTATACCTCCACAGGCTGGAAGCAATCAGCCGCTCTGCCCTGAACGTGGCCGGATCAGGGAGTTCAGACCTGCACGGCTACGACCGCAGTCCACCGAGCAAAAACAAGGCATCTTACTAACGATGTCGGAGTTAGCTTTGGGTAAAGTCAGGTAGCATAAGGTTCTATTCCTTTTACCGAAAGACATCTGTAAAGTTAAGGGGTTCAGACCTGCATAATTATGACCGTAGACCATGCATCGGGTCGGAGACAAGCAAAACATGGCAACATAATCTTACTAACAATGTCGGAGTTAGCTTTGGGTAAACTCAGGTAGTATAAGGTTCTATTCCTTTTACTGAAGGACATCTGTAAAGTTAAGGGGTTCAGACCTGCATAATTATGACCGTAGACCATGCATCGGGTCGGAGACAAGCAAAACATGGCAACATAATCTTACTAACAATGTCGGAGTTAGCTTTGGGTAAACTCAGGTAGCATAAGGTTCTATTCCTTTTACTGAAGGACATCTGTAAAGTTAAGGGGTTCAGACCTGCATAATTATGACCGTAGACCATGCATCGGGTCGGAGAAAGGCAAAACATGGCAACATAATCTTACTAGCAATGTCTGAGTTAGCTTTGGGTAAACTCAGGTAGCATAAGGCTCTATTCCTTTTACTGAATAACATCTGTAAAGTGAGAGTTCAGACCTGCACAATCACGATCGCCGTTCATCGGGCCAGAGATCAGCAAACATGGCAAATACATGGCAACAAAATCTTACTAACGGTGTCAGGTTAGCTTTGGGTAATCTCAGGTAGCATAAGGCTCTATTCCGTTTACCGAAGTTCATCTGTAAAGTTAGAGGGTTCAGACCTGCATAATTACGACGGTAGAACATGCATCGGGTCGGAGACAAGCAAAACAAGGCAACGTGATCTTACTAACGATGACGGAGTTAGCTTTGGGTAAACTCAGGTAGCATAAGGCTCTATTCTATTTATTGAATAACATCTGTAAAGGGAGAGTTCAGACCTGCACAATCACGATCGCCGTTCATCGGGCCGGAGATGAGCAAAACATGGCAAATACATGGCAACATAAACTTACTAACGGTGTCAGGTTAGCTTTGGGTAAACTCAGGTAGCATCTGTTAAAACTGAACCTCAGAACTAGAAGTAGGTATTGTTAAGGATTCACTGAAGCTAAGCAAGTTCAGACCTGGTTAGTACTTGGATGGGAGATCGCTGGAACGTCAGATGCAACAGCGGAACGACAAGAGTGGATTGTCGTTGTGTCCTTGGGCAAGACACTTAACTTGCAGTGTTCAGGCTAAATACAAGAGTTCTTTGTAAAGCTTGTGCGTCAGATTAGGCGTTATACCGCGAGCACATGACCTGTGTATCATCACCGTTCCTTCGCCGCTGACTTCTTTCATGCATCTCGTGCACGCAGCCGGTCAACGCTACAATGCCCGGTGTCCTCTGCAATGTTGGGACGTACTTTCTGCTTGTATGCGAGATGCTCAAAAGAAGCGCACCACACAAGGACAAGCAAAGAGAGGCAAATACGGAAATGTACCAATACCACGCGACGCACAAAGCAACACAGGACGGATTCATGAAAAGTGTTCCTTCAGGACCGATAAAAGGACTGTTCGAGATGGACAGTCCAGTAGACAGTTAAGGGGCAGCACCGGGGCTGTTATGAAACCAGTTCTCGATACCCTTCACTAGTCACAACATGTGGTATTAAGTTACTTGGTTTTCCAGATCTAAAATGTCATGACTGCTACTAATTGAAATATAACAGTAACTTTTCATTTAGACTTGGGCAAAGTGTGGCCCAAGGGTGGATGCGGCCTTCACATTGTTTTAATTTAGCTTCCTGCACGTTTTTGGGAATAAGCGTTACTGTTTGTTTTATTTGATTGACTGGAACATGTGTATGCACTTATTTTCTTAAAAACATTACAATAAATTGACAAAATAATAGGTATTTTGCTAACATGTGCTTGTCATAATGACAACTTGTCATACCAAAGATAGCCCGGCACGATTTTTACTGTAGTCATCCCACTGTGGCACCTGGTCTCCCTTCCAACTACTGATCAGTTCCTTATTTGTGAGAGCTGATGATGATTAGGCATTAAACAAACCGGCAGAACACACAAGCACAGATGGCCACACAAGAAATTTTTGGGTGAATTTACGTTCAGTTAACAGTCTAAAAGCATTCCAAATTACCTGAGTAAAACACATACATAAGGATTTAGGAGAAACTTTAGTTATATTTTACACACATTGACAGTTCACACGGGACAAGAAACAAAATGCTTACAGTATTCTTGAGGCCCCTAAGCAAAACTAATCCCACGTGACTAAGGCTTAACAAACCATATCAGATCCAGCTTTACAAAACACGACCGACATAATCTCACAAACCATATCAGGGCAGGAGCCGCAGCAAGACACAACAAGAGCACTCCGACAATGTGTGTGAGCTGTGTTTAGACTGACGCATTGTGGTCAGACTGAAGCTTTTGTGAGGCGTGTGCAGCCCAAGTGATGACTCTAACAAGCTCAGATAGAGAGCAAAGAAATCAGATTCACTTCACAACGCATAAACAAAACATATCCAACATCAATGAGGGTTAATGCTATGTAAAGCCCCATTGCATAACATCTCTAGTGACAGACTATAACATATGGAATATTCTAGATAACGCAATATAATTGAGTTAAGGACATACAGATTGGTGGAGAGGCACATATTAGTGATGCATGGGAGGACCAGTGACTTGTGAGACCAACAGGTTTGAGAGGGTCAAATAGATGAGCATGAAGATGAAGTTCAAAAGTCCAGCCAGTTCTCATGGATAAGCGTGTCAATACCACGCTATTGTAAACAACGTGTCATATGAACGCAACTTCCATTTTGTGCGTGTGTATTTGACGCGTTTCTGTCCCAGTGTTATTATTCATGAAGACTGACACAATCCTAACCTTAACCAACTCTAAGCCCCAGACCAAAACTTACCAATTTTTGCAACGTCAGACCTAAAGTTAGCCGTTAATCCCTTGAAAAACCTCCCGTTTGTCCTCAACCACATCGCGTGTTCGTAGTACGCCAGAATAAACAAGCGTGTAATTGCACGCCAAAACAGGGCGTCGTCATCAGTGTTGGGAGTAACTAGTTACAAAAGTAACTAGTTACAGTAATATATTACACTTTTCAGTAACTAAGTAGTGTAACTCATTACTTATAAAAATGTTGATAATATATTACTAGTTACAAACTGAGTAACTCACGTTACTTGTGTATAATTTACTTGCTTTTATACTCTTTTGAAAATGACACTTCAGGACCAAAACATCACAAAAATACATCTGTTTGCTTAAGTTGAATCAAATTTACATAAATTAACCAGTAATCATGTGTAAATGTAACAGGATTAGTGTTGTACAATGTCTTAACAAATGTTCGATTAGCTCAAAGTAACTCAAAGTAGTGTAACTCAGTTACATTTTTGAGACAGTAATATTGTAATACAAATGTATTACATTTTTCACCCTGTAACTAGTAATATATAATGTATTAGCATTTTAAAGTAACTTACCCAACACTGGTCGTCATGACACACAATTTGTCATGGCGTGCTATTTTACGCAATCCATGAAAACATGTTGCAAAAGTCATATCGCTCTAATAAAGAGCTCATAGCTTTTATTTTTGGTTCACTGTGAAAACAAAGTTACACAAGGGCGGCCGGGGCATAGGCAAACTAGGCATCTGGTGATGAGAGCTCCCAGTTACAGCCCTAAAAAAAAAAGACCAATTATAAAATTTGACAGTTTTTATTTCACATCAACAGGACACATATTCATTGAGTTATGGCCACAAATAGCTGATGAACTTACACAACTGCAGATGGGATCTATCTATTCTCATATCTAATCAAACTACCATTGAGGTAGAAGTCTGACAACATGTAAGGCTATTTGTTCTGTCAGACTGTTGAGAGCAAAGCTGATAGGGAACAGTGGGGAGCATATGAACATTTTCCTCAGGCGCCAAAAAGGCTAGAGTCGATGTGGTGTCGAGATTGGACTTCCGTCGAGATGGGTCCCCCTCACTGTGACTGTGAGACGTACCAAGCCTTCCGCGGTAAATAGTTTACAATTAATTCGGCTAAGTTTAGGCATAATTTGAAGGCTAAGTTTAGGATTGGAGCTTGGGTAAGGGTTAGCAAAATATATTACTGATTTTCTATCACTAACTTTAAACAAAGGGGGGGTCCAATCTCGACGGGGGATCCAATCTCAACACAACACCGGCACTGGAGCTACATCATCATCTTATAAGCCAGATAAAAGAAAAAACAAGACAGAAGAAAACGTTTGGGGTGTTCTATGCGCACGGAACAAGTCTTCAACACATTTTTAATAAACAAATGATGTTCCAGCATGAACAAAATCATCAAAACTATGGACTATAAGAGCAAACAGTCTTCACTTCCAGACACATGCAGAGCTCATTTACACTCTGTATGATTCCCCTTTACGTCGCTGTTTTACCTTCCCTAAAATTGTGCCGTTTTCTGTGAGTTTGCTGATTTCACAGGGGCCCTAGACAGTGTCACTAGCTGTTAGGATTTCCAGTTCCATATCGGACACTTTCCCTCAACTCACAATAAATTACTTTTTCTTTCTTCTTGCTATGGACAATCATCTTTGAGCAACATAAAAAAGTCAACTACTATGTAAACTAATTTCTTTTCATATTTTATACAAGATTCTACCAACTGCAATTAAGCTATTTTGGGAGATTGTCACTGTCATTTTTCACACTCCAAATGTTGTGATACACCAGATTCTTTTGGTAGTGAACCCGCTGCTTCACTTGTGCGTATAAAAACAGCCGGATGATTGAGCGCATTAGACAGAAGATGGCATCTCAGACTCACATTCCTGTCTGAGAGCGCCACAGTAATGGCCTGCTCCTGAAAGACTCTAAATCTTACAGGAGCTGACAGATGGACATACTCCAGTACACAAAAATAAACATTGCACTGAGCATAACCACCATAATGAATATGTTTGTATGAGCGCTGAGGAGAGCTGGTGCCTGCAGGACAGACACACAGTGGACAGAGGACACTGTTATTGTCCAGGGTGGAGTCGGGATCAGGTTTCGGTGCAGTTCAGACGTTTATCTGGCTTGTTTTGGAGGTTATAACCTGGATACGAGATGATGGGACAAATGACTTCAATCAAAAAGAAAGAGAAGGAAAAATAGTACATTTTCTCATGAATAGTTTTGTAAAACTGGGTACTTGGATAGCATCATTCATATCTCGATACAGGGCAGCCCAGTACAATTCAATACATTTTTTTTCTATAATAAAATAACTGTAACTATATTAGACACATGATTTATTCTCAATTAGTATATCTTATTTCAAAATAAGATTAATTTTGGCCTGACCAGCCAGCTTCTTCTACATTCTGTTTAAATGCAGAAGCATCTGGAATCAAAGACAGAGCCAATCCCTTCGTTGTCCAAAATTAGGACGATGACCGCCACCCTCTCTCACCCCTCCCCAAATTCAAAACTTTTTAACTTTTTTTCCTCTAACCGTTTCCATTGTTGGGTGTAACTTAGTTACTGTAATTAGATAACATTTTTGAGAAACTAATAGTGCAACTTAGTTCTGGTAAAAAACTTGCAATTAAATTACAGTTACTAACAAAATACTCTTTACTTTAAAGGACACATATTCAGCAAAATCTACTTTTTTGAGTTTTTAATCCTATTGTTAAGTTGCTTCCTCATCAAAACTGCTGCTGAAGTTTTGTTTTTTGAGATATCTTTTGTTCTCCCAAAAACACTGTTCTGAAAGGTTGCTGATCTGTGATGTCATAGATAGATCTGTGATGTCATAGATAGATCTGTGATGTCATAGATAGATCTCTGAGATATTCTGCTCTGTTTTTAAGCATTTTTGCAGGACTGGCATATCAGGCAAGAGTGGTTTGATTGTGTAACCTCTGTAATTTTCTTTGGCGTGAGTAAATAAAGCTATAACTCAATTTTGATGAAGAAAACTCACCCAACCCAACTTTACTAGACTTTTTTATTAGTTCTGGTGCATGAGATTCCAAAGTGGAGGAGCTTCGGAGCAGGTTTGAAGTAAAAAAAAAAAAACGACACAAAAAATGCATAATATGTGTCCTTTAAAGTACAAAAAATGTAGAAAAGTGACGTTATGTGTGAGATAAAATGGCTCAGAGGCACAGATCAGCAGCTGGAACAGGGCCCAAAATCATTCTAATGTTGATTTTACCTGTTTAAGCAGCTCATTTGTTGTTTGCCTCTGTTTAAATGATAATAAAATGTTAAATCCTATTTTTGATCAATGTTTGCAATAATACACACAAAGTAATCCCAAAGTAATGTAACGAACGTTCTTATGAGAAGTGGTGCTTGTAACTACTTAGCATTTTGTTTACGTTGCGGCAGCATATGGAGAGCACTGAGCTTAAAGACACAACAGCTTGTGACTCGCAGCTGTCATAAGTGAACATGACACGCTCACAATAGCTGTCAAAGGCATCATTGTACGGCCCGCTCCATAACTGTCAGTGCATGGGACGTGATGGACAGCTCCGATGGGACTGTTAGGACATGTCAGTGTAGAATGTGTCTGTCTTTGCTCTCAGACGACTGCCTCCTGCACATCTGCCCTCAACAAGCAGAATGACACTACAGGACATCAAATACTTAGCATCTTTACACTATATATATATATATACTGTATCAAAATAGCAAAGTTCTGTACTTAAGAGCATTTCCTTTTCAATTCTTTTCTATAGAGTTTTCACTATGTTGATCTAAAATGAAGAAATACTTGGAAGATCAGACAGTGAAAAGTGAATTGCGGTGGGTGTGTCACAAAACATGTTAAAGACTTTGAAAATCATCAGAATATTTCATCAGTGGGCTCTTGTATGCTTATCAAGAGACAGGATTGTGTCTTAACACTAATGCTAACAGGAAATACTCAAAAGTTAGCTACAGTATTTTGAAGTCAACTGTTGTTTCATGCACAGAGCCTATTTGTGACTAAATGAAATCTCTGTGTTTTATCTGAATCGAATAAAAAAAGTATTGTATTTCTCATAGATAGTGTAAGTCAGCGACCTGATTCACTCCAGTTTCACTTTGCTGTCTGTAAAAAGAACACAACCCCCAGTCGCTGTCGATGGAGGAGCGACGCACTGTCTGTTCACGTCTCTATGGGGACCACCGATGTGAAAGAACATTCAGACAAACACGACTCAAACAGCCAACAGTCGGCAAACAAATGCAGAGTGAGCATGCGTGTGATGTAATGCTTGACGAAAATGACAAACCATAAGTTGCACGCGAGTAGTAGTTGTCAAACTTTGATGGCAAATAGATGTATCTAGTCTTACCTCACGGATTAAGCTCAATTCGTATTTCCCTCCACAGTCCAGCCTTCGTACTGCGGTCCCCGTAACTCCCCCGTGTTTTCCTCGATCCAAATAGTAGCCATTCTCCTTTGTAGTTACGTCCCGTTTAAACCCGTGTAAAAAACAACAATCTATGCTCGGCTAAATACTGTTTTTCCGTAAGCGTCTTTTTCGGTGTTCCGCACTATATTCCTGCGCACTGATTCACTGGTTCTCCTGTGGCCACGGGCCAATCAAACAGCTGCATTTGCGGCAACTGGCGACACCGACTCTACCTGCGAGTCTTCAAAAACCCACCTCCACGACCTACTCCGCGCTCCTCTGAACCCCGACAAACCCATTTACACCAAACACACGTGAGCCGCCTGTCGGCAAAAGTTGCCAAACTGGTTCAGACGGGCGACCCTCGGCTTGGTGTGAAAGACCCTTTATAAGCAGTGACTGCAGCTGAATGTATGTGGATATTAACAAAGTGCTGAAAGACAGATATAAATGTTTAGCTCCAGTTTTGCAGCATGAAAATACTCTTAAATAAAATAAACCCAAACAAAAGCCTTGTTTTTGTACTTGAGTATTTTTGTTGGACTAAATACAAAAATATGTGTTTATACTCTAAGTAGGTTTGCATCTCTCTCAAATGTTGGCATCTTCTTACTCGTTTCCATGGAACTCTTGATCCTTGTATGACATAAATTGAATGTATATTGATAAAGAATGACCCAAACTAATGTTTTCACTTCCTATTTCAGTGGGATTGTGCATGTGATCTTTCTCCCACAGAAAATTACATTCATTTAATTTAACATAAGAAATGTTATTTCATAAATGTACAAGTTCCTATTTTTTGTTCAAGCGAAATCAACAGAAAGTCAAATCTGATCTTTTGGTGCATTCCAGTGAACTGGGAACTGGGATATTTCCCATTTGCAAAAATACTGTGGAACCCCAAGTTCTTCAAGTTATTTTTTTTTTAAGTATAATCCCAGTTCAGTTATTGTTTTTAGGATCAAAGTTTTCCTTCCAGATTATAAATAATGACATCATGCTTGAAATGTTTTCATTTGTTTTTTTAGGAGAATGCAATCAATTCTTCCTGTATTTTTTTCATGCGTTTTGTCCAGGTATTTTGAAGAAGCCATTGGACAGTTTTTAAAATAAACTCTCTAACTGGCATTTTCTATATAGCTTTTGACCAGCAGTGACTACAAGTGAACCTCAAAGACAAATGTAGTAAATGTTTTGTTTCAGGGAGGTAACAGGGAGGAAACCTAACAGCCGTGATTTAAGCTCTGCCCCAGGACGAGCAGAAGAGACGTACGGCGGACAGGTCAGGCTCCCAAAGTCAAGGTGAGCTCCGTCCGGGCCCCTGACAGGCAGCACTGATGAGGGGTCAAGAGGGGCCCTTTCCTCCCAAACGGCTGACTCGAGTACCTGCCCGCTCCTCCATCACAGCGCAGACACCGACATGACAAGAACACGGCTTCACAAACACACGCGCAGGCCTCCATTGTGTCCTAATGACGTCCCCCCGCTGAGATGACCCTCCGATACGGGCCTGTCCAGCGCGAGGAGTGACCTTTGACCTCGCAATCTTCACTTCTGACCGGGAGCTGCCACTGATGTGTCCTGGTGTGTGTTTAGGCTGCAGAAATGGACTGTTTTAAAGATATACAGACCTTTCTCTTTATTGAAAATTAAATGTATCAAATTGGAATACATAACATATGGTTAGCAAATGAGGATAAAACGTGTCACTATAATGAAACAAAATAAGCTAACCTTAACAACTGGATGGAATAAAGTTACATAAATAACAAATTATTAGGTAAGGTTAAGCTAAGGATGATTTGATTGGGATAATGCACAATAACATGAAGCATAATGGCAGAGATGCTTGTACTAGATTCACAGCTAATTTTCAAGGCGGAGGCGCTACGGAGGAAACATACGCAGGCACAGGGAGAACACACAAACTCCACATGAAAAGGCCCCCGGAGTCAATCCCAGGACCATTCTAGCTCTAAAGCCAGAGCACCCACTCTTGCACCATCAGTTATTAATCACGATGTGTCGAAAAACTAACCATGGATCTATTATATTATGGATAGGACATTGCTAGCTTGTAGTTTTGGAAAATTGAAGCTCTGTTTAGTTTTCTTTGTGAGCTGTTTTGTAAATTAACTTTTAGAATGGCAAACTGTGTCAAAGCTACTGAGAAAAACTGTAGTGGACAGTCTAAGCAAGTAATCCTCACATCCAAATTACTTTTAACATTTGTATAAAAGAATAGTTTGTCCTACCTACTCTTGTGCTGTTTCATTGATACAAGTTACTTTTTCCACAAAAAAAATTGCACACTCAAAATTTCTGCTTACCCACCCAAAGTCAGAGGGCTAGAACTGGCCCTGGTACTAAACATTACTGATCTATACGTTGAACTGTCTACAAGACATTGACTTATCTCCAGCTAAAGACAAAGCTCATAAAAAACTTTCTAACCCTAAACAGTTTGAGCTGTTTCCTTCAGGTTCAGATGCCCTGCCTTCACTAAAAAACAGGTCAAAACGCTAATTTGTGCTGGGCAGTTAAATAAACTTCAATGTTCAAATGGTTTTATTCATGGTTTCAGGTTAAGTCTGTTTTTTTGCATGTTTTGAATGTGTAAATGTTTTCTATGCTGTTTGTAATCCGCTTGATGTGGAAGTCTTTTGTTGAGCGTCTTCTTTTACTCACTACAAACCAATTTTAAGAAATCTATTGACTACAGCCACAGACTTGAGCACCCAAAAAGGGTCCAGCATAATAAAGCGTAAAAAAAAAAATAATAAAAAAATTGAAACAGCGTGTTTTCTGAGGCTTAGAGGAAAGAGAACATACTAAACACAATCCATCTTTAATAGTGTGAACAAATTTAAATCCAATGAAAGTCTTTTTGGCTATAAAACAAAGCTAAAATCTCAAAAAATAAAATTTTGCAAACATTTTCTTTTAAACTGCTATTGAAGAAAAAAAAATTGAGGAACAACTTCGAGCTCTCACTTGGTCTTTCTTATAAAATGACTAGACATAACAGTTCACGCACAATACTGCTCCGTTTCACTTCTCCTTTACCCAAACCGCCAAACCGACAAATTAAGGAATTGATATCCTTAGCAAGCATAAAAGCATCTTACGGGAAAAAAAAAAAAACTATGAAGAGAACAAAAGTGGGTCTTTGATAACTGTTATTCACTGGTCTTTGAATCCAGCGTGTCGTTCCCATCCATTCACAGACGCAGACTCAAATAAGAACTTCCTGACTCGCTGCATTGTGCTTGTGCGGGACTTGAAGAAGCCTGTATCCGGTGAGAACTACAAAGTTAATTATACACAATTGGAAGGTGGGTCTCTTTAACTGTTGTGCGGGGAATGCTAGGCCCAGAGGTACAGAAACGCACCATTATGTTTCTTTACAATCGCTGGAGAAGAGATGGAGGACAGATATGACTGAGAAATACACACGAAAGGTTAAATCTAGAGCAAGTTTGTGAAGAAAGATAACTAGGTGAAGCAGAGTTCTAAACTGATTTTTATGAGCTATGTCATTCCCCAGTTTGAGTCACTTAGCAAAATTGAGTCAATCATGCTAGTTATTAGCTTGACTATATTTTCATATTATATACTGACAGAAACAGTTAAACATGTTATCTTTATAGTCTTAGATCGCTAATCATATGAGATAAAGTCCAGTTAAGGAAGTTTAAAAAAGGATTAAATGACGAGGAGTAGGGGTGTAACGATTCAGGAATTTCCCAATTTGGTTCGATTCTTGATTCAGACCCACGATTTGATTAATTTCGATTCTTTTACAACAGAAAATTAATAATTAAACAGTGATACATTTAAGGTCATTAATCCTAATTTTGTGACAAAAAAACAAAAAAAAACAAGTGACTGTAAATTTGCCTTTTGGCTATTATTTCTATTTTAACACATAAGTAAATGGCAAAAAAAGTTATTTTATTTAATGTCTCCTATCTGTCTCTCTCAATGACAAAACAAAGCTGAACAGATTCTCTTCTCTGTCATATTAAACATCTGAGTTTTAAGTCTTTGTGTCTTCATAGTCTCTGATGATCTGTTCTGTCATTTACCTGTTGTAAACACTTACACGGTACTGACCACCGTCTCTGTGCTCGCTCTCTCTCCTGCAGCACTTTTCTGTCTCGCTGTGTGTGCGTGCATGTAGATGTCTGCTGCCCATGCCTGTGGCACTGCCGCCTCGCTCTCAGTCTCTGCTCACAACTCGTCTCACTCACAAACTGAGAAAGTTTAATGAGTGGAGAAATAGTTCCTGACATCGCACGGCTCGCGCTATCACAGCAATGTTGAGCAAGTTGCGTGCATATGAAGAGACAGTTATTTGATTTTTGTAGGCTATTTAGCATAGGCGATGTGTAGCGTGAATTTGGCGCTCTACACATTCGTGCTACACATCGCCAGTGCAGACGCATCTGTGGGGTTGTTTTAATAACATTATTAAAGTGCCCCTGCATCACTCCATCGAGCCGCATCGAGACAGTGCACAAAGCAGAATCGTAACTTTTATGAATCTTTAAGCATAAAAGTTACACCCCTAACGAAGAGCCATGCGTTATACAGATCTAATGCACAATGCGGAGTGTATTAGATCTCTGTAATGCCCGGTTCCGAGATGTTTAATCTGCTTATACCATGGTCACACGTCTACATACACATCCACACAGGACCTGCTGTGAGGAAAGAGTGCTAACCACTCTGCCACAGTTAAAACACTCTCGACATTGTAACAAATGCAACCTTTGTGAGCATTTCTTAAAGAAAACATCTAAGCATTATCCAAAGAGAAGTCTACTATCTCTGCTGAGATATTTCAAGTCATTTATCCTTCTTACTAGCCTAATGTATTGAAGTCTTATAAAACAATACAATTCTTCAAGCTCCTCATTTAGTAAAACAAAGCAAACTCTTGTCTCCATTTTGATCCTGGTACAGAGCCTTAAAGACATTTTGTACCAAGCAAAGTAGTTGAGCTTTCAAAAAGACAAATGACCAAAAGTGTATCTATAAAAAATAATGACTGAACGTCTTTAGGAGCCAGCGTTCACGGAGCCAAGCCTCAGCAGTGGCCCATCAATTTTTACTGTTTATGGACCGGAGCATGTCTTGGCGTGATAAGATCTGGCCAATAAGTTACAGGCTTAACAAACACAACCAAAACGCATTATACCTTCAAGATAAGCAGAACCTTTTTTTTTTCTCTCCAGACGGTTTTAAATTTAACGACCCTGACATTTACACTTGGGGTCTCTGGAGTCACCTTGGCATAGATTAGCATAGCGAGCGGTAGACTGACTTAATGGCGTTCAATAGCAAAGTGGCACCAGCGCTACTTAGCACTGTGCATTAGCGAGACTACAGGTACCCATAAAATCCAAACGAAAAAAACAAAAAAAAAACTAGCCCCTATTTCATGCCTTGAACATGGACCCATTAATAACCGGCTTAAACAAATGGCACTTTCCTGCTGATAATGAAGTGAAGTACATTAAAGAAACGGTTCGACCAACGGTAACGGCGGCGCACGGCCAAGACAATAAAATATATATGTGCTAGAAAGAGGCCGGAGAGAGTTGGGGAGGCAATTAAAATGGAAATATAGCGAGGGAATTTACAGTGGATGGAGCAGACTTGGAGGAAGATGACTGCAGAGGTTGGGCACAGTGTGATTTAGATGCGGAGAGTTGGAATTGTGAAGGAGAAAGAGGCACAGTTAGAGAAATGACATGGTAAGTGACACCAAACCGTTGATTATGATGTGGTATTGTGCGGTTGACGGAAAGTGTGAGAAGTATTAGAAATGTAGCGCGTGGCGTCGCTTTTGTCAGAGATTTTATTTGCCAATTCTCATCATATTTAGAAATTACAATGCAAAAGAAGGTTCTTCAGTCACTTTTCCTTAGAGAATGTTTCACAGTATGGTTTTAAGATTAGATAACTGTGTCGTGCCACCTGACCAAGTTAAGAGTCAGATCTGTGGAGAGGGGCCCACTCATTATAATAATGCAGGTTCTTCAAAGTATTTTTGAGCAACAAACATACTCATACTAAAATTAATCGGCATAGGCATGTTGGCAGATAACGTTCTTGCCTCACAGCCTTTCTGTGTTGAGTTTGTCTCTCCTCATGTCTGGGTGGTTTTCTCTGGGCACTCAGGTTTCCCCATCAACCAAAACATGCATGTTAGGGTGTATATTCTCCAGCTACGGAAGTCCCGACCAAGCCTAACAAGAACATCTGGAGATGTGTCCCCGAGCGCTGCACTGTGGAGCTGTCAGAGGCATTGAAGAATGGAGAAATGCCAAATGTCAAATGCAGAGGACACATTTCCCTACAGGCACAATAAAGTATACTTTCACCTCATCTAACCTTAACCCTAATACCTTTACTTTCTTCTTGATATACTTAATGATGTACTCCAAAACACTCTAGAACAAGGCTAGGCAACTGTACTTTTGCGAGGGTTATATTTTTTGCAAAAGATTTCACCTAGGTTTCTCCACCAAACATACTCCAGAACTGAAACAGAACTAAACTACGGCATAACAGCCTACTAAACAAAGGTAGAAAACTTGTGCCAACTCTAAATGAGGGTCATGGGGAGGGGGCAAGTTTTCTGGTTGGAAGGCCTGATTGGCATTGGGCCTTAACTTCAACAGTCCTGATCTAAGGTACAAAGTCTAGCCTGGGGGCTGAACTCGGCCCAACAGGAGATCTAATTTGGCTGGTGAAAGGGAGTTAAAGTTAGTTAAGATTATCTAAGTGATTCAATGTTGTGCTTAAAAGAGTATCAAAGGGATGTATAGGTTCACATCCCATAAGGTCCTGGAGTTTTGTTAAAAAATACTTTATAATTTGGACTGCCAGTGGTATATCATACATCTTTGGTAAAGAACCTTGCCATTTGTGAGTGTTAATGGAAATCATTTCCAGCTAAATGTCATCAAAAGCACAGGCTAGTATCTCGAAGACTAATGAAACAACTGCACAAGCTAATGGAGGCTAACACAGTTGGCACTACTATTGGCATTGTTAAAGAAATGATCTAAAAAGAAAATAACAGTTTAATAACAGAAAGAAAGTGTTTAAGGATGCCAAATCAAGAAAAATCTCCGAAAACATGTTCATAATAATAGTAATAATTTCAAATGCAACACAAAAATAGGGTTTACCACCAATTGTCCATCAGGTTGAAATATTGGTGTCGATGTATTAATAAAATTCTCTCAAAGCAACTGATATCATTACCAAAAAGTGTTGTATTGAGTTCTGACTGAATTAACTTGTACATAAACAATATCACTGATGCTACACAGTTTGAATCCAAATGCAATTATTCGTGCAACCCTACTCTATCATTGACAAAAAGTGAACGGGTTTAGTGACTGATAAAAAATGTGAAAGTATCAAGCCTGTTTTTGGTCTGAGACGGGAGTTTGAAATGTTAGTATTGTGACAAGAGCAGCAGGCAGACACGCAGGCAGACTGTGAGACTCTGTTTGTGGGACTGTGGTGAGGACACAGTAGTAGGCAGGCAGGGTCCCGGCTCCCAAATTACAGAGTACCGCTGAGAGAAAGGAGCCAGAGGTCGTCTGGAGCTGCCAGGGACTGCATCTCCTGCTCTGTGCCCAGAAACATCACTGAGGACTGGGCCGCATGCAGCAGACTCTGTCCTGCTTAGGAATGTCACTATATCATATTTAAAGTTAGAGGAAAATATCATCATTTAACCATGTGACTTTTCTAGTAACGCATCTGTAGCTTTACCTGAAACAGACAATTAAATGACAAAATGCTATTAGCAGTTTTATACACAAACTTAGCCTATAATAAAACACTAAAAAGTCTGTAAACTCAACAGTAAGTTGCAAAAAGGTTCTGACCTTTGCTAAATGTGGTCGGTAAGTTTGTACCAGCTAACAACTTTTGCAAGCTAATGCTAACAACTATAGGAAAACAAACAGGAGAACGCTCTGGAGATCTTCAAAACATACCGGACTAGCTTAGATGCTAAGTGTTATCTAACACTTAGCATCTAAGCTAGTCAAACTGCTTGTCTACTAATAGTCTATAGTTTTGACAGCTGTTAGCAGTATGCTAACAGCAGCTTTTAAGTAGTGCTATGATGTGGATTCTCACCTGGCAAGTATTGGGACACTAATAGAACTGTCTTTATGCAAAGACCAGCACAGCTCCAGTACAGTATCATCGAGCTAAATGTAATCACAAAGAAAAAACGTTTTAAATTGTGGATCAATAAAAACATTGACTCTTAAAAAAATACTCTTCAAACTATAAAAGAACTACCGGTACAATGCCTACATTTCTGTCCTTGATTTCAACAAACAAACTGTATTTTTCCCTCTGTGATGTTCATCTTGCCTCCAGTAGATATTAGCTTATTGCTTCTAGTCCGACATCTTGCTTGTAATAGAGAAATATGAGAACCTGTCACTATCTATACATTGAATTAAGCTTCATTGTATTATTAGATTAGATTAGTTTTATGACTTGAATAATCCTGATATCCCTGGTGCTGGCAAAGTGCTCAGAGAGAAACAGAGCGTGGCATGCTTCTCACTTCACAAGGCTGTAAAGAGACCACATCAACGGTGAGAAGTGTCGATGTGAGAAACAGTTCTGCTGTCTGTTCCTTCTGGAGTCTAAACCACTGTGGGAAAACGGGACAGCACTCATTCGTCTGAAAATAGTTATTTTAGTGACAATCGTTCACACGTCTTCAAGCAGCCTGAGAAAATGTGGGTTTAAATGAACTCACATCCAGTAGTACAGCTGAACAAAATAAATATATTGTAAATACATTAGTGAAGTAAAAAGTAAAAGTATTTTGCACAGATTTTTGATTTTGAGAAAGGGGTTTGGTTAGTTTAGTAATCTTTAGAACTCATGGTAAACCGCAAACACGTCTTGCGTTTTATGTGACGTGACTGTCGTGCGTGGGCTGCGCCAGTGGAGAACAGTGTGTGTCGACAGCTCACAGCTAAATGGAAAGGCGGCTGATGTTCCCAGAGGAAACAGCGCTCCAGGAGTCACATCCATCCAAAAAATCAAGTCGGGGGATGTTTTAAAGATGACCAAAGCAAGGCTGAAAAGTATCCAATATGCAAAACATGCTGCTGAAAAGTTGCCGCTGAAAGTGCTAACACATCCAACATGATCTAGCATCTTCAAAACAGTCGTCCGTCATGATGTTCCAGAGAGTGTCACAAGGCTCATGGCAAAAATAAACACATTTTTATGGTTCATTTCACATAAACTCTGATTTGTAAGTAAAACAAAAGCAGAGTATGTGTATGCAGTCACGTGACAATGCCCTCGGAAAACGTGTAACGTCGCCTAAATTATTAGTCAGTAATCATCTCTCATTGTCTGTACATAGAGAACATTTTTTTAAAGGATTGCATTTATTATTTTTATTCTACTGTACATCATACTCATGTAATACAATCAGTGTTTTGTCACTGTCAGCTAATCAAATGCCACTATGTATTGTGTTTTTTTGTTTTTTATTTCTACAGATAATCATGAATAATCACAAAATTGTGATTTTCCTTTTCTTATAATCGTGATTCTAAAATTTGATATCGTGACATCCCTAGTTTGGGGTGCTGATAGCAGAGTAGTGAGAGCTCTGGCTTCCAAGTCCAGCCAGGTCAAGTTCCTCCAATTTGAACGCACCAAACAGGAAAAAGAAAGTTTGGAGTTTTCCATAAACTTTCTTTGATATTTGGACACATTGGACTGTTACCTACATAATATGTCACTGACATATTACTGATGTTCTCGTAACAGTTTAAAGCCTAATTACTCTCTGCAGATGAGTAAAACATATGCAAATTGTTGCTAAAGAGTGATCTCATGAAACACAGGAGTCGTCTGTGCTCCTGACTTACATAATAGAGAGTTATTTGATCTTCAACGAGGACTTTTATTTCACAAAGTCATGTTTTTGACTCATGCTCTTCTTGCGGAGCGGACTGGAGCAGAGACAGTGGGCTCGGGGTCTGCGGCAGCTTTCAGAGGCAGACTGTGGCGGAGCAGAGCTGCATGGAGTGGTATCAGTGTAAGTTCTCTGACTTGCATTGTCGAACTGATCTTATTGCAAATAAGGTTCTGGCCATAATTATAGTAGTGAAGAGAGACTATTTCAATTCCAGTTTCATTGATTCACCTGGCTCGACTTGAATCCAGTTGCTATTCAACATCTCTGGAAAATAAAAGTATGAATGTCTAATGTGTTTTGTGAAAATAATAAACACAATAAAAAACAGTCAAACTAGAAACAGAGAAAACTAAAAACACTAAATGTATTTCTAGTTACTGCTAAGTACTTTGAAGAAACAAGTCTTTCCACAAATTCTGCTTGGTAATCCAGGACTGCCGAGTATTCCGGGATTTGTGTGTGAGTGTGCTTCCTTTGCCAAGTTTCCTCTCTTTGTTTACCGCCTCAGGTCAGTGCAGCTCCCCGCTGGGCAGACTGCGGCCAAATACAGGCATATATCAAAACACGGGACAACAACAGACACGACGCTCACAGGCCAACGAGAGGCTGGGAACGAGGCCAAAGGGGACTTCTGCAAAACACACAATGAGGAACGCATACGGGAAGGTAGGACTGCTATAGACACAGCTCGAGGTCACACTTTCACAAGACGTGGTGAGTAGGATGCTTTGTAATTTCAAGAACAATTTATGATTATGTCATTTTAAAACATAACACTTTTTCATCATTATTGAATTCCATCCTTTACAGGTTTGGATGTAGTAGTCAACACCGCACTAATCGAGACAAAGACCTGTCCGAGACCACACAGTCCCAAGTCTAAAACAAGACCAAGACCACTGAAGTTCAAGACCAAGTCAAGACAAGACGTCTAAAGGCTGAGACTGAAACAAGAGCGCAATCAAGACGATATCTTGAGCATCTTTGTAATTTTCTACATTTTATACTGTCTTACTGTCACAGTGACACATGCTATATCACTGTTTTTACCAGCCTGTCCCAGTTTAATTCTGATACTCTGATAACTAAACAAAGTGTATTGTGCAAAAACAGTTTGTCTTTTCTGGACCCTCAGCTACAGCTAAAACCTTGTTTCAAAACAACATTCACATGAACACTACAAAAAAAATCGTATGAATTCAGGGTGTCGCATCATTCTCTGGTTTTGCAGAGCATGGTGCTAATGAACAGATCTTGTGTCAGATCCCAAGTGATGGGATCTAGTCCCAGCAGCGTTGAGACCAAGGCAAGACCAAGTTCAAATGCACTCAAGTCCAAGACGAGACCAACATCTTTAAAAAGACCAAGACCGGTCTCAAGTACTACAACTTGGATGCCAGTCAGCATGTTTGATGTCGGTCCTGCCCAAGACTTTAAAATTAATTTGATGACAAATTCTTCACTATAATTATGAGCTGTGAGAGTAGAATGACCCCTCAGGTCTATCCTGACCTGGGATAGTAGTACCAGCCAGGTTTAAGATAACCTCTGATGTCAGTGCCAGTGTCTAAGTACAGAGGAGTGTTACCCTGTGGATGCTCAAAGTCTGGAACAGCAGAAGAGGGCTAAAATGTCAATGATTCCAATGGTGTGACTGCAGGGCAAGATTATGGCCAGCCATCTTTACTATCTCCTAGTCATAAAGGTTAGTCATCAAAGTAGCAATAGTAACAAAGAAGTTGCCCCTCTGAGTGTGATCTTTTAGTACTTTTTTTATTCAATTGTAAATAATATACTTGATATTTATATTTTTCAAACCACATATTCCATGTTTTGCCCATCGAAATAGCTTTTGAAAGTCATCAAAAGTGCTTCTATACTCATTGTGAAGAATTCTGAATCTCAGAATGCATTAAGTAAGTAACCAAGACATGTTAGAAGTGTGTTTACATTTGAAACTAAGCTTGATGACGGACCGCAGATAAAACCTCCGTCTTACATAATCCTGTATATCTCGTTCAAATGCCTCCGTGTGTTTACTACAGCCTCCAGCCCTGCTTCATACACATATACACACAGATCCCCCTGAGCCTGGCTTTCACAGAGGCCCTAAATGCTTTACAGATGGACTCTTCACAAACACAAACCTCTGTCGTGGCCCTCAACTATTCCCAGTATTTGGCCTTGCTGTAATTTACAACATACTTACCTAATTGAGATGCTATTAAGGTCAGAGCTAGCATTCTCCAGCCAATGGGCCTTCTGCTAATGCACGAGATACGAGGAAACCGCAGTGGATGTGGGAGCAGGTCTCTGGACGCTCACTGCCGGATAATTAATGTTTGCAGTGGAGTCGTGTTGGTGCACGTCTAAAGGGCACACTACAGTGTTTTTTCTTTTCAAATAACTGCTCATACTTAGACTGATGAAGGGGTATGTGTCACTGATGTCTGAGTTATGATTATATAAGTACCTACTGAGGAACTGTTGGTGAGACTTAAGACTTAATATAGTCTTAGGTCAAAGGGTTTTATTTAACAGCATAAGTCAATTAATGACATGTAGTTTTGAAATTATGAACTATTAAAACATAAGGAGTACTCCTGATGAATAAACTAGATTAAAAGAACTCCATTCAAAAAACCCCAAAGCAAGTCTGTACACCTCAGCAGAGCTAAGCAGAGCAGTCTATTTGCCCCTCCCAGGGTTAATACATTTGTCTGAATCTGAAGTGAGGGAAGTCTCAGTCCCAGTTCAGAGAGTTGAAGAATAGATGAATAATTATCCAGTGTGCACAGAATGTAAGCAAAACCAAACACAAACTTCATGTTTTACTTGTTTTCAAACTCTTTGAGTGACCTTAAGCTTGGCCCTGTCAGAGGAATACTTGCAGTATTTATGAGTTCAAAAACTCTTGTGAACTGGCTGTTGTGCATTGGACCAATCACAGCACAGAACTGTTGTTTGGGAAACAAATAAGGTAGCGCCGTTTGCAGTTAATTTGTTTTGGTGTGTGCAAAACATGCACATGAAATGTCTAGGCTGAATAAAAACTTGATTTCTTGGCTTGTTCCGCTGTTGCAGAGCTTTGACCAATCAGCTTCAAAGCTTACTGATGATCCAACATTTCCTGACAGCTTTTAGCATAAGTGTATCTAGACTGATACTATGTCCAGAACTCAGTTCAAAGTGAGACTGATGGCACAGAAGGTCTTGGGTTCAGGGCCATTATGTTCCTGGACAACATGGACAATAGGCTCCTCCCTCTGAGGGCTGAACTCCCATGTAAATGAGATTCTGATCTCAGTGGAACTCAGTGGATCTTCATATTTAAAATATGTGAGCAGTTAAAACCAACTTTAGACCAAGAGCTCCAACAGGCATAACCTGATGCATTAGTCAGTTTCATTTAATTTTGTGGAAACCTACTGACATTGCATCATTGAAGTTTGTTCGCTCCACAGGAGGCGGGGACTTTTACAAATTTAACCAATCACTACTTTTTGATATTTTTTTCTCGTCCAGGAATTAGACCATAAACAGTGATCAGTGTCAGATCAGTGATTGTTACAGTTTTTATGTGGTAAATTTGCAAATTAAAAGGTATATCATTTTTTTCAAGTTAATATTTGACACAAGGACAAAGATGGAGATCATACAGTCTGCTATCTCCATTCAGGTTGGTTCTGGCTAACGCACCACTCTGCTCCTGCTCGCTGATTGGACGGTCGTACTTCCTGCTTTTGGGGAACCATTTGCAGTCTTGTAATAACTGACGTTGAAGTTGCAGTAAAATAAAATTGAGTTGAGGCACTCTGTGGCACCAGACCCAAATCCTCTGCTAACAAAAAATATCTCTGGTTCCTAAAAACAATAAATAAATAAATACACATGAGACTAATTCTAATCAAAGCAATAACATTTCTATAGACACAGGCAGATGTCAAACCCTCCAATCAGAAAAGTTACACAATACATCTTTAACCAACTATTTTTCTAACCTTTTGTGCCGTGCAAAAACAAATCTTGTCTAAAAGTAGCAGAGATGTGGACAGCGGACCTGCCTGTGTGAACGGCCGGTCTCCAGGACCGAGGCACTGTTTGAGCTTGTCTTTTGGGCATTTCTCATCGAGTGCGTCTGACAGAAAGATAACAGCGTGTCACTGCGGGCCATTCGTCTTCGTTTCCAAGACGTTTTCTGCAGAATTCAATCTTCAGGGTGTGGGGGACGACACCAGGGTAATTAATCAAACTTGTACTTGGAAGTGTCCTCTTTGTCTTTCACACTATAAATCACTGTCTGTCTCTGTACAGGACCCACAAAGCCGGAGTCAGCTCAAGATAAATCCATCCACAAGTGACGTGCGAACAGAATGACTCTTTCTTCCACATAAAAACGGAGAATTTAATTAGCTTATTACCGTAATGTTTGCACGATTGAGCGCAACTGAATATGGGCTACATAAACTAGACTTAAAAAAAGAAAGAAATAGTTATTAGTAGGTATAGTACTTTGTGACGAAAGAAGCTGCTAATAGTACAAAAACTTGTAGCTGCCATTTTTTGTCTTTTAAACTTGCTCTTGAGTGCTTTTACTATGGTATCTTCTGTGTTAGAACTTGCGCAATAAAGCACACTCCACAGAAACTGAGTTAAGGCTTCATCTACTAGCTCTAAAGCAAATGACATGGGAATTAATCAAACCAATTTTACCTGATATGCTGTTACTACAGAAATAAAAATGAGTCTGGATGATTTCTGGAGCTACCAGTGCAGAAGGTCTACTTATGACGGTAGCACTTTAAAAGACCTCCACGGTACCTACCAGTTAAGTACCGTGTCACTTACTAGTAACTACCAGTGACACTTACTAGTACTTACTCTGGTACTTACTGTGGTACTTACACTGGTACCTAGAGTGGTACTTTGAGTGGTACTTGTACCAGCAGTTACTGGTACATACCACTGGTACTTACTGTGGTACTTACTGTGGTACTTACTGTGGTACTTACACTGGTACCTACAGTGGTACTTTGAGTGGTACTTGTACCAGCAGTTACTGGTACATACCACTGGTAGTTACTGGTACTTACTGTGGTACTTACACTGGTACCTACAGTGGTACTTGTACCAGCAGTTACTGGTACATAACACTGACAGTTACTGGTACTTACTGTGGTACTTACACTGGTACTTACACTGGTACTTAAGGTGGTACTTGTGTCAGCAGTGACTGGTACTTACAGTGGTAACTATTAGTACACTTACCACTTTTAATAATTTGTGGCACACACATATGTTTCAGTGGTGGTATTATTGGTACTAAATTAAAACAGTAGAGCTTATAAATTATGAATAACAACAAAATGCAAATGTTAAAAAAATGTCAATGTCTTTATTTATGTCACAACAATATTGGGTATTGACAAATACCAAATTAATTATTTGTTTCAGTAAACAAAACAAGAGAAAACAATTTACAACAATCTTAGCTTAATTCCAACATTTATAGACAAATACCATGATACATAATGGTAAATAGTGGTACTACAATGGTACTTACTACAGTAGTTGACAGTTAACTACGGGTAACAACGGGACCTGTTCTAAAGTGACACATACTGGTACATCAGTGGTACTTACTACAGTAGTTGCCAGTCAACTACTAGTAACAACGGGACCTGTTCTAAAGTGACACATACTGGTACTTGAGTGGTACTTACCACAGTAGTTGCCAGTCAACTTCTAGTAACAACGGGACCTGTTCTAAAGTGACACATACTGGTACTTGAGTGGTACTTACTATAGTAGTTGCCAGTCAACTACTAGCAACAACGGGATCTGTTCTAAAGTGACACATACTGGTACTTCAGTGGTACTTACTACAGTAGTTGACAGTCAACTACTAGTCACAACGGGATCTGTTCTAAAGTGACACATACTGGTATGTCAGTGGTACTTACTACAGTAGTTGACAGTCAACTACTAGTCACAACGGGACCTGTTCTAAAGTGACACATACTGGTACTTGGGTGGTACGTACTATAGTAGTTGACAGTTAAGTACTAGTAACAACGGGACCTGTTCTAAAGTGACACATACTGGTACTTCAGTGGTACTTACTACAGTAGTTGACAGTCAACTACTAGTGTTACCGGTAGGGTCTTGCACATGCCCTGAGTGGGAGTTGAACCCGGGTCTCCTGCGGGGCGGTCGACCGACAAACTCATTGAGCTAAAGGGAACGCTCCCCTCAGCCCAGTTTGCCAGTCAGATCTTATACCTGAGGGGATAGGTGAGTTTATCCCCACCACTACCACACACTTCTCCAACTTGGTACCTCGTGTGGGTTAGTAGTTGACTGTCAACTACTACAGTAGTTGACAGTCAACTACTATGGTACGTACCACTCAAGTACCAGTATGTGTCACTTTAGAACAGGTCCCGTTGTTACTAGTAGTTGACTGTCAGCTACTGTAATAAGTACCATTGTAGTACCACTATTTACCATTATGTATCTTGGTATTTGTCAATAAATGTTGCAATTAAGCTAAGATTGGTGTAAATTGTTTTCTGTTGTTTTGTTTACAGAAACAAATAATTACTTTGGTATTTGTCAATACCCAATATTGTTGTGACATAAATAAAGACCTTGGTGCTTTTTTAACATTTGCATTTTGTTGTTTTTCATAATTTATAAGCTCTACTGTTTTAATTTAGTACCAATAATACCACCACTGAAACACATGTGTGTGGCACAAATTATTAAAAGTGGTAAGTGTACTAATAGTTACCACTGTAAGTACCAGTCACTGCTGACACAAGTACCACCTTAAGTACCAGTGTAAGTACTACAGTAAGTACCACAGTAAGTACCAGTAACTATCAGTTTTATGTACCAGTAACTGCTGGTACAAGTACCACTGTAGGTACCAGTGTAAGTACCACAGTAAGTACCAATAACTACCAGTGGTATGTACCAGTAACTGCTGGTACAAGTACCACTCAAAGTACCACTGTAGGTACCAGTGTAAGTACCACAGTAAGTACCTGTAACTACCAGTGGTATGTACCAGTAACTGCTGGTACAAGTACCACTCAAAGTACTACTGTAGGTACCAGTGTAAGTACCAGTGTAAGTACCACAGTAAGTACCAGTAAGTACCAGTGGTATGTACCAGTAACTGCTAGTACAAGTAACACTCAAAGTACCACTCTAGGTACCAGTGTAAGTACCACAGTAAGTACCAGAGTAAGTACTAGTAAGTGTCACTGTTAGTTACTAGTAACTGACACGGTACTTAACTGGTAGGTACCGTGGAGGTCTTTTAAAGTGCTACCACATGGTTACTACAAATGCGATATGGAACAGCAGATATAGATCTAGTCGACAAAGCCTCATACTTCTAGACTTGGCCTGCTGTGGGGGAAAGTCCCTTGTTAAGGCAATAAGAAACATTGCCAGAAACATTTTCTGGCAAATAAAGTGTATTTTTAGCACAAATAAGTGAAGTCGAGTCAGAACAAAATTAGCTTATTGCTCAATGCTATTATTAGCACTGATGGATATATTTACATAGTTGGACTGTTGGATCAGTATATTCATATCCAGGGTGTGGTTTGCTGGAGGAGGGCCAGCCAGATGGTTTACCTCGCGATATTTGTGAATTCACAAACACGAGATAAACCATCTTGCCTTCCAGCCGCCTGATTGGTTTGGGAGTCCAAACCAGCGGTGTTTCGGATGGCTGTTAGCACCCTGGCGCCGAGTCTCATTCAAGCTAAACAAAGATGGATGCTCCTGTGGATGTACGTGTTTCTGCTGCTTTTGATGCGGTTTTAGCAGAAATACGGAGTAATTTCTTTTTGAAAGAAGAGCTGGAGATTGGATACACCATTACGAGTTGTTGCTGTGATTGGCTAAGAAAAAAAAGGTAGGCCCCCAAACACCCCACCTTTTCTCGAACGCCTTCAGCGAGTCCCAGATGGATATAGTGAGAACTCAGATAGGAGTTCAACACATGAGCCAGGTTAGTCCACTATCATTTTTCCGTAGAAGTAATAATAAATATATTTAAGTTAAAGTAGGGATAACTAACTTATTTGGTTATAACCTTTGTGTTTTCCACAAAAAAGTATTTGATAAATACAACACTTTGTGAAAAAATACTTGTTGATATTAAACATGTGTTTATTTAAGGATTTAAGAGCGGGAGTAGTCAGATTTAAAATCTTAAATGTGTTTGCAGTGTAAAAAAATGTATAACATAACTTAATAAAACAACTTCAAATTAGATAATACAGAACACTGGAAGCTAATGAAGACACTGCAGCTCTGGTCAAATTGTCGAGTGGCAAAACTTACAAACTATGCCAAGATTTAGAAAAACAACAACAACTTTTGACTAGAACTCGAGTGAAGGCACGATAAAGCACACACAGACGCACTCCGGGCACAAAGTTGATGAATAATCGCTGTAGGCAGTTGTGAAAGTAGTGAAGTGATTCAACTGTGACACCACAATTTTGCTTTCCTTGCACTTGGGTTTACTATTATGAGCAACAGCAGGATGACGCAATACTGCAATTATACAACGCACACAGAGAGAGAGAAAGAGAGAGAGAGAGAGAGAAGGAGGGAGGCTGTGCAGGAGGTGTGGAGAAAAACAGCTGGAGGACACTGCTGGCCCAACGAACAAAGCAGAGTCATAAACAGTGATTTTCAGCATTGTTTCAACACTACGGTGGAAACGGAGAGTCTGGAGAAGATTCTAGGCAGAAAAAAGGTTGCCTCAGGAAGAACTAATTTTAAAATCTCATGGTCAATTTCTCAAAATGAAGTGACCTTTTGAAAATGATCTCTTCCACATTGGCAATCCATCATACGAGAGCTGATTCAATAGGAAATGTAGCCTTTTCCCTCATGAAGACGTTTGTATATGAAATTCAAGTTGAGTCACAGCTGGATGTTATTGACCTGATGTTAACTTAGAAAGGTAAACACATGGTTTTGTAGAATGTCATAGTTGTGCTTTAATTGGACATAATGACACTGGTTTATTGGCTGGTGTTGATCCAAATTGTCTCATATTATTGGACTTACACAAGAAATAACAGTTACATAACACAACATGACTAAATGTCTTATGTTTTGATAAGGAAAAAAAAAGCTAGTTCAGTCCTTACGCTGGTATTGGTTGATATCAGGTACTTACTTAAAGACACTGGAATCGGCATAGGAACTGAAAAAGCTGAAATGGTGCATCCCTAGTTAAAATACACATGCTGGCACTGAACAGCATTTTGACAAAAGCTATAATAGCTTTTTTGGATTTTTACTGCTGGATCACTTGTTTTTGTAAAATCTTTACTTTGGTAAAAACAAAACAAGACTATAAAGTCCATGCTTACTCTTGGAGTTGTTGCTTTAATGTCAGTTAGAGTGCTACAGTATTGGGCAAGTTCTTTCAAACAAGTGATTTGTTATCATTACACGTTACTTCTCCAAAAAAAGTAAGCAAGTTAGTAACTGCGCTAGAGTGAAAAAAAAAAAAAAAAAAAAAAAAAGAAAATTCAAAAATAAGTCAGGAAAGCAAGGTGTGTTGATATTAAAGGAGGATTATTATTATTACTATTTATTTATTTATTTATTTATTTATTTATTTATTTATTTATTTATTTATTTATTTATTTATTTTTATCTTTCCCACAACACTCAATAGAAGTGTGACAAAAAGAACAAAATAAATAATAACATTAATAATAATAATAATAAATAATAATAATTAAATAATCACTAAAAATGACAATAATAATAACATAATATAATATTAAGAATTATAATACCGTCTCTACACAACCATTTTGTTACTTGTACTGGGCTATCCAGTTCATTGATCAACACTGTTAATCTCCTTTTTCTTTTATTTATTTTTTTTGTATTTATTTATGTATGTATTATTTATGCATTGGATTTTTGTTGCTTTGTGTTTTATTTATTTTACAGCAAGTTTTGTTGACCACCCAAACAGTTCTTTCAAGCACACTTACTAACATATGCACCACACACATGCACACACACATCCGTCCCCCTTACCCCCTACCCTCACCCCCACACACAATTTTTGTGTATAGTCTTGTGTACGTATGTCTGTTTGTAATCTGTTTGTGTCTGTTTTGTAATCTGTCTGTTTTGTATGTCTTAGGTCAGTCTAAATGTTATGAATGTTGATTGTAAATTATGTCGCAACTATTAATAAAAATAAAAAAAACTGCGTTAGAGTGATGAAAGTAACAAATTATCAGACAACTTAACAAGTAAATTACACTACAAATACCTGAAAGTTGTAAGTATTAAGTATTTTATAGCTAACTTTACTGCAAACCATCTAAATCAACCAGCAGCAGCGTTACTTTTCTACACTCTTCTTCTCCGGCACAGTCACAGCAACACAGGCCAAATAACATGCAAAAAAACAAGATAAATCCTTAAAATTCACTTGTTTGTGCCTACTTCCTTGTCAGCTCCCCTCTCAAATAGAGACTCACGTCACATTGGCAGTAACTGTATCGCTGACACAGGGTGATTCATTAGATTACTCATTACTCATCAATATACTGCTGTTAGTAAGTTGGGGTAGCTTACATTTTTAATTGTATATTAGTACATTTTGTGATTTCCACTAAAAAGTAAATGCAATGCAAACACAGCACTTTCTGAAAAAATGAGACCCCTGAGTACTTTCTGAACTGAGCAATAAAGAATTTTACTTCTAATCAGGAGTCAAACAGCAAATACAGCTCTCTGATTGGCTGAGCTTGGGTGGTCCTCTCAAGTTTAATTTTTTTATGTTAACCTCGTGTCCTAACATTTATGAGAGGAAGTTGACAAATTTATAACCTAAATTGTGTTTGCAATGTCAAAATCAACTACACCAGGCCTATTCAACTTAAGGCCCCGGAGCCAAAACGGCCCTCCAATGCTTTGATCTGGCCCTCAACCCATTTTCCCAATAATGCAAAAATATACTTTCTCTTGCTTGCTGGTTTAAAACTTTGCTACTACACCTTAGACTTGATTGGGTCTTATTTTAGTTCTGGTTTAATCCTGCTTTAGACCTTGTTTGGTTTTGTGTTCTGATCTGGTCCTTGTTTAAATGAGGTTCAGCACGAAGTTTTGTTGAGCCTTCAAATTCAGACATAGACAATAGCAGTGTTATTTTCATTACTGAAAAATATATAGTGCTGTGTATATTTGGCGTAATCCTAAATTTTGTCAAAGGTGGTGACATTTTGTGCAACTATCCGGCCCAGAGGCCATGGTCTTCAGCAAAACTTGGCCCTAGAGAGACATTAGTTGAATAGCCTTGAACTACACCATCTTTAAAGGTGCAATGAGCAACTTTCTGTTCAAAAATATTTATTCATTTATATGTCTTTGCTATGCTAAATAAATAATAAAAATCGTCGTGTTTGCTTTAAACAGGCTTGCGTGACCACAAAATGAACAATTATTTGTCCTTAAAGACATGTTTCCATAAAAAAGTGGTTCCCTTAGCTGATTCGTTTTTCTATTATGGTATAAAGTGTATTTATTTCCATTAAGAAAGTGACAAAAAGTATAGTTTGAAATGGCTAATTTTAGTGAATTGTGTAGAAAGTTAAACACCGTTACTCCCCATACTGGTGTGTATTACCTATTCAATTAGGTATTGCTTCTGTCTATCTTTTCCCATTACCAAGAACCAGGAGAGAAGTTAAAGAGACACATAGGTTTAGCTCAAATAAAATACACACAGTGAACTTTGAAGTCTACAGTTTGGAGCAGACTCAGAGACAGAGCAGGTCCAGGGTGACAGGGTTCATTCACCTGTTCCCTGAAGGACAGGAAGCCTCTTCATGTGGAACAGGTGTGCACACAGGTGTGTAGTGTCATCAAAACACACAGACAACAGCCACAACACTGGGACATAAAAGAACAGTGTCACCACATGTAAACAGTCATTACAATAACTGCTGGTACTAGAAAGAAAGACTAATTCATTTTCACAGGGGATGCATTTTTCAGAGAACCCTGCTGCAAGACGTGATCAATTTAGACAAAATTTTGAGTTGTGCAAAGTAGCCACTGCGCCTCTGTAAAGTTAAGCTCATTTGTCATTTGAAGTATTAAAACACAATAGAAAAAACTTGCAAAAAGCTCAAAGTGAACAACATTCATAGCCACATTAAAAAAGCAGTTTGAGAGACACAACCCACGTAAAAACAATGGCAAAATGAATGCTACAAAAGCAGATAAACACACAACAAATGACCCACTTTATAACCAGGTTTAAATAATTGATAATGCCTGTGAAAGAATTTTCTGTTCTTTTCTTTAGCTGTGGAATTACCAAACCAGACAGGCAGACCATAAGCATCCTTTGACTAACACTAGTCAAGTCTGAACCAAGTCTAAGCAGCATTGGGCCAGTACCAGGTCAGGTTAAACGCAAAACTCACATCAAAACTAAAATGGGACCAAATCAAGTCTCAGGTACACTCAGAATTAACCCTGCAAACAAGAAAAAAAACAACAACAAACAAGAAATTTGTACATCGTTTGGGTAGAAGATTGGTTGAGGGCTGGATCATAATAATTAAACATGGATAAATCATAAACTAGGGCTGTAACTAATGATTGTTTTGCTAATCGATTAGTTGGGCGATTATTCTTTCGATTGAGGTGTTTAGAAAAGTGACTTGAATACGAAGATTTTGCCAAATTTGAATTAGCCATGCTTAAGAACGTCCTGGAGATGTAGATTAGAGTTTAGATTCTAGACCCGAGCCCGTACACAGACCCGTCCAAGACCAGTTAACAATTATTCAATTACTTAATTAGCTGGCGATTATTTCAGTAATCCATTCGTTGCAATTAATCGATCAATAGTCTTACTATAAACATATGGTGGTTGGCAAAAAAAAAAAATAGCAAAAAGAAAGTCAAGAAAAGATTAAGATCTGTTTGTACAAGCCATGGCAAATGGAGCATGCCTCACACAGAGAGACAACTTCAGCTCCAGAATGTTCAAGCTCATTACGTCTGCGCAACAAAGACACGCACTGATAGTAAACACCTGCAAACACATGGTACAATAATGTCTGTCCAAGTCAACATCCAACCATCAGACCCTCTAACTGCCAAATAACACCTTACAAAATCCTACTACTCTTCTGTTTTCCCTTTAAGATCTACTTCATGTTCCGAAAACCCAACTGTTGTGTGTCAGGATATTGCTCGGATGCCGCCAACCATCTTGCAAAACACGCATGCTCCAGTGCACAAAACATTTCTCCAAATCCGCATGTTTTATCGGTTAATACCACTCAAACAGGCACCAGATGTAACCGCAGAACAACGCTAACCAGCTATTTACTCCAGATGATTTGTTGCTTCAGAAGCACAAAGATAAGCAGGGGAACGATACAGCCAGATTCTAGTATTTAACTTGGACGTTTTTTTTGTATATTATATGTAAACTTCAACTGTATAGTGTTCTGATTGGCCAGGTTGATCCCTTTAGAATGCAAAATGAATCAGAGAAAATCTTCAACTTGGCACCAAACTTATGTGCATGAATAAAAACAAATCAAGGAAAAAAGGCCACAAATGCAATAATGCAATAATAGTCTTCTCCAAGCCATAGACACTGCGTTTGTTTAGTTCCTACCTTCGTTTCCAGTCGAATAAGTCGTGCACCAATTGTTGGAAACTCTTTATCTTCACCTTTTCCTGAAAAAAATTAATAAATAAACAAAGTCATTACTTACAATGACATAGGTACAGTATAGCTTAAAGGGCTCTATCTTGTGGAAAGGGTGCATGTTGTGAGTATTTGATCTGTGAGAACAATTTAGACACGAACTTGTGTCACTGTGCCAGCGTACATGTGTCACTGAACAATACTGTATCTGATGGAAAAGATATTACTAAACACAGCCATTTAATAAGAAAGATAATTTAAACATAGAAAATTAAAAGGAACAAAGCATGTCTCAATAATTAGGTTACGAATGGGCACAGCTAGGCTTACTTAGTCACAACCTGAACTGACGCCTTTTAGTTCAAGAGCGCACTTTGATTAGTTATCTATTTTTGGAAAACTAACTACAATAAATACCGTGGATTTACATGCTGTGGAGATGTCTGCAGCAAAATGTGACCTGTTTTTTATTGAACTGAAGAAAGAACCACCTAAAGATTTTAGCATGTTTGGGCGCTTTGCAAACTCTATGGTCAATTTTTTCTCTGATAGTTATTTTTGTCTTCATTAAGTTTTGCAAAATCCACTTGTACATTTGTTTGTCTTTATCCATACTTAGACTGAACTATTGCATCTTTTTATTTATAAAGTCATGTCAGGTTTCCTTCCGCAATATTTGGTGGATTATTTGGTTCCTACTCCCCAGGAGCTCTGGAGACTATAACCTGAAGTCTCAGTGTTCTAACGCTGCCTGTACCCAGAGTCAAACTGAAATTGGTCTAGGCAATGTGGTATCACTAAACACGTATAGGAGGCTTCTAGAATCTAGCCCTTTCGTAGATGTACGAAAGGGCCAGTTTTCATCTTGTAAATGTTTTATATGAAATTTGTAAGTTTGTTTACTTGTTATTGTGCAATCTTGTGTCTTTCTTTGTCTTGAAATATCTGTTTATTTTAAAGTTTGCTGCCTCTTGGCCAGCACACTCTTGAAAAGAGATTTGTTATCTCAATGAGGCTCTTCTGGTTAAGTGAAAACAACATTTGGATTTTCCTCTGTACATTATTTGTTCAGTGAAAGCCTTCCAACAAGGAGGCTTGTAACAATGGCACAGGTTCTTTACCATTTCGCAGATGTAAATCAGCAATCTGCAGGAATTACCATGTTGCAGTTGCAAAATTGCCAAATGCAAAGAGCATGTGCCACATACTGTATGAAATAGTGCGCAGCATTTGAACTTATCTGTATCAACGATATGTTAAAAATGTTTCATAAGAGTTAGAACAAGTCCAAGAGACTTTTATAATGGTCATTTTGGCCAGGCCAGATAACTGCACATCTCATGTTTAACACACATGCTATATTAGACTATTGTGAACATCGAAACACAAAAAACTTGCTCTGTATAACTGGCAATCTATACTATATAACTAATCAGAATTCAACAAAACTAAGATAAAACCAATAATGTTTGATCGACAACTATCCCAGTGTTCAACTAAAAATAAAGAGAAGATAAACCAAAACCAAACTCGTCATAATGGGACGCTGAATGGACCATCTTTATGTTTAAGTCACACAGTAAGCACACACAGTCAACACTGATAAACCGACGAGCCCATTGAAAGGCCCATGAGCAGTGCAGCGGTGTATTCCCCAGAGATGCTTAGTATTTAGTCTGCTGTGATCTGTGTATGTTTGAGTGGTAAACAAGAAGCAGGAGTGATGAGGGATTTGTATCAGATCCAGACATGGGGGTTTTTACCTGGGAGAAACATTCCTGGCTTTCCGAGTGTGCCATCCAGCCTGGAAAACAACACAGGAGAGATTAGACAGAGCATGAGACAAGAAGAGGAGGAGAATGTGTTGGGAAAGAGACGAGCATTACTGAAGCGCAGACTAAACGCATAAACACTCGGGTTAATTCTGCAAAGCAATGTGCTCAAAGGTTGTATATATGTTCTATGTATTTTCACACGATGGTTTGCAAAAGATCTCACAGGCTTTATTGACTATAGACTTCTTTTTACAGAAGTAGATACCATTATTTTGGAACTGATCTGATACTTTGACTCAGGGTAGGTGCCGATACCAATTATTACATTGTAATGGCTGAAAAAGTAAATTATATGTACAGTTTTTAACTCAAATTTAAATCAATAATAAATTTTAATAATAGCTTCTGCAAACTAGTCCCATAAGTCTCAAAAAGCAAAATAAATACTTAAAAAGAGCTACACATAAAATAGGCTACAGTAACTTCATTACAAAGATGTGTTTGTAACTGTTATGTATTTTTCACTAAACATAATTGTGTTGAGTATATTCTTATTTAGTGCTTTTCCACCTCTGTGTGTCATAAAAACAACAGCAAGGCCTGTAAAAAGACGCTAATTTTAATGAAATGCAATGTGAACAAAAGTCTGAGTTAGCATGTAGCCTGTTAGCGCCGCTAGCTACCGCTGTTGTTGGACCATAGGTTTAAACACAGTCCTAAAGGCTAAATAAGGCTAAATAAAACATCACAAGGTAACACGGGTGTTTGTATGCATTTATGGAGTATTTTTATGGTTGAACTTTGAAGAGCCTCCACAGAGTCTTTTCTAGCTGCTCTGAGCGTTAGCTGTAGCATTAGCCACGAGCAAAAAACAGCTGCTGCGGCTACATCTACGGCTCCACATTCAGGACAATACAGTCGGTATCGGATCGGAGATTTGGTATGAGTATGAGTATACTCATCGATACCTGAAAAACGTGCGATATCAGATGTTTTGCCGACACCGGTATTGGTATCAGAACAACCCTAATAGAAACATGTCCATTATAACTGAAAACAAGGCTTCACAAAGTCTGATTTTGATGTTCGCCTAGTTATCTACCGCAAGTAAATCCTCCATTTTATATGAAAAGTTTGCCTTTTTCAAACTGTTGGGGTCATATTCTTTATGTTCAGTAATTTTTCCTGATAACGTGTTTGTGCCGGTCATTTAAGTTTGAAGCACTCTCTGTCATTCACTGTGCTGTGTTTGAATGGGAGCAAATCACTTCTTGCCCCAAATTTGAAGATGCTGCTAATGGTCGGATTTTACTTTCCCATGTGATTATTGGGTTTTCCATTTGATTTTGCGTACTGCGGCAGACGATTTTCTTCACTAAAGCGCATTTTCTTTGGCATTGAGGTGCTTTCATTGGATTGTTTAAAAAAAAACTAGTAAATTTGTTTTTAAAGCCTAATCAGAAAGCAAACATTCTTCAGCTATGTAGAACTTGACACAGCAATTGTGCATGAAATATGTTGTTTTTATCCAAATATAAAAGCTCGGGTTGGACCACTGGGCATTCCCCTTCTTTTGATGACTGGCATGAAAACAGTCAGGCTATAAATCAAGAGGCCATAAAGTCATTGTTTAGGGGAAAAAAAGGAACAATTTTGAAAGAAGCAGCAGCACAGAAGAAGTCTGAATACTGATAGAAGCGCATTGTCAGAAGAGAATTTATAGAACGGTGAGATTTGACACATTTGGTAGACTGGTTCTCCACACCCATTCACTCTCTTAAATAAACTTTAGTCTTTATCCCGATCATTGTGAGAACGACTGGGTCTAACAGTGAAAGTGATGTAAAGTGGGCGTAATTGTTGCTTAAATATGACATAATATGAAAGATCAATGTTAACTTTGTTTGTCTAGGTCTACCTGACAACCAGATAGTTCTTCCACTCTATTCATTCCCTATGGAGAATTGGCTAAAATGCAGTAAATTATTTAATTGACACAAAATTACAGCACTTTTTCAAATATTTTTTTTTCTTTTTAGTAAATGCTTAAGTCATTAAAATTATTTGTTTGATCCCTAAAATTATACTGCACAAAATTGATTCTTGTGAGGGATTAAGTTGTGCTGTTCCTTCACTAAAAACATTTGTGAAGTAGTATTTTGTTGCACTGACAAATGAAACAAAACTTTGTGATGTCTTTTGAAAGTTTACAGCTGGTTTAGCCTCGATTGCACTGTTTCACGTTTACAATACAGTAGAGCAACCTTAGAAAACTTGCGTCATTATTTCTTATTTCTCATTTTCGAATTGAGAAACTACTCACATGAGCTCATGGGCTTATGTGAAGGAAAAGTTTCATACATACTGTATGTCTACAAAGTAAATAAAAAAATAATTTTAAGTGCAAGTGAGCCACTAGTCCTGCACAGCCTCACAGCTATACACCTCACCGGCGTCCTTTGACACAAACTTGCCAAGCTCGCTGTCTACATTTGGTGCTATCAGTCACTGTCTGTTCACCCCACTGGGCAACCCTTACAAGGCTTCTGGGTCTCTCCCACTTTTGTGAGCCTGCTCGAGGTGCAGTTGTGGGGCTGAGAATGTCTCTGACACGAAATAAGAATAGATGTATTGAAACAAGACAGAAATACGCTTAAACTCTAGGTCCATCAAGTAAATACACCATACTTGTAGAAAATGAACAAAAAAAAGGTAAAGATCCAGATTTTAAGACAGTTTTTAGACCATCTAGAAATAGTTTGCAGTGTAGTTATGGGAAATTGACATTGATACCCATTATTTACTTTAAACCTAGAGTTAGAAGACACTTGGGACAAAAAACAGTAAACTAAAAATGAGTTAGGCCACAAGGATGCACCTTCTCTGCAGCTCCTTGATCCGGACCATCATGTTGAGGTGTCCCTGGGAATACTGCTCGATCACGTCCCGGACATCGTAGGGCTTCCGCGCTTGCTGCCAGGTCCAGGCACCAAAAAAAACACACACACAAAACACAAACACAAAAGCCATTGTCAGACAGCACCAACGTCGGCTAGTCCCCCCACTCCAAAAACATCCCTTACCCAACCCCCCCAAAGAGTGCAAAGGGTTCATTGTTAACCCTACTACAACTGTGGTGTGTGTGTGTGTGAGTAGTGACAAGAGCATGGTCTGGAGAAAGCAATCGTGTTAAGGCCTTTTCACAGCTTGTTTGGTGTGTGGGTGATACAAGCGGCGTGGCCATGAACCCGCTGAACTCTTTGGGGTATCTTAGGTATACATAACATAGTCTCCACAGCTGACTTCACTTATGGGCCGTAATTGAAAACACGCCCGCGGCTAAGGAAAGTGTAAGAATATATAGAAAGCGTTTTTTGTACGAGATAGACTAGCGTGAAATTACAGCTCAAGCGTGGTGATTTTTCTGGAGAGAATCTAAAGTGGAATCGGTATGAAATGTAAATAGAGTTAAGGTGTTAGTGAAAAGGGTTTGAATTGTGCAAATGTTTGAATTAAGATTAAAGTACTATTACTTCAAATACTTATGCCTGATATTGACACTTAGCCTAGACTGGGTACAGTTAGATGTCTAAAAATATATGAGCGTTCAAAGTTAGATTCAAGTGATATTTACAATGGTAATGGGCATGAAACTAATACAAACTGATCTATGCAGTGTAGGATTTCCAAATCCTTTGGAGCTTTCCCACTTGAAAGTTGTAGAAGAATTACTAGTAGGTCACTAGATGGTCAAAAAAATGTAATATAGCAGATGGATTAAAAACCTTTTCACTAGGGCTAGATTTCTTTCCAATTCAGTAGTTTTTTTCTTATGAAGCCGAACAAATAGACTTTACATTTCAATTAGTTTTAGCTCTTTTCCTGTTTATAAAAGTAAGACGATACACTGTTTGCTACGGATAAATTGGACTAACTGTGTGTTAGGATTGTAGGATTTAAAAGCCATGGGTTTCAGTTTGTGTGATTGTGGAGCAGCAACACTTCCCGTACACAGACTGCAAGGTGAGTTTCTTCAGAAGACGTGGGAGTTACTGGCGAACTGCCTTGTACACCAGGTCAGTTCACAGCCGCTGTATTTGCCCAAATTCACATGGATTCCTGTGAGAATGCTCACATTAAGGATTGATACTCGCATCAGATTGCCGCAACCTCCAGGAAAAACAGACTCTCTACGGATTCTTTCCCCGCACATTGGTTTTAAGCACTTTTCTAAGGCTTGCGGGACTCAAACAAGTCTCGACCCGCACCACTCACCCTCAGTGTACGGCAGGGTTGAGATGTGGCAAGTTTGTGTCTGCTGTCTGCTTATTGATGCAGATCAAGATCACAGCAAGGGACCAAAAACTGGCACCAAAGGTATCAGTAGATAGATATAAACTTACATACAGACAAATATCAATACATCACCAAATTCATTAGTGAAAACTTGATTTGATGATCAAGATCTCACTATTTCCCAAACCTTTTCAGTCATTTTCAATAAGGAATTGTGTTTCAGTGTCTAACCCTACTTTTCTTTTTAATTAAGGGCCTGTCCACACAAAGCCAAGTTCAGGCGTTTCAGCACAAATATTTGTCCTAAACCACACATCGTCCACACGAAGCAGGAGTTTTAGGACGCACTGAAAACGAAAAACTTTTTTTTTCCACGATGACATCATTGCACCAAGTCTTGTCTCATTTGCAGAATGTACTGACCTTTATATGATGTTTCATGTTTTTTTTTTTTTGTTTTTTTTTTTACTTTATGACGTTTCTACTTCCTGTCTGTGCCAGTGTCACAGCGCCACACTCTGGTCAGATACAGGCATTACACCGGCTTCAGGCTGGTTTACTGATCCATGTGGACGCTGATAAATCCTAAGGCAGCTCCATGTTACGCAGATCGTTTTTAAAACTATCCTCGTTTTGTCTTTGTGTGGACAAGGTAGCTTGGCTCATGTGTCGCTCTGTGAATTAAGTTGCACAGACGGTTACTCTGATTATACTCTAGCTGAAAAAAAATCATATTGCCATGTCAGACATTTAAGGTTGATTGGTTGATAAGACACATCAAATATCTTTCTTCTCTGTGAGCCCATTTTGTTCTAAAGCCAAGTAAGTCTGTATTTCATCTATAATATGACTTCATTTAACTTTGGCTCCAAACTATAATCCTTCACTGTGACTGGTCCACCGCTGTGCTGTGCTAACTCAACAGCAGAGGTTGGACCAAATCTATTCTCATGAGTTTGCGAACTCTGCAAGAATATTTCTGGCAAGGGCAGAACAATTAAACTTATCCATCTTTATCTGGTAATGTGAAACAACTACAGCTCAAAACATACGTAAGTTTCATGTCAGAAGAAACATCTCACTTAATACAATCAGAAAAAGTTAGAATATATAGAAGAACTTTGCAGATAAACTGAAGCGTATCCATATGTCTGTTTTTATTGTGTTTCGCATGTTGAGTGAATTCCTACTCGGGCCTCCAGGGACCAGTAAAACCCAGATCCCATGACACTGGTAGGACCAAGCGAAGCCTCAGAGGACATGCAGGTGCAAGTTACAGGCATTTTCACACAAATATGTACAGCAACAACCACACAATAGAACAGCACAAACCCAGACCAACAACATACCCTCGCTCTCTTCCTGTGGACCTCACTCACAACATGTCTGTCCCTGTTTAGCTCCGTGTCACTTCACGCTGACCTTTAGTGTTTTGTTTTCAATTTGGGGGCTTTTACAACTGGACCTCATGTTTTTATCTTAATTAAAGTTTATGTTCTACATGAAAAAAAATTCTGAAATTCTGATTTAATCAGTTCTATGGTAAGTAACGTGCATAGGAAGTACAATTTTTTTTTGACTGTTTCTGAAACTATATAAAAGGCACATTTCAACATTTTGCCAAACTTAAGAGTGTATAAAAAAAGTAAAAATCACTCCTAATGGGAATAAATACGTTTTATGCCATTATGTGAAAAACTATAGCTAAAAGAGCTGCTTTTCCATAGAAATAAACACAAGAGACCCTCCACTTGGCCAAATAATAGTTCATTTTGTGGCTATGCAAGCCTGCTATTTTTATTATTTATTTAAAGTCACAAAGACATTGAAACTAGAAAAACTTGCTTTTATTTAAGTTTATATTTTGGCCAAAAAGTTACACGGTATACAGTGGTCCCTCGCTCTATCGCGGTTCACTTTTCGCGGATTTTTTTTTTAGTACAATTTTGCTTTTTGTCGTTTGAAATCCCATTCATGTGTATGTGTCTGTCAGCGGAGGAGCGCCCTGAGGTGCCGCTGACAGACACATGCACATGAATGGGATTTCAAGCAACATTTACGCTCATCCTGTCTGCACGAGCCTTTAAGCAGTCACATAAACGACTCGCGCTGTTGTATCTGACGGTGATTCATGTGTTCAGCGCATTATTACCTGTTCAAAAGACACTAAACATCAGAACCAGGCAGGTTATCAACGGAAATTTCTGGTAAACAATGAAGATCACTACTTCGCGGGTTTCGCCTATCACTGGTTATTTTGGGAACCTAACCCCTGCGATAAACAGGGGACCACTGTACCTTGTAACTTTATGATTTTAAGCTCAGAATTAGTTAGGCTCTGACTCTTCATAATTCTCATAGCAAAAATGGCTGACTGAAGTCCAGAACAATGGTGATTGCCGATGTGTGGAAGGATACAATTAAGAAAAAAATATATATGACTGCCGCTTTGAGTCAAGTTAGCTAGCTGTGCAGCCTCAGACCATGTGCAGTAGTGCACCTGACTAATCAGAGCAAGCCAAAGCTTAAAATATCTTATCTAAATATTTAAATATTTGAATGGAAAGAACCTACATTCTCTCTCTCCCCCTCTTGATTAATTAGGTGTAACTCATTGGTCAACGCTGCCTCAATAGCCTCAGTCCTTCCAGTTTATGAATGAGAAGGCAAACCCAAAACACATCAGTTATGAGCCAAATGTTAAGGTAAACTTTATAAACTCATCTTTCACTGCCACTGAGACTTCTGGGTGCATTTTCTCTAATAACCAATATGTCCCACTAAATAGACAAACAGTGTGACAAGACTATGACATGATTTTTAAACACAATTGTCTCCAAACATACCATTTTGTGTTCTTCATGGTCACAGTATCTGTTTCAGTGACACAAATGTCATTCTGACCTTTCGTTGCTATTCTTTCCTCACCTGAAATTTCCTCCTGGCCACAAAGTACTGCATCCGGCGAAGCACTTTGACTGCCGACCGCTGTGAATGGGACAACCTGCAAAGAAAAGGAACAAAATATATTTAGCATCAAACACATTTCCATCAAACTAAATGAATAGCAAGGATTCAATAAAGTGGAACAAACAAAAGCAAAACAGTGAGTCGTTGCTGTCAAAATACATCTCTGTGAACTTGTAAAGCGATATGTTTGTAGCGCTGGCATGTTTACTACAGCGAACAGTTTGGTTTTCACAGCTCGGACTCTCTGTAGTGACTTGGAGTACAACCAGACACCGGTTTGCATTGAGCTGAGTCCCAAAACACAGGTCCCCAGGCTCCAAGCTGCACATCTGTGTCAACACTGTGTACAAGCCCAGTGGAGTGGAGTGAAACACGAGAGCTGCAGCCACTGGAACAACACAACCTCTATAAAACTGGGACTGTGACTAATGTTAGTTTTCAACGCTAAAGACTGCCTTGTTTTGATGCAAAGGAAAAGTACTAGAACAGAATTTAAAGGCACTGTGCACAGCTTTGTTCGTAAACAAAAAAAGTTTTGCTTCACATGTTGCAACGTTGTTTACCTATCAAAAACACTGCTAAGAGTTCTGTCTGAGGGATACTATTCTTTCTCTTCTGATTCAGAAAACCTACACATGCATATTGTATGACATTCTATTATTCTAATACATAAGATGTCAAAACTAAGATTCTCACGTACATTATATATAATCTTTATTTCAGACACAAGGCGGTCCATATTTAAAAAAAAAACCTTTAAGACGTTTTTGGTGATCGCCTCTGCCAAGAGGGCAAGGGAATTATGCGTCCACTCCATCCACCCTTCTTGCATGTTCTTCAGCGGTGATGGAGGCTTGGTGGAGTTATGGCCGAACCAGGCTTTCCAGCCTAGGATGTCCAGGGTCATCCGCTTGGGACAGCGTTGTCATCCCCCACATGCGTCAGCGGAGGGTGAACGGTGTCACCTGTCATGTCCGGTCAGGGCATTTCGCCGCTTCCTGCACTGCACGGCTGGCTTCAGGTATTCTGACCAGTTATTTGTGGGTTTTGATGCGAAGGATCGAGGCACTGCTCTCTCTTCGCAGCGCTTAGCCCACTGGGTGTGCCAGGCGGGTCACATGACTGACGAGGCAGAGGGGCGTTCCCCTCCTGCACTCATCAGAGCTCGTTTTTACCTGGTGTGTGGCCACCTCTTCAGCTACTCTTAGAGGGGTGCCCCTAGAGGAGATCTGTCTGGCAAACTCCTGGTCCTCCTTGTCGACGTTTGTGCAGTCATATCTGTTGGATGTGACAGTGCGGTCAGTGACTCATTTGGTCCTTTATCGCGGGCCGGATGAGTCGACATGAGGTGACGGCCTAAGGACTTTCCTCTTTGTTGGCGATGTGCCTCAGGTGCTTTTTGGAGAGGCGACCTGCGCATTGCTTCCAGTCTCAGCGTCTTCTTCTGGAGGCTTTTGCCTGGGTGTTCTTGGCGCTCTTGGGAGAGGCGACCTGTTCACCTTCGTTCGTACTCCTTCTGGATACTTTTGTGGTGGTGTCCTGGTGCTCTTGGGAGAGGCGACCAGTTCATCAATGCATTAGCACTCCTTCTGGATGCTTTTCTTGTGGTGACTTGGCGCTCTTGGGAGAGGCGGCCTTTCATCACCTTTGTTCTTTTTCATGCGGGTGGTTGTGGCAGGTCCGGGCAGGGCTATGTGCCTTCTCTCCATCCGGTTTCAACCTCGCCCGCTGCCTCTCTGTACTTGGTACGAAGTAGGTTTGCGGGTGCGCTCCAATCATGTATGCCTGCTGGGAGTACATTGATCCTACAGCCTTCGCGTAGGGTATGCCAATAGCGAAGCCCGTAGAGGGCGTAGCACATACGACATAGAAATCTTAGTTACCTAATGTAACTGTAGTTCTATGAGTATGTGCGTAGCTCTCTACCTGCAGGCCCAGCAGGCATGTCTTCCACTATGCTAGAGTTCAAGAAGGGCGAGCGATAGTGGACAGGGCCTTATATACGGCCAGTGGGGGAACCACGTCCCCATGATTGGAGCGGTACATTGTTTGATCTTCAGGTGCGAGGCGCTGCCTCGAGTGTTAGCCAATAGCGAAGTTACATTAGGTAACTAAGATTTTTGCTGCATTGCCTTATAAGACGCATAGTTCAAAGCTCATGAAAAAAGTAGCGGCTTATAATCCAGAAATTACGGTATTAGTTTCTGAAAGGTTCCATGTCTGTAGTTCCACCACAGAGGAGCAGTATACAATGGAGAACAATAGGCTCTGAACAAAGAGCATTTCACTTCATAGGAACACAAACTGAACTTTCTCATCAACATATTTGCATGAGCATAAAGTTTACAATATTAATGTCTTAATGTCTCTGTCATCACCCCAGTCCTCTGTCACAAAGTCCCCAAGATATTTAACCTCTTTAGTTTGGACCAGAGGCTGTTCACAAAGCTTGAAGACAGGAAAAATAACATTTTTGTCACCTCAGTAATAAAAAGTCAGTATAAAACCATGACCTGGTCAGGTGCTGTTTAGAGCTGGAGGGTGAATTCTGCGTATGTCTTTTCAATGCACTAAAGACAACTTGCTAGAGCTAAAACACATGGGTATATGTTTTAGCGACATAAACCAAGCTTCAAATCTAGCCATGTTTTTGAATTTGTGCTTTCAATAATATGTGTTTTTTTATTTGGGTGTGTGTTTTTTGAATTTATGCGTCTCTTTTAGATTTCAGTGTGTGTTTTTTTTTTATTTGGGTGCATGTTTTTAAATTTGGGAGCTTGTCGTCTTTAAATTTGTGCGTACAGTATGTTCTTAAATTTGAGCATGTGTTTTTGAATTTGAGTGCATATTTTTGAACTTAGGTGCTTCTGTTTGTTTTGGGTGCATGATTTTTTTTTATTTGTGTGCATTTTTTTTTTTTAATTTGTAGATATATTTTTACATTTGGGAGATTGCCTTTAAATTTGTGCATATGTTTTTAAGGTTGGAGAATGTGTTTTTGAATTTGTGTATATGTTTTTGAATTTGGGCCTATGTTTTTGAATTTGGGCATATGTTTTTGAATTTGGGCCTATGTTTTTTGAATTTGGATGCATGTTTTTGAATTTGGGCCTATGTTTTTGAATTTGGGCCTATGTTTTTAAATTTGGGCCAATGTTTTTGAATTTGGGCCTATGTTTTTGAATTTGGGCCTATGTTTTTGAATTTGGATGCATGTTTTTGAATTTGGGCCTATGTTTTTAATTTGGATGCATGTTTTTGATTTGGATGCATGTTTTTGAATTTGAGCCTATGTTTTTGAACTTGGATGCATGTTTTTGAATTTGGGCCTATGTTTTTGAATTTGGATGCATGTTTTTGAATTTGGGCCTATGTTTTTGAATTTGGGCCTATGTTTTTGAATTTGGACCTATGTTTTTTAATTTGGGCCTATGTTTTTGAATTTGGACCTATGTTTTTTAATTTGGGCCTATGTTTTTGAATTTGGGACTATATTTTGGAATTTGGGAGTATGTTTTTAAATTTGGGTGTATGCTTTTTTTAATTGGGTGTATATTTTTTAACGCCTGTTTTTTAATTTGAGTGTGTGTGTTTGAATTCATACACCTGTTCTTGAATTTGGAAACATGGGTATTTTAAATATATACGCATGTTTTTGAATTTCCATGCACGTTTTGTCCTTCAGTTAGTATACTTCAGTTATACCACCATACTTATTCACTCAAGTGACTCTGAAGTCTTAATTAGACTACGGAACAACAAAAGGCTCAAACAGACAATACGCTAACATGGGAAGAACCGTAAAAAACACGCACACATGAAAGCCGCCGGTCCGTCTATGGGAGGAAACACGCACAAACAACACAAAACAAGTGCATTCAACCACGTACGTACACCAGAGCGCGGCCAACAAAGCCAGTGTTTTTCTTTTCTGCTACTACTACTAAGGCTCGGACATAATTGGGAACAAAAACATATGTAGGAAGCGGAGAAACGAGTGCGGTTTTTGATGGTGGTAGAACTTCCTGACACCACATATGTTCACACAAGAATAACACGGGGGAGATTTGGTCTGACACAAGCCCCCGCCTTTTGGTTCCATTAAACATTTGGCAACCAGCGATGCTTACATCTTTTTGTCGAGGCAGCACTTCAAACAACTACACACGCTTTTGGTCTTAAACTCGTTCCCCTCGTTCTTTATTGGAAGGCCTGTACCTGAATTTTATGTCTTCTAGTTCAGAGAAATGCATTTTTAATCTGTGTGTGTGTATAAAAGCAGCTATTTGGATGTTGGCACACTTTTAGAGCTGGTTTGAGTTCAGTTTGCTTTGTTAGGTTTGGGTTTGAAGTTACGGTTAGGTTTGGGTTTGAAGTTACAAAAATGGGAACGTTTAGGTCTGGGGCTTGGGAGTTAATTTAGATAAGTAGAATTAACAAAGAATAACACATTTTACATCTACATTAGAAATTAAACTGGGGCAGCAACACGTATCACAGGCAAAAAAAGTAGCAATTACATGATACACACACATTTTTTTGTGGGATTGGGTTGGCAAAAACTGTGTAGCCACGTTAAAAATGCTTCCTCTTCTTTTTTGGCAATCTTGATTCTGGTGCATCCAAAATGCTTTTACTCAAAAAGTATTTTATCCAATTCCCACTACATTTTTGTTCTCCTTAAACTGTGATCTGCAATTCAACTTTGAACAGAAAAGAAACCACACGTGCTGTTTTTGATCCGTATTTGTGTTATAGCTGAGGAATGTAAATGGTACGGCTCAATGGCCATATACTTCCTAATGTTATCTGAAGATAGACACAGGAACTCAGCTCAGCAATTTCCAACTTTAAGTCAACTATAGGTTTAGAAAAACCATATCAGGCCAGTGCTGTGGTTTAAAATCCCTAAACTATACAATTATATCATCATGGACTTTAAAGATGCACTGTGTAACTTAATGGTCAAAAATAAAATTGAATAAAAGCGTGTTTTTGCTATTTATATTTCTTTGTTGCACTAAATAAATAATAAAAAGCTGTGTCTTTATCGAGTGAGCTTGCATGACCACAATAAGGACGGTTATTTGGTCGCTTAGTGTTTGTTGAAAGTGGTTGCTATAGCTGTATTTTTCACATTATAGCATAAAATATATTTAGATCTATTCAGAAAGTTCTAAAGAATAACTTTTTAGTTAACGAGAATTGTGTTGTTGACTTTTCATCCACAGAAAGTTACACAGTGCACCTTTAAATAAATCGACTGAGCAGAAAATATATAATTTTTTGAATCCGGATTTAGTCACAGTTAATCTTTAACCTTTGGTTTTTCACAGTATTTGTGAAAAGAAAAAGGTATTTTAAAAGCCACTACAGACTAATCTGCCTTCCATCTCGAGAACTCAAAAAGCACTGTGGCTCTGTGTTTGTTCATTCATTTTTTTTTTTCATTCATTCTCTACCGCTTAATCCCGTTAGGGGTCGCGGGTGACTGGAGCCTATCCCAGTGACTTTGGGCCTTAGGCGGGGAACACCCTGGACAGTGGCCAACTTGCCGCAGGGTTAGACAGACAACCATTCACTCTCTCATTCACTCACTAAGGGTAATTTACAGTGATGCCCAATTAACCTAAACATGCATGTTTTTGGAGGTGGGAGGAAACAGGAGTACCCGGAGAAAACCCACGGTGACACGGGGAGAACATGCAAACTCCACCCAGGGAGATCGTGAGATGTTGATATGGTCCGACCCGGGAGTCGAACCCACGACCTCCTTATTGGGAAGCCAGAGCTCTAACCACTTGGCTACCGTGCACCCCGCTCTGTGTTTGTGTGGAACCAAAATCCACATAAAGACAAGCAGTGATGGGAAGTAACCAAAATATGTACACATAGTAGCTACTAGTTTTTTTCATTTGGAGGTATTCTGAATACATTTACTTTTTTTTTTTTCAAATTGTTTTCAATACATTTTTGAATTTCAACATAGAAATTAGACATTTCAACTTTCTGAACTATAAAGTGAGTTTATATGTGAAATTTCCTTCTTTAATTATTGATAAATGTTTTCTTATGCCATAAAGATTTGCAGAACAAGCTGTAAACCGAAGATCAGACGTTTGTCACCATGTATTTATGGTATCGGTGAGAAAGTATTCAAAATGTTCTGATTTTTCGAAATATGAAGAACAATACAAAATCCATTTTATCGCAGGTATTCAGTATTCTGTAACATTTTCAAGGTATTCTTTCTAACACTGAAGACAAGTGTGACCAACTGCTCTGAGGAACACAACAAATCAGAACTTCATCCAACACTTCAACAACAAGATCAAGACCAAGACCATATTTTATCATAGAAATGGCCAAAGTTTTGTTTTTGCCTTGACGTGATTGAACAGAAACCCTTAGAACACATAAAGCCAACATTGTCACTAATACCCCTCTCACTCTTTTTCCCCCGCTCTTATTTTGTCGGGCGATCTTTCAATTTCCTGCGCCTCCATGCAGTTTGCTAATAACCTGCGGGAGAAAGCATCCTCAGACATGAATGTGCCACTGCAGTAGACCTTTGTCACAGATAAGCTTTATGACTAGTGCTTTTGCTCCTTCAAAGTCCTCTCCCCCTCCAAAAAAAAACAGACATCCTTTTATCATATCTTGGAGGGATAAGACCACTGCATTCTTCCCGTCATGTTTGATCTAAAATTGACGGCATGCCAGCGGGTGTGTGGTAGGAATCGCAAAGGGCACGCTGCTTAAGAAGACACAACTTTCCCACTCAATGAGGCTTTTCAAATGAATGGCCTCCCATGCAAAGTGCTCCCATGTGGATTCTCTCGTGCCTAAATGAAAATAGAAGGAGATTAAAGAAATGTTTCGGGACATAAAGCCGGCGTTAAGCTCCGAGAGACAGTAAATCTTGTTGAAAAGGAGTACGCAATCATTAAGCCTCTGGAACCGCAGTGTATATTTTGTTTATTTAATTATACTTGGATAATTAAAGCGCTGAGGTTGGATTTAGACTGGTGGCGTTCCACAAGCTTCTGCGACATGAATGTTTTTGAAGTGGAAGACAACGTAATGAGTGGTGAGTTATGACGATTTATTTGCAATAAAACGGTTCGCTTTTCATTTTATTGTGGAACTCTGAATCTCGAGTAATAAGAAAGAATACAGTTATGATCACAATTTAGTTTGAATGTAATGTTAGAAGAAGATCTGACGCTTATTTTGTTTTATGGTTCAAACTAGAACATAGTCGTGTTGCAGTCTTGTAGTATGTTTTTAGGCAACAGAAATTGACCACTAATAATCTGGTTCTCAAAGAAAAATTCCAAAGCCCCAGTGAAGAAAGATGGACGCCATTTTGCATCAATGGTTGTTACCATTGGCAAGTGTTGTGAGTTAGTCTTTAGCAGCCATTCAGTGTCTCACCATCTGTACATGTTTCTGCTTTCCATTCAGCCGGACAAACGCAAGATGCATGGACTTGCGTAATTAGCGCAGGACTTCACTAGAGCTAGCAGAGTGAGCTAAAGCTAAAGATTAAAAAGCTGTTTTTGGTAACATGGATGTTTACATGGAAAAAAGATGCTTTCTGGATCGTGAGGTATTTTTCTGCTCCACTCTCAATTAGAGTTTAGATTCTGGACCCGAGCCCGAATCCAGCCCAAGACTGAGCCGACTTTTGGACCAGGCCCTCATTTCTCGCACACTTGTCGGGCCGGGTTTGGGTGTGAGTTAAGACGTAGAGTTTGTTGAGCATGTTTGATCTGCGAAGTGTTTAAAGGGTATTTCACACCAACACAACCCCCAGTCGCTGTCGATGGAGGAGCAACGCACCGTCTGTTCACGTCTCTATGGGGACCACCGATGTGAAAGAACATTCAGACAAACACGATCCAAACAGCCAACAGTCGCCAAACAAATGCCGAGTGAGCATGCGCGTGATGTAATACTTGATGAAAATGACGAAACATAAGTTGCACGCGAGTAGTAGTTGTCAAACTTTGACGGCAAACAGATGTTTCTAGTCTTACCTCACGGATTAAGCTCAACTCGTATTTCCCTCCACAGTCCAGCCTTCGTACTGCGGTCGCCGTAACTCCCCCGTGTTTTCCTCAATCCAAATAGTACCATTCTCCTTAGTAGTTACGCCCCGTTTGACCCCGTGTAAATAACAACAATCCATGCTCGGCTAAATACTGTTTTTCCGTAAGCGTCTTTTTCGGTTTTCCGTACTATATTCCTGCGCACTGATTCACTGGTTCTCCTGTGGCCACGGGCCAATCAAACAGCTGCATTTGCGGCAACTGGCGACACCAACTTTACTTGCGAGTCTTCAAAAACCCGCCTCCACGACCTGCTCCGCGCTCCTCTGACCCCCGACAAACCCATTTACACCAAACACACATGAGCCGCTTGTCGGCAAATGTTGCCAAACTGGTTCAGACGGGCGACCCTCGGCTTGGTGTTAAAGACCCTTAAAAAGAGAGCGAGTGGGCTGTACGGGCTTGCTTTGGGCTCAAACACAAAGAGAATGATTGGGTTCTGGTCGAAGTTTGGACACTACGTGTGCGAGCTCAGGCCATGTCGGGCCAGATTTTTTCGCCCTATCTAAACTCTACTACCAAATGAATGGTCACTAGTCCAACTTGCAAACGTTTTAAGCTTGCAATGTCTTGTCCAGATATTTTCAATGATGTTATTGGCCATAAGGATTCCAACCAAATAAAAGATGTCACATTATAAAGCTAACAACTAACATGCCAACAGCAAACTTTCTAGTTAGAAGAGAAAGAGAGTATAAATCTTACTTTAGCAGCTGCTTGTACTAACCTGGCTCTACCAGCTTGATTCTCACAATATTTTTTTTATCATCTCAAAACCTTGTTCTAGAAAAAACGCCATTGTACGCCTAAGCATTGTGGTTTGGTCAGAAGAGACAAAACAAACCAAAACCAATATGGCAATGCGAATGAATGTTCTACAGTCTGTTTTTGTCAGAATTAAGAAGGATTTTAGCTTTTGTACAACAGGCACACAAAGGTGATTTGTGGATGAAAAAGATGCCTGTGCTTTTCTCTCATATAGACATGTGTTTACATCTTCCGCTGTTGAGGCGTCTCGACCAATCAGCTTCAAATATCTGTCATGACGTTCCAGTTTATTCCCAACACCATTCAGTGACAATATACCCAGATTGATACTTTATGGAGCTCATTTCAGAGTGCTACACATGAAATAGATTTGCTGAACTTCATGGAAATAAATGGGTAATGAACAAAGATACACTTTCTATTCCCCAGAGGCAGAATGGTTTGAACCCTTTCTTCAATGTTACTAGGACATCTTTTGAGTAGCAGTGAGAACCGCGACTAGGGTCGTCAATCAAGAACCGATTGCGATCCTACGATTGTTGATTGGAAGCTGGTCGTTACCCCCCAACTGAGCTGAAACTCGGGCTGATCTGAAAAATTGTGAAAAGTGAAAAATCTTCGCAAAATGGGTAACTGTCTTTTTTATATTATATGTCAGCTATTCTTACCCCGGGCTCACACTGTCTCCAGTCCAACTCCGGTGCAGCCACCGGACCGGTCTTGCTACGGTGGGTGACTCACATTAGCTCCGGTGGTCTGCTGTCCTGCTGCAGCCACAGGCTCTGCTGCCGACCTCGCGAGACCCCGAACTCACGGAGGTTCACGCTCAACGTGGGAGAATACGCGATCGCTGAGCACTTTTTTTTCCTCTCTCTCTCTTTCGCTGAGCACATGTATGTAAACAAAGAACACGCGCCGAGTTTTGGGCTTATTTCACGTCAGTTGGTTTTCTGTTGGATTTTTCGCCGCACAATGGGTAAGTACGGGAGGTTTATTTACATTCTATGTGTTACATAATCGTGTAAATGTCGTATTTTGTATTATTAGCGGTAACGTAATCATTTTATTTTGAAAACTACCGGATTCACTTCACCCGCGCTCGCTTGGTTTCCTGTTTATCGTGTCTTGTTTTCACAACTTCACCAAAAAGAGCTCCGGTGCGCTCCGGCGTCCGGCCAAAATTTGAAACAAACGAAACGGATTCGGAGCGCCGGATTGGCTATACCGGAGACACCAGACTGGACTGTACGCCGTGTGAGCCACTGTCGGACTTTTCAAGTTAAGTAAAGACTCCGGTGGCTGCACCGGAGTTGGACTGGATGTAGTGTGAGCCCGGGGTTAGAGAAACCCACCGACAGGATTGGACAGTATGCTGTATCTGGAAGACTGTCCCTATAGTGGAAGTTTTGAGTCGATGTGAGAAACTCAAACACCAGGAAAACATGGTCCACACTGAAAAGCTGGAACTATCCACTCATGTTGGTGGATTCTATTCTGCTTCCATCCGTGCTTGTCCCAGTTTTCAACTGCCACAAATATGTACTATAACTATGTTCCTACTACCACTATGGCTCTGTGTCTCTTGTTCCCAGTTCAATCGACCCTCATCAAGACAAATCCTGGAGACAATAGAGGACCAAAGCCACATAAAAGAGCAGAGCATTAGGAGCTGAGAGCAGAAGGAGAACAGAGGGGTTCATGTGGAAGACTACAGCAGTACACTCTGTTCCATAGAAAACACATACACTCACACACACTTCACACTATTGCAACAGTAAAAGTTATTTAAAAAGAAGCTTCTTAAATAACACTGTAAAACACGTTTCTAAAATATTAATTGCTAACTAATTAGAAAGACACATGGGCTTATTCCACGTTCATAGATAGGAGTGAATGCTTTGCCCATTGAAATAAAATGAAGGTTGGCACATACGAATATTTTAACGATGAATGAATAGCTTTAAAGTCAAATGTTAAATATTCAGGGATAGCAGTTCTATAAAGAGAATTGTCTACATAAAATAGTTTTTAATGTCATTACTAACAAGATTTTTAAGAGATTTTGAATGAGGTACAACTCAAACAAAACACTTGCAAAATCAGAGTAGATAGAAAAGTGCTGTGTCTGCATTATTTCAATAGGACAGAATTAAACTACAGTAGTGTGGCTTAAGAAGTACTTTAGAAGGATTTTCAGTCAACATGGCTTTCCGCTCTACTGCGCTTGCTCCATACAGAAGGATACACTCTCCATCTGTTTAGCTGGGGAAACTCCTTTGAATAAAACAACAAACCAGGACGAGAGCAGCAGTTTGGATCAGGTTTGAACCGGTCTGACAGACGTTTGTCTCCTGAAGCTTAAGACAGTGTTTTTCTCACAGTTTTTTCACTCACCTGAATGTAACTTTTAAGAGTCGTAGGGTCAAATTTTTGTTCAGAAATGCATAACTTTTGTTTTCGCACAGCTCGAGTTGTTTCTCCAGCTTGGTCAGTGAGCAGCAGCTCTATCTGCATGTTCGGATGTGTTCGCATCACCTCTGTTGATAAACAAATAACCCCTCTATAGGTACTGCATTTTACACAAATTAAAATCATTCATCCCAGTAATGGGTTTTAAAGCTGGACTCAAGGCTTTTGTAAACTAGACTCATGTCATTGTGGGTAGCGCTCTTGCCTCACAGCAAGAAGGTTTCGGCCTTTCTGTGTGGAGTTTGCGCGTTCTTCCCCGTGTCTGGATGGTTTTCTTCAGGTACTCCATTACACACCAACCAATAACATCCAGGTTAGGGAAGGCTTGGTGGTCGGAGGTTGAGGCGTCCGGTGTTTAGGCAAATCGCCTCTGCTGAGCTGCCCCAGGACTGTGCATATTGTTTGTTTTTTAAATTATTGATACTTAAAACTAGTGCTGTCAAGCGATTAAAAAATTGAGGAGATTAATTAATTATGATCTGTAATTAATTCATCTAATTCATTTTAATCTCACCTAAAAATTGCCGAGAAAAACACTCAGTGTTTTTGTTTTGTTTTCATCCAGTTTAATGAATTACATTATTGTTGCAGATGGAAATATTAATATAATGCAAAACATTTAGACTTTAGGAAGTGTTTTGTTGCTAAGTTGTCAAGTTGAACAACCCTTATGTTCACTTTGCATCTCACATATGGAAACAATGAAGTTAAAGATTTCAAAATAGATTAATGCGATTAAAAAAATGAACTCGATTAATATGTCTGTAATTAATTAATCGCAATTAATGCACTATATTGACACCCCTATTTAAAACTTGGAAAAAATGTTGCTCAAAATAAAGTATGCCAACTGAATACCTACATTGTAAGTTTTGTAGAGTTGGCTTACAGCGTAATGTGCCTGAACTGTTTCTGACACGACTAAAAGCTGTGGTTAGCATTTGCAAGCTAATCCGAGAAGCATTCTAAAAGTGGTTGGAATAATGAGTCTAGACCAGGTAATGATTTGAATACAAGCCGCGTGCTATGTGTAATTAAACCCGCATTAACAGGCCGACTTGGTGCCACTTCATTGAGCCTAAATGTTCCAATCAAGGCGTGGTTCTGTGTGTGTTTGAGCGATAGCATCAAGGCAAACACTTTTATATTTAAAAGTTTAACCGGCAGCAGTCTTTAAGCTAAGAAAGTCTAGTTACTCATTATGATGTTTATTTTGTGTACAGGCAGAACAAATGCTGCTGTCTTAACTTGTAGCGATAACAAGTCGACAGCAAACACATAAGATACCAGACTAACTTTAAAAATCATACAAATTCTTGTTCTAGAATGTGAGTCAGTCAGTAAATTCTTGCAGACTAGCTTTATAGGTAGTTGAGCTCTTTCATTTTTTCTCTGGTGAAGTGTGAGTGAGTTTGTGATGTGTGAGAGAAACAGAAATGCTTTTAAATCTTGAAAACACTAAATGACTGGTCAGTGTTGCCAGATTTTCAGACAAACAAGCGACTAAGCCTTTGAAAAAAACAAAGACCAGCTACTTAGAGATGCAGTGGTTGTTGTGTAGTGTGTAATGAGTCAAACTTGTACATTTTCATATATTAAAATAACTAGTTTGCAGTTATTTAACTTTTTAAAAACTGGATCTTAAAAAGTTACAGTTGGTGAAGGTAGATTTAATTTAACTAAACACACGTTATCTGTGTTGGTAAAAGTTAAATGTTATTAGCGTTATTAACTTAAACCTTATTAGCTTTACTAGACTGTAAAATCTTACTCAACTAATAATTTGCAAGTTCATAAACTGACAAATCGTTGGTGTAGTTAACTTAAAAAATATTAGTTCAATAGGTAATGACTTTTTTGGTTGGACTTCTTACAATTTTTTAGGTCAAGGTATGTTATGTACGGTTGCATAAAAACGTTTGAGTTGAGTGAACTTATTCGGGTTTACAGTGCAGTCTAATGAAATATAATTTAAACAATCTATTAATTTAAACCAGGCATGTCCAAACTGCGGCCCGGGGGTCAAATGCGGCCCTTGGACCAATTTTCTTTGGCCTCAGGCTTACTGCAAGATTAGCCCAAATTACAAAAAGTATTGTTTTTAATGTCAAATTCTTTTTCAAATTCTTCCTTTGAACCATAAAATTAATGATTAAAGCTCTATTAAAAAGTGCTGGTTCAATAAAATCATGTAAAATGCAATATTTTTGAATGATTCACTTCACTTGCCCTCTGCTCCATAAAAGTTTCAAAATGCGTTCTACTATGAAAAAAGTTTGGACATACAACCTCCAACCATCAAAAACGATAGGCGACTTTCCAATAGAAGAAGCCCAAAGTTGCTGTAAAACGTGGACTTGGCAACTCTGAAGCTGACCAATAAGAGAAGTAGATAGGGAAAAAAATCACCTGTATTTGAACAAACAGATGCATCAAATAGAGAAAGATAAATCACGATAAATGGTTTTATGATTGTCACAGAGTTGAGCTCACGATTGCAGGCACAAGAGTCATTATTTTCATCTTATACGTCGCCATGAATCTAAAAGCTCATTTCACAACTTCAGTCTCTTCCACAAACAAACAACTGCATTTAAGTCCAATTCATCTGTATTAAAAGTGCTATTCTTGGCCTATATTTTGGCCCATGTAGTCATCTCAATAGGAGAGTCAGAGTACAAACTTTCATCTTTGGGACAACACAGTTCATCTTAATTTGATTGAACATTTGATATTAAAAGCATACAGACCACATCCTATTGTTCCTTTTGTATATGGGACTCTAACCCTTTCTCCAGTTTGAGTAAGAAATGTGTGAGATGGCGAAGAAGGATTTATAATTCATGGCCTAATAGGATTTGTTGCTGTTTAGCGGGATTAGGCATGTTAGAGAAAGAATCTATTTATTGCGGCGAGTCGGGGGGTCCGCTGTGCTGTGCCGGCCGGGCGGGAGGGAGGGGGAGATTTCGGAGGTGCGGAGGTGAGGTCAGGGTGAGAGCATGCATGGCCGCTTTCTCTGCGTCTTCTACACTGCAAAAAATAAGTTCAGAGAGCTTGATTTTAGGTTTTGAATTGTAATTTCGAGCAGTTTGACAAATTTGTGTTCTATGTAATGTAGAGACCTAGAAATAGAAATAGAAAAACCTTTATTGTCTGCCCCAACGTGTGGTAGAAAAGGCATAGACATTCATCCACAGCTCATTCCAGCCTTGTCGAGAGTCACTTCACTTTGTGGCGCAGCGCCCTGACCCCACCTAGATTTTTTTCTTAGTTTCAAACTATTTTGAACGAATTTTATAACATTACTACTTAATTTGAGCCAAATAAGGTGTCAACGGGATATGAAAATTGAAAGCCTGCTTATCCCATTATCAAATTTGTGTTCTTATTCTATTGATTTTTGCTTCCTTAAAAAACAGAAATGGTTCGTTTTAAACTTTCTATATCAGTCCACACGTTTTGCTCACTCACCTTTACCACTCAAGACTCTCCGAATAGTTCACCTCGATTTGCTTTATGTTTTTTCTCATCTGTTAAGACTGAGACGTGTCGGTCTGTTAACGGCTGTTAGCTGGAATGCTAACAACAACAACAACAACAACAACAACAACAACACACAATCTTAGTGGAGTTTAGTGAACAAATGGGACATACTTGCAGAGCAATTCCACTCGAATAGATATATTACCATAACAAAATATCTGTGCTTCGGGAAATTGATTCTATTTTTTTTTTTTATTGTAAAAAATAAAATGACTATAAAGCTCAAGAAGCAACAACAGTTACCATGGAAATAATGGCAAATTTGCCATGTTTCACTCTCTAGTGTCAAGATATGCTTTAAAAACACACTTTTTAGTATTCCGCAATTTCAAAATCTTCATTGACTTAACATTAGATCAGCTGAACATTCTACAGTTGTGTGATGTCACCTTCCTGAGCTTTATAGTCCTTTCAAAGGCGCTATGCCTGATTTTTTTTACAATAAAATTACTTAAAATCAGTTTCTTCCAGCAGAGATACAGTATCTTGTTAATATATACTGTATATTCAAGTGGAAATTAGCCCAACAATGTCCTGGAAGTTCATATTTCTACACCTATTGAAACAACCCAGAATTGTCAATTTTACCTGATATTTGGATAGACTAATTAACAAATATATGTGATTGAAACAACCCAGAAATGTCAGCAATTTGACCCAGCATTTGGGTAGAATAATTTACAAATGTTTAGTTGAATCAAACCAGAATTTCAATTCATTTGACCCAGCATTTGGGTAGGATATATTACAATTAAGTGTGGTTGAATTTACCCATATTTGTAGTTAATTTGATTCAAAATTTGGGTAGAATATTTTAACTCATCTGCTGGGTTAAAATGAACTAACCCATATTGCTGAGTCACTGGGATGGTGCTATATTGATCCAGCAGCTAAGTTATAAAACAGTCCAATTTGGGTTATTGTTACTGTTTTTAGTGTGTAATAATGTCCAAAACTCCACTACTGTAAGATTGGGACATTATTAGTGGAGTCTGCACTAGCATTGTGGCTAAGTGGCGTTTGCATACCGTCTTATCTTGCTCCTAAGAGGTGAGAAAAAGTTTAAAACACATCGTGGTGAACAATATGGAGGCTCAGAATGCATTAGGTATAAGTGAGTACAACATGTGACTGATGTAGCAAGCTTAAAATGTATTATTTTAGTTTTAGGGAGGAAAAATAGAGCATAGCACCTTTAAAATGGCAAGTAAAACAAATTCTGTTTTAACGTTTTTTGTCTTTCTCTCCTTGCTCTCTTTCCATTCACTTTCCCTTTTTTCTCCTCCCTCTCTACTTTCTTATGATCTTCGTATTTCTCTTCTTGGCACCTAAAAGAAAGCAAGTCTATAGATATAAAGTTTTTGCAGTGCGCTGGAACAGAGGCGTCTAAGTAAACCCAAAAAAATCACCCCTCCTTTTTCCCCTCAGCGCAAACCGCCATCTTTGGATTAAACTCGTCTTTTTTCATAGTGATAATCCAGGCACATGAGCCCAGCGGTTAGTCATGCTAGTGCTTCCAGTCATGTGTGTCTGTGTGTCTATGTGGAAAAGGCAATTAGCGAGCACCACCTTAGCGCCGGGAGAGCAAGACCCTGCTGGAGCGGTGGTCACAGAAATGTTCAGCCGTGAGCACAGCAGGAGGAAGAAGAAGCCGGTGGATTTGAATTATGAAAGGTTTTATTTAAAAGAGCATTGTTCTTGGGGTTCATGTGTGACCGAGCTACAGCAGTCAGGCCTGACCAGTGTTCACTCGGCTTCATAATCAGATCCTGCTTTCACGTTTTTTTTTCCTCAGAGTGCTTAAGATTAGTCCGTTTCTGTCACCATTTGATTCAAATTGTGTTTAAAGGGTGAAGTTGTCGACGTGAGTCCCCAGCAAAACGGTGTGAACATCAGTTTGACTTATGTGCACTGAAATAGGTGTGATTTATTTGATTTCAGATTTTCAATTCAAAAACAAGTAAGGTGCATTAGCAAATCAATTCATTTCTGTGCAAAAATACAACAATTCTATTGCACAAACCCTGACAATGTGCAAAATAGGCATACTTTTAATTTAGCTTCAGATCTACATTGCACTTATCCCTTTATTATTGTGCAAAATACAGCATTCTGGCAGCATATTTGTATTGCACCAATCCCTTTACTTGTGCAAAATACATAGATTCTAGCAGCACTATCATTATTGCACTACCCTCCTATTGTTTATTGATCTATGACCTTCTTAGCAGCATTGATTTATATTGCACTGATTCCTTTTTTCTGTGCAAAAATAAATTAATAAATTAAAAAATACAATCTGTCAAAAATACAATTAGTCATAGCAACAGATGAATACGTAAATACGTTCCTCAGTCCTAGTTTTAATTGCAGATACGCAAATAACTTTATTCTGTGACCTCTATAATCTAAACGATTAAATGTGATTGGACAGTGTAAAGAGACAGGGAGGAGCGACAGTGGGTAAGGCCTATTGTGAATTGAGAAGCTGGAAAGGCCTGGGGACAAACGTTTTGAGCTACTTTTTGAGCAAAAAGTAGAATTTTGTTTTAAGTAGGCAAAACTGTGGCCCTTGGACCAATTTTTTGACCCTCAGACTTCCATCTACTTTGGCCCAAATTACAAAAAGTTGTGTTTGTGTGAATGTTCTTTCACATCGGTGCGTTCCAAAGAGACTTGAACTTGCTAAAAATTCTGTATCCAAGTCACTTGTAGATGTATAGTTTTTGCAGAGTCAGTCGACATTGGGCTTCAGGTGTGCCTGGCATCCAATTCACAGTAATAAGTCAGTCTATACAGAGGTACTTTAAGAATAATAGTTTTTTTTCTTTGGAGGCTTATTCAAAACTAAGCTAACTTCGAGTAATTAAGAGTCCACTTACTTATTTTGTGTAATAAAGAAGTGAACCATGATGCAGTTTGTCTGGACACATATTAAAGAGTTTATGACAAGTAGGGCCATATTTTCAGTAAAAAATATTAAACAGTTATATTCACTAAAGATTTAGCTTGTTTTCACTCAACTTAGCTCTTTTAATGAGGCTTATAACTGTCTTTTGTCCAACAAATCTGAGATAAGTAGAGGTAATTCCACAACTGTTAGCAACCTTGTTAGCGAAATCTGCATACATGACACAATAGTTATCATTTGACAAATGATGCTTTTAACCTTTTTACTGTGTTAAAATAATTGTTTCAACTCTTGGAATACTGTTGTGTGTAAATTCTCTTTGCATATTGTCACTTTCTGATGAGAAATGTAGAGGTATTTTGGTATAGAACTCAAATTACTTTCTCTAATATTCAACCTTACATTGCAATTTAACTGCTGTAAAACTATGATACGTATTTAACACAAGAACTATCACACCAAACTAAGTCAAAATCAGAAAAATGTGACAATCTGTCAAAGGTTTTCAGCGCTGCTGTTTGTGTTCACACTTGCCCAAGTTAATTGCACCAAAGTTGACTTAAAGTGATTCAAACCCAGCAAGTGTGAACACATATATGCTCCATTTACCTCTGCCATCATTGTCGACAGGAATTGTCCTCACTTGACATAAACAGAGTAAGAAAACTCAGCCTGTACGTCTGGTGATAAGGCTGAAAAAGTGCACGGGTCAGCAGAGTTAGTGAGGAAGGAAAAGAGCCTCATAGTAACCTCCAAGTCCAAGGGGAAGTCGATGACGTGAACGCGCACAACAGTCCGAACTGCTGTCGCTAACTCCTCGTGTCCACTTCATCCGAGCGGAGAGAGTGATAGAAATCTCCAGAACAGAACATTGAATTACAGCGCAGAGCTATGTGAGTTTAAGATAAGAAGGAAAGCACAGAACTACAGCCAAAAATAACACGGCGCTATTAAAAGGGGAAATTAGCGGCAGCAAGTTGTGATGAACTCGTCAATAATCATTTAAGTTCATTTAAGGGTTTTACAGTTTGAATTAGTCAATGTGCGTGCTTACACTTAAAAAAAAGAAGTTGTAAATATGTGATTTCTATAGTGGCCCTGAAGGTCAAAACACAAAAGCAAATTCAAAAACGTAAATTGCAAACACAAGCTAATTTTGATAACTACCGTCACACTCCTTTTGTATTCATTTGCTCAACTGAATTTAAGTTTGAGTTTTTGAATTTGTGTTTTTTGAAATTTGTTTTTGGATTTGTGTTTCTGTTTTTAAATTTGTGTTTTTGAATTTGTCCTCTTGAATTTGCGTCTATGTGGTTGAATGTGCAAATTGCAGGCATGCTTTTAATTTGTGTTACTGAATTTGCATTTTGAATTTGCGTTTTTAAACCTGGCTCCATACGTTTCAATTTTTGAATTTGTGTTTTTGAATTTGCATGCATGTTTCTGAATTTGCGTTTGTGTTTCTAAATTTGTGTTTTTGAATTTGTTTTCTTGAACTTGCGTTTGTGTTTTTGAATTTGTTTTTTTGAATTTGCATCTTGAATTTGCATTTGTGTTTCTGAATTTGTGTTTTTGAATTTGTATTTTTGAATTTGTGTTTTTGAATTTGCATTGGTGTTTTGAATTTGTGTTCTTGAATTTGCACTTCGAATTTACGTTTGTGTTTCTGAATTTGTGTTTTTGATTTTTTTGTTTTTAATTTTGTGGTTTTGAATTTGCATTTATGTTTTTGAATTTGTGTTATTCAATTTGCGCTTTTGAATTTCGTTTGTTTTTGAATTTGTGTTTGTATTTTTTTTATTTGCATGCATGTTTTTGAATTTGTAATTGTAATTCTGAATTTGTGTTTTTGAATTTGCATGTGCGTTTCAGAATTTGCGTTTGTGTTTTTGAATTTGTGTTTAAGAATTAGTGTTTGTGTTTTTGACTTTGAGTTGCATGTTTTTGAATTTGTGTTCGTGTTTTGAATTTGAGTTCTTGAATATGTGTTTTTTGAATTTATGTTTAAGAATTTGCGTTTGTGTTTTCAAAATTTCAATTGTATTCTTGATATTGTGATTTTGAATTTGCATGTGTGTTTTAGAATTTGTGTTCTTCAATTTGCGTTCATGTTTTGAATTTCCATGCATCTTTTTGAATTTGGGTTTTTGAATTTGCATTTGTGTTTTGCCCCTCAGAGCCACCATAGATTTCTATGTGACTAAAGATCAAGATAGCTTAAAATGCTACTTGACTCTAAAAAGTTGTAGCATTCTAGTTAGCCTAATTGAATCCGGCTAACAAACCGTGAAACTGTGTGTATACTTGCACAATACCGATAGTGTAGTGAAGGGCAAGGTTAATTCAAGGGTGTTTTGATAATTAGCCAAAGGTCGGAGGTCATTTGGGGCACAGGCGGCTCCGTACTATCAGCAAAATCTGAAGGAGTTGTGTTTCTTGGAGCCAAACAAGTTTTCGGCAATGATTGGCTGATGCTTATGAATGAACTGTTTGTTGGAGCGCCATTCGAATAATCAGTCCTGTGGAAGAAAATGAATCCGTGCTAAATGTGATTTTGCAAATTATATAAAGTTGGTATTATAACTTGAAGGCACTATTTTTGTCTACTTTCATAGTTCAAATATGAAAAAGCATTAGAGCGTTTGAACTCGCCAACTTCTTTAACTGTGCTATCAAACCAGGGGGTTACGGGTCAACTTTGAAAACACCACGAATGTGTGTATGTGTCTACTTTGAAAACTATCTTGTTTATACAATGGGCTATGCATATAAAGTTGGATTGGAGGGACATAGCCAGAGCCCTGTACTACGTTTAGCGAGGTAAGTTCTGGGTTAAACCTGGCCTGGCAGTCCTACGAAACTGGATCACTTTCTATTGAGGCAGATCTCTTTGGCAACATGCGGCAAACTCAAACGTGCTCCGGACCAGGATAAGTTCTGAATAAGTTAAAAAGACAAGGTGCTGGCCAATCAAGCGTTTGTGCAGAGAGATTGAGAGATCAGCGGAGAAATTAGGAAATGCCCCAGTCACAGCGTCTTCTTTTATATCAATGCGATGCACACGTAACCTATTTATAAAGATGTGCGATTATATGTAACAGTGACTAGACTGAAGAATCCTGATTAATCTGTGCGATGATTATTAAACGCTTTCATTGTCAAGAAATAATGAATGACTGCACTTTGTGCACATTTGGCTGTGGATCTTTACGCATCACTTTGTCTGTACTAAAGACACAGGTCATAAGCGGTCATCTATTAAATGTTTGTGATATCTGCAAATTTGTGCTGTTATATCCATGCAGGACATGATGAACTTTGCAGGGTAACTTCTGTCTCAGTTATTGGTCGCTTAAGTGCAGACTTCACTTGAAGCTGCTGAGCGTTTCCTTCGCTTAGTTTTTAACATCCGTATATTTCCCTTCATGATTGACGTTTGCTCTTGCTTGAAGACCGCAGCTTGGTTGTTCTGATTGGTCAGTTTGTATTGAGAAATGAGAAAAATCCGGGTTAACAGATCAAGTTGTGAACTTGTTTCGTAGGACAGTTTATCGAGAGAGGCTCATATCTGGGTTAGTCAACCCGGGTAAGAGAAACTTATCCAGGATAAGTTCAGCAACATTCGTAGTACAGGCCTCAGGCCATAACAAATGAAAAACATCCAATTCGATCGCTTTTAGCAAAATGACCAGAGAGACATTGAATTTACTGGTACTTGTCTAAACATTCGCTCCAATTACCTTTACAGAGGAAGCAAATAAAAAGTGTAATTTTATCATCTCTAAACAGCGCAGACAAGGTTGTTCTCTCATGTTCAGACCTTTTTCCAATTTCTAAATATCTTTCAAAAGCTTACATACTGTATTACTGGAGGATTTGTGACACTTGAGTAAAATGTCCTAGACAAGCTGTGACCCAGAACGTTTTTGGTGCATCAACTGTTAGCACGTAACGCTCATTTCGGCACAGCTTGCTCACAATAACAATCCTTCTAATGAGGCTCTGGTGTTACTCAAATGTGGTTGTCAGTTGCCAAAACAGCCCTGGTTTTTATTAGCGCTACCTCGTGGAACAGTACCATTACCTATTATCTTTACAATCAATGGAAGGCTCTATTAAACTAGAAAAAACGTTGCTATTTTGTGACGGTGCTTGGCTAGCGTTGCTTTGACTTTCCCAGTATTTTCTCAACATACAGCATGTACCTTCTAAATCCTCGCATTAGCGTAAGTGAATTTTGATATCAAATGTAAATCAGGTAAAGAGAAAGCACAAGCCGAGCATACATTGGCAAGCTGGCTTAGTGCCCAGGGAGATTAAGTGACACACAGCGGGCCTACATTCAAGCTAATCTCGGCATTTCTGGCTTAATTCGCTTAATATCACCTGATAAGTAGTGCGTGCCTCACCTAACATTAGTGCAAGCGGCTACTGTGCCAGATAAGTTAAAATAAAACTAGACAGGATTACAGTGTAACTTAATAGAACCGAGTTGGGTACAAGCCCAAAGCAGAACACAAGGAGTAGTTTGAAGTAAGCGTACAAAACACAATGTAAAAAAAAAAAAAAAAAAAAAAAAGCAACATTTAATTTAGAATTTGAGGACAAAAAAAAGATAAAGTATTACACTACTGTATATTCTTGACATTTACACTTTATAGATCACTCGAGGTATAATTCTCTTAATCATATCTAGAGATACACCGATTCGATACTGGGGTCGAATATCGGTGCCGATCCAGGACATTTTGCTGAATCGAGTATCGGCTCCATGATATCAGTTCAGCCGTTATAGGTGTGTTTAAATGGACATAATGAGTCTGATTTATAGGCTGATGTTGAGCCAGAATGTCTCATAATGTTTGACATTTTATTCTTTCTTTCTCTCTCTCTCTCTTTCTTTCTTCTCTTTTTCTTTCTCTCTCTTCTCACTCTCCTCTCTCTTCTCTTTTCTTTCTCTCTTTCTTCTCTCTTCTCTCTACAACTGTCTTCTCTCTCTCTTTCCCTTTCTATCTCTCTTTCTTCTCTTCTCTCTCTCCCCTCGCTCTCTCTCTTTCTCTCTCTCCTCTTGCTCTCCCTCTCTTTCCCTCTCTTCTCTTTCTTCTCTCTCTTTCTCTCCTCGTGCTCTCTCTCATTCTCCCTCTCTTTCTCTCTCTCTTCCCTCTCTTTCTCTCCCTTCTCTTTCTCTTTTCTTCTTAAGTTGTTCAGTTTGTCTTGCGGTATAAATAACACTATATGATCAAAAGTCTTATGTTTCTTTTTTCAGTCCTTACACAAGTATCGGTTGATATCGGGTATCGGCAGATGCTTAAGTATCGGGATCAGTATCGGAACTGAAAAAGCTGGATCGGTGCATCCCTAATCATATCGTGTTCTAGTCTGTTTCACCTTCTGCATCCTTGTTTTTTACTGTTCCGTGTTTAGCAGAAGTTGAAACAGACCATTACAATAACATACAACTGTACTTACACACTTTTATCCAGCCCAGTCTCTCTACAACATTTCGCTGTATACAACGAAATGTCAAAAACGTAAGACGATAAGCAATAACTTTTGTTTTCACACAGTGATAAACTTAGCTGAGCTTGTTTGACTTGTTTCCACCCCCGCCACGTTTTTGAGAATAACCATTATTCTTATTATCTATACTATCTAGTCTAGGTTAAAACTACTAGAATTCAGATTATTCATCTTAAATTATGGTGTGTGTTTTTTTTTAGCAATGTTCAAATAAAAGTGTTAATCTCTCGTAGCATATTTCACTTGTTTCGGGACGTTTCTGACTTTATCCAAGATATTTCAGCTTGAATCCAGTTTTCAAATCTATTTAAACATGACAAAAACGCCTTGAAGCAAGTTAAATAATCTAAGTCCTTCAACTAAAATCATCTTAACCACAAAAAAATAAAGATTAAAACGCAGGTTCCACGTTTTAGCAAATCTAGAATGACATTTTTTGAAGTGTATATTTCTTTTATTTGATTGACTTGGCCATGTGTTTGCACCTGTGATGAATAATACTGTAGATAAGATATTTTTTAATACAAAATGTGTTTGCAATAATAACATATTCTTTAAAACTATTAAAATAGTTCATTTTGTTAACGTATTACATATGAACATTTTTTACAGAGAATAGTTGGGAATCTCTTTAGTTTCTGAGTAAGATTTAGTTAAAAATAACAGAAAATTTCAAATTTGGACAGTTTTTTTTTTTACTTAAAACTGTAATAAATCAAGCTTAGAATTACTGTAGATATTAACAAATACTTTGGCAAAAACCTTCAGTTCAAGAGTGTAAAGTTTGGTGTGTGTAGGAGCTACTTTCAAGCCACTTTCAAGAATTTAGCCATTCAATTACAATGCTCCATATTGCATAAGATAATAAACATATCTAGGATTAGCCTGAACAATTGCCTTGTTTCTAAATAAAAGTCGCTGAGTGAGCAGAAAAAAAAGTGTCTCGCCTTAAGTAAGCATTGTCTAGATAGAATGATGCTATGTGCTCCAAGAAGCACAACTCCACGTGGCTCATAGTACTCGAGTAAACCTCCATCAGAAGTGGTTTATTAGGGCAGTTATCTGCACAAGCGCTGGGAAAGAGGGTGCTAACTTGGCCATAATTGGGTGCTTGTCCCGGGCCAATTTTTCAGGGCAAATTATCAACGCATGGGCTGGATGGCTGAGGGCGCATTGTGGAGGAGGGAACAGTGGGTGCTTTGAGGGCCCAGCGTGACGCACTAATGCAATCACCGAGCCCGCTGGACGACGACAGCATGTGACGGAGCGGCCCGAGTCACTGCATCTGCTAAATGTGCTTCTGCTGCTGGAGTCGGGCCGGAGAAGTGTGTGTGTGTGTGTATGTGTTAGACTGTACGTGTGCAGCCGAGCAGAATGATGACTGAGCATGTTGGCTCCAGGAGGTCCAGCCTGTGCCATCCTGCCTACACCTGGAAGAAATGTACAATAAGCACGTTTTCACACCTAAAAAAATAAAATAAAATAACCACTCATTTTGGTTGAAGCAATGCATATGGCAAGATTTTTTTTGGATTTAACGAAGTTTAGGTGTCAAGTTACTAAAATGGGTAAGTTTAGGGCTGGGGCTTGGTGTAGGTTCAGATGTACCCGTTAAACCCAAAGAAAATGTCGCCATTTGGCTTCAGAAAATGTGTGTAACAGATTGACATAAAAGGCGTGAAAATGTACATATTGTACGTTTTTTGACATTTAGTTTTATATCTACGTTTTCTCCAGAGACTGTGTTGTTTTGTTTATTATTTCTGCATTAGCATCACCGTCTGATCAATATTTTTAAACTGTTACGGCAGGCTCACACTGCCTCCAGTCCAGATCCAGATCCAGATCCAGATCCGTCTGGCTCCTGTTGTCACTCACACTACAACCAGAATATGCATGCGTATGTACAGACTCTGCTGGCCTCGAGAGACCACGAGTTCACAGGGATTCACGCTCAACTTGGGAGTTTCGGGGAGTTTACGCAATCAGCTGGCACATGTATTTGTAAACAAAGAACTTGTGCTGAGTTTTGGCCTTGTTTCACGTCACTTCATTTTCTGTTGGATTTTTCGCTGCACAATGGGTTAGTACGGGATGTTTATTTCCATCCTGTGTGTTCAATAGTCGCGCATATGTCGAGCATTTTGACGTATTTGTTGTAGTAGAAACGTAATGCTTTTATTTTGAAAACCGCCGGTTCTCTTCACCTGCGAGCGCTTGGTTTCCTGTTTGTCGTGTTTTCACAACTTCACCAAAAAGGGCTCCGGAGCGGAAAAATTTCCTTGAAACAGAAACGATCCGTACGACCGGAGCAGAGCCACGCGGCTCGCCGGACCGGACAGATCGATGTGTGAGAGCCTCTCATGACTTTTCAAGAAACAGAAAGCCTCCGTTCTCCGGACCAGAGTACGGACTGGATTCAGTGTGAGCCCGGCGTTAGGACTATAATACACATATCAATAAATATAAAGAAATATAAATATGAATATGAACCTTTGCTGTTCTCTTCACACAGATACTCTTTTTCCATTGCAATGGGTAAAGGGTATGACAACCCTCTGAATCCATAAGAAGAATAAAAGCAAGTCAGTTTGGTTGATGGCAAGAGAGGTTCTGGCAAAATGTGCACAGGCCTGTTGTTTTAATGTACCTGGAAACTTTTCTTCTGTGCTTATCCCACTCCTCCGCTACTCATGTCTATTATATTTTGATCAAGGTGCAGCCATTTCAATAGCAATCAGTAGGCTACTGCTGATGCACTTTATTAAAGTTGTAAATTGAATAGTGTGTATATTTAATCATATAACATACATGAAACGTTTTGCAACTTTGGACAAGAATATACATAAATCTACTTTGTCCACACAAAATAAGAAAATGTCAGACCATTACACTTGAAATCTTATGCTTTTATGTGATATTCACTGCCATTAAGGCCTTGAACTTGGCACTATCAAACTCAATACTTTTTTTAATGCTTTTAAGAAGCGACAACTACCCTGATTAGTGTAATAAATTGTCTTTATATTTCTTATCTGTGCACATTCAAAGGTGGTGTATAAAAACAATTTAAAACATTCTACATCAGTCCATGTTTTGATCACTGCTTAGTTGTACTTTTTAAACCTTTCAGAATCCAGAGTCAGCTTAACTGTGTTGGTATGCTAACAGCTGCAAATCGAATGCTAACAACATAAACAAGAGCAAACACGTAAATGAAAACAAGTCTGGCTATGAAGTACGGACTTAAAAACACACCAATGCTGTTAAATGAATAATACCTGATATATTACAATAAGACGTGCTAATCCTTTTTTATGACGCAATGACACGTGTGATGAAGTAAGCCTCACTTTCCCCGTGCCAGAGAGAGCAAACGTATTGTGTTGAACTGCAGCCAGACCCGAGGGGAGCACATTTTATACACGCAGTCGTCTCTCTGCAGGAGGTGAGCTGTCAGGAGGCCCGGTTCTTCGACTATAAACTACACATAAGTCACATAATGAGCTCTGATTTACTCTCAACACAGTCTCTGGTTACGTTATTGACACTGACACACAGGGAGACGATGCATTAGAACAGACCGGAGCAGTAGTTTTCTTTTCACTTTCTCTAAGTAGAATCAGATAGAAACTAGTGGGAGTGTTTCATAAGTCAATTAGAGCTAAGTCAGGTCTTAAAGGAGAAGTATTATTGTCACTAGGGTCATTAGAGACATTTTCATAAAACTTTTTTGTGTTTTTTGTTTTAGTTATATGTCATTTACTAATCATGCATGTTTAGTGGAAAATAATTATTGTTTTTTTTAAAGAAAAGTCAGGATTTGTGTGTGTCATTAAGTTTGATGTACCACTGTCACATTAACCTGGTCTCTCTACAGAATGTGTGTTGTTCTGTCAAATGGCAGGACAAAGATTAAAGTGACATTGATAGAGCCACTGGAGGCACCAAGTTTAAAATGAGGCAAATCCCACTCACATTTCTGTTTTACATTTACATTTTCTAACCTTAGATGGGTCTGTGAAGCATAACCATACCACCCCGTTACGCAATAAACAGCAAGAAATCTTGTTTTGTTGTTCTGAAATAGCTTTAAATGCATTGAAAATGTAGTTTAAATGGTAATGTTTGAATGCTACCTCAGCAAGCTAAACCACACAGTGACTTGCAACCATTTTAGGTCAAATTTTACCACCCCGTCAAATATCGTCACAATGTCAATGTGACTGTATAATACAAAAAAAAAAAAAAACTTTTGTGCCTGGCATGCCAACTATATTTTTCTGACAGTATAAAGGGTCATTTGGTTGTATGCATATAAAAAATAGGATTACTTGAGATAAATTTTTGAGCCAAAAGGCGCCGTTTCTGTAGAATGACCCATTAGCCTTTAAAAATGCTCTTGAGTAACTTTGTTTTGGCTCATATCATGCTTAAGAACATCAGGGAGTGAGTGTGCTGTCTTGTATTCTAATGTAAACACGCTGTTGAAATGATGTGCATTTAAAGCCGAATAGTTCATTACAAGTCGAAGGAATCTTTATGAATATTTAATGCAGCAGGTGTATACAAAACCACTGAGCCTCCCACAGACGTTACTATTGGGCGTTCCCTTTGATGCTAACTGCATTTGTCATGTCACATCACTTCATCTAAGCGAGTTACAAGTTTGAGAATGTTGTTCACTGACAAAAGCAATACAACTTTTTTTCTTATTCAACAAATCTAGTCACCCAAACCCAAAAAGAGCACAGAAGATCTCAAAGCTTTATTCCTGAATAAAACTGGACAATTTAGTACGTGAAGGTGAGAGATTTATGGTCAATTCTTTTTTTTTAATAAGAAGTAAGAACTTTCTTTGTGCAAATTGGGCTGTAAGAACGGCTGTTTACAACTTTTGTTATGAAGTGAGATCAATATTGACCATGTGACCTAGTTTTTCAGATGCATTGCATTGTGGAAGTTTTATGTGCACTAGCTTTTGACCTGCTGGTCATTCAGACACTACTACAAAATAGTATGACCCTAGTGCATACTGAATAGTGTGGGTATTTGGATATGTGACCAGTTTGTCAAAGCCTGATCCTGTCAGATCTCAGAAGCTAAGCAAGTTAGGGCCTGGTTTGTACTGCTGCAAAAGAATACAGCCAAACAGAGAAGAAAAACAGCGAGAGAAGGGACAGAAGTAGAAAACCTCCAAGATAAAGAGATTGAAAAAAAAAAAACCAAGGGGAAGTCAGTTACACGCAGGGAGCAGACAGAAAGCTGCAAAACAAAAATCAGTGAAGAGAAAAAGAACTCGGAGAGGGAGGAGTAAGAGCCTGGATCATATGAAGCAGAGAGAGAGAGAGAGAGAGAAACGGGGGAGAAGGCTTGGAGCTGGAGGTGATTAGTCCAGGGACACGTGCGCAGACTTCATCAAGACAACAGCACATTTCCACATGATACTGCTGCCTGGCCCGGTGCCTGACAGCTCCACTCCTCCTCCTCCTCTTTCTCCTCTTTCTCCAAACACATGTGAGAGCTGCAGGGAGTCAGCGGACAACTACTGCACAGGCGAGACCAGTGTGGGGCTTGTTGACTTGCTTTGTTAACTGTTTCATCCATAATCCAGTGTATGTGGAGACTTCAAACTTTTGCCTAGAGAATCAAAACTGAAAAAATTGTGTAATAATGTTTTATACAACTGTTGTGTCTGGAATTTTCCAAGTTACTGAAACTAACAGTTAAAGCCCATATGACAGATTACCACAATTTTCTCATTTGGACTTAGTTTGATGTGATAGTACAAGTCTACAACAGAATCCCTCCACATACAGTATATTGTCAAAAAAAAAAAAAAAAAAAAAGCAAAGACAATTTTCACTTTCCTGGGAGTTTAAGCCATCATTTAACAAAATGAAAGTGCTACAAGGTATTATCATATGTCAAATCAAAACATATGTGTCCGCCATGTGGACTTTGGCCCATATTTACAATATGGTGCTAGGTAACAGGCGTTGGAACTCCCTCTACATCGATACAACCAACACGTCCAGTGTTGGATGTAAATACTCTTAATTACGATTTCCACTACGATTGAGAAAAATTCATTAAGATGTGTGAGTAAAGAGCAATCAATTCCGATCCAAACCATGACGCACGAACAATGTCTCCACACTCGGAGAATGTTGTGACGCAAATACACGTCATTTCCACTTCTTCTTCCTGTATCCGGATGAAAACAAAAACAGCAGCTCGCTAATTAAGATCCAGAATTAAAGGTGCACTGCGTAGTTGGCAAAGTTTTTGAACAAGGGTGCCTTCTTTGGCGTTTGTGCACTGTAGCCACCATACACTGGAGACGTAGTTTACGGGATAAATTATTTTTTTTTGACACATCGCTGTATTCTGCTAAATGTTTTCTGAGTTCAGAAGACAAAGTTTTTGTATGAAAAAGTAGATGCTGACTATTTTATTGGTTCTTTTTGAGTGACTAATCAGTTTTCAAACTTCAAAAGTTACACAAGGAAAGATTATTGAGAGTTTGAGGAAAAGCTTTGTTTTTTGTGTGAGAGAAAATTGTAAAGAAGCTCTTTACAGGATTCATTCTCATAAACTATAATGCTGAATGTCAATTTATCACTCTCCTAAAACATAAACATTACTGAGGGTAACAGCTAAACCACTAATGTGCAACTTACTGTCATAAAATAATAGTATAAAAAGAAAAATATTAGATATGATAAAAAATACTTTAAAACGTATAATAAAAAGTATAAGGGCATGCAAAAGAAATGAGTATAGTAAGTAAAATGACCAAATAAAATAGACAATAAAAACATACACAGCAGTCAGAACAATCGTGAGGTTCTGGTCCGGATCGACGGTAGCCTCCTGCCCGAGGGAAGTGGCTCAAAAAGTCTGTGTCCAGGGTGAGAAGGGTCAGCTGCTATCTGACCTGCACGCCCCCGAGTCCCGGAGACGTACAGGTCCTGGAGAGATGGAAGGCTGCAGCCAATCACCTTCTCAGCAGAGCGCACAATGCGCTGCAGTCTGTGTCTGTCCCTGACTGTGGCTCCAGCGTACCACACGGTGATGGAGGAGGTAAGGATGGACTCAATGATGGCTGTGAACTGCACCATCATCTGAATCCGCAACTTGGCTTCTTCAGCTGCTGCAGGAAGTACATATATTTCAAAGTCAGTTTAGAGCAATTTTGTGCTCTACAGGAAACAAATGGTAAATTACTTAAAAGGAATATAAGGAAAAAAAGACGCTAGGTCTACTCTAAAAGCCTACATAACACATAAGTATCTTTTATCCATCAAAAGTAAACAAACTACACCTTCTATCCCTGATCATCGGTGAGCGCTCCACACTCTTCAAACTATGTTAATAATTTTAATTCTGTTTTCATTCCTGGCATTCTTCAGCGCTAAAATACAACTGTGCAAATCTCCTGTTACACCGCGGAGGAGGCCAAGTGTTTCCAGGCCTAAGGTGGGTGTAACCGTGTTATTTAATAAGTGGCTAAGCTCCAGCACACGCCACAGAAACACCGTGACTGACAGCAGCACTAGAAAAACGCACTGGCAGGTTTAGGTTGTCGTGCACAGCAGAAATGTCTTGCCCAGAGGCGGAGGTATATATAGACAAAACATGTGCTAGGATGACATGCTTTTCAAAGTGCTAGTAAAAGGGCTTGACGCAATTAGTTTAAGGGCAGTGGGTGAAAAACAAGGACAAAACAGACTTAGATAAAAGCATGTTTTGTCATTTAGAGAGATTTGTTGCACTAAATAATTAATAAAATATGAGTTTTTACTTGGAGTAGGCTTGCAATGCTACAAAATAGATTATTATTTGTTCTGAAGAAGGGCCTTCGACTATTTGTTTCAGTAGAAAAACTCACATTATGGCGTAGAACACATGTATCCTCTTTGGAATGTTCCATAGTATTATTTTAACTTAACTGTGTAGTTGACTTCACATCCAGAAAATTGTGTCACATTAAACAAAGAAAAAAAATTAATTAAATAATAATGCAAGCGTGCATTTTAAAAGTAGATAGACTTATTTAGAGAAATAGATGAATAATGAGTACTATAGTGGGTCAAAAATGTCTACAGATGCTCTACGACACACATGTCAAACTCAAGGCCGAGGGCCAGATGCGGCCCTCCACCTCATTTCATGCGGCCCTCAAGGTCTTGTAAGGTTTAGTTTAGTTTTATATTATTCCTAATCTTAACCTAATGAAATGATTTATCTGTAACTTAAAGACATTTTCCAGACTAATGTAGATGTGTATTCAGTAATTGTGACTTCAATAAATATACACTAATCAAATACAACTATTATTATTGTACTATATTAAAGATTAGCTAGGTTAAATTTAGTTACAAGTGGCCCTTCGAGGACAACCCCGATACCAATGTGGCCCTTTGTCAAAATGGGTTCGACACCCCTGCTCTACGAGGACAGCCCGAAAAAGCTAAGTTCAGAATGAGAGACTTGCTCGTGTTACCAGCCTGTGTGACAGCAGTCATTGATCCGAGGCACTCTGTAGTGTGAACAAAAGTTGAGAATCCTTGATGAAGAAGACATGGATAAGCCGTGTTTTGACACTGACACGTGTCTTCTTCAGAGCATTAGTAAGATTTATTTATTTAACGTAATATTAGCTTAGGATCATTTGGATGAAAACAAAGTCCTGTCTGACAATAGAGAATTTTGTTCCCTAAAATCAAAGGTGGCAAGTAACTATATTAAAGTAAGGTCCTTAAAGTCCCATTGTGTCACTTTTAAGCCAAAAAAGTTGACTTAACGGTGGGGTAGATGAAATCTGACAAGCTCCTCTTATAAATCGACACATGATTAATATTGATATGTTTTAATTTTGGTTGCAATAAATGTCTTTTTACAAACAACAGAGTGAAACTGGGGAGGACCACCCAACCACAGCTAATCAGAGCAAACTAAACTTCTTTATTATTCATTTCAGACAGTACTCAGTACTCAAAGTGTTGCATTCATCATATACTTTTTACTGGAAAATACAAATTTTACTAACTTACAACTAATAAAGTTAGTTACCACAACTTTAAAGGTGAAGTACCAAATGTGTGTGTGTGTGTAATAAACAAAATACAATATGCTACAAAAGTAGGAATTTGTAATAAAATCAGATCGCTGAGTACTGTCTGAATCTAATACCCATTTTAGTTTTCATAGATAGGTGAAAGCAGCGTTCTGATTGGCTGTTTTTGGGTGGTCCACCTCAGTTTCACTTTGCCGACTGTAAAAAGCTGCTCTAAAATCAGGATTGAAGCCAAATTTTTATGTGAATACAAAGTGTTAGTAAAGTTTCCATAGAAATGTTTCTTTAGCTATATTTTTTACATAATGACATAAAATGTGAAGAATACAAAGAATGGTTCATTTAAAGTTATATTCCCTTGAAATTGTGTTGGCTCACTTTTACCAACTGAAAGTTACACAATGTCATTATAAATAATGATTTGGTGTATCTTACTTTAACAAAATCTGGTGACTTTTACTTTTACATCTTAGATTTTTCAGAAATATCTGTGCTTTCTATTGGCCTTAGTTTAGAAACACAACCTCAAACTTTATCATCTCTAACTATTATCTATGTAACACAGTCAGATGAGTTGTTTCACTATAAAGCCTAATTTCACAATGTACTGCACAACGATTTTGTGTTCTTGGTGCACTTTTACAGCACTACTTTGACTAGTTATTTTAGATGGGCAACTGTACTTTTACTTGTGTAGTGAACTTTGTCACCGCTGCTTAAAACCAAGGATTCTGCTAGCTTTACCCAAAAGAGTTGAAGAGTATGCTCTGAATGCATTAGATAAGTGAGTAAGTGAGCTAATGTACAAAGTTTTATATTAAATCTGGCATAGGGCCTTGAAGTATAGGAGGAATGTGTGTGCCAACCTAATATAATCAAGTTTTTACAGTGAACTTTGGATCAGGTGCGTGTTGCTTCGAGTTTTCCCGGTAATGGCTGTTCTAATCTGTCCAAAAGAAAGCCCCTCATAAAAGCAGTAACAGAGATTGGGTGTACACTTTGTCAGCACAGCTCCCGGTGTGTGATCTCTGTGCTTCGCTCTAACAAGGGCCGTCTGTGCCAGGCTAATCTGTCTCCAAATGATGCACAGGTGCTGCTCTGATAAGGGGAGGGTCTCTGAGCACACTTGTGTATCGGCTTGGCCCTATATCAAGGCTAAAGGCTAATCCCAAACATATGCATGAATGTGCACATAAAGCCAGCGGGGGCTTTCAGCGCGCTCCTCTGACCTGTGAGTGAGGGCTAATTAAGTCAAAGGACATGACAAAGAACAAGGGGCTGCGATTGGGCCAACGCGTCACTCAAGAGGGCCGCTGGAATGAACACCCACGTACAGGTGTGCTGCCGTACACACACACAGTACAGGACAACAGAGACACAACCTGTGCCGTCATGTTCATGTGGAAACAATTTCTATTTACTATGCACTTCTTATCTGTTTGTCAAGCAATCAAAGTGACATCCTGTAACTTTCTGCAAGGTCAAAAGTCAACGACAGTTCAATAGGAGTAGAACGTTTAGAACATTCTTAATGAGAATGAATATGTCTTATGCTCTATTATGGCAAAATATAACTAAAGTAACAGCTTTTCCAAGGAAACATGCAAGAGGAAACACTTCATCCAGACTAAATAATGATCCATTTTGTTATCTTGCAAGTCCACTCAAAGTAAACACACATATTTTTATGACTTATTTATGGCAACAAAGATATTAAAACAAAATAGCTCATTCAAGAAAAAAACAAACAAAAAACATATAGTTACGGTACCGCTATGTTAGCTCCAAGTCACAGGAAAAAGGGAAGTGCAAAAATGAAAGCAAAGGCATTGCAGAAAAACGCTAGAGCTGTGAGCCTACAAAACCACATAGGCAAAAATATAGAAGAAAAACACCTATGATTAGTTGAAAGTTTCAGGAGGGAGACCCCCAAACCCCCCACATGTGGTGGCCACATTGAAGCCTTATAGCAAGAAGGCTGCAAGTTTGACTAGTGTGCCAGGTGTCTCACACCAGTGTCAGTGAAGGATGCTTGAGGGAATGAAGTCGTTGCCAATAATGTCTATGGATGGTTAGTATAAATTCAGACAACAGTTCCAAAAGCCCTTGATTTTATCTTTTTATCAAGTCAAAACATGCAACATAGGGAATGTCATGTTGTTCCAAATTGTTCTTTGACTTAAAAGTGCCTTGCCTTAATTGGTAGTAAACACTATTTTAATATGCAGAATAGAATTTGTTTAGTTTTTTTTTACAGTTTCCACATCAAGAACTCCATTTACTGGCTGCAAATTTACACAGTGGAAATAATCAATCCAATTTTGCGTGAAATGCTAATGCTGCAGAAATGCTCAAAATGATATATAGGCTTTAAAACATTCTTTCATTCATTCCTTTTCCCATTGCTTGTTCTTGTTAAGAGTGGAAAATGATTGAAGCTTACAACAGTGACTTTGAGCCTTAGACGGGGAATATCCTGGACAGTGGCCAACTTATTACAGGGCTTGAAAAGTACTATGATACTTGATAAAACTGAGACATTCGCAACAGTGTTTTCTGAGGCCCAGAGAGGAAAGAATAGCCTCTCACAGTCAGAACTCCAACTACACATTTTGTATAATAGGCACTCAAACTTTACAAAGGAAATGGTAAGTCACTATGACATTTCACTGTTTCCAATGTTTTTTTCTGTCTGAAATCCACAACGCACAGAGCCAACTTGAGCCTTTTTACAAATTTAACAGTTTGAGTGCTTAAGTTTGAAATCATTTGCATCGTGACAAGACTAATCCTGCACATTCACAACAAAACACATCAAACAGCTTTCCCCCGTGCGCTGTAATGACGTCAGAACATTGAGATCGCAAATCAAGCCTAAAGCAAGTCACACCAATTTCCAACGATGATTTGAATAGAAAATAATCAGCGCATGAATAATGTGACCAAAGCTTATTACGGCACACATGTTTCCCTCGCAGACCGGGCCCAAAAGTCTGGCTCTCTGACTCTCCGTTTCCACTTCCACTGAATGATTACACATCAACATGTTATTTCCGAGCGTCGTGCCAAGGTAAGTGCCGCGGCTGGGAGAACACAGCGCCGCTCCTGCCGCTGTTTTATGGGGTCTAGTTAACAGACACTAATTGTTTTTGAATAGGCATAAATACAGCCGTCAGCGGAGCGCATCCCACTCTTAACGGATTATTTCCTCTTTCAAAACAATAACAGAATGTTCCAGTTTATTCTCGGCGGAGCAGTTAAAACGACTTGTCCTAAATTCTTGCTACAGTCCTTCTTCCCAAGTGCATGGAATAGAAAAAAAAGCATTACTCCAATATGGAAATGTCTGGAAGTGCGCGCGATCCCGCTTGGCACAATCATTCCCGGGCTTGTAATTGGACCAGGCTCCAGCCAAAACAAAAGCGTTCTGAAAACATGTTTTTATTTCCGTGTGCTGGACTTTCTAGTACTGCAGGCCAGGAAATGAGCCCCGACATCAAAGTCTGAGGAGGAAGTGAGGCTTTTCCTCTGCGCTAAGAGGGCACTACACCTGACGCACATGGGAATTCTCCGTGTTCACTTTCTCAAATAACTGGGAGCTGTAGTTTTTAGCAGTGTATGTGACGTTAAAGTTCGAGGGCAGCAAAAATAAACAAAGTCTGATAAAGTAATTCCCAAATGCTCATCCTTCTTTACAACTTCTAGTTTAGGTACAACTAGGGGTGTCAAATTAGAGCATTAATTGAGATTAATTAATTATAGACATATTAATCGAGTTAATTTTTTAAATCACATTAATCTATTTTTAAATCTTTAACTTCATTGTTTCCATATGTGAGTTACAAAGTGACATAAGGGTTGTTCAACTTGATAACTTAGCAACAAAACATGTCCAAAAGTCTTCATTTTGTGCATATTAATATTTCCATCAGCAACAATACAATTAATTAAATTGGATAAAAACTAAACAAAAACGCTCAAAAAGCACTATTTAGGTGAGATTAAAAATAGATTAATTAGATTAATTAATTACAGATCCTAATTAATTAATCTCTTCAATTTTTTAATCGCTAACAGCACTAGGTACAACTGCTTTTTCTATTAATCCTACAATTCCAGGTGAATATCCCTAAAATGTCAGTAGAAAACTGTATAGAATTCAAACTGCACAAACAAATGGAGTGAAGCAGAAGCTGTATAGTCTGATGACTGAGTGAATAAAAGAGCTCTTCACATGAAAAAAAAAAAAAAAATGCAATTGTCGCCTGAAATCATGATATGTTGTTTAGAAGGAATTAATGCACGTATTCATACATTTGTTCATCATGAGGCATCAAAAAGAGTTATGAGATCATTATTAAACATGAGATTATGAATTCAATATTTTTGTAAATGAATTAATTCATGAATTGCATCATTAATTAATGTAATGAACTAACATTCCTAAAAGCTAAACATGATTCCAAACTTTGCAAACTTTTGAAAGTCATGCATGAACATCATGAGTCATCATGACTTTCTTTTTTCAAAATTATAAACAAAACATATGAATAGAAGTAATAGTTTCCCAAATTTCAGTGAAAAGTAATAATATCTCATCATTTTAAAGTACATGAAAACACATGTTTTATCACATCATAAAACAAGATTTGAGAGTCAAATGCTAGACTTTTCAGAATATATTTGCACAATTGTCAAAAGTACATTTCTAATCATTCTAATCAATAAAGCTATAAATAAGCCTTGAAAATGTATTTAAACTCCCCCAAACCCTCAAACGCAGCAGAGAGAACACATGATGACCTCATTATGAGTTCAATGGGTTCACTATGAGTTCATTATGAGTTCATGAGAAGTACTTTATGTTTTAATAAGTTCACCACAACTAATTTTACAATAATGTTAAAATATGTTTTGATTCTATTTTTAAAAAAATAAATTCATGATGACTCATGATTTTCATGATGACTTACTATTTTTCGTAAGTGAAACTCATGGTTAGCTAACAGGATTTCATGTAAAGGTGTAATTCATTAATTAGTTTATTTATTAAAATACTTGAATTCACCACAATTCATTGTGACTTTGTACTAATTCTTGAATTTGTGAAAAACAATTAAGTTAACGCAGGTCTCTCATTGCAAAACTTTACCAAAGAAAGGAGAAAGAAGAGAAAAATTGGGAGGGCTCACTGAATATAGTAAAAAATACACATTTATTTATAAACCACAAAGTTATCGAAATGCTTCACAGAATTTGAAGTTTTACATGTTTAGAACAAAAACAAACACATTATGGATATCAGTTCGACTTGCCTTTTAAAAGGTGCACTGTGTGTGACTTTTTGACCAAAAGTAGACTTGAATAAAAGCATGTTTTTTTAATTATTTTTTTCATCATCTGGATGTTTTGAACATCTCTAAGTGGTCACAAAATGGAAAAATTATTTGGACTGGAGAAGCTCCTCCACGTGTTTGCATGGAAAGATATTTCTTTAGCTCAATTTAGCCATAACAATATGACATAACACACAAGTATCACTTTTAACGATGTTACAAGGCATGGCTTTTCATCTCCAGGAAGGTATAGATTACATCTTTAAACTTTTTTTTAATCCCTGGCAAGTGGGATTATTACTTTTGCAACCATGGCAATCTTTGACTGTTAAGCTCTACTGCAATAATTATACCACCAGCACTTTGATAATGCAACATCTTTCTGCTAATTTTGGGTGGAAAGTTCTAGTTGATGTAAAACAACTTCTATTGCAGCCTAAACACACGCAGAGCCATTAAACTTTTCTCTCTCGTGCAACAGTAACTTATTGGACCTGTAATGACATATTAGGAGTCACATAAACGACAAGAGCCGCTCTGCGTTTTATAAGCTCGGCGAGTTAGCGTTTTGTGGAGAGGCTCATCGTGTGGTGGAATGCAAATATTAGCTTGTCCCTTGTATAAAATGAAAATTACACAGTACAAGAGAAATACCTGTGCAGCTACCCAGGTGACCGCCAGCCTGGCTCCTCAAATATAGCAATTACCCACAAACCCCTGGGGCACACAGTGGAGTCCAGGACATGTAATTGTTGATGCTGGACTTTGACTCATGTCGCATAATTAACTGGGAGTGAAGTAAAGGGTGATGACTAGCTGGTGTCATTGCATGTTCTTACTATCAACAACAACAACCAACAAACAAACAAGCAAGCAAGCAACTAAAAAAACAACCAACCAAGCAATAACCAACCAACAAAACAACTCAACTAACAACAACCAACCGACTAAACAACCAACCGATGACCACCAACCAACAAAACAACCAACCAATCAACAAAACAACCAAACTAACAAAAAACAAACAACTAACAAAACAACCAAACAACAATCAACCAACCAACCAACTGACCAACCAACTAAACAACCAAACTAACAACAACCAAACTGTCAACCAACTAAAAACCAACAACCAACAAAACCAACCAACCAACCAACCAACCAATCAATCAACAAAACAATCAAACTAACAACAACCAAACAACAACTAACAACCAATCAACTAACAAACAAAACTGACCAAACAACCAACCAACTAAACAACCAACTGACAACCAACCAACCAAGCAATAACCAACCAACCAACCAACCAACCAACATACAAACAAACAACATCTTATCTACTAACCAACAAACAACCAAACAACAACCAACTAAACAACCAAACAACAACCAATCAACAACCAACCAACAAAAACAACCAACAAACAACCAAACAAACAACAACAACTATCAACTAACCAACAACCAAACAACAACCAACTAAACAACCAAACAACAATAACCAAACAACAACCAATCAACTAACCAACAAACAACCAACCAAACAAACAACAACCAACTAAACAACCAAAAACAACCAACCAAATCAACAACCAAACAACAACTAATCAACTAACAAAAAACAACACCCAACCAAGCAACTAATCAACAAACAATTAAGCAACTAACCAACTTACTAACCAACAACAAACAAAAAAAAAAAAAATATATAAGTATCTATTTGGATGAAAATGATTAAAAGTATTTTGTTACCTAAAAACCAAATCGTGTCCACAGTATTGTTTCTAGAATGCGCTAGCTGGCGTTAGCTTTAGCAACACTGCTTAACTTGAACAGGTTTTTGAAAGTTGTGAAAGTTGTGGCCCAAATGACTAAATAAAAAAATGAAGACATTTATTTAAACACTGTCTAGAATAAAAATGACCTCATACTATACTTCTATATATTTTATACTTACTAATACTGCTGTTGTACTTTTATGAATAAACTACTGCATATCCTGCTAGCTTCTACAAAATGTAGCCTTTCTTAATGTGTGTGTACAGAAGTGATCACTGCTACTACTTCTGTTGCTGCTGCACGGAGCCAGGCCGAGAGGATGACATAAGCAAAAATAGGCCATGAGAATGTAGCTGGGGATCAGGACAGACGTAAATATTTGTTTCTTTGTGATAACGAGCAGAGTGTTTGTTACTGCAGAGACACAACAGGCGAAGAGTCTGGACAACGATTGCAACTCCACGGGATCAGACAGAAATTCTGAAGAAGAAAAAAGAGATTTTAGAGTCTCAGTCCAGAACAAATTAGCTAAAAAAAAAAAAAAAAGAATTTTTATAAATGTAAATAGTAATGCATATTTTCTTGATTGCGATTACTACTGTTGTGACTGTTGTAGATGTTGTTCCGGCTGTAGTTTAGTCGGTGTAACTAGATGTCATCATGTGAAACGACTAGTTAAACATTATGGAGGCTAAAAGTCACCTGCATAATTAGAATGTTGAAAAAAATACTTCAGAACATAGTTAATAGAGACAGTTATGTTTATAATGTGAAAAATATATACTCATCCATTTCGTAAAGAAGTAAGCCTGCACAAGGTAAAGACACATATCTAACTATGTTTTTTTTAGTGCTGGGTTGTCCAACTTTTTGAAACCAAGATGACCTTATGGGTATAAATATATCGCAAAGAGCCTTTCTCATTTTTCCAGGATGACATCACATTAAAATTAGGAAGCATGTTACTGTTTTAGTACAATAAAAACGTAGAAGCATTAAAACTAATAATATATTAAATCTTTTTTGTTGTTGTTGTATTTTAATGTGGTCCACCACACAGTAAAGTGTTGATTTAACACTTAAATGAGACCTGTTTAACCTTATTATAGTTGCCTCATCAGTTTAGTCACACACAAAAAATGTTCTCATCTACCACTTATCCCCGCCCATTTGTTTTATTTTTTTTTTTTATTTTATTTATTTATTTATTTGAGCATTAGCAGAGCATTTAAAAATATATGCCATGGATGAAATAGACAAATAACAAACAAACCAGCTGACGATGATGTACTTGAAGTCCATGATGCTCAAAAGGAGTAGGAAGAAGTTTTAAAACTAAGAACTTGCTATGATTACAATTACATTTCTTTCTTTTTTTTCTGTCACATTTCATTTCCATTTCTTTTGCAATATGCTATAAAAACATAAAACAAATCACAGTATGTTTTCTAATTCTTTTGCAATACATTTTACATGAATATTGCAGTATATGTTTCATCACAAATTGTTTTCCATTTTTTTGCTTTACATTTTACACAAACATTTTAATCTAACCGTTGTGGATGCAAATATACTTTCAGCCTTCGATATCAGTATAGTTTTGAAATATAATGCTTCTATAATTTTCTCATAGAGACTTGTCTGTATTTAATTGTGGTTACTCAAAATATTCAGATTCATAGGACAGCATGTCTGGTTCAAAATAGTCACAAAGACACGTTCTAACAATAAAAATGACACATTTAAATCTGCTGTTTGTTACATTAAAGTCATTATAGCAATGAAGAGGCGGGGCTTATCAGTTCTACAGTTTTGCACTGGAAGTAAATTGACCTCTTTTCGTTTTTAAAATTTTGAGTTTTACAAAACTAAAATGTAAATTACCAGTCGACACGTATTATTTAATTCTAGATACATAAGTTAGATAAAACGCCATATGTGAACATTATTAAAAGATATATAAACATATATAAATCATAATAAATTAGTGATAAACTAACTTTTAAGATATTGCGTAAGACCTCTTGTAAAAATGTATTCAACACTGACTAAAGTTATTTCAGTTCTATTTAATAATACATAAACCTAACACAGTAGAAAACAAAACTGTATGTGCTTTCTAAGTGTTGAATCGGCACTAGCAGTTTTACAACATTTGGATAAAAAACAGACGTAAATTAATTATTATATTATTAATTACAAAAAAAATCAAAAATACATTTCTGTGTTGCACAAAAAAAAAAAATTCACATTATGGTATAAAATCTATTTATCCAAGTTAAGTTAAAAAAAAAAAAAAGTAGTAGTAATATTGTAGATCTAGACTACTCAAGCACTATAATCAAATGTGTTATTGTGTACCACTAAATCATTATAAAATGCTGGCTTAACATGCTTTTAAAATTGTATTAAATAGTGCACATATGACAAAAACACACATAAAATGATTTGACAAAAACTAAACTAACTACACCTTACACTTGTCTTGCATACTCAGTGAACACATGAATGCATTACTCTTGTTTTAAGCCTCAAAGACAATCCTGGTTTGTGCCTTTTTTTTTTTTCACTCTCAGCGATCCAATCTGGGTCCCACACTTCCTGCCTATCTGTTGACTCAAGCCAAAACATAAACAATACAGAAAAGTTGCCATTGCAGGTCGACCCCCGTGACCCCATCGCCACGGAGACAAGCTCGGGCTAATCACTGCCTGTTGTTACAAGCGCTGGCCTCTCATTCACCTCGCCTGTTTTCATAGTAACAGCCGGAATCTCGTCTCGTGATTCGGGGGCCGCGCCGTTTTAGCTAACACATGGAAACGGGATACAAAATATTGATGAAAATACAACGGAGTATGGGAATTTGGAGTGGAAAAAAAAAAAAAAGACAGTGGGGATGGGTTTGGGGTAAGGAAGAGGAAGAGTGCCACCTACAGAGAGACGGAGAAAATGTGTAACTGTGAGTGTGTTTTTGGAGGGAAAAGTGTTTCTGGAGGTTTATATGAAGTAAACGCTATGCTATGAATGAATTGGCAAATGAAAAAATGCAGTTTGTCTTTCTGCAATGATAATGTGCTTTGTATTGAATGGAAATTTTACTTAAATGAACTGCAAACGGTACAGAACAACATTATGTTGCTGCTTTTAGATGCATTTTTGAATTGTTTAGCAAATGTATGTACATGGTTTGGGATTTTTCTATATTTGTGGTCAAGAATTTCATGACACCATTAGTTTCAGATGCAGAGTTGGAGCTTGTTTAACTTTATATAGCTACAATCGTCTCATGCCTCACCATGTATAAGTATGGAAAGCTAAACTATTTCCCTCTTTTAAGACGTTTTTGGCAAATTAAGTGTATTTTAGTCCAACTAATTCAAGTCGAGTTACAGCCAGGTTTAAATGCAGGTTACTGATGTGGCGTTATGTCAGGAAAGTAAATAGAAAGTTAAAAAGAAGATGCTAAAACACGCCAGGCGGCGCTAGCATCACGTTAGCATTTAGCACGCAGCTATTTGTAGCATTGTTAGATATATTTACATTGTTCGTTGGATCAGTTTATTTATCTCATGTCTTCGAGTATTTAGTTGAGACGATATATTTCCACATTTGCCTTTGATGCCGACTGGATCTATAGAATAATTCTTGTTTTTGAACGAAAACTCAAAACTTATGATCTACAATCGCTGAATCGTACCATTGTGTAAGTTTGGTTTGGCTGCACAAACTTCTGATTTTATTCCTTTATTACAGTATTTATTAAGTCTTTTCAACTGACAACTTTTGAGCCTTTGGAGTTGAAGTCATGTTTTGAAGCTGTTGTGAAAAAACACTTTAGTTCAGCTGACTTTATAAAAGGTAAAGTTAAGCACAAAGGTCAGAGATGCTTGAACCAGATTCTGTATCCGTCTGTGATCCCGGGGGAGGGGAGAGGAGAGGCGCTAATGGACACGTTTCTTATCAGAATGTTTGATTTTATACAGCACATATAAGAGGAACTATGAATCTGATAGATAACTTGTGCTTATGGCTGGCAATATAGACAAGAGAGAATAGCTCAATCATTTTGTATCATCTTGAGAGCAAAGTTTAGATAATATAAATCCAACATAAATGTGTCAAATTTACTGGAAAAAAATCTTAAAGTAAGTGAAACAGTGCTTGAAATATGTAGCAAGTATGACGATTTTGTAGATTTTGAAAATGCTAGTTTTAAGCATTCAAGCAAATCTGTTCTTGATTCAAGGAATTATGGCTTAAAACAGAAATTTGCTTAAGATACGTTTTTATATCTAGATAAGGTAAATCAGGATTAAAATATCTAAAAACAAGTCCAATAATCTTAGTAAGACTTGGCCTCAATAAAGGTGCACTGTGTAACTTTTTGACCCAAAAATAAACTTGAATAAAAGCATGTTTTTGTCATTTAGATGTCTTTGTTACACTAAACAAACAATAAAATGTTGTGTTTTTACTCTGAATGGGCTTGTATTGCCACAAAATAGACACTTGTTTGGCTTGGAGAGGGGCCCGAACAAGTCTGTTTCCATAGAAACGTGGCCGCTTTAGCAGGCTTTTTTCATATTATCGCATAAAATGTATTTATTCCCAATCAGAATGTCCCAAAGTCTGGTTTTAACTTTCTACTTATATTGATTTGTGTAGATGACATGTCACCTCCAGAAATTTACACAGTGCACCTTTAAGTGAAAAAAAAAAAAATTCTTGCTTAAAAAATCCTTAGACACTTAGAATAGTTTTAGAATAACTACAAAAAATTAGACTTAATAAATCATTAATAACACCTTAATTAAGACTTAATTTATCATGAACAAATGATTAATTAACAGATGAAAAAAAGTTTATTAATGCTTAGTAACTACTTAATTTATTAGTTACAAAGCATTAATACACTTTTTCATTCATCAATTCACCATTTGTTAATGAATAATTAAGGTTTTATTTATGCTTTATTCATGGTTTACTACGGCCAATTATAAAGTGGTACCAAAAATCTATATGCTTAATTCAAGTCATTTAAGCTACATTTTCCTTTTTTGCAGCGATAGGCTTTCTATAGTTATTTGAAAGTTTAAAATGCATTTTATGATTTGTATTTTTAAGCAGCTCTTTTTGAGCATTACATTTTTGCATAGCTTCAAAACCCCATTCAATTTAATATATAAAAAACAACAATACTGTATATTTCCCAGCTCTGTGGAAGAATAACAAACTTACTCATAAGATCCTCACACGACCAACTGAAACTAATCACGTTAAACAAGGCTTTACACGCTCATAATGCGGTGCTAAATGTAGATTTGTTGGCCTACTACACTCATTTATAAATGTCTGTCTTCTCAAAATACTAAACTGTGATAATATGACATTCCTACTGAACATTCTGAAGTCTCCCTCTCCCTTTTTGGAACCTCTGCACGCTCCATTTGGATCTTAACCTGCGTCACGTCCCGGTCTCCAGCCTGCTGTGAGCATGTGCCGGGTTTGTGTGCTGAGCGTTTCGATAGATTTTCCAGGGGCCTCGCGTACAATAGCGATACCATGTGTTGGCTTTCTCTGCTGGCTGTATATGGGCCCCGACGCTCCGCCCCCTCGGCTCACCGCAGCACCTGTCGCGCCGTAAACACACCTGCGGCACAGTCCACCATCAAACGGGCTCCACGGAAACGGGCTCACAACAGCAGAGCGAGGTGGTGGCGGCAGCTGGGTCTGAGGTTTACAGCACGCGCAGCCTACAGTATGTGCAGTATATGTACACGGCTTATGTACAGAGGGGGAGGGGCAGGAAGTACTCATCTGCTGCCAAAGCTCTGTCTATAGGAAGAAGAAGAAGAAGAGACAAAACTGTTACATCTGTCTAATGATGTGATAGGGCTGGGAGTTATGATAAATAGATAGTATAGTGAATGTTGTTTTCAAGATAGAAAAAAAATAAATATTGTATTAGAGGAAAAATGCAACAAAAAGTGAAAAGAAAATTATTATTATTTAATATCGAGTATATCGCGGATAGAAAACCGCTACCAAAAGATTTTGAAAAATTGATGCTGTAAAATTTCAACTAACGGCACAAAAGTCATATTGTGCAGTTTTGTTATTGATTTCACATTTGTATTGCAAAAGGTTGTGGTCATGAGAAAACACATTATATACTATCAGCCAGGTGTGTCCACATTTTTTTTTTTTTTTTTTTTACAGTGGGCCGAATTTGGAAACTTGAGGGCCGTATAATACACGACTGTGAAGTGAATCATTAAAAATTTTGTGTTTGCTCTAAATTTAATCCACCAACACATGTTTAGGCATTACACATTAATTTTAAGTTTGTATAGCATCAAAATGTTTGTTATTTTGACCATCATAGAAGAATTGCTCAAATTAAATGACATTAAATGCTGTACTTTTTGTAATTTGGGTCAATCTAGAAGGAAGTCTGAGGGCCAGAAAAATTAGTGAAAGGGGCCACAGCTTGGATAGGCTGTAGGCCAATAATATTTAATAGAAATTAGGATTATGTAGCTAAAATTAGTTGTAATACAAAAAGTGAATGAGTTATCAAATTCTACAAAGTGAACGCAGCCAATTACATCAACTAAAAAGTCTGAGTACACGTTTGAACACATTTCTGTTGGACTGAGGAAATATCGGCCAAATATCGCCATCGAGAAATGCCCTAAAAATATCCAGATATTTATTTTTGTCAATATTGCACAGCCCTCGTTATGAGTGTTTCCACTAGGGTTAGTTAGCGCGGTTAGCTGCTGCCCACCGCTAACAACAACAACACGGGACAAATCATGGAGCACATGGATGTAAAGTTACAATAATTCTGAATGTCGATCCACTTTATCCCTTCTGCCTCACGTGAGTTTCCTGGTCTGTTTGTGTGCGCTCCCAACAGAGTTTATTAGAAGATATTATATGTGTTTAAACTCAGACAAAGACTTTTACCAGTTTTCTGCCGATCTAAATAATGTCATATAGGAGCTATTTAGCGCCGCAGATGCAGCAGAAACACTGACGTAATTTAAATAGATTTTGGAGAATTTGGAATCGATCCAGAATTGTTAGAGGTAGAATCCATTTTTTTCAACACCCCTGGTTTCCACTGCAGGTCCTGGCTCCCGTGATCAGCTGACGTCACTAACACATTACACATGCTTCTTAGATAATAAACAAAAGAAAATGTACCTGAATTATACTTTTTCTTCCTGGCGACAATTTGAGTGATTTACAAAAACGTGTGTAATAATTCTGAGTCTGCGGCGACGTAACTCAAGGGTCACGCTGGTGTAAAAAAAAACAAAAAACTTCCGGATTATTGTCACTTTAATATGTGCTGCGCCTTAAACCAGTTTTATTCAACGCTTTGAGGCTGGATTATGTTGGACAGATTATGCACATTATTTACAGTGTTTTGCCTCGACAAACAGGAAACAGCAGATGCTAACGCACTATTGGAGCAACAAATAAAGTGGAAATGCAGTAGTTTGTCACAGGATCAAGTCGGCGTTTGGTAAAGAATAGGGATGAACCGATCCAGCTTTTTCAGTTCCGATACTGATCCCGATACTTTAGAATTAAGCATCTGCCGATACCCGATATCAACCGATACTTGTGTAAGGACTGAAAAAAGAAACATAAGACTTTTGATCATATAGTGTTATTTATACCGCAAGACAAAACTGAACAACTTAAGAAGAGGAGAGAGAAAGAGAAGGGAGAGAAAGAGAGGACAGAGAAAGAGAGAGAAGAAAAGAAAGAGAGGGAGAATGAGAGAGAGCACGAGGAGAGAAAGCGAGAGAGAGAAAGAGAGAAGAAAGAGAGAAAGAAGACAGAGAAATAGAAAGAAAGAGAAGAGAGACAAATAGAGGGAGAGCAAGAGGAGAGAGAGAAAGAGAGGAGAGAGAGAAGAGAAGAAAAAGAGATAGAAAGGGAAAGAGAGAGAGAGAGAAAGAAAGAAAGAAATAAAGAAGAGAAGACAGTAGTGGAGAGAAGAGAGAAGAAAGAGAGAAAGAAAGGAGAAGAGAGAGGAGAGTGAGAAGAGAGAGAAAGAAAAGAGAGAAGAAAGAAAGAGAGAGAGAGAAAGAATAAAATGTCAAACATTATGAGACATTTTGGATCAACATCAGCCTATAAATCAGACTCATTATGTCCAATTAAACACAACTAGGATAACGGCTGAACCGATATCATGGAGCCGATACTCGATTCAGCAAAATGTCCGATATTCGATCCCAGTATTGGATCGGTGCATCTCTAGTAAAGAGCATTATTTCATGTTTCTATCTACTGTTTACTGTCTGGTTTTGCCTGAGCTTGTGTTTTCTCTTGTCCAATCATCGAGCCTAAAGGAGGGACAGCTGTAAGGTCTGCTCCAGGGTCCAGGGTAAAAGCAGGGCCAAAAGAGGCTCGCTTTGGACCCAGTGGTCGCTTTACGCAGCGGAAACAGCATGGGACCGTACCGTACAGCCCCAACTCGAGAATTTCTGTCATTAAATTGACAAAAAAATCAGATTTGTCTGGTTGTGTTTAGGTGATATCGCCAAATTTTCCAAGCAAAGAATGTATAAGATGCAGATGTTTGGCAGCTATAACATGAATCTTGTGTAAATGCAGTTTTATGTTGCAATGCTAAATAGACTGAACTAACAGAATTCACCAAGTGACCATTTAGATATTTTATGACAAAGTACAATGTTGTTATTGGGAAAAAAAAACTGTCTCTTGACCATCTGCAGTCAACACATCATCAGATTTTACAACGTGACAATTCAATCTAAACAAAAAACATGAAATACTACTATTTCCTACTTACTTCTCTTGTTCAAGTCTGCTTCTTAATCACTAAAAAACAACAACAACGGGGCGCCGTGGAGCGCTGAGCATGTGAGACGTCCTTGCTGCCGCTCCGCAAGAATGTGACATTTAATCCAATTTAGCACCTTTTTTCAACTATGGGCACGGTATCAGAGCTTTTTCGTAACTTCAGAAGTTGACTCGTGCCTTTTCCGCTGAAGAAATTCGGTTGTATCATGGAAACTCGGGGGAAAACTGAGACGGGGAAAGTGGGCCGTAACAAGCCTCCACCCTCGCCTGAGGCGGACACCGGTCCCGGGCCTGATGCTAGCGATCGTCTGCTAACACGCATGGAGGTAATGATGGAGAGTATGCGCACAGATATCGTTAAGGAGTTTGAGCAGATAGTATCTGGAGCAGTTAAGAAAGAAATTATGGCTGCCCTTGGGCCACTGGAAGCAAAAATAACGGCGCAAAGTGAAACTATTGTGAGTCTGGAGCACACCGCTAATGACCACGATAGTCAGCTAATTAGCTTACAGGCTACGGTGGCTACGCTAACCGATCGCGTCGGCTCTCTCTCCCAAAAGTGTGAAGATTTGGAAGGACGCTCGAGGCGTAATAATGTACGCATCATCGGTGTGCCTGAAGGATCCGAAGGCTCTCGTTCAACTGACTTTGTCGCCACGCTTTTGCGGGATCTACTGGTCTGGACAGTAAACCGGTCTTGGATTTGGCGCACCGCACTCTAGGCCCCAAACCCGGAGATGGAGGTACTCCGCGTCCGTTCATTGCACGAGTCAACTTGTTTCAACAACGCAACGAAATTCTACGCAAGGCTGGAGCATCTGCTCCGCTTTTGTATAAAGGAAAAAGGGTGTCAGTATTTCCGGATTTCACGGCCACCGTGTCCAAGAAGAGGGCCGCGTTTACTGAAGTGAAGAAGGAACTGCGCTCATGTCCAGGTGTGAAGTTTGGACTTTTTTACCCAGCTGTTCTGCGTATTACTCTCCCCAGTGGGCAAAACCACAAGTTTGAAGATCCATTGCTTGCAATGGACTTTGTTGAGAATCGTCTGAAGAATATGGTTGCCCCTGACTGTGTGTAATTTTTTTTTTTTTTTAATCTTTTCTTGGGGTGTAGACTTTGGGTTACAAAGTTTGTATATGTATAACTGTGTAGTTTGCAAACATTGATTGTTGTCCCTGGCTTTCGTCTCAGGTCGATTGTTCCAAACATTTGGTTTAAATTAAGTTCGATTGTTCTACTTTGATATAACTCTCTACTCTTCTTGTTTTTGATTTAGTGATTGTTATTGCTTTAATTAGAGCTATTATTGTCATTGTTATGTGAGCAGTGTTTTTGCTTTATTTATTTTCTGTACAGTTACGAAGAGGCTCTGTTTGTTAATATTTGTAAAGGTGTATATTTGTGAAATTATTATTTTTTATTTGTCACATTCTGTATGGAAGGTTTAGTTTAGCTACTTCCATCACCGTTAGGTTATGGGTACATGTGGGTTGGGTTTTCGCGCATTCCATTTGGGGGGATGCTTCTGCGATTGTTTTGGGTTTTGGTATTTTTTTGTTTTGTTTTTATTTGCTTTTTTTTTTTTTTTTTTTTTTTTTTTTTTATCATCCAGCCTCTCCTTCCTGCTTTTTTCTTTTTTTTGTCTATAATGTGTCCAGATAATACATTTGTTTTTGCCAGCCCAGTAAAATAAATGGAAGAATAAACTATTGTTATGCCATCTTCCATAGGAAAAGACCTCCGATTTCTCAGTTTTGACTGCAAGGGTCTTAATAATCCTGTTAAGCGCAGTAAAGTGCTACATCATTTACAGCAGTTGGGTTCCCAAGTCATCTTCTTACAAGAAACTCATCTAAGGACCCTTGATCATTTGAAATAAAAAAAAGCTGGGTGGGCCAAATTTATCACTCTTCCTTCTCCGCCAAGGCCAGAGGTACAGCCATCCTTTTGCACAAATCTGTCTCTTTTGTCTCAGATCAGATCATTTCAGATGTAAATGGCAGGTATATTATTGTCACAGGTATACTTCAGGGTTTAAAGATTGCACTCGCAAATGTGTATGCACCTAACTGTGATGATGATGCTTTTTTTAGACGTGTGTTTTCCAATTTACCAGATTTTTCATCTCATCATTTAATATTAGGAGGGGACTTCAATTGTTGGCTTGATTCTGAGTTAGATCGATCATCTGCGAGACCAGCTGCACCATCACGGTCTGCAAAAACAATTTTGTCTTTTATGCAGGAATTCTCAGTTACCGATTCTTGGCGTTTTTTAAATCCCTCTAAACGAGAATACTCCTTTTTTTCGTCAGTACACTGTACTTTTACTCGCATTGATCTCTTTTTAGTTGACAATAGACTGCTTTCTTCAATATCTATGTGTAGGTATGATGCCATTGTTTTATCTGATCACGCACCCCTACTAATGGATATTAAATTTGATAATCTAATATCTGAGCGTCCTCTCTGGCGGCTCAATGTTCGTTTATTGGCTAATGGTAATTTTGTCAATTTTGTCTCTGGGCAGATTGATTTTTTTTTAAGTACTAACCAAACTGAAGGGGTCTCTGCCTCTCTTCTCTGGGAGTCTCTTAAGGCTTTTATTAGAGGGGAGATTATCTCGTATGTTCACTATGAAAATAAACTGAGGCGTGATAAATTAGATAATTTGCGGCAGCAAATTTTACAGTTGGACGCAATGTACGCACTTTCATCTTCTCCAAATATTTATAAAGAACGCCTTTCTCTTCAGGCGGAGTTCGATACTCTTATGACTCACCGTACCACTGAACTTATGCTTCAATCCAATGCCCAGTTTTATGAACATGGAGATAAGGCAGGTAAACTATTAGCTCACCAGATTCGACAAATATCTGCCTCACGGCAAATACCAAAAATTCAGACTCCCCTGGGTACAACAACAGATTCTATTCAAATTAACCAAGCTTTTAAAGAATTTTATGAATCATTATATCTGTCTGAAACTTCACCCACAGATGAGGACTTTGATAACTTCTTTTCATCATTGAGTATCCCTACTATTGATAAGGAAGATGCTGATCATTTGGGCAAGGCTATTACGCTTTCGGAAATTGGCACAGCAATTCAGTCCCTCCAAGGGGGGAAATGTCCAGGCCCTGATGGTTATCCATCGGAGTTTTATAAGAAGTTTAAAGATAAGCTTGCTCCATTGTTGTTAAATGTGTATAATGAGGCATATGTACAGGGGGTGCTGCCTCAGACACTTAATCAAGCAATTATTTCACTGCTTTTGAAAAAAGGAAAAGATCCTTTATCTTGCTCCTCCTATCGCCCTATAAGTCTGTTAAATGTAGACTTTAAACTTCTATCAAAAATTCTTGCTATGCGCCTTGAAAAATCCTTGCCTAATATCATCAACCCTGATCAAACTGGGTTTATTCAAAATAGACATTCTTTCTCCAACTTGAGGAGACTTTTTAATGTAATTTATAACCCTTCAAAAAACAATTCACAGGAAGTCATAATATCATTAGATGCCGAAAAGGCGTTTGATCGCGTAGAGTGGACTTACCTATTTCATACTGTTTCAAAATTTGGCCTTGGAGACAATTTTTACACTGGATCAAACTTCTTTATTCTAATCCTCTGGCTTCTGTAAGAACCAATCATTCTCAATCGGCTTATTTTTCATTGTTTCGTTCAACTAGACAGGGCTGCCCTCTCAGCCCACTTCTCTTTGCTTTAGCGATCGAACCCTTGGCTATAGCGATTCGTGACAATCCAAATATTAGAGGGTGACTAGACATAGTGTGGAGGCAAAGGTCTCGTTGTATGCAGATGACTTACTTTTATATGTCTCTGACATCAATGTATCAATACCGGTCGTGCTGCATCTATTATCTGATTTTAGTAAGTTATCTGGATATAAGCTGAATTTGAACAAAAGTGAACTCTTTCCTCTAAATTCTTCTATTAATAGCTCCTCCCTGCAAAATTTTCCTTTTAAAGTAGCACATGACAATTTTGTACATCTTGGAGTTCAGGTGACAAAAAAGCCTGCAGACTTATTTAAAGCCAACTTTTTTCCCCTTTTGTTGAAAATTAAGGAAGATTTTGAACGCTGGTCTTTACTTAAATTGTCTTTGGTAGCTCGTATCAATTGTGTCAAGATGAATATCTTGCCCCGCTTTTTGTACTTATTTCAGTGCATTCCCCTTTTTTGACTAGCTCTTTTTTCTCTCAGATTGATACAATTGTGTCTGAATTTCTTTGGGACAAGAAAATCTCTCGATTGTCTAAGCAATATCTACAAAGGCCTAAAGTGTACGGAGGAATGGCCCTACCTAATTTTAGGCACTATTATTGGGCCTCCAATTTGAGAATTTTTAAATATTGGTTGCAATCCGAAACCACCACCTCTCTAGACTGGTTGGCCATGGAGTCTAATTCTGTAAAGCCAGTGTCTCTCACTGCCTTGCTGTATTCTCCGATTCAATATCCTACTAAAAATATTCCAAAAATTATATTGTTAAAGTATCTCTCAGGATTCTGTCCCAATTTAAGCGATATTTTGGGTTACAAATTTACTCACACAATGCCCCCTTAGCAGCCAATCATTTTTCCCTCCATCTCTTGCTGACAAAGTTTTTTCAAATTGGTCCAATCTTGGCTTGCATACTTTCAAGGATTTGTTCCTTGAAAATGTTTTTGCTTCTTTTCAACAATTATCGGAAAAATTCTCTCTCCCAAAGCAACATTTTTTCAGATATTTGCAAGTTCGCAGTTTTGTTAAAAGTACATTTCCTTCATTTCCCAATCTACCTGAAGACTCTACCATAGACTCTTTGTTTTACCTGCTTTTTCATTAAAGGGGTCTATTTCACTAATTTATAATCAGATATCAGCTATACGTTCAAATTCTCTTAACTCAATAAAAGCTCTTTGGGAGGAAGATCTGGGTGAAACTTTTTCTGACAATTTGTGGTCACAGATATTGATGAGGGTTCACAAATCTTCCATATGTGCGAGACATAGTCTTATACAGTGTAAACTGGTTCATCGTGTTTATTATACAAAAACCCGTTTATCCAAAATATACCCCAATGTCTCTCCAACATGCGATCGGTGCAATCAATCTCCAGGAAACCTTATTCACATGTTTTGGCTATGTCCTCAACTCCTGGTCTATTGGACTGAAATTTTTGCAATAATGTCAACTGCTATTGGTAGAAATGTGTCTCCAAATCCTATGAGTGCCTTATTTGGGATTTTTGTAGGACCACCTTCCCTCTCTAACTCTCAGAGTAACTCCCTTGCTTTTATGACTCTTCTTGCAAGGAGAGTTATTTTATTGAAGTGGAAGTCATCACAACCTCCCTCATCTACGCAATGGCTCAGGGATGTTTTGTATTTTCTGAAATTGGAGAAGATAAGAATGACACTCACTGGCTCCTCTGATAAATTTGAACAAATATGGCGCCCTTTATTTCAACATGTTCAGCAAGTACAATTTCTAACAATTCCAAATTAATTCATTTGTACTGTTTTGGAGGTCTCTTTGTGTGTTTTCTCTATTTAATTGTTTTTTTTTTTTTTCTTTCTTTCTTATTATTTTTTTATTCATTATTTATTACTGGGTTTGAACATGGGTATTCTTTTTTTTGCTGCTGGATCTGGACATTTCTTATATAGCAGTTACAATGGGACAGTTGTATTCTTTATAATTTGAATTTGAGAATGTTGGGTGGTTGTTTTGTTTTTTGTTTTTTTTGTTTTTGTTTTTTTTGTTTGTTTTTTTTCTCTTTTTCGTTTTATTATATATAGTATGTATATATTTCTATATTATGATGATGATTATTTTTTTTTTTTTTACAATTTAAAGGAGATTGTGCAAATGCATATTTATTTTTGTTTCGATTTGTAATGTCACTGTAATGTTGTACAATTTCTGCATAATATAAATAAACAAAGTTTGTAAAAAAAAAAAAAAAAAAAAAAAACAACAACAACAACCTGTTACATTTATACTGCCTCTCAAAAACCAAACCACTGAAACATTTCTTTCGCCAAATATTTTTCAAACACGCTAATTATACCCCACACAATCACTTACACTGTTTAGTCCGGCTTGTCCCGAACACAGCGGGACCTCCTCACTCCTTTTGTCGACCCGAATCTTGACTTTACAAAAGGCGACTATACAGCTCTCCAAAAGTCTGAAGAACTATTTTAAATTTCTTTAGCGTCCTCTTATTGGAGCGCTGGAGTAATTAGGAGCCGCGGGACATGCTTGAATACATTCGGTTGGGTCACTTTTTTGCTTAATGACTTTGCCACACAATGGATTGAAGTTGGGTTTGTCGGGAACATCGTGTACGGACGGTTTGGGACGGGGACGGAGCTGGCAGCGAAATGACCAACCGCACTGCTGCTCCTCATTCACTCGGCACTCTCGCTGAGCAGCAGTAAAACCCCGCCTCGAGGCTCGGGATAAGCTCACATGTGGGACAGTTAAACCGATCTTAAACAATGGAGGAGGAACTGATGAAAGCGTGGCAAAAGAGGGACTGTTTTTTTATTTGTTAAAGCTTGGCTACTTGAAGTTAGGTTGTAAATTAGGAAGCGTTTTCTTTGCTTCTAAAATAATTCAAATGCAGCACGTTATGAGTACATCTGACATCTGTGGTTTGTCTGAATTGAATAATAAATATTTCAAGTCTCAAATGTAGTCAAAAGCAGCGCTCTGATTGGCAGTTTAAGTGGTCCACGACAGTTTTACTTTGCTGTTTGTAAAAAGAGTTCTTAAGCTGTGATCCAAGTATTATTGCTGATATAAGAACTTAAAGGACTATGGTTATCAGCCAAAATCTGGCTGACAACCGCCGATATTCTGTGCATGTTGTACATCGTTTAAAAACATTTTAAAATGATGGTTGTATACTTCCAGACATTCAGACTAGTATTTAGCGCAATCATTTTATTTATCTGTGGAGTTGACATCTGCATTATACTGTTGCGATCTGAGGCAGTGCTTAAATACAGTAAATGCTCTTACTCAAGAAAAGGAAATAACTTCATCACAGATGTTAAAATAAATAATCTGACTGTTGTTAGAAAAGCTTGAAAATGCCAAATTAATAATGAACCTCTAGTACTAATGTACATTTAAGACATATCATTATTCTGCTGGCCTGACATATAATTGCATATCAAATCCACAAAATCGGTACAGACCCTCTTGTGACCTCAGGACTCACAATCCCTAAGGGCGCACTCACACTAGAGTTTAAAACTGTCAAGCCCGTTGCAGTCACCATCATCACCTTGTACAACTGAACCGAGCCACAGCCCGGTGACGTCAAGACTGGATCAAACGCTGAGGTTCTAATGCTGTAGGAGCAAAAACTAGTCCTGCCCGCGTATTTATTATGCGCGCTCCCTCCGTCAGGCTTTGGATTAAAAATCACGTGGGCTGCAAAAGCAACAGAAGACGAGAGACTTCACAACTTTTCTCTCCAGTCCTAGTGATAATTCAAGGTAAGCTCAGATCCACAGTTTGGTGCAGAGTTCATTTCTTCTTGTGAGAAACCTCAGATCTCCAATGGGCTTGTATACTAAATCTGTGCGTGTGCGTGTACATGAGTAACCGTGCACTCACACTGGACAAAAGCACCACGCTTTATGGGCCATTCAGGCTTGGGCTCTGTAGACAAGACAGGCCACCATTAGGACTCACAGACAGGAATGTAATTTCTAAAAGTTAAAAATCAAGTCCCAATAATGATATAAAGTGCAAACGAAATCACAGCGAACATGATTTTAAAGTTTCACTAAACATTTTCATCCAATTTTGCAATTTTGTTGAGGTTTATAAATGTCTCTTGTCCAGAAAATATGACATACTGTATGTAGAAATAATTCCACAACTGTTACCTAGCAACCATCTTGTAAATATAAACCTAAATATACATAAAATACAACAGATTTGACAAAACCTAACAACACTTCTACACATTTTAGAACTCAAATACTACTTACCTTCTGTAAAACTATGATAAATATTTACCACAAGAGCTAATACTCCAAAACTAAATTAGCAAATGCAATGGGCTTTAAGGATAAATGATGCTTTGAACGTCTCATCTCAAAAACAAGATGTATAAATGTAATATTCCGTTCGGTCAAAACAGCGATAGTGAGCTGATACGAGTGCGAACGGTCCCTCTGCGTGACTGCGGCCGGTGGGAGCTCACGACCTAACTGAATTATCACAGTCCCCTGGTTTAATCTCATAACAGTTTGGCTTTAATGTCCAAATGAAAGACATATGTGACTCCACTTTGGTTTGTTCACACGGGGCAGGAGTCTGTGAAGAGAACTGCGTCTGAACCGAGGCGTACGAGGCGGTTTACTATGAAGCTAATTAGCCGCGACGCTACAATCGCGCTGGGTTTGTAGATACGCTCATGAGAGGTGGGACGGCAAGCGAGGGAAATGTACTTAAAATCTACGAGTTTCACTTTTTTACGCATGTTCTGTCATCATCTTAGTCAAAGTAGTATTTGGATTGATTCATGTGTGTTAGACTCATCTGAAATGTTCCGTTTAGGGCTGGGACAATATCCGTTTTTTTCTTTACATATCAGAATATTTAAAGCCAGATAAGATATATTATAGTATATACACAATTGCCCTCATTTGTTAAAGTTGCGCACAGAATGGTGTAAACATTGGGTTTATGAAAAGGGGTGTAACAACTCAATTTAGGTGCACGCCAGATGTGATTTGATGAAAGCATAACAAAAATCAGCAGCATTTGCATCAAACGCACCAAAATAGTCATGTCTCACAGGATTTTCAACAAATTTCCCCAATAGGGGAGAAAGCTGCATTTGTATTTGATTTTGTATTTGAAGAAAAAGAATTAACACTTTTTTGGCTCATTGGGTAATATGTGTAATATTTGTTCCATATTTAATTTTAACATTTACCAGATGTCTTCTATGTGTTCAACTTATGCTTTGCCTTTTTGATATGTATTAAAAAACAAACATAGATTCTCATACATAAAGGGCAATATATTGTTTTGTGATGTATCGTGATACATTTTACTGTATCGTACCGTAATGTATGCTATTGTACTTCATGTTTTGCATACTTTAATGTATGAATAAAATGCAGACTTTATGAGATTTACATATGTTCAGGCTTGTGTCAACATCAAACTTTTAAGAAACAAACAGCGCAAAAGTGGATCTAAAGTGGAGAATTACAACCCAGCCATTAATTTTATTTAAAAAGTAATTACATCTGAATAAGCTTCACCTTTGAATTTCCGTTAACCTACTTTTAAGCAATACAAATTGAATTCATATTTTTCATAATAATGTTTTTTGTAAAAGCCTTGCATTACATCATTTATATCGAGTCTCAATATCTTGTGTATCGCAATATGTATTGTATTGTGACGTATCGTTCCAGTCATAAACAACAGTTACAACATGGTATAGGCACTAAACAATCCCCAACATAAGACATATACAAAGTGATAAAGCTACAGGAGCAAAGACACAGTAATAAAGTGCAGAGTGATATCTCCACAGTGGCCTCTCATGAGCAGCCTCACAGAGCAGAGTCAGTGGGGGTGTTGTGACTGGAGGATAGGAAAGCAGGGATTTGCTTGAAACAACAAGCCCATGGGAGCCTCGGTGAGAGCAGACAATGAAATGGATCCTTCCACCGCAGTCTGTCCGCCAAACAATGGAAAATCAAGTCATACGTTTGTTGACATGCTAACCTTACAAGTTTAAGGCGCTGTAGACAATATTTGGCATTTTAAAAAGGTCATAGATGAGTAATTTATATTGATCATTGAAAAACACAAAATTACATCAAAACTGCTTTGAAAAATTCATTGACATCTTGTTCACAACTGCATTTTAAAGCAGCGGTACTTGAACAGGAAGTAGGTATTTCAATTGATCTAACTACTTCCTCACTCTGAAAAATTAAAAAAACACCTATTTAATATCCACATACGTACGCCTTAAGAACATCTATTTACAGACAACAAAGTGAAAGTGAAACTGGAGCGGACCACCTGAGCGCAGCCAATCAGAGGGCTGCATTCGACTATCAGTGAGAAATAAAAAAAAAAATTTATATTAGATTCAAAATGTTAACCAAGTGGTGCGTTTCTGCCTTGATGGAAATGATAAAACTAATAATTTACAACATAAAAGAATTAGCTACCTCAGCTTTAAATAAACCTTAATGAATGCGATTTTTGAACCTGTATTTTTGAATAGTTGCAAGTATGCACAGACAAATGTGTAGGTGAAAATTGTAACTTTCTGAACACTTGGGCATCAGTTGTAGGCAGTGTTGGGAGTAACGCGTTTAAGTATAACGGCGTTATAACAGCGTTCTTTTCATGAGTAACGTGTAATCTAATTAATTACTTGATAACGTCAGAGATAACGCCGTAATAATTACTGTCAATGTAACGCGGCTCGTTATTTCTCCGTGATCAGAGCCGCTGTCGTCTCATTCGGAGAAGTCATCAGAGCAGCCGGGGAGTTTGTTTTGGGAAAAGAAAGCCTGAGATGAGGCCGGCTTAAAACTGCAGAAGTAACCAATCAGAATCAAAGCTGGGCGGGTGCAGTGACTTTCCGTGCTTCTGTGCTCATTTTTAAAAAAAACAACAAGGAAATCTTTTCAAACAAGTTCATTTTAAGTTTTTTTTCTCGTTATTTTTGCCATTTTATTACACGGAAGTAAAAACAGATGAGCTTACACATCGACTCGCATGTTTGGAGTTTACAGATCGCAGCCACAATAAATGATTCTACAGCAGTTGCCGTCTATTTTCTCTCATTTACCACATTTTTATTGTCTATTTGTCCGCGGTTTCTGTTTTAAGCGGCAGATGTTTATTATCTTCTGTTGTCTGCATGTGTTTGGTTCTTGTGCGTTTGGTCCTGAGGTTGGCCTATGTTGGACTGTGTTAGGAGAAGAGCGTAAAATAACGTTGCTGGTCATTGAGTTTGGTTGTTTGCAGTACATTTGGGCATTTCGGAAAGTCAAACTTGTTTAATTATTTTTATTGTTTAAGATATTCTGGTTTTGTGTGTAATTTAGTAGTTACTTTGCCTTTACTTATGAATTCAGACAAGTAGATTTACATAATCTGGACCTTTAAACATTAAAAGACACATCTGGGTTGGGTTCATCCAGTTTTGCTGGTGGTATTTGCGCACAGTCAAACACAGCGCTGTGGTGACGTTAGGATTACACTGTGATAACACACGGAGGGTCACAGCTCTCACCCTCGCCCTGTCCTGGCCCTGTCCTGACTGCGGTTGTGCACAGCGTGTGACCGGATGGATTGGGCTTTGTCCCGGTGGCAGGAATGAGACAGGGAGCTGTATGGGAAATAAGTATGAAGGAAGTGAGGATTTCAGGTCTGTGTATGTGGCAACTGTGGGAGAGTTATTGTAGCTACTGTGGGTCAGCAACGACAAAATTCAACAGAGGAGAATGATGGTGTAGAATCAAGGTTAGAGGGCTAAATATAACGTATCCTTTCAAGGTTGTCACAGAAAATCATTTGTCACTGGTGCAGCTGTTTGCTTCTTTGTTTGTCATAAACTTTACACCTGATGTAGCAGGCTTGGACCACAATGTCAGCGCACACAACCAAGCCACGCAACACATTACAGATGAAACTTTGTGTTTGCCAGAACCAAGTGTGTTCCTCGTTTAACCTGATTATTCGAATGAAGTTTACCACACAGAAATAACCGCTGACAAACATCACATCTTATTTAAAGCTGACGGGGCATTGTAAACTAATGCTCACCTCTATAGCTACTCTGATGGAATAACTGATAAAAAACAAATGGCCCTGGTGATGTCTCCAGTGAAGTGTGTCGCTGTTTTGAAGACAAAGTGGTTGCAAACATACAGATGCTACTTATATTATGACTGTAGCTGAGGTATAACTCACTTTTATGTTGCATCATCTCTCATGAGCTTTCCGTGAGTTGAGATGTGTGTAAATAAAAGTCAGACGGGAGAGTCATTGTGATGGGCAGATCTCTGGGATTGAATGGTTTTGAAACTGTGATCAACCGGTAGATGCTATGTACACCTGTATAAGACTATTCAGAGTTGTGAATCACTTTATGAGCGTTCCCTTGAGAAGAAAGCTTCCCACCGGTCACATGACACTTGTATGTCCCCAGATTACACAGTGGTTGAGAGATTCATGCTTTTGACTTTGCAGCTCCCAAAGTCTGCACCTCTCTTAGGAGTCTTTGCTCTATTTAAAAAATCAAATAAAAAGAAAAATGCATGTGCTTTTGAAGCTGATACAATCTTCTTTGTTTGGGAGACCTGCAGCTTATGCAGGACACAATCATAAGCTTGAATGCTGTGTGCTGCTAGTTTGTGCAGGTGCAGTTCTAAGCTCACGCACAGTTTGCTGGGAGAAGTAAGAAATGATTGTGAGACGTGGAGCGTAGTTCAAGGTGTTGGAATTTAGGCTAAGTGGTGTTTTTACTGTTTGTAGCGAGGAGTTTGTGTCATTGTAGAGCACGCATGTGGCATGTGTGGTGTTCCTGTTGTCTGCTTATTGAGACAAACAAAAAATTGTGCGTCATGTTTTCGGTTCCAGTATTTTCCGAACATTTTCGGTTGATTTCAAATAGGAACCGTTTTTCGGTGCTATCACAAAGACCTACAAAGAAATTTAACAAGGTCAAATTGTTACTTTTACATGTAGTTGTTTTTAAGTTCCTTGTTTAGTATAAATAGGCCTCACAGTTTTGCTGCTTTTTTACCATTTTCCGAGCCATCATTGAGAAAGAAGACTCAATCCAACATGTCCAAACTGTGTGTCTTTCAAACTGCAGCTTAGCTCAGTCCTGGTCCTGAAGAGTCCCGCTCCCTGTGCGTCTGACTTTGTCCTCGTGATGAAGAGGAGAACTCAGAAGCAGCAGCCAAAAGCCACGGGCTGCACTTCCTGCCTCTGTGCCATGTGTTTTGTTAGGTGCTTTCTCTATAGCACTGTTAGCATGTGTGTATGTGAGTGAGTGTGTGTGTGCTTTAGGACAAGGTTCACATAAGGCTGAGGGTCCTCTAAAGCCACTGTGTCCCAGAGGAGAGTCCTGGGACAATGGGACCGGTGCAGGTACTTAAGGACCCTCTACACTGACCTTTTCCCATTGTGCGAACAGAGACAAACTTGAGAAAAAGATCATTATAAATATGTCACAGGAAGCTACGTATAGAAAGAGCATGTTTTTAGTATCGTTCAAAGACATTTTCTATTCTTTCTTTTCCAGTTTGTAGGAATAAATCAACCAGAAACAACTTGTGTCGAATGGTAACTATCTGCCTTTGTAGTACATTTTAAACAAAAATATCAAGTTACTTGTTTGACAATTTAGGATCAAAATGTCATATCTGATGTATTTCTGAATCTAGAGAAAAATTATGTTTTTTTTTTTTTTTTTTTTTTTTTTTTACATTATCTTTGTTAAAAATGTAATTCATAAAAACGAAAAACAGTGGTTCACTATGCTAATTGTAAAATATTTGACACGTCTAACCATGTACAAGGGGGGGAACTAGGGGGGCGAAGCAACGGGGGCGCAAGACATTTGTGATGTATTTACAAATAACTGTAGTTAACAAATTACATGAAAAGTAGTGTATAATTTAGTAAAAACAAAAACCCTTTTTACAACTTGAAGTCATTAGAAAGGTCCATTTGATTTTGAAGTGGCTGGCTTGATTTTTTGATCTAGTAAAAAGTTCTAAATTTGATATGAATAAAACAAGTTCAGGAAAACAAGTCTAATTACAAGTGTAATTGTTCCGTTTAAATTGTTGTTGAAGCAACTTACAAATACTAAAACTGGACACAAGAATTCAATGGCATCTACTGACTTTATGAGAAGAAAAGACAGATACAGTAAAAACGTCAGTTCAAATAAACTGGTCATAAAATATAAATACAATAGAGGTTATGCACTGACATCATTTTGCTTGGCAACATTTAGAATGAGTGGCATTTCTTCATTGTATTTCTTTGTTGTCGAGGCAACGGCTTGTCAGCTACAAACTTGTCTGCTACAACAGTTGATTTAGGACATTTTAACTGCAACAAACGGACTCAAAAACATCTTTTTTAAGAAGAAAAAGGTAATAAGTTCAATTGTGTGTGATTTCAATGTCTGATAAATGTGAGAAGCCAAAGTTTATCTACTTTGCTACAACTGTTGACTTGATTTTTTTTACATGTCAGTTAAAAACCCAATGTTCGGCAGACTTGTGGGTTGAATTTGTTCTCAAACTGTAGTTTATTTTTTCCTGTTTTAGCTGTTTATTAAACTCTTACAAGAGAAAATGTCCTTTCTCTCCATTAACTCTCATGCATCCTTGCCACTCAGCATGAACATTTAGAATGCTGTGATGTCACCTGCATAACCTCTATATGATAAGAATTGTACAATGTTTTCGCACAAATGTGTTATTACCTCAAAGTAATTCAAAGTAGTGTAATTCAGTCAAGTTTTTTTTTTTTTAAACACACAAATGTAAACTTTTTTTTTATTATTCCTGTAACTAATTAACATTACAAATTTTTTGTAAAAAACTTGTCCAACCGCATGCAGATGACAATCATTGAAGCCTTTTCTACTGCTCAAAATGTTATTATAAAGTCACATTATTATTCTACTTGAGCACAGTCTATGTAATATCAGTGTATCTGTGTTCCCAATTGCGTTTCATCTGAGCACAGCGAGAAAATTCACCTTTGCCACACAAAAACCAACTACCTCGAGGAATCTTCGAGGAAACAAGTCATCCATATCACTCGACATTCTCATCATTGACATGTGAATCTCACTCTAACATTTTGTGACGTGAAGTGGTGAAACCTCATCCAGAGCTCCCTGAATGTCTTTAAATTAAATTAATAACTCAAATAACCCATGTCTTGTCTATTATTTTTACTCCACTTCTAATTATCACTAAAAAAAAGTTGCCATTCCTTCACAACTTCCTTCTTTAAACCCTAATCTCGCGTCAAACCCAGATGGTACCAATATGCGAACAAAGCGGGACGAGAAAACCAACTGTGCGTGTGATTGCTCCATGTTTTTGCGGTCTTCAACATGACAGAAGCGTGTGGTCCGCTGCATCGCGTCGGACCTACAGTATATCACCAGACACCTGCTATCGCCGCTGACAATCGTACGCCGGTTGGGGGCCCGCGGTTTGTCTTTTGCTTATTCTTCATGTATCTGTCTGTCCCATCAGTTAAAATGTGCTAGTCCTAACATATCCTAACATTTGAGGTCGTTCTGCCCTGGGTGTTAGTGTTACTGTGAGGCGGTGTGAGTAAACAGAAGTGCCCTGACCTGTCTTCATAGTTTCGAGCCTGAGGGGAAGGGGAAAGCAGAGTTGCTAAGAAAACAGCTGCGAAGGTGTGTAATGATTATTCTAGTATCTGGCTAGAATAAAAGCAGATACGTTCATTTGGTTTGGTTTGTTAGAAAATGCAATAATTGAGCTAAAAATGAACAAATGCATTGACTTTTATTTGGAAAGTTCAACATTCAAGTACAATTTTGAAATAGACTTGACTTGGGACCAAAAGACTTGAGACTTGGCGTAGAGTTGAAGCAGAAGACCTGAGACTTGGGCTTGAAACAAAAGACTTGACATTGACTTGGACTTTGGACCAACAGACTTAAGATTTGGTGCAGACTTGAAGCGAAAGAATTTAGACTTGACTTGGACTTGGAACCAAATGACTTGAGACTTGACTTGGTCTTGAAGAAAAGACTTGAGATTTGATGCTGGCTTGGGACCAAAAGACTTAAACATGATTTGGGACCAAAAACTTGAGATTTGGCACAGGTTTGAAGTGAAAGACTTGGGACTTGACTTGGACTTGAAGTAATTATTGGAATCTTTACTTGGACTTTACTTGAGACGACTTGGGACAAAAAAGATTTGAGATTTGACTTAACTTGGAAGCTTAAAAACTTGGAAGTGAAAGACTTGACATTTGGCTTAGAATTGGAACCAGAAGACTTGAGACTTGGATCAAAGACTTGAGATTTGGCATGCTTTAAGCGAAAGACTTGAAACATGGCTTGGGACCAAAAAAATTGAGATTTGACGTGGACTTGAAGTGAAAGATTTGAGACTGAGCTTGAATTTGAAATGAAAGATTTAAAACTACTAAAACAAAGCATAGACACAACTGCCTATATGTAAGAAAGAAAATGATAAGTCTATTTTTTTACTGATGGGATTTGGATATAATTGAAAAAATATATATATACGTATACATATAGCTGAAATGGACCTAAAATGCAATATTTGGTCAATTGGTTTGAATGGACATTGTAAAAAGTCAGGTTTTTAATTTAGATTAGGGCTGTTCAACTTAATTTTTCAAAGCACCAGATTTTACCGAGGACCGTGGCTTCTGGGCCGAATAGTTGCACATGTCACCGTTTTTGACATGAGGTTGCACCAAACATTCATAGGACTAGAATTATTTCTATAGTGATACCAACTATGTCCAAATCAGTATCCCAGCATTAAACCAGATCTAAATCAGGTCTAAACCAGGTCTAAAGCGGAATTCAATCAGAACTTAATTGTGCACTGTAAAAATTACAATCTCAACCTGGATAATGAAAGAATAAATGCTTAAAATAAGTCATATTTATCTTTGTTAAAGCATTTTTAACGGTCTTCAAATAAAATTTGCCCAAAGAACAAGAGCAATTTGTTTGGCTAAAAATATGAAAAATATGGAAATGAGTTAAAAAATACAACTGGAAAACACTACATTCAAGTCATATTTTTTTTATTGACACGTTAAGAAACTTACGTTTTCCACTATTTCTTGAGTAATAACCCGAATAATAACCCAGAAATCTACAAACAAGAAAAAATATGTTTTTTGTAATATTTGTGAAGGAAAGTGGATGGAGGGCCGATCTGGCACCCGGGCCTTAAGTTGAATAGGCCTGCCCTAGATCCTTGGCCAGACAATAACAATATCTTTTAAGTACAAGTTTGTATGATTTGAAATGCATAGGTATTACTAAGAGCTGACTTTACATCCATATGTGAGGAAAATGTATGTGAGGAAATGTATATGTATTTTAAGAGCTGACTTTACATCCATATGTGAGGAAAATGTATAGGTATTACTAAGAGCTGACTTCACATCCATATGTGAGGAAAATGTATAGGTATTACTAAGAGCTGACCTTACATCCATATGTGAGGAAAATGCATAGGTATTACTAAGAGCTGACTTTACATCCATATGTGAGGAAAATGTATAGGTATTTTTAAGAGCTGACTTTACATCCATATGTGAGGAAAATGCATTAAGAGGAATCTTTTAAAGGTTCCATATAGTGGTTTATTACATTATAATAAACCATTTTTAGGCTGTAATCGGTTTGTAATCCTACAGAAAAGCCTTATGCCTTCACTCCTCATGGTAAATGTGAGCTCATGCAGACATTATGATCTGTCAGCAGCTGTATAACGACTGAGGTCAGACCATCCAGGTGGTTTGCTCCAATAGAAAGTCCAAATGATTCATGTTGACGGTGCAGAAGACAGTGCGTTACCAGCTGTGCCCGGGCAGGCTGGTGGCAGAAGGCTTGTGGTTTCTCTCTTTAAAGTGAGAGGATCTGCTGCACACTCGATGAGAAAAACACATGTTGCCAGTTAAATGTTGATTCCGTCTTATGAGCCTAATATTTCCACACTATCAGCAAAAGTTTGGGACGCGTTCAAGCTATGGGTTATGGTTTTATATAAAATGGGCTGATGTAGTTAAAAAATATAGGGCAATATTAAAGTAAAAAATGCCATAGGTGTGACAACTGTCTGGGTATGGACATTTGAAGAAAACTGTAATAATGTAGGCTACACAGTGATTAACAAAAACACATAGACGGCTTATAGTAGATAAATTAATCACTGCACTGGTGTACATTCTTGTAGTCATGTGAAATTCACATGCTAATTATGTGTTAATAAAACTGAACATTTTAATGTGTGCTAAAACTGAACATTTTAATGTGCCTTTTTATTGTGGCATCTTAACATACTTGTGAGGTTGGATGGATGCTCACTAAAGCCTTCTAAACACTAATAGAGTTTTGGCCCAATATTCACCTCAATGTGCAACTCCACATAACACACAACATAGAGATGGAGACCATGAAAACCGGATAACTAGCCTAGTCTGATTTAAGCCAGTTTTCCAAAGCGCATGTAAACCCGGGCAGACCTATTGAGGAGCTGTAAACCGGTTTTTGGAAAACCAGTTGGCGCACGTGGTCCCGACCAATTGTAGTCTGATTTCAGACTCAGGTAAACAGATAATCAGTCTGCAGCTGGACAAATGTATGCTCACAACTCCTGCCCATGGCACATTCCAGCAATACATTTAACATTTTTACAACAAAAAAGCTCCTTCACTAAGTGGAACACACAGTCACATATTTAGATCAGTGTATAATTTTACACACAATATTACAAATACTTATTAATAGTAAACAATGTTTAGATAAATTAACATAACACAGTCTGAATTATGCAGTAGCGGAGCTGATACAGCAAGACCAGTCTCTCCAGGGTAATCGGTTTACTCTCTCACATGTAAACAGGAGCAACACTGGTCCGGTTTGAGAGGAAAACCAAATAGAGTCAGGTTTTCTAGCCTAGTCTGATTTCCCTGATCATGTAAACGCACTGCTTCTGATAGATGCTTCTGCTGCACTGAACAATGAGTCACATGCAGATAAAGAATTATCTTAGTCCATCTATTACAAATGTGTTTGAGAGAAACAGTTCTGTTTTTTTCATAGAAATGTTTGTATCTTTGAGTGAGTTCAGCACAAGGATTTTTATTTATATTTATACAATATATAAAATGAAATGCACTGTCTCAGTAAAGCGTCCTCGTCCTCCTGACACACACAGATCCTGGCGGTCATGTATCTTTAAAGGACAGCTTTTCAATCACTTCCAGCCAGGGCCAGGCTTCTTTACAGTTTCCACTGTACCAGCCTGACACGGAAACACCACTTACAGTAGAGCAGACTCAGCTTACTGTCTGCGTCCACAGTTTAAAGTGGTTATACAATCAAGCCAGACTGCAGAGTTGATAGATTTTAAATTCTAAATCTTTTGAAACTCTTACTAAGATTTTAAATGCTTTTAGTATTCTTCCATGGAGATTTTAAAAGCTATTTGGATTGCAATAAAACCATGTTGATGCCATGTTGAGCTGAGTATTCAAACAGTAGGTGTATTGGTATTGGTACTTTAAAAGAAAGACAAAAAAATGTATATGTTTTTAAGAGTTTTTTGTTTGCCAGGCCAAAGCAAATACTGTAATCTAGACCAGGGATTTCCTAACTTTTCAGAACGAGACCCCCAAAACAACCATGCCAGCGACTCGCGACCCCCACAGCAAAATCAAAGGGACCTTTCTAATGATTTCAAGTTGTAAATCTGGTCAAAAAAGGGTTTAATCCTAATTATTTTTAGAGTTTGTTGTGTTATTTGACTGAAATGTATCGAAACGTACCGTTATCTATGTAAATAATTGATTAAATACAGAATAATACTTAGAGATTAAAATCTTCTTGCGACTCCCAGAGTTTGGTTCAACCCCCACTTTGGGAACCAATGATCTAGACCAGGGCTATTCAACTTTATTTTGTATACCAACGACCGTGGCTTCTGGGCCGGTTGTAGTTGCACAGTACGTCATCGTTTTTGACAATGTACCAAAATATATTTTACTGATTTTAAATTTTGATTTTAAATTTTTTACTAAATCGATCACAGAGAGTCAAAGTTAATGACTCCTTGTCAAAAAGTGTGTGCTCCTCTATTGGCTCACCACAAGGGTGTGTACTTTCTCCTATTTTATATATTCTTTACACAAACATGTGTCAAAGCACTTTTGAAAATTGTCACATTTTAAAATACGCAGACGACACAGTGCTGCTAAGCCTTCTTCAAGGAGATGAAGACAGCCATGGACCCATAGTGGATCATTTTGTCCAGTGGTGTGACGAATCAAATCTGAAACTTAATGCCTCAAAAACTAAAGACATGATTATTGATTTCAGAAGAACTAATGTGATGACTGCCAGAGGAACACCCATTGCTGGCCAGATGGTTGAATTTGTAGACAGCTACAAATACCTGGGAACAATAATAGACAGCAGACTAAATTTCGAGGCAAACTGTGATGCTGTTTGTAAAAAGGGGCATCAGCGCTTGTTTTGCCTCCGGAAGCTGTCGCGATTTCACATTGGGCCAACCATGCTCACCCTCTTCTATCGAGCTTATATAGAGTCTGTTGTGTCCTTTTCTCTTGTGGCATGGTTTGGAAGTCTGACTCTTAAGGATAAGAACAGACTAAGTCAGATAATCAAGTGGTCAAGCAGGCTAATCGGGCAGTCACAGCTGAGTATTGAGTCACTCTACAGCAGACAGCTCATGAGAATGGCTCACGGCATCAGCAGTTCTGACTCTCACCCTCTATTTGAGGAGTTTCGTCTTTTACCTTCAGGTCGAAGGTTTCAGGTCCCGAGCTGCAAAACTAAGCGTTTTAGGAACAGTTTTGTTCCCTCTTCAATTGTAGCTCTTAATAAATGAATGACCATTTGCATTTTATTTTGGCAATGCTGAAATAGGTTGTTGTGATGTTCTTATTTGCACTGAGATCTGTAATGTAGGAAGTGGGACCATGTGTTTGTGTCTGTACCTTATGATGTTACTAAGTATGTTTTTTGTCAGACGTCATCTTGTTCGAACGCTGCAAAACAAATCTACCTACGGGTACCAATAAAGTAACCTAACCTAACCTAATATATTTCTGTAGTGATACCAACAATTTTTATTGCTCTACCAAATGTCCAAATTGGCGTTAAACCACCAAATCTGAACCGGAAGAATCTCTGCATTAAACCAGATTTAAACCAGGACTAAACAAGATCTAACGCAGAATTAACTCAATACTGAAATATTCACTGTAAAAAATAGATAAACTTGGATAGTGAGTGAATAAATATACTCTTTTTTTTTTAATTTGAGCATATTTTAACCCTTCTGAAAACAAACGAGGGCCGGATCATATCATTGAAAGTCCAATTTGGCACCCGGGCCTTAAGTTGAATAGGCCTGATCTAGACTGCAATCTAGATCAGGCCTATCTAGACTATTTGGAAGAGATGTCCAAATAGTCCAAGACAGGATTCCAAATTGTGTCAAATTTAAAGGTTTTATTCTTCAAACGACCATTAACCGTTATGCATTTTCGGGAACAGTGCAACAGTGTGTGTATCGCCTTATTTTTCAAACCTGGAGGCAGTTCGTCATTAAGTCTCAAGAGGCACGTCCTTGCTCCTAATTTCAACTGACATTTGAATATGACACAGAGCTTATCAACGTCAATCTTTACTAAAACAAAACATGGCTTTTGTTCATGATTTTATGAAGCATCTCTGTGATCTAACAATGAACAATTTCTTCCAAACCTTTTGTTCCAAACCACGTTTTTACTGACCGAAGATTCTGTATAGAACTCTCATCGCAAAAAACACATTTAACTCAATTTGGATCTTTCAATTGACTGCCCAGCCCTTACTACACCATGTTATAACCCTCACTTCAGTTCTAGTTAAGAGTAAGTACATTTCAATTTAGCCACAGCCAGCCTCCTACTCTCCATAATCCGCTTTCAAACTTGACATACCATTATGTAAATACACGGCAGGAGCTCTCAAACCAACCATGACCTTCTGAGAAAGGTACCCTCCTCCACGTGGAGACAGATGTACCATTGACCGGCCTCAGACACAGGTATAATTCTATCCTGTAACCTAATCCTGCCTCTCTGACACTGTTTGGCTGCTCTGTAACACTATCCAAACCTATACTTCCACACACACACTGCGCAGCATATGCAGGGCTGATGCGGGGAAGTGGACAGGCTCTTTCCTATACAGCCATCGGCCATATGGTGGCCAGGGGCTGCTCTGGTAATTGATGGTATCTGTTGGTCTGTGCGTGGAGAGAGGCCCTGGACCCCAAAGCCAGCCGAAAACACGGAGTGGTCCAGCGCAGGCCGTGGGTTTGTGCATGAGGAGGGGGACATGCTAGTGTTTCTATTCATCAATTCAAGTCCACAAAGAGTTAACTCCCCCTGCTCCCACACTGCTCCACACCATTGTGCTTGGCCTTGCTGATAAAGGGCCTTCTCTCACTTCTGGCTCTGGTGCTTGGCCAGACCCCCAGTCAGAGGGTTTGGGTGAGGGGCTGTCTCCCCCCTGGTCTGCCCCTGCTCTGCCTGGGTCTCATCTCTCTGCTGCTGCTGCGGTGGTTGTAACCCCACAGCCGGCTGTTTGACTGGGCACACAGGACAGATGGCACCCACTGATAGAGCTCTGGGCACAGCAGAGATGGCACATGGGGCTACTCCTAATGTCATACATATTTTATGTTGTTAGACTTTAATGCTTTGATGTAAACATGCATATGCCATCAGCTACCAGGATTTCAGGGTTGGATTTGTGGCAGAACATAAGTTGATTGACTAATATATTTCATCGAGCTGATGTTATTGCCATAAACTCCACCCACAAACACATTTCAAACAAAACAGGCTACTGGAAAAGCACTGGAAAAAGGTGAAAGGATGGGCTAAAGGTGAAGAGCTGCCATGTGTTTGGTTTGACAGCAGATGTTTGTCTCCAAATGACATGGACCTTTGTAGTGGGTCAAACAGTTTGTGACTATTTTTTTTACGTGAAACTTGCCTATTTGCTCAGCAACCACAAACATTTCCAAAAATAACTCAATGCAATGTTATTTAAACTGGCTGCCAGTGAGGCTCAGAACTGATTTTAAAATTTTACTTGTTAAGTCGAAAGAGAGGTACTCAAGCACATGATGGACTTGCTGACTCCTTCCTCCTCTGGACAAACCCTCTGATCCATGAGTCAACACCTACTGGTGACTCCCAAAACTAAATATAAAACTCAGGGAAACCTGTCCTTCTGAGCTGTGGCTCCTGGACTCTGGAACGATCCCTCTGTGAAGCTGAATCTGTTGACCCCCTAAAAGACAGCTAGAGACATTTGCATTCAGGAAAGCTTTTAATTGACTCTGTTTTAACAATAATTGACTGACTGATTGAATATTTATTGTAAAGCACTTTTTTTTTTATCTAAAAAGCTTAATAGCCAATAAAAGTTGTTTAGCTTCACTTTAGATTTCTTGCATTTCCTGGAATGGCTTAGACAGCATTTACAAAATCGTGGCAGACCAAATGGTGTTATTCCCTGTATTCTGAAATATCAGCATCAGCATTGGCCATAAAGAAGACATTTATAGAACATACCTCTGTTGTATATTGCGTACACGCCTATATATTCCCTTTCCTTCTGACCTGGTGGCCATGACACAGATGTGTGAGTTTTTCCACAGTGGTGCTCAGTCCACCACATCCAGGGCAGGGCCGCAGAGGTGCTCCTGATGGGACCAGTGTGAAAGCGTGGGAGAGAGAGGGGCCAAGCTGGGCTTGTTCCCACAGGCCTGACTCATGCTCTGCCATCGCAACAAAGAGCACTGCACCGGGGCAGGGCACCCCAGAGAGGAGCAGACACTCTACACCCTCCCAATGAATTCATAAAGCCACACACAATACAGCACTCTGACACTATACAAATGTGTGACCGATGGCTGCGCTGTCCACTGTGGATTTAAGAACATCTCACCATGCATACGTCTACATTAGACTTCAGAAGACATGTCTGTGCATTCATTAGATGAGTGAAGGGAACACTGGAATGAAACGGATAAAACCTCTCAAAACATTCCATAATATCAACAATCTGACCATTGAACTGACCCCAACCTCACAACCACACAGGGTTGTATGCAAATATGCAATTTAGACTAAGAAGTTCTACGAAATAAACAATTCTCACACAAATATTCAGCTAACTCATTCTTCTCTTAGTCTTTGCTTTACAGATACTGTCCCACAAGTTTCCTTTTACCCCCTAATTCAAAAAATATATATTTTGCCGACTTAAGTCCTCTTCACAGATAAGATAAATTATGATAACTACAGACGTCAACTGAGTTTCTAGTCCAGTGCAAATGCCCATGCAAAAAATACCTCATGACGGATTTTTTTTTTACCTTGTCCGTTACCATGACGGATTGGAATTAAGTCTACTGTTACCACTAAAGTCATGAATGAAATAAAAACGTTTTTGTCATAGATCAACATTTATCTGTTGCCATTTCTGGAAGAAAAACTGTTAAAGTACACTACAGGCATTGATTATTTTGTGTGAAAGCTTGTAAGCCTCCGATATTGCGGGATAATTTACAGTTTACTGGCGTCCTTAGATGAATATCCAGAGTGAGTAGGACATAAGAACCATCAATAATAAAATGACTTAACATTTGGGATTCCAACCTATTATGAGTTGCAGAAACTAGACGTAAACAAACCGCACCACCTACTATTATATCACCAAAACAAACATTTTAGAAAAAAAAGTGCTACAACATTGCGCTAAATAATGGACATACCACAAACTTGATTGCTTTGCTTTCTTTTTATTACAGAAGTATGCCTCGAACATGATAAAATAAAATATTCCATCAAACCCGTGTGTGAATGAGTGTTTTACGACACAGCTGGCAACACCTCAAAGCACACTGCAATTCAAGCTTATTATATGAAACTCAGAATATTTGGTGTGTATTGCGAGTGATTTAACTTTTCCTTAGCGGTTACCAGGTCGACCGGCCAAATAACTGCGCCTTACATCAGTCTTATTCAGGTTTTACGAGCGCGAGGATATTTTCAGCTCTCGGACGTAAACTTTCAGCCTCTCGGAGATGAACTTGAACTTCAAACGGGTGGCAGAGGCATGGAACAGAGCCGGTCACATGACGCCATGTCTCTGACCATCTACAAAAACAAACAGCAGCGGATAATACATCAGCTTAAACACCAGATGACACATGCTCTGAAGTCTGCACACTTTGTTCCCATTTGAGGCAGGCTGCATGACTACTTTGTGTATTACAACCAGAACTATAAATAGGCCGACTCAAAATGCAGGAAAAAGCTTTCAGCAGACTAGAGGTCAGTGCGGGGTCGCGGAGGACAAATGTGAAAAGGCTCAGGTTAAGTTCAACTAGTATTAGCGGACTGCTAGTTAACGACATTGAGATTTTTGTTTTGTTTTGACCAAATCATGCTTTGTACAGTAGGGCTGTAGTCGACCAAGAATTTCTTTGGTCGACTAAAGACATATTCCATCGACCGATTAATCGACTAATCAACGGGGCATGGCAAAAAATTGAAGCTAAAAGTATGATGGTCAAAAGCTTTGAAAACTACTCATTTGAACAAACATAAATACTAAGAATAAAGAGAATAAACCTTTACCAAATCTAGTTAAAAAACCAAAATGTGTAATAAAAGTACTTGTATTTTGTGTTGAAAATGTGACATTTTACTTAAAAATGTAGATTTTTTAGTTAACATTGTGGTATCACAAATCGTCCATTGTTTTGTATTGAAATCCAGTGTAAAATTTAAATTACTTCTAAAAAGTATGTTTTGATCTGACCCTTTGTCTGACCCAAACACTAAAATGATATTCAGTTCACACAAAAACATTAATTTATTAAAAAAATTATTAGAAAACAGAGTGTTTGTAATAAAAGACCAATGGTTCTGTTGCTGTTAAAAACAAATGCTTTTAATTTAAATAAAAATTTTGGTCGACTAAGACTCTATTGACCGATTAATGCACTAAACGACTAAAGGATTAAAGCCCTATTCTACTGCAAGTAATTCAAAAGTACACTGCCTAAAGGTTCTATACAAGATTTTGCTTCTTCAAAAGCTGTTTGGAGCGAGACATGTCAATATGCTAACGGCAGTTAGCCACAATGCTAACAACAACAAATTTGATGAATAAACGGGAATTTATTAGACTCAAACAAGCCAGTGTGGCTTTTATAAGATAACTGTGCTTGAGGAAACTGATTTGAAGTTATTTTAGTGCAAACATGAATTGCGATTAATCACATTCTACACACAAAGTTCAATAAATAGCTATTTTAACCTATTTTTTTATCCAAAAGATGTTTTTTTAATGCATTTATGTTCTTCATTTTGTAGAGCGTACAATTCGGCACATTTTGTGATATTTTGGCTTAGATGCATAATTTTAGCACCAAATTATATATTTAAAAATGTCTTAATGGTTCAATGAATAAACTCAGTTTTACATAATAATATTACCAGTGTTCATCAGTTTTGATATTTTTAGGATCAGAATCTTATTTCATCTTGTTTAGGCTAAACAGAAATGTATAAAACAAAAGCTCATGTTTTTTTTGTTTTTTTTTTCCATGTGTAGTTCATAGAACTACAGTTACATAGATAACTAACATTTCAGTCCTGAGGAAAAATTGGTCCAGTTCTGGGATAGTCCTGGTTAAAACCAGCTCAATGCTCACTATATACACCTTGAGAAGTTAAATAATCCCATTTTCAAAGGTTTCAAAAGTAGTATTTTTACCCTGGTACTGCAATTAAGTAGTTGTTTTGAGTATCTGTACTATACTTGAGTCTAAAAAAATGGGCGACTTTTTACTTTTACTTCTTACATTTTAGTATCTGTACTTTCTACTCCCTACAACTTAAAAACAAGTTGGTTACTTTTCACAGTTTGTTCGCTCTTAATGGCGGCGCTGATCTGCTGTGACATTGTAAATATCGAGATTTTTTTTTCTGTTAAGCAATTTAAAAATCTCCAAAACTTTCTAATATTTCACAATTCCCCATTTGCCACATACTTAAATAAAAATGTAGAATTGTGTCACTGTGAAGCCCATTTCACACCAACTTCAACGTTTTTTACTAAAGTAAATTTGCACACGTTTACTTTTGTACTTTTATGTAAGTAAAGTTGCTTCAACAGAGTCGTTTTTCAGACAAGTAACTGTACTTTTACTTAAAGAGGGGGGTAGCTGATTTTCACACTGCAAACCATGATGCAGATTTAAATTTGATGACTTTCTCTCATAAATCTTTCGACACATGGTTAATGTTGATGTGTTTTCATTTTTGGTTGCAATTACAACTTATAAACTTTGTTTTACAAACAACAAAGTGAAACTAAAGAGGACCACTCAAACTCAGCCAATCAGAGCACAGGATTCAGCTCCTAATTATAACTACAATTCTTTATTTCTCACTTCAGACGGTAGTCCGTGGTCTCATTTTTTCACAAAGTGACGCATTTACCATATACTTTTTAGAGGAAACAAAAAGTTCACTGATTCACAACAAAAAAAGTTAGTTACCCCAACTTTAAGTAGTCAACTTCAATACTTTTGCTACCTCTGACAAAGTGACATGTTTCTGAATTTACTCTTTTACACGCTTTTTAAAAAGTCACAAAAATGTGCAATTATAGAGCAGAACAAAGCAGCACAACCTGCTTCTAAACTGCTCTAAATATGCAAATATTCAAAGCATGCTGCGAACTTTAACTAGACTTTGTGAATAATAATGGGAGCTCTGTCTGTATTTGCTTTGTGAGAAACATTCTCTTGTTCTAAGTACATTGCATAGGTTTCCAAAAGAACTAAATTGTCTTTTTGTGAACAGAGCTATAAAGAATCAGTCTTTGTTTGCACAGCAGCTATAGAAACACATGTGGAGTGAAACGTAGATATGCTGAGCACAAAGCGGCTCTTCCACCGGTCCCTCCGTCCTGCACAGGTCTGACTCTGGACAAACAAAGATGTCTGTGGTGAAGGAGTGGTGCTTGAATGGTTTCTCTTATCAGCAGTGTGCAGAGCAGGCTACACAGCAGCCGCACATGTGCCGATGACAGGCCCACTCCGGACAAACCTGGGGGAAACAATACCCCCCACTGTGCACCTGTCCCATACAGGAGAGTCCACAGAGATCTGCCCAAAACAATATGAGGGTCTATGAGCGTTTCTGATGCAAATAACTTCAATATTCTAAAGTAAAGTAGGTGAAGTTTTTGAAGTTTACATTGACTGAGAAGAATGACTTTTTTTTTAACTGCTCTACAAAAAAATGTCAATACAGGTTAATCTCGCTATAGTTTAGTCTGGAACCTCAGCTGCCACAGTAGGGCGATTGGAGGAGAAATTGTTACTGTAAACGTTCTGAGGCAAGACTCAAAGTCACAATCCATTGGGTGTATTGAAAAGTGTTCTATAAATCTATGCATTTCAAGGCCCGAGCGAAGGACCAGAATCGTCCTTCAAATCGTACTCCGAAGGATCAGAATTGTTAGGGAATTAATGGAAAAGTGCGAAAGCGAAGCAGTAAACAACGACGCACGTGAATGAATGATGCATGGAATGAAGAGTCTTTGGGTGTCTTGAAAAAATTGAAGGCATTATTAGGCCCAAGCAGAAGGACCAGATAATCCTTTGAATCATCCTCCGAAGGACCAGAATCGTTATTGAATTGATGGAAAATTGCAAAAATTAAGCAGTAAACAACGACACATGTGCCCGGGTGTGGTGTCGAAAATTAGAACTATGAAAATAATAAAAGATGACTCAGTAGCGCCACCTTGAAAATCTAATAACATGGGGTCAATGGGAGCCCGACGCCCAAAAAGTCGCAGTAAAAATATGAAAACCCAGCCCGAAAAATAGTGCATGCACAAAAACATGGTACAAAAAAAAATTCATATTGTAGCCCCGTCCTCATGTTACAGGAAGTCGGCCATCTTGGATCAAACTCGTCAATGGCCGAATTTCTCAAACTTTTGACCACTACGTCCACAGTTTTTGTCGAAAACACGTCAAACTTGGCCAGAACACAGTAAACCCATGTGGAATGAAACACATGGAGTGAAATAAAAAAAAATGCTTTTTCGAGCTGAACACAACACTATGCATATCAAACAGCTCAATAATAAAATGACTCAATATGCTCCTTTTAAATTTTATTTTGAAAAATTCATACAAGCAATCTTTATTGGAATTGAAACTTGAATAGTTGAAAAATTGGTCTAAAGAAGAACAACTCATTTTTATTTCACATTAGTTTCAAAGTGCTAACATTAACATGACAGATTTGTGACACTGTGATAAAGAGGTAACAGCTGATGCTAACATGAGCCATGTCTGTGCTACGTTTGTTTGGAAGAGGGTTTAGCTAGGGTCAGACACAATTTTAACTTCAGTTAGGTCAAAATGATCTGGATTTTGCTAATAATTTGTAAAACATGTAAAAAACAATCTTTTTTAGCATATTACAGATCTTCTGGTCAAATCTCAGGAGAAAAAAGAACAGACTCCTTGCATTGACAAAGTGAGATTTAGCGCAGCTGACCTGTTGTCCAAACGTCCCAGTGTCTTTGTGGAGCTCGTGTTTGCCCTCAGCTGGCCCCGGAGCAGACCTGTTTGCACGGAGAGGATGGAGAGAGCGATAAAGAGCCGCAATGGAGAGCCTTCATTTGTATAAGGTCTGTGGCGGCATTCAGGCCTGTAGGCTCTGACAAATGGAGGTGATAAAGGGCTGGGCCTGGCAGGGGCTCAATTAACCACTAGTGGAGCAGGAGAAGACCAGGACCGCGGCTTCTATGGAGATGAACAAGTGAACGGCAGGGAGGGGCGCAGGGAAGCAATTTGTTCAGCTTCGGAGCGGGCCAAAATCTGTCCTGCCATCTTTTCTTTGAGAAGTATTGACTTTTGCCCTTGAGAGACAACATTAACTCGTTGTGTTCTGGGGGGAGAGCTGAAGAGATTGGCAAAGAGATCAAAAGTACATCCTGGAAAGACTTGGGGAAGCTTCGATATGCACAGAAATGTTTTAATAAAGAAGGGTTAGGTTAGGGTTAGGGTTAGTTATCAACGTCTTTTCTGAGTTTGTAACTTTTGTGCAGCATTCTTTTACTGTTGGCTTACTCCAAGTAGTATTTAAATTGATTCCTATGTGTTTGAGTAATCGAGCAGTCCTCAGAAAAATCTTGTTTTCACTTACCCCCACTTTACATTTGATTACTGAGAAAATGTTGATTCCAAGTAAAACATGTAGGGTTCAAACAATAATTGTGATGAACCAAAACAAACATGGTGTCACATTTTGTCTGGTTCAGATGCTTCAACCAATCAGATTGAAATATTGCCATTCAGTTTTTCCCCTACTGCTTTCAACAGCAGTCATTCCAGGGTTAATTATTTTATTCTTGATTTGAAATCAGCTTTAGACCTTACTTGGTCCTGGTTTAGATCTTGCATAATGCTGATGACTTCTGGTTAAGTTCTTGTTTAAGTTTTGTTAAATCTGTAGCTGGGGACCTATAGTAGCTATCCTCCACCTTACAATTAGCTCCCAAAAGTTTTTTTATTGATGACATTTCTATTGCTATTGTAGTTTGAGCACTAAAATTAGGTGAGAAACATTCTTGTTATAGAGCAATACAAAGTCTATATCAGTTACGCTGAAACAGATCTTGTGGATATATTGTGTGTGGCCGGTAAAATCTGGTCTTTTATAAAACTAAGTTGAATAGCCCTTGCCTGACCAGCCAGTCCCTGCACGCTTTGACAGACACTGTCCAAGACGTAAGGTCTGGGATCAGAGTGCCGGGGATCAATTTCGAGGACGGCTTTCCGAGCGCGGAATCAACCAATCACAGAAAACCGGAAATTCCCCGATGCAGCGACGCGCTAAATATGTAGCGCAAGGATTTTTTCAATGGAGCATTGATTATATGAAGCCTGAACGCGTTTTGCTGCTACGGTTTGATTGAAACGTCCCTAATTGTTTAAAACCGAAGCTATAGCCGAAAACAATGATCTATCAGCTACGTCCGCCGTCTTGGTTATTTTGAAACGGTTAGAAAAAGTTTTGAAATTGCGGAGGGGAGGGGGAGGAGGGGGCGTTTGTGATTGGATCGTCCTAACTTTGGACGACGAAATCGTTGGCTATCTCTTCATTTCAGACCTTCTGCATTCAAACAGAATGTAGGAGGGCTGATCTGGTCAGGCAAGAATAGCCCTGCAATAGACCAATTCTGTTGTGAGTGTCCAAGTCAAATGCAATCTCACAAGATCGTTTGTGGAGAGATCTTGCAATGCCAGATCTTGAAAACCAATACAGCCAACTATACATTGTGCAACGCCAACCCAAACCCCAAACTAACCCAATTCTGTAGCAAAGACTAACTTATGCAGAGCTGGAAAGTCAACAATGTTCTTTTGAGAAGGTTGTTCACAATGCATGTAGCCCTGCCCATATGTGACTGTCATTTGTGTACCTTACACACTCCACACCAGCTAGCTTCTCCCATTCACATTCAAATGCAGAGCCCGAGCGCACAATAGTCAGGGATTCACTCCGAGCAATTAGCAGTGGACTCCCTCAGTGTCTGGCCCGCGGACTTTTAGCCCTGCGGTTTCTTCATGCGGAGGCACTGACCCCTTTCAGCAGCACACAGGAGGAAGAGAAAGAAAAAAAAGAGGTGCCTAGCGACGCAAAAAGAGAGAGAGAGAGAGAGAAGGGGATTGGCAAAAAACTGTGTTGGTTTTTCTCTCCTGACTTTACAGCGAGAGACGAGTGCTGGAGTGTGATGGAAGAGTTCACTGTGCTGTGTCAACAAGAAACAATGCCACACGTCAGTCAAGCGCAGACTGATGATTTTTCATGATTTTCTTTTATTCATCACAACCTCAAATCTGTCTCAAAGAAAATGTACTGCTTAGACCAGACACGTTCAAACTCTCAAATTCTTAAAACATCGATCTTTTTTAAACCCATTGACAAGCTTTTTGCCTTGTTCTATTGGGATTTTAAGTCTGACTAAGCTTCTTATGGCTTAATTTAACTTGTAATGCAAACATGAAAGTTTTTCAATGCATGCCACTTTTGTAAGGCCCAGATTGGATATTCAGTTAAGCCTTCTGCACACTACAGGAGTTTTGGCTCGATTTTAAGCCTGATGTGCCCCTCTATGAGTTCGGGGAGAGGAATTCGTAAGAGATTTGTTGTGGTTTCTCTCCTTATCTTTGTATGTCACTGCGACTCTGTTACAGCGCCTCATTGTCCACATGCTGCACGAACGCGAGGACCTTTACAACAGACAAAATCTGGTGCATTTGCCTTGTGACGGTGGCTTTTAAAATGTAAAAGAAAGAAGAAACATTGCTTAATTTCTAAGTAAATGTAACACTTTGTCAATGTATTCAAAGAGCGAGATTTTTTTTTTTACAAGCTTTACAGATGTCATCTCCAGTGCAGCTGGTCCTTACTTGACTATACAACATGGCCAACGATGTTTGTTTCACACCAACACAACCCCAGTCACTGTCAGTAGGAAGAAGCGACCCAGAGTCTGTTCAAGTCTCTTTGGGGCGCATCAATGTAAAAGAACATTCACACAAACACGATCCAAACAGCCACCAGTCACCAAACAAATGAAGAGTGGGCATGCGTGTGATGTAATACTTGTTGTATGCGAGTAGTTGTCAGACTCTGACGGGAACAACACAATTTTTTTGCTCACTAATTCATTGATTCTCCGGTAGCCAGGGGCCAATCAAACAGCTGCATAGATACAGTCGGCATCAAAGGCCACGCCCACTAACAGATCTCCAAGGTTGAAAGTTAACATGAGGAGTGAATCAGAACAACAGCTTTAACAGTCACAGCTCACAACTACAACAGCAAATGTGGACTTTGTGAAATACAGACATGAAGACATGGGGATAAATAAAGTGATTCAACCTTCCAAGTATATAAATATATCTAGTAATGCTAACGGTAGCTGTGAGCTAAATGCTAACGTGATGCTAACGTGATGCTAGCGCCGGCTGGCGTCTTTTAGCATCTTTTTTTAACTTATTGTTTACTTTTCTGACATAACAACATCTCAGTAACCTCCATTTATACCCGGTTGTAACTTGACTTCTATATGCGGCAACTGGTGACCGTTGGCAATGCAGATTCTGTTGTGCAACTACAGAAAAGGTTGCAATAATTCCATTCACATAAAGTTAAATATTTTGTCATTTTCTTGCTTTTATTTCACAGAAATTAAGTAAACAAAACTGAAAGTGAAAGTAGCTTTTCTGTTGCCTCACTGACTTTGCTGACCATTGACCTTTATATGATGTCCACAGAAGACATAAAGAAAAACTAAAATAAATCCACTACAATCACCTTTAAATCCGTATTGAAAAGGATTTAATGATTCTGAAGCATAAATCCACTTCTGTGTCTCTTCTGTAGGTTTTAGGTCCATGTTGTTCATTCAGAATATTTGTGAAGTTTGAAAAAGGTTTACGCTAAACTTTTTTTTTTTTCTTTGAAAACTTTATGCGCAGTGTAATTTCTACTTCCTGTCTGTGCCAGTATCACAGCGCCACACTTCGTCAGTTACAGGCATTACACCGGCTTCAGGCTGGTTTTACTGATTCATGTGGACGCTCACAAATATTAAGGCAGCTCCATGATTACGCTGATTGTTTTTAAAACTATCCTCGTTTTGTCTTCATGTGGACAAGGTCTCAGCGTTTGTGTTGTTTATCTGGCTTTCTGACACTATTTACCTGGTTTTCTTTAATTGTCAGGTAAACTCAGTGCTCAGCAGTGTTTAAGGCCTGTTCATTTATATCAAATACAATTAGAATCTATTTCACAGTTTTTTACATTGTCCTTTTTCACCGTTGCTCTCACACATTTTTGCCACTCACTGCTACCATTTAGTACACCGCGATGTCATCTACAAAACACCAAATCACAAATCTAATCGCAAACCTGTCAGTCAAATCACTCAAAGCAAATGAAATATTCTAGGTGACAAACTTGAAAACTTCATGAACAATAGAGTTTTTGTGCCGACGGCGAGAACGCACAGCAGACACAAAGAATAGTGCTGTGTTTGTTCTCGTATCCACTTCCTGTACGTGTACTATGTGTGTGCAGGTGTGTGACATACTTACAGCACGCAGCAAACATGAGGCAAAGGCAGCACACTGATTGACTGACATGCAACAAGACCACATCAGATGGCTGACATGCAAACGAGGAAATGAGAGCTTTAACTGTGAAAGTGGAGCAAACAAACTGCTAAAACATGAATGAGCTGTAGGTCTAATTTTAGCATGTTTACCATTATTGTTTTAACCCTTTAGGCACCAGGGTTTTTCTCGTGAAATCCATCCAGTAAATAGAGTCTGTTATTATTTGTTGCTTATTTTATGCAACACCTGTACAGAGCTGAAACTTGAAATGACTTAGAGCAGAATTGTTACTTTGGCGCCTAACTTTATAAAAACCTACTCACATAAGTTTGTTTGTTTGTTTGTTTTAATGGTCTGTGTTAGTTAACCTGGTCAGTCAGATGATTTCTTGTGATATTTGTGGATTCACAAACTCTTGGGTGGAAGTCAAACATGAGTATCAAAACAATTTGCCGATGCCGACAGATTTTTTTAACTATTTAACAGTTTATGACTGTTTTAGCTTCGAAAAGACATTTGTGAGTGAGAAAGTTGTCAGTGCTTTTTCTCAACTGCATTTAGCAAAATAAATAGCTTGTGACGCTTTGACCAGGGGTCACTTTTTTCACAGAGGGCCACATTTTGAAATATAAAGCGAGAGTCATATAATAAAAATGTTACATTTACTTAATTTTAATGAACCACTACACTTTTAATAAGGCGTTCATCATTCTTTTTAGGTTTCTCAATATCAAAATGTTTGTATTCAACTGTGATAGAAGAATTGCTCAAATTTGACATTAAAAACTAACTTTTTTTGTTTTGCTCTGAGGGCGGCCATTTGTCCCCGGGCCACAGTTTGGACATGCCTGGCTTTGACTGATCAGCTTCAAAAGTTCATCATGATGCATATTTTCTCACACTTGCAAACAGAAATAGACAGTGACACTTTCAGGAAAGATCACTGATTTGCCTGATGAAGGCCTAGTAGCCGAACGGCTTTGTTAAAAAAAAAATTCACACTGCAAAGAAATAGCACATGCCACTTTCAGGAAAGATTTTTATGAGCACTGTGAAAATACAAATACACACCCATCCTTATCCTTTCCATACTCTCTTATTCACAGCACAATTAAACAAAAAGCCACAGAATACATTTATTAAAATAGAGCAATACAACACACAATGAAAGTCCTGTAGATTAGTGAGTGAAACAGTTTTCCATGTTGTGATGGATCACAGGTCAGCAGACCCATGAAAACTACAGCAAACACACTTCCCCTCATGGTTTAGCTTTATGAAAACCATGATGTGAGGATGCATTTGTTGCAGTGTGTTCAACGAAAAGTACATATTTAAAAAATAAGCCGGTTAACTACATCTAAAAGGTAATTTCACAAATCTTTCTTTAATTATAATAGTGACAATGCTCATTAAATGTCTGTATCAAAAAATATTGCCATGGGAAAAATGGCTTGCCCCCGATGTGCAATGCCAAGACAAACTAACATAAGACATTTGAAACAGAGTATTTTCTAAGGCTCAAATGAAAAAGACTAACAAAAAAAATTCAAGCCTGAAGGGACCTAAAATCAACTCCTGTCTTTGATATAAGGGAAAGTGCTTGAGTCAATTTGATATATGTCTTTTAATAGAATATTTTTTAACGATTCTAAGCCAAAACTAAAAAAGACCATGACTATTCTCCAAGTATAAAAAACACAGAGTGAATCTCGTAGCTACAGGCCAGGCAGCAGCAGCAGCAGATGTTTAGAGCTCCGATGACTGTCAGCTGACCTTGGACCTGCTCGTGTCTGGTCCGACCTGTTTTCCAGCTGCACACACACGGAGCTGTCATCCTCTCACTCATCTTTCAGCTCAATCTAAACAATACTCTTCTGCCCCGGGAGCGCACACGTTTGACTACAGTAGTGAACTCTCACCTGTGTGTTGTCCATGTGTTAAAGCAGTGTGTTTTCAAGCTTTTTTTTGAGTGACGGTGCATTGTTTTGGTTGGAAATATTTTATGGCACACCGGAGAATACTCGATTTTAACCATGCATATCAAAATGTAAATAAGAACAGCTGTTTAACGCCACTAAAACCTCCTAATTCTTCACCAATGTGTTTAGAAGTGCTTTTCATGATGCTATATTAGACTTAAATACACGATACTAGTGTTTCTCGGCGGCACACTGTTTAAAAAGTATCAAGAACCACATACTGATCGATAAGGAAAATAGCATCATAATTAAATACATAAAGAAAGAATTTCAATATTGATAAACCTGAGCAACAATTTTGCAAGAATATATGTACAAGTTGACAGATGTTTTGTGAAAGTAAATTATATCTGGTTTTAGTCAAATTATTTCCTGATTTATTCAGAATTAAGTTTCTTTTTGAAACATTGGCACAGTAAATCCAAACCTGGGTAAATGACTGTTAATTGGTTTAGTTTTATTCCTTTTTGGGGGTTGTTCTGTCTTAATGTGCTATTTACTTTGTCTTGTACAATAGAGGGATTGTTTGTTTATCAACACGGGAGATGCACACTCAAACTGAGAGCCGCTGCTGCTGTCACAAGCTGTAGCAGCAACACTAGCCAGCACTGTTAACTGACTACAAGAGCTTATCACTGTGCAAAAACAAACGTTATACTGCTAAATCAACATTTGTGAAGTTATGAAATGTAACTTTTAGTCAGTATATCTTTTCTATTTTATTGAATGTGTTAAACTGCACAGAATAATTGTATTATTGCTCCCCAGGGACTGCAGATGAAAACTAGCTGTTTAGCTATATCTAGTGTAGATCATCTTTGATGAGCATTAAGTCTCTGTACATTGTCCCTTCAAATGAAGACTAAACTAAACTAAATTTGTTTTATGAACCATACATTCATGTGAGTGTGAAAACATCGAGAAAAACGTGTCCCAAGCTTTAATACCCAACATCTGTTCACACCGGTTCATACCAGATCGAAAACAGTCTCTCGTCCTGTTTAGTTGTTTTTATCAAAAAGGTTTGTGCAGCCAACTAGACGTATAACCAGTGTTAGGTAACTCATTACAAAAGTAACCAGTTACTGTAATATAATCCCCTTTACAGTAACTATAGTGTAACTCATTACTTATAAAAAATTGACAATATATTACAAGTTAAAATCTGAGTAACTGAAGTTACTTTCATATAAATTAATTGCTTTTATATTCTATTGAAAGGGACACATCAGGACCAAAACACCACTAAATATTGTCTGTTAGCTTAAAGGTGAATCTACTATTATGAAAATGTGTTGTAACATCACATTTACATAAATTGATCGGTAATCAAGTGTAAATGTAACCGATTGTAACGAATGTAAAGGATTAGTGTTGATCGATGTCTGAATAAACGTGTGATTAGCTCAAAGTATTGTAGCTCACAGTAGAGTAACTAAGTTACATTTTTGAGACAGTATATTTTTCTCCTGTACAAGTAATACTGTATATAATGAATAACAATTTTACAGTAACTAACACAACACTGCGTATACCATATCTTTCTGCAGACGACATCAATGTAGAGCAGAACTTGACGTTGACCGTTTGTTTACACTGAAATATGATTTTTGAGCATGACATTGTGGTAATTGGTGTCTCGAGTCTATTTGTCGATATCAAAATCATGTTTGAAATGTTGGTGTTGTGTTGCATTATTGTGCAAACAAGTTTGGTCTCTATCAACGTTAGCACTTCCACAAAAGTATCTGAGTATGTGAGTGTGAAAACATAAGTTTATATATAACTTAACTTAAAGCTTTTCAGGTTTTCAAATACTTCCACTTGTCATTTCTATAGAATAGTAAAAAGTATTAGTATTTTTAGAAGTGAGAATTCCACCCTATAAAGCCTTTCTTTAAAAACATAAACCGTGCATTTGTGAACAAAGAAAACACATCCATACATGCTCAATCCAAAACGGTTCGTGTCCTCTCTCTCTCTCTCTTCCTGTGAGGTCAAACTCAGGTCGTCGTGATAAAAGCTGAACTCCTGACACCCCCAAAGCCCAGAATGAGACAGCTCATTGTGCAGTCACAGATCTGCAGACACAATTCTCCCTCGTCCCAGACATGTTTTCATCAAACGCTTTGCTTCTTTTAGCGCTGACATGTAGCACGCACTTATGAGCTTAGTTAGCCACCCTGGTAGTCTGCAGGAGGCCTGGATCAAGCCCGGACCAAGCTTCACACAAGGAAGACTCAGTTATACGATGTCTGGTTCTGTGGAGACAAGCAGAGGACAGCACCAGGCTAAGCTACAAGTCAGATCAGTGGAGAGGTGACACGTGCCCTTAGTGATAAAGCATGTTTATGAAGATGTTTAAAGCAACAAAACGCCCACAATGAAACTAAATAAGTTCAATGTTTTACTTTGGATTATTTGTGGTAAAGCATACGATCTTAAGCAGAAGTGGAGAAGCCTCAGACAAAAGTTGCAAAAGTTCATCTCCCAAAATTCAGTGGGGGTGATTAACAGATGGATTAGCCAATCAGGGGTCCACAGTGATGGTGCTCTAAATGACAGAGCTCCTTTGTTCCACGTGAATCACACAAACAAGAGTTAATTGTTGTGAAATGTATTGAAACAAGCATTAATCAAGTTATTTTAAGCATCTCATTCTAAAGATTTATTAATGTAACCACACAATTTGAAACAGTGTGTCATATGAACGCAATTTCTATTTCTTGTCCCATTTCATTTCTATGGTGAATATAAAGACGTGTTATTATTCATGAATACTACTAACACAATCCTATCCTGACCTTAACCAACTCAAAGCCTCAGACCTAAGCTTACCCATTTTTGTAAGTTCAGACCTAAACTTAGTCGTTAACCCCAAATAAAACTTTCAGTTTGTTATCAACCACATTGTGTGTCCATACCACGCCAGAAAAAAGACGGGTGTGTAAGCATCGTCATGACACACAATTTGTCATGGCGTGGTAAATACAAGCAAGCCATGAGAATAAGTTGTAATTTTCTACTGCTTGGGCCCATTAGAGGTGACTGAAGCCTTTAGGCCTTTCAGGAACACCCTGGACAGTGACCAGACACAGGCGGACACCAATCACACTCTCATTCATTAACCGGGAAAATGTACATGCAAGTTTTTGGAAGTGGGCGGTACTGGAAGAGAACTCACGTTAACATGGGGAGAACATGCAAACTCCACCCAGACAAATGTTGATTTGGTTTGTATTGTTGTCCTAACCCACAATTTCCCTACTGGAAAGCCAGAGCTCCAACCACACCCCGTGCACCCCGTATTAGTTAAGATTTATTTCAAAAATATGTAAACTACTTGACTGACTTAGTTTAACACACATACTTTACACAAAAGTGTGCAAAGTTCATAAAAAACAAATGTAATTTGCTGGATATATTTGCATCTGATTCAGAGCTTGGCGTGGGTTGCCAGGTGTTTCTCCACCCATGAACAGACTGTACCTGCCAGAAGTCACAACCAACATGTGAGCCCTGAGGAACTTAATTGGTTAGAAACAATACAATACATCAGCTTCAGACTCAGATCTATAGTCAAAAATTCCAACTGTATATAGCTTCATTCAGGCTTGTTTGGTTAATTCTGTTTTGTAAATCCCAGCCTTCTGAGACTAACAAAACACGAGTTCAAAGTTTTGTAATATATGCCACGCTCCCAGATCGTCAGAACTGTTATAAATCAATCATCACTCTACTTCCAAGCCATCAAACCACAATCACTGCAACTGTGTGACAATATTAGGACGAGAGTTCTTAACTCATAGTCTAATCATAAAAAAGAAAGTCGATTGTGGCCAAAAAAAAAAAAAACAATCCATGCAGCATGTTTCTATAGCCTAGGCCAGTTTTCAGTAATGTGTGACTCATAAAAATGTACCGAGGAGTGAGTTGAGTCCGGGAAGCTGCAGGTGTAACCCCTCCAGGCCTGGAGCACCACAACTGGGCAGTATTTCAACTTGTTCCTGCTTCTAATCACTGACCCATCTCCTCTCTCACACCTACACTTTATCAGAAAGGCCCGGGGCTGTTCCTATCCAAACCAGGTGGCTGCAAGGAGAAGAGAAAGAAAAAAAGAAAAGACTTGGTGTAGAGTGAGCGCCTTGCCCCCTTGCCCCAACACACAACTCATCCCAGCGCTTTTTGGGGTGTCCCGTCCCAGCTGTGGCTCTGGTCTTTACCGTCTAATAACCATGACCTTCACGCTCTGCCTCTCCGAGCTTTATTAGAGCTGCCACGGCGAAGGGGGGAGCGGCCCGGGAGGAGAAAGGACCAGAGGAGCAATAAAAGCCCCAGATGGGTGTGGGACAACACAGCTGACAAACACGGCAATGGGCTTTTCACATTCCGTCAGTCAGTCAGAGCAGGACCGGGACCTGCTGACCCCGGCCCGCACTGGAGCTCACACCTCCGCCGACAGAGAACTGAACTGTTAGTAATATTTGTTTTATATACTTTCTTCTACTAGAGTTGTCAAAAGTATGGAAAAACGCATAATAAAACTGAAATCTAAAATCTGAAATCGTATTGGCTTTTGAAATTTCACAAATAGGAGAAACTCAGCTGTAGCTTTGGACCAGGAGTTACTTTTGGGGAGTTTTTAGCTACAGCAGAATGTTGTTGTCTTATCAAAAACATCCTCAGAGTTGTGTTTCTTCCCGCAGCCCATTTTTCAAACATAAGAAAAAATATTTCTTCTTCTTTCATTCTTGTTACTTGTTTAGATCTGGTTTGTTCTTGGTTTAGACAAAAGTTATATGTACCTATGCCATGGCTTAGTTCTGGTTCAGTAATGTGCTGGACGTTTTGTGGAATCTTGTAGGCATTATATTGTTTTTCCCTCAAAAACAAAGTATCAATAGATAACAATGTTAAAAAAGGTATGTTGGAGAAGTTTTGTGTGAGAGTATTTTGTATGCAGTGTGGTACTGCTTTCCACCCCACAGATCAAGACCCCCGACTACATCTGGCCCTCGGATAAATAGAACTGGATAGTTCAACAACAAAATAATTATAAAATGTCCTTTAGTTAAGTTAAGATTTCCACAGAAAATCTCAAATATTTTATGTCTAAAACAATACCCGAGGCTTCAAAATCAGGCAAATCCAGCACTGAAACCCTAACCCATGTGATGATTAAATGTGATACTCGATGTATCAGTAACGGGATACATCGTGATTTGTTACCAATACTCAAATGAATACAGGGAGGTGTATCGGGATACCTATAATACATTTTACTCTTCTGAATAGGGATGGGCAATATTGTGATAAAAATCGAATCATAAGCTTATTTAATTTAATTGACCTTTATTTAACCAGGGAAGTCCCCTGAGATTCAGAATCTCTTTTGCAGGGGAGCCCTGGGGGAAGGGTCAGGGGAGGCATTAATGGACATGTTTTTGAGTTGTAGGAGGAAACCGGAGTACCCGGAGGAAACCTACGCAGACACGGGGAGAACATGCAAACTCCACATAGAAAGGCCCCGGGCGGCCCGGGAGTCGAACCAAGGACCTTCTTGCTATAAGGCCAGAGTGCTAACCGCCGCGCCACCGTGTCGCCTTATGCCAGTGACAATCTACCAATCACAATAAAGTGAGAACTTTCTGAACAAGCAGATAGGGGTGTTCAATAGGATTATTTTGGATCATAATTTTCTTAAAACCATATTGATTTCACCAAGATTTCTGTAAACGTATTCATAATGCCTTAATGGTGTAATTGAAGGCAAATGAAAAAGAAGAAAGTTCACAATTTTCTGATTGAAAATGAACTGTTTTACAGTGGCTGACTAACAGAAAAAGACTGTCAAAATGTGTCTGTTTTTCAGTACAGAACTGCATTGCACAAAAAGTCTGTGAATCACAATATAATGACTTCCCCAAAGATTTGATTGTTATCGCAGTATTAATACAATCCAAGAAACAGAGGGTTTTTATTTCACTCAAAATAAATCTGTAAATCGTGATAAAATCGAAATCGTGATACAGTTTCAAGAAAATCGTGATATGCAATTTTTGTCATATCGCCCAGCCCTACTTCTGAACCTGGACTCCTGCTTGAAGGCTAAACCTATAAAGCTGAAAATGACTTATTCATAGGACACTTGGATCTAATACAATGTTTCTGCATTTTGTTATTCTACATAAGCAAAGTTACATTCTTAACGTTGATTTGAAGGAGTCCTTATCTATAGTTTTTTTTTTTTTGTCAGTAAAATATATTTTGATACATATTGTATTGAGAGAATTGTATCTGGATAACATGTATCAGGATACGTATTGTATCAAAAGGCTCTTGGTAAAACCCAGCACAATAATTGAACACTTCCTGCATTGCCACTTAATGACGTGTAAAAAAAAATGTGTGGCTTATTAACTAATAAATTATTGGTTAATTAATGTCCAAGTCCTATTTTTCTGTAAAAAATTGTGTTCACCATTAAGTCCTTTTTCCATGCTTTATTAAGGTTAAACAAATGACAAAATTCATGTGCAATCTCTTAAAACGTGTTTATAAAAGATATTTTAATCTTCATCTCTTCTCAAAATGCTTTTTTAAAAGCCGACAAAAATTATGTTTGGCCCTCGGCACTCTTCAATGCAATACATTTTGGCCCCCGAAGAAAAAATTTGCAAATTTTTGCCCACTAAGGAAAAAAGTTTGGGCACCCCTGATCTAAATGGTTAAAGTTGGGGGTAAACTTTGTGTTTCCCACAAAAAAGTTTCTGATCAATGCAGCACTTTGTGATCAAATGAGACCTCTGTGTACTGTTTGAATCGAAAAATATAGAATTTTAGTTCTAATCAGAAGCTAAATGCAACTCTCTGATTGGCTGACTTGGGTGGTCCTCTCTAGTTTCACTTTGTCACTCGCAAAAAGAAGTTTATAAGCTATAACTGCAACCAAAATGAGTAACTACATGTTAATATTAACCATGTGTTGTGCTATTTAAAACCTAATTGTGTTTGGTGAGTGAAAATCAGCTTCACCACCTTTAAATAGATGTATCATTATATAGAGTGCTTTCAGTGTACTCTAATCCAAGTAGAACAAGCAGTAATAGTATCTTAAATCTTGGTTTACTATTGCACACTATTATCTAAGAAAAACATTCCAAAAAAGAAAGAAAATACGAAGCCTACGTTACAATAAAACTATACTTATCTCTCGTCCAAGTGCACTACATCCGCACTAAAAATACAATCTAGGTTGCGAAGCGCGAGCCAAACCTCAAAGCCCGTAGTCCGAGGCCGAAGTCTTGAGCCCGTTTCCATGGAGATTGCCCACATGTGCGAGTCAGATCGGGGTGAGTGGTCAAACGAACTGTCGGGCCGCGTTGTCTCCCTGACAATAATAGGCCTAAAATATAACCTTCATTTAAGCAGTGGCAGATGTGTTTAAGATAGTGGTTTGCTCTGGCAGGTCAGGCCCGGGCCATCTGATACTGGGACGCTTCAGCAAACAGCTCAGACTGACGGAGCGGGGGCCGGGCCGGGCTGAGGAGGCTGCTACCATCTCCTCTCGTCTGGAAATACAAAAAAGGCTAAGTTGTGAAAGGTAAAATGAAGAAGAGGACGTTTTGGACATTGCCTTTTAGGAATTGAAGGAAATACTAAATACTTAAATCTTTTTTCTAAACTGTTCAAATGTGTAGCTGCAATATTCCCAAACTCACTGCAGTCACCTAAATAACTTGTAGCTTATAGGTGACTTCAAATTATATTGTCTTTATTCTTCTCTTGCATTTTTAGACCTCCAGCATTGCAAACGTTTACCTATAGCCCTGTTTCCATAAGCACAGTTCAGGGCATTATGGTACAGTTCTATGCTTCTATGCTATTCTATGTGAATGGCTTTAAAAAACTTGCTTACTTAAGAGCTTTGTGGTAATTTAAAAAAGAAGGGACTACAGTATAATGATGTTTTGGTTTCATCATTTATTCTCTCAAAGTTGCATTGACATTCATTTTGAGTTGTCTCGTCCAGTGAATTCAGCTTGAGTGAAAGAACGTTCGTGTGATTATCCCTTCTGGATATGTCACACAGCTACAGACAAAACACATAAATTAAATTAAATGTCAGGAGCCATTTTTGAACAATAAGTCAGTAAAACGGTTTAAAATAAGTCAATGTAAAAGCAGAATAAGCTTAACTCTTTCACTGCCAGCCCTGTTCTCATTTGACTCTTGTTCCCTGCCAGGCCTTTTTGCTCATTTTAAACAATATTCACAGCTCGACAAAAAAACTTCATCATGATGTTGTACATCAAATGAGTCCTACAAGTGTCCACTGTCTTAAAAAAGCAACTGTTATTCTATATTAATCCCTTCCATTTTTATAGGCATTTAACATTCTGGGTTTTCATTAGATTTCATAATTTATCTGCAAACTTTTGCGATATTGTCCTTTTTTCAATACAAATATTATGTCAGTGTTGTTTTCATCTGTTCTACTATTTGGTCAAATAATAGATGTCTTTACAATACAATAATGTCTTTAGGATAAAAATACGAGGTTCAGATGATGAAAACAATGAGGACGAGTGTCTTTTTCATCTTTAAACCAACAAAAGCTGCGTTACAGACGATCACGTAAACACAGACGACCGTAATGAAAACAACAAGCACAAGTTTTTCTCAGTCATGTGACCTCTTCTGGTTCTTGTGCTCACCCAATTCCACCCTCTGCTGGTGAATCTGTGAAACTGCATCATGTATTTGACTGTAGACAAAGTCAGCACTTGCATCAGAGAGCCTGAGCTCGCCGCAGAGAATAAAAGCTCAATGACAAATTCAAGACGGTCGTTAAGGTCGACTAATCAACTTTTGATGGACATGTTTGTTGTTGGCAGGGAAAGAGTTAATTACATAAATACTAATGAGTCTTCTCTACATCACTGAAGGTTTTAGAATGAGTTGTATACCAAAACATTGCTTTTTTGTTTTGTTTTTTTAATAAAACTACTTTTATTTTTTTATGTTGTGACATTGTGCTGTTTTATTTGTGTGACTCAAACCCAAGTTTGAATTCATCACAATTCTTTTACAGTTTTTAAAAACCCTTATTGTGTTTACTTTTGATTTTTTTATGTGTTAATGTATTAATTCATTGATGAGTATGTATTTGTTTGTTTATTATCTATTCACTCAGAATTTCAGTATTGTTTTTCAAAGTTTTTTTTTTTTTTAACTTGTAAAACAGTTGTAAAAATGTTCAAAATGAATCAATTCCAGATTCACTCTTTATTTGACTCGATCTAAATTTCTGCAGTTGTCTTTTCCCTACTTTCCATCCCACCTGGAGTCTCTCTCAGTCACATATAAGAGCAGCAAACACTAGACAAGATTTGAACTTCTGTATATACAGTATGTCCTGCTATAACACTGCCCACATTCACTTCCACATATAAAACATTCACATACTGTAGATGTATGACGCCGGAACCTAAATCATACAGGTTCAGATGGACAGAGCCAGATGGACATGAATGAAAACAGATTCCAGCCAGATTATTTATTCATAAGAACGGCACCACCACCCCCCCCCTCCCCCACACACACACACGCAGACACACACTGGTGAAAGATGAGCAATATTAGTCGTTTATGAGTCGTTTATCGCTTGTAAAGTGAAACCGCGCCGAAACAAAGGGCAGGGTCTAAGAATGGAAGTGGTCTGGAGGAAGAAAGAAAGAGAAAAAGAAAGTGAAAGAAAGAAAGAAAACAAAGGAAAAAAATAGAGAAAGCAAGCAAGCAAGATCAAAAGAAAGAGAAAGGAAGAGCAAGAGAGGGATAAAAAGACAGAACGAAAAAAGAAAGTCAAAGCAAGAAAAAGAGCAAAAGAAAGAAGAACAAAAAATAAAGAGGACAAAAGAGAAAGAAAAAAGAAATAGAGAAATACAAATAAAACGCAAGAAAGTTAAAAAAAGCTTGTAAAGAAAATGAAAGGGAGAAAGAAAGAATGAATGAAAGAAAGAGGAAGGAAGATGAAGAAACGAAAAAAAAGAAATAAATGTAAGGAAAAGAAAGGAAGACAAAAGAAAGATAAGAAAAAGATGAAAAAGAGGATGAAATGGAGAAAAAGAAAAAGGAAGACAAAAGAAAGAGGAAAAAAAAATATGAAAAAAGGGGAAAAGAAATAAAAAGAAATAGAGAAATAGAATAGAAACAAAAAAGCAAGAAAGAGAAAAAGAAAGAGAAAAAAAAGAAAGAGAATGACTGAAAATAAACAAAAAAAAACAAAAGAAGGAAGATGCAAAACGGAAAAATAAAAATTAATTTAAAAAATAAAAAGAAAATAAAAAGAAGAAAGGAAGATAGAAAGAAAAAGAAAGAAAGAAAGAAAGAAAACAAAAAAGAAGAAAGAAAGTGCAAAACTTGCAAAAGGGAAGTGTAAACTGGGACACTAGTGCATACCAGGGGCATGGATCTATTAAAATTGTGAGTAAAAATCTTTTTCATACAGCACAATGTAATCACAACCTGTTTGTGCAAAGCACCCACTTCAAAAAGGTTGGTTGGATTTTGTGATAAACCTTTTTTAAAAAGTAATTTGGTTGCTTTGATTGGTTCAGTAGACGGAGGGGAGCTGAAACTAACTAGCCAACTCACAACAATCCAATCAAACTTTTATACATTAAATATAACACAACGTTCTTTCAGTGCCTTAAAAACAACCTTGTATGCACATCAAAGTGCACTACCACAAACACTAAAATACATTTAGCTGCATCCGCATTAGGGCTGGGCGATCTGAGAAAAATAGAATCACGATTTTTTTCTCATATCGATCGATCTCGATTTTCGATTCGATTTAGCTTAACCTTTTCAAAAACAATGAAAATGCCATGCATGAACATAAACAAAACTAAAACTTTTGTTATGTCCCATTTATCATTTTGAACTTTTTATCATTATTCTGTCTCTAAGATTGACTTTTGATCCAAACTACACATTTTTATTGACAAAAGTTTGGTTTTCGATCTTTCGATTTAAGACCCACCACCAAATAATTGACGATTCGATTCGATCTCGATCTCTCGATTTTTCGATTAATGGCACAGCCCTAATCCGCATACATACAGTACAATGCACCATCTTTCCTCACCAGGGCTGGACCAGGGGACACACAAAGAAGAAGAACCTCTAACAGCAGCACAACAATTTAGCAAAAAGAATAGTAAGATACATGCATAGATTGTACTTTTTCCATTACTGCTCAAAAATAACTTGGATTGCTGATTATAACCACCTTTTAATCAAAATGTAAATGAATAAAAAGTACTTCTACAGTGGCACAACATAAAAAATGCTGCACACTTATCCAGAGCATTCAGTCTAGTGTTAGCAGCAGCTCCAGTCAATGCACGCACTTATAAAAAGCCCAAAGGTGTGAACATGTCTTAGCATCGACTGGATCTACTGGAAACAGCACACCCAATGTAAATAAATATATACTAAGTCAATGTACAGGTCAAAAAAATACAAATAACATCGGAACATTTGAGAAGACGGATGCGGCTGAATTTTCACTCGATCAAACGGGTGCAACACTTTGTTAATTAGCATGCATACATAATATATTTCTTGGCAAGGCGCACAAAGACGGGCCTGTATTGAAGGATTAAAAAACACTTAGGTCAGCGTGACATCACTACGTTTCGCCTGTAACTGGGAAATACACTGTCCAGACTTTTGTAGAAGTGATGAATGGACAGCTATTCAGAGTGGGTTTCATTCATACAACTGTAAGAATTAGTTTTATGTAACAATATTCTCATGTTTTGACTCTTTATGTGAGTAAGTCTACGCAAAAGCTCATAATTTTATTTATTAATGCTTAACTTAAAACTGGAGTACCTGTTTTTACACTGCAAAACAGAAAGTAGTATGTCAATCAATTACTGCTATTACTACTACTACAACTACAAGAAATCCTTCCACATATACATTGTTTTTGTCAGCAATTACACCTTTAATAAGCTTATTACAGACAGAAAGAGAAACTACAGTGGACCACCAAGCACAGCCAATCAAAACGCTGCTTTCGACTATCTAGGACAATAAAATACTTTATTATTCTATTCAAAAAGCACACAGTAAAACTTTCGTCACAGAGTGCTAAATTGAAAATTAAAAGTTAGGTACCACAGCTTTAATACTCAAAAAGTAGTTTCTCCAATTTACTCTACTTCAGTAATATTTTTGAAGAGAATGTTTTTATGGTACGTAGTGAAGTATTATATAAATAGATACTGTAAATATTTTACGTTTTGTTCATTGTAAACAAACATAAATCAGCATAGGATTATAAAACATGTAAAACACAGCAACAATATTGCAAACACAGTATAGAAATATCCATATTTCTATATTTTTCAAATAAGTATAGGGATATGGATAGGTTCTAATAATGCACGTGGACAGAACTGTCATGATAGTCAAAGACACCTCACATTTTTGCATTATTCATTCACTCCACACTCGGTAGTGGTAAGCTACTATTGTACTATTATTTCTACTATTTTGTGCCAGAAGCAGCTGTGACCATTACCAACTTTTCATTCACACACCAACCACAGAAGACAATGTGGGTGACGTGTCTAAGGACACAACACTTTAAGGCCTTTTTGAAAACAACATAGTGAAAGTGGAGAATACCACCCAAGCACAGCCAATCAGATCGCAGCATTTGGCTCCTGATTTGAACTAAAATTCTTTATTATTCAATTCAGACAGTACACAGTGGTCTCATTTTTTCCAGAAATTGCTGCATTTATCATGTATTTTCAATGGAAAACACAAGGTTTACTAACTAAACTAAAAATTACCCCAACTTTAAGGTCCCGGCAGTCGAGATCTCATGGATTTGTCACAGTCAGCCGATATGTGTAGGTAAAAAGAGGAATCCTCAGACCACAGCTCTGTGCAGAGGCTTACTATAGTTTAGCTGAAGAACACCATTAAACATTTGAATGCATTCACTAAAAGAAATTGAGTGCATTTCTCTTTGCTTTGAGAAAAAAGCAAACTACTTTTCAAATATTTCAGATTATGACTGAAGTGTTTGGGCTGCAAAGTTCAAAAACACTCACATATTAATTTGATGATTGAAGTTCATGAGGAAAGAGAGTATTCTTCCACATGTTTCAAAAGCTATGAAAAGTAGAAAAGGCTCCGGTCCAGTGGCCTTCCAGAGAATCGAAAAGCAGAGCAATGTGTGAAGTGTCAATTACCTCGGCCTTGGAGACAGCAGCCTGCTTCTAAACGCAGAGTTGAGCCAAGGTTGAGCTGCGCTAGAACAGGTTACAACACATGGATCCTTTCAGTCCTCTTTATGCAGCTGTGGAAAATAATCTATTCTGTTTGGGGAAAATAAATTAAACTTTCAAAGGCTTATTAAATGCATAAAGACGCTAACTTTACTATCTTGTCAGTGCATGTAAAACAAAATGAATTCAGATAAATACAGCTTCTTTCAAACAAGAAGGCTGCTGTAATTACTGAAGCCATTTTGCAGTGATGATGGACTTTATATAGATGTATGTACGTTTGTATATTTGTATGCCTGATGTAAAGGTGAAAGAGCAGCTCCAGAGCGCAGTACCGAGGCCTTCTCCAGTAAAGCAGTGCAGCTGTGCTCCTGACAGATGGGTGCAGGGCAGCCACGGGCACATCAAAGCCCCCGGCCCCACAGCCTGCCCCCCGCAGCTCTGTGCCGGACACTTCAAAGACTTTTGGTGCATCGCAGATTCCCATCAAAGGACCGCGAGCCCACATGAGCGAGTCAGCCAAGGAGATATGATTAAAAGCACATTATTGGGCCGGGGAGGGTGAAGGTAAGTTTAACAGGAGCAGAGCACGAGATATCAGGCTAATGTATCAGAACGGCATCAGACTCACTGACTTGTTCTGAGCACAACAACTCAGCAGTCCATCAGTGAAAACTAAAAAGTAGAAGGCTGTTGTGAAAGGAAATAATCTGTGAACACTTGTGCTCTAACTATGTCTGACTGTCTCAGACCTGGAATATCATGAGCCGTTTCCAAATGAAACATAATCAAGCAGCGGTGGGAGTTAGTCACTTAGTCATTAATGTCAAGTAAGTCAAGTCAAGTCATCACCTCGGCATTGAGTCATGGCAAGTCATTACATTTTCTTTCTAAGCCAAATTGTAATGGCTACTCAACTAAATGGTTTTGGTGCTTTTAACATGAACCTTTTTGCATTCTGTAATGTGCCGTTACAAAAGTAGTCGCAGGGATGTTTTTTTTACTTACTTACTGTTTATTTCAGAAGGGAAAGTCAACTACACAATTTTGTAAAAATAGAAAATTAAAAGCATACTTTGGGACATTCTGGATGAGGATAAATATTTGTTGTAGTGTAAAAAGATACAGATAAATGAAGAGCATGCAAGAGGAGGCCCTCCTTTAGACCAAAACACAGTCCATTTTGTGGTGATGCAAGCTCACTCAAAGTAAAAATAGATTTTAATGTTGTTTTAATGCAATAAAGAAATAAAAATTATTCCAGCTTTATCCGAAAATAGAGACGAGACGAGAGAAGGAGGATCTGCACTACCTCACGTCACAGAGTCTCCCACCTCTGTGTCCTTGTGACAGAAACCTCAGTTCTTCAGCTTGACTCTTTACATGGAGTCTAAGGACAGTCTGTCTCTGCTGAATCACAGTGAGACTGTGCCGAACTGATCCAGGTCACTCTGGACCTGTACTTCATGCTCCAGTGAGTGAAGTGCTGTACAGAACAGAACATAATCTATGTGATCCCTGAACACAGGGTGAGAAACACCTGAGGTCATACAGTCTGCTCAGGGCCAACTGCATCTTCTTGATTGAACATAAATATAACATAAAAAATAAATAAATGCACAAATACGAAAAGATTCAATTATAAAAAGCATTTAAGTGAAAAAGTCAGTTCAGCTTCCTGTTAGTTTGTACTAGATCTTTAGTAGACTTTCCCTACACAAGATGGCTGCTGGAACTAGACATTTGTTGCGATAGTTTATTGTGGTTACACTCTCTCTAGTCATTATTATAACTCATTGGATGTCACATGGAGTCTAGAAGTCACAATGATGCAGTGAGATGCAGAGTGACCTGAAACTTCATCATTTCAGCCAATTTAACTTAAATCTCATATTATTTAACAGCCACAAAGTAGTTTCAGCGTTTAGCTTCACTTTAATCTAACATATATGTCCTTCTTTCTAAATTTTTATTGCAGATAACTTTTTTAAAATTCCCAAGTCACATCTTGTTAACCCTTGTGAGGTCACGCTGCAGGTCATTTAATATAAGCCACTTGTTACTTAGCCAATTCACACCTGAAAGTGCCTGTTGGTTAGAGCAAGTCGGACTGAATGGCGGCATTGTTTTCCCAGTGGGAGGCTCAGACAGCGGCACAGCAGCAGCGGCCACAATGGGGCCCTAAGGCTTGGAATAATATGTCTAAATGGATGAGACTTACCACTGCGGATTATCAGCATTCAGCCTCACACCACCAAGAAGCAGGTTACACACTAAAAAAACAGCAATGTTTAACGTTCTTACTTGGCAACTTATATGTTCACATACCAGCATGGACAGACACGTTTTAAAAATACATATTTTCTGTTAATATGAATAAAATTATATCTCATAATGTTTGACATTTTATTCAGATTAAGTTGTTAAATTGTGACCTGCACTATAAATTACAGTTACATAACAATAATGACCAAATGTCTTATGTTTTGATAACAAAGATAAGGTATTTCAGTCTTACACTAGTATTGGTTGATATCGGGTATCGGCAGATACTTAAAGCCAAAGTATCAAATAGGTATTGACAGAAAGCTGAATCGGTGCATCCCTATTGCAACACTTTTTTTTCATTGTAGAACAAATAAAGAATATCTTTTACTTAATTGGCTTAAAGACATACCAAAAGTTGTTTTTTTTTCTATTCACAAATGTTTTTATTCCACCTTTTGATGTCCTTACGTGGCAGATTTAACATTAAAACCACTGCGTCGTTGTTTTAAAAAGTTACATTGAGTTTGCTACAAAAAGTTAGGCAAGTTCAAATCTGACAAGGATTTAAAAGAATTCTAGTAAAGCAATGTGGACTTTAAAAACACAGTGGAGCCCTTACTGTTGTACCTCTTAATGACATCACAAAGTGGAACAGAAGGTTTTCAGTTTGACGGAAGAATCCAGTTTATAAAACATGTAGGATTTGTGTAACTGTGTGTAATGGAATAACTTTAAGGGCCAGATTTATCAAGCATTTGCTCATGTGCAAAACAGGTTAGAGGGAGCAAAAACGTGGCGTAGCTCACATTTTTCTTTCACTCAGACACTAAAGATGCAGAATTTGAGGTGGTACATATTTCTTTTGTTAATATGTACATCTTCAAATATTAAAGTATGCATAAATTGCTCACAAATAACATGTTTACTTAAGCATTACAAAATCTTGTGAATTTTTACTTTTACATTCTTGCATTTTTAAAAAATATCTGTACTTTTTACTTCTAAAAAATAGTTACTTAATGAGCTCAAAACAGTTTTTATTATTTCTTAAAACTTGTGCAGTGAAAAACTTGATAAAAGTTAGAATAATTTTAATAATTCACTGTAAAGCCCATCTCGCACGGCAAAAAAAGCATCTCTAGATTGATTCAAATGTCTTAAAACCTGGATTTAAATCTTTATTTTTGGCATTTGTTTCTGGTTAAGATGGTTTTTCTTTGATGAATCTAGAATACTTGACTTTTTCAAGGTGATTCTGCCTTGATTATTTATAATTTTTATTGATTTATTTATTACTAGTGTTAGATTTTAGTATTTTTAAGATTATTTTAAGTATATTTAGTTCTTAGTTTGCTGGTATTTACCTTTTTATTTATTCTAATGTTTTTATCACTTTTAGGTTCTTCAGTGTTTCCTCTGAGGAGCCTCTGCACCAGGAGCTGTGGTCGGCTGTGGCTGCTGGCTCTGGCTCATGGGCCCTGAAGGTTTGGTCTTGGACCTCATCTCTTCTCTGGGTGACTCTGCTCCTGGTGCAGACAGCTCCTCTGATGATGCTTTCTTTGGTCCATCTGTACCCAGCCTAATATGTATATGTGAATGTGGAGGGCGTGTGGTGTGTGTGTGTGTGTATAGGGAAGGGGGTGGGGGTATGGTGGGGAAGGGGTGGAGGGTTGTACACGTATGTGAGTTTTCTCGGGGGGTGGGGGCATGCGGGATTGTTTTTAATGCACTGTAAAGCACTTTGTGTTACATTTCATGTATGAAAAGCGCTTTATAAATAAAGTTTGATTTGATTTGATTCAATACATGTATTCTTACTTTAAAATAAGATATTGTAAGGCATTTTTTGTCACCCAGTGGCAAATTTGATTCAAGCTCAAGTCTTTTGAGAATAGTCAGAAACAAATCAAGTGAAAATGATACTGTACTGTGAGTTTCAACAGGACTTTTAACAGTATTTTGTCATAAATATTTACTTGAGTAGTGAATGTCAGTACTTTTTTGAAATGGGTGTAGTCAGACGATTAATTGTGAAATATTTAAGGTATTGTGTCTTCCTCCAAAGCCTCCTAATTCTTTCACAAAACTTGGAATTTGTTTTACACCCTTCTGTTCCGAAAAGAGACAAGAGAACAATCTAAAACTATCTCTCAGCCCACACGACCTCGTCACCGCAGCTTCCCTTCAACCCGCGGACGCACATCTCCATTTCCATTCACTTCAAGCCTTGCCACGTCTGCTGTACCGGGCTTTCTTCTTCTTCTCTTTCCTCCTCTGCTATTATCCCAGCTCATTAGAGTGGATGTCCAAAGTGTCAGAAGAATGTTTTATGGACTGTTGAGAAATCACTCGGCAGCACAAGTCAGCCAGTGTTCTTTTGCATGTGGCGGAGGAGAAGAGAAGAAGGAAGGAGGAGGAGAAGATAAGAAGTTTATGCTCTTAAGCAGAGGTGGTGGGGGCGGTCTGCCTTTAGAGCAGCTTAGAGCCCAGAATTAAATAGAATGCCCAGACAGAATTAGTTCCAAAGCAGACTGGGGGCCCATTATATGAAACTCAACAATTAGACGGATTAGATGTCATAACTTAGCATGCGCAGACACAGCTGCATTATGCCTTTCACCCAGTATATATAGGAGCTGATGGATCGAGAGGGAAAGCGGCAAGGAGCTGAGGAATAAAGTGGAAAATGTGGATGTGATTATAATCTTTTACTTTGGTATTGTGTGTAAGATTAACGATGATGGCTGTATAGACCTGGTTCAAGTTGGTAGTGAGATCGCTGAAGTATGGTAAGAGTTTGCTGATTGTACCGTAAGCAGTAATACCTTTTTAGCACTTGGCTAGATATTTGTAGATCCAATACTTTACTGGTTTTTAAATGCAGATTTTGTTGTGGTTCCAAAACAATTGCAATCTATCCTTAGAGTGATGGTGGTATTGGCAAAATTATACAACTCAATCACAACAATCACCTAAACGGGAAGCTGATTTCGATACTATGGCTTTTTAACTATCTGGCAATACATGTTGTCAACTGTTATGTAGGGATTGAAAAAAAAGACATTGTTTATTCTTGAAATATTCAAAATGGGCCATATAGGACAGATTTTTGTGCAAATAACTTAATAATTATCTCAATAAATATCTAATATTATGAGACTTTTTTGATTCATCATCAGCCAGTAAATACTGCAGGCTCATTGATGTGCAATTCAAGGCACAATCAGGATTGAGGCTGAACCAACCTCATGGAACTGATACTTGATCAAGCAAATTTTCACGTAGCGATATAGAGAATTCATCCAGTATCAGATGGTGCATCACTTACAAGATGTTCTAAAGGTAAGTAACCTGTGTCAGAAGATGAATATGTAGCCTGAGGAAGGCTCATCTGAGCAGAAAGGTGTTTTTAACTAATAAAGGCTTTTGAATCATTACAGTCAAGAGTGTCTTCTGCCTTTTCCATCATTTTGACATTTTCTATTTTATTTGTGTCAGATGATATCTGTTATTAGTTCCTCAAAACTCCCAAATTGATAATATTTGGTGTATTGGTGTTACAAGTCGAATTTGTGTAAATACAAGCCTGCTCACAGTAAAACAACTGCCTGCTACTGAGTTTTATTCTACACTGTGGAACATCCATTGAGCAAAAAACATCTTCCAATAAAAAAGTTACATGATGTATATCACTTATTTTAAAAGTTAAATACAATTTAATTTACTGTACATGCTTAAACTTCCAAATGAAAATGTACCATTTGGACTCAATAGTTTGCAGCTTGCCAAAGCCTGATACCATCAGAAGATAAGCACATAAGAGCCTGGTTAGGACTTGGATGGGAGACCACTGGAACACCAGGTGCCACACTGAAACAGCAAGAAAGGGTTGTCATTAACCCACTTTGCCTTAACTTTGATTACTTCTGTGTACATCCTTGAATGTAAAAAGCGTTGAGTGCCTTAAAAAGTGGAAAAGCGCTATAGACCATTTACTTGAAAGCTGGACGACCAAGGATTGATACCGGCTCAGACATTTAGTTCACAGTCTCCTTGTCTTTCAGTTTCCTTTCAAGCTGCTTAAATGGCAAATGGTTACATGTATTCTACTCAAAGTGCTTTACATCAAAGGAGCACACACAGCCGGCAGACACTTATCGAGAGCCTATAGGCCTGAAGGATTGAGGCTCGTCCAAAGCGGCCTGTATCTGAGCTGTGGGTCGACCTGTCTCTGGCCTGCTGCTGACTGAGTGGCTTTTACACGGAACCAGCCCACCCCCCAAATGCACCTGTATGCAAACAGTCTTTGTCAGGGCCGGCTAATGTGATCTGACGCTCGCTACACATGTGGAACAGCTCAGCACTTCCACAGGTCTCCAGGCGCTGCAGAGTGTGCTTGTGCTTAAGGATGCAGGCTCGCTGGACACGGAGACGTTTGTGGAGGAAGGAGTAAAGAGTGTTGTGATCCAGAAAAAGCCCGGTTCACCTCACACAAACTGCAGCTCCACTTTCACTTCTGTATTCTCACTCATTTTTCGCTTTGCCTTGCATTCAAACAAGTTTATCGCAACGTCCAGTTCAAAGTTGGGAGACATACTATAGTTTCTGTCCATCTTAGAAAATGTTATGGTTGTTGATGATATATGACATTTCAAAAATTCTTGGAGAGAATATTAAAATGTTTGTAATTTTAAGACATCCAAAAATGCAAGCCAAATAAGGTCAATTTTCAATGATTAATGATTAGACCAGTGGTTCTCAAACTTTTTTTTCAGGCTACCCACGTTTTCTAACTGGTCATCATTCACGAACCAACTTTTTTAGGGAGTCTAAGTTTCCTATTTTTAATAAATTGTTAGACTATATTGAGAGATTTTGCTGTAGCTGCATCACTGCAATGCTATTACCAATACGTAAGTAGCATTGAAGATCTCTACTCGGTCCTTCAGTTTTTGTCATATCTAAACAGTTTCAACTGCTCTATGCTGCCTTCCCCACAGTCCAAATCTGTAAAAACATCCACCAGACTGTAAACAAGGATGAGGGGGCTTGCCCACTTTCTCATACCTGTTGATAAAGCTTGGAAAAAATCAGCCGACACAAGCAGGGCTGTCAATTTTATCGCATTTTTATAAAGTTAACCCAAAACTATTTTAACAACAATCTTTTTTTTTTTACATTATACGATTAAGACAACAAACAAAGCACAACACTGCTTTGAATGTTACAAACAAAGTAGTACCATCATTTTCTGACTACTTCGATCACAAGATTTGAATCAACAATGCAGCTAACTAGATTCTCATTGATTGATACTTGTATGAACTTATTTTGTCCGTTAAATCCAGATTGATGTTTCTGTTTGCGCTGAAGAAAGCATGTTTTCCATTACACGAGCCTGTCCCCCTGCGTCTCCGTAAGAGCCCCTTCTCTCTCTCTTTCTCCCTCTCAGGCCTGTATTTGGAGTAATCGCTCGTGGCAGTGGAGGTGTCTGCGTAAGGGCCTGTCATAAGCAATCCTCTGGCATGAGCGGGGCTTGTGCATGAACCTAATCCAGTTCAGCCCAGCCAAATGAACGCGTACAGTCAGGGAGTGAGGAGGAGCTCTGAGGTTGGGATTTAGTTTGTTGGTGACGATGCATGTTAGCAAGATAACTCACGCTTATGTTTTTATTTCATTTCATCTGGCAGAAATTTAGTGAAGCAGTGAAAAGTTATATTTATTAATCACAATAATAGTTAGTATTGCGTAACAAAATAATTTCCAGTATTTCTGCTCCCTTGAACTGAAAGTCACAGTGTCCTCCGTTCACATGACATCATATTATTTGCTTTTTTCTCATATACATGTAATTTGGGGAAGTAAGCTTTCTGTTAAGCTGTACTTTTCAAATTCAAGTGAGACTTTGAGAGTTAATTTAGTAGAAGACAAAAATATCAGGCACTCACTTGATTAGAAAATATATTAAAAGTCTTTTATTTCAAACGGCTGGTCACATTAAAAAACATCTGCTGTCTTTTAAACTGGTAGAATTTGTTTTTTTCCTAGCTCGAGTTTGGGTCCAATAATATGGTTTATGCTGTAATTATGGTTGTTTCATTAGTTAGATGTATCAAAAACATTTTCTTGGATGATGTTGTTACTTAGGTTTTTTAATTAGAATACATTGGAAATTATTATTGCGTGTGTTAAGTAGCGGTCTATTTTTTTTACCTTATGATTTTTTTTTCTTTTATAATGACATTATTTATTGATATTATTATTATTATTATTAGTAGTAGTAGTAGTAGTAGTAGTAGTAGTAGCAGTAGTAATAGTAGTAGTAATAGTGGTCTAATTATTGTGGTTACTTTTTTATTAATGTTTTATTATTGTTTTATCATTATTATTATTTGTCTTATTGTCAAGACTATATGAAGTGTGTGTGTAGTTGTGTGTTGTTGTTGTTTTTTGTATTGTACCTGTTTGTACTTTATTTGTGAGCATGTTGAGACAAGATGGTTCATCTCAAGGGGCTTAAAGTTGGGATAACTAACTTTTTTAGATGTAAATTAGTAAACTTTGCGTTTTTCACTAAAAAGTCTATGATAAGTGCAGCACTTTGTGAAAAACAAGACCACTGCGTACGGTCTTATTGAATAACAAAGATTTGAGTTCTAATCAAGAGCCAAATGTGGCTCTGTGATTGGCCAGGCTTGTGTGGGTAAATCCAGTTTTACTTTCTTGTTTGTAAAAACATGTTTATTGACCATAATTGCAACAAAATGAACCCGTGTCAATATTAACCAAGTGTCGAAGGATTTATAAGATGTAAGAACGTTGTAAGATTTAAAACCTAAATTGTGTTTGCAGTGTACAAATCAGCTACTCCAGCTTTAACCTGAAAATTTTTAATTGTGACTTACAAAATAAATAAATAAGTTGCATAACACTTTATCAAAGAATATGATGATACAACCGGCCCATGCTTTGATATATTTATTTAAATTCATTTTTAGAGCATATAAGTCACTTATTGTCTCTGCTGATCCAAACATTTTTATAGGTTTGATATAATTCTTTACAAATGCTTATTGTAATCCTGAAAGCTTAAAATATCATTATGACGGCACCCATTTTCTACTTTGTGTGTTTTTAAACCATGGGGGTGACAAATGTGACTATGGGGGTGCCACCATATATTCTCCTATTACTGGAAAACACTGAGAACCAATATTTAGAAGCACTAGTCACCACGACAAAAGTCCAGAGTACAGCATGTTTTGTATCAAGAACAACGATGACGTAAAGAGTCGCTTTCTCTGACAGACATACTTTACATACTGAAAAGGACACTGATTTTGATATTGACATTGATCCGGAAACACAAATATTTAATTTATACAGCACAAATGCTTCATATTACTCTGAGGACCAGTTCAAATATCTAGATTTGACAGGGTTTTCGATTATTTATTTTAATAGTAGGAGTCTTAGAGCGAATTTCGAACAAATTAAAACATGTTTAAATTCATCAAAATGTGTATTTCAAGTCATTGCTATAACAGAGACTTGGTTAATTGATGATTCTAATGAAGAATTTATGTTAGAGGGATATGATTTCTATAATGCAAATAGAAAAAACAAAAGGGGTGGTGGTGTTGCTTTTTATGTAAAAAAGGAATATTTTTCTGAGAAAATTGAGAGCGTTGTCATAGATGATGTAATGGAAAGTTTGACAATACGTATAAAAACAGACCAAGATCAAAGTATATTTTTATGTTGTATTTATAGAACACCTGGAGTACACATCGATCTTTTTATTAAACAATTACCAAATGTATTAGGAAAATTAAGTAATAAGAAATCTGTCTTTGTTTGTGGAGATTTCAACATAGATTTATTAAAATGGAAGTCGCATACATTAACTAATAATTTCTTAAACCGAGATTTTTAGTTATGGATTAAGACCTGTTATTGATAAACCAACTAGAATAGTGGGAGAATGTGTTACTCTCATAGATAATATTTTTACAAATTATAATCACATGACTAAAAGTGGTCTTTTGTTGAGTGATATTACTGATCATTTTCCTGTGTTTGTCAATAGTCAAATGATAAAACCTAAATTACAACAAAAGTCAACATATAACTTTGTAAGACTTAGGACACCAGAAAGAATTGAAGCCTTTAAGGAAGAATTACTAAATTGTGCATGGGAAGGTGTGTATGTCGATAATCCAAACGATGCCTATGTTGCCTTTATGGCAAACTGGCAAGAATTATATAATCATCATTGTCCACTTATAAGATATAAACAAAAACAAAAGAAGAAAAATTTAAGAAAGCCATGGATGACAGATGGCCTACAAAAATCGTGCCATGTGAAAAATAGTCTTTATACAAAATACTTAAAAAATAGAACCAGTGAAAATGAGAGTGCATATAAAAGCTATAAAAATAAATTAACTTCAATATTAAAAAAACAAAGAAAATCTTATCACAATAACTTATTTGAAAATAGTAAAAATGATATAAAAAAGACTTGGAGTGCCATAAATGAAGTATTAGCAAATCGATCGAAATTTACAGAATTTCCAAGTTATTTTCAAAATGGAAATACAACATTGGAAAATTTAGATATTATAGTTGAAGAATTTAACAATTATTTTGTAGATATGGGGCCATCCCTAGCTTCAAAAATTACCAATGAAAATAATGACCAAAATTTATTTAAAAAAATAAAAACAAATGTAAATTCAATGTTTTGCATGGAGTAACTGAAATGGATGTGAAAGATGTAGTTAGAGTATTTAAAAATAAAAAGTCAATGGATATAAATCAAATAGATATGGAAATAATTAAAGAAGTTATAGATTACATTGTTAAACCATTAACTCATATTTGCAACCAGTCGTTCCTTCATGGAGTTGTACCTGACGACATGAAAGCGGCCAAGGTCATACCCATTTTTAAAAGTGGAAATAAACATCTTTTAGAAAACTATCGACCAATTTCTCTCCTTCCTCAATTTTCAAAAATTCTTGAAAAGCTTTTTGTTAAACAATTAGATATCTTTCTGGAAAAAAATAAATTGCTATATCAACAACAATATGGATTTAGGGAAAAACAAACTACTACACATGCAATTATGAATATGATTGAGGAGGTTACCTCTGCTGTGGATAAGGATGAATATTCAGTGGGTATATATATTGATTTAAAACGTGCATTTGACACAATTGACCACAGACAATTATTAATAAAGATTGAAAATATGGGATTAGAGGAACAGTCCTCTCCTGGTTAAAAAGTTATCTTGAAAACCGGAAACAATGTGTACAAATAAATAATACTGTATCTGATTTCAGGCCTATTACATGTGGTATACCACAAGGCTCTGTGATTGGTCCAAAATTGTTTATATTATTTATTAATGATATAAGTAATAGCTCAGATTTTTTTAATTTTATCATGTTCGCAGATGACACAACAATTGTTTGTTCTGGTAAAAAAATATCAGACCTGTTGAAGAGAACTGAAAAAGAACTAAAACTGCTAAAATTGTGGTTTGATGTTAATAAGTTATCACTCAATATATCTAAAACAAAGTTCATGATTTTTGGAAATAAAAAAGAAATCGATAAGAATGTTAAACTTACAATTGATGGAATTGAAATTGAAAGAGTATTTGAAACTAAATTTCTTGGTGTTGTTATTGATGCCAGATTAACTTGGAAACAACACATACGTTATATTAAGACAAAAATTTCAAAAACTCTTGGTATATTGTTCAAAACTAAAGACTTACTCAATTATAATGCATTGTTTATTATCTACTCCACTTTGATTCTTCCCTACCTGACATACTGTGTTGAACTGTGGGGTGCAACTTATAAAACTTTACTTAATGACATAATTTTACTACAAAACGAGCTCTGCGACTGATACATAAAGCTGGATATTATGACCACACAAATCCCTTATTTGTTAAATCAAAACTGATTAAATTTACAGATCTTACTAATTATAAGATTCTTCAAATTATGTTTAAAGCCAAATTTAATGTACTACCTGATGGTGTTCAAAAATACTTTAAATTGCAAAATGTTAATTACAGTTTAAGAGATGACTGTAAATTTATTTTACCAAAAGTTAGAAAAGGTCTTAGTCAAAGACGTTTGTCATTTCTTGGACCTCAATTATGGAATAATAGTAAAAAAGAATTAAAGGAATGTATGTCTTTTTCAAAATTTAAAAAGAAACTATCTCAGTCCATCTTAGAAGGTTATTTAAAACTATAAATATGAGAGGGTCAGTCATGAATGTTCTATTTATAATGTAAACAAAGGTAACTTGTAAAATGTAAGTGTAGGTAAATGGGCACATAAGCATGTTTTTGCTTCTGCCTGTTTTGGTCACTCATTATGTATTTATGTTTTTGAATTTTATTATTTTTTTTTATGAAATTGATGTGATGTGACTGAAACTACAAATAAACTGAACTGAAACTGAAACTGAAACTGACTGGACCCGAGAGCAGAAGTGGTCCCTCTCCGGGGCATGGCGACTCTGCACAGACGCTGCAATAAGAAGTGGAGCCCCCCGCAGCCAGACTCAAGAGGAGGCGACTTAAGGTCCTAAGTGTTTGGGAAACAGGCCCATCAATGTCAAAGCCCTTTATTGCATTGGCTCCCTATTGCTTTTCTCTGCTCGGGGGTTTGTGTGCGTCTACTCCAGCCAGGGCCAGCGCTCCGGCTCATCTTTCATCAGTCATAACCCAGGCAATTAAGTAAGCACACATGAGGAATGGCTGCAGATTTAAAGAACAGGGTCAAGGGTTGTTTAAAGTGGCCTCGGACTCTTGCTGTTTTGTACTTCCTTATTATAAAACAGATAGGCTTTAGGAACTGCACTGAAACATGGAACCAAGAGTGAAGTAGTTGTCTGACATGATTACATAATATTTACGGGGACATATTACTAAACGGGGACAGTCAGGAAAGAAAGTAAAGTTTTATGAAGAGATGCAAATTTTAAGGTTTATAGTTTTTATTTAAAAATGGAACAAGCTGCTATAATCATTCAAACAAGACTAAAGGTTTATTTTTATTACCTGGACAATCTAGACTAATGGTTCTCAAACTTTTTACTCCAAGTAATTAAACTAATCTTTAAAATTAGACCAAACTTGAGTTGTGGATATAGGTTAAATGTTAGGTTGCTGATTTTCACACTGCAAACACTATTTAGGTTTTAAGACCATGTACACAAATAGCCAGGTATTTTTTACAAATGCTTATCTGCTGTCCTCCGGTTGGTAAAAAACTCTTGTGTCCACACAGAACAGTTTTAAAGAAAATTACATCCACATAAAACCATATAAATGTGCTCCTGAGCACAGCTCTAAACAAGGGCGAGTGTATGAAGTCTACGCAAAAGTTGCGGTTAGTGAGGTTTAAAAAACATAAAACACTTCCACACTCAAACACAAAGCCGGAGTTTAGCCTAATGCCCTGTCCATACATAATCCGGTAGCTGATAAAACACTTTTCTACGATTTGTCCTGTCATCCATACTAAAACGCTGGATTCTCTCATATAAAACATTTTATTAAAAAAGTGAAGATTTGGTCAAAACTTTCCTATGAAAGTTCTGCAAACCTGATAAAAAACATGGCAGATTTGCTATCATTTTCATGGTAATCATTGTCTCTTCCCAAGCCCTAAAGCTTAAAAGCTCCCAGTAGCTCGTCACCACCTAAAAAATCTTATATATTATGCAAATGTTTGCTTGCTTATTAAAATTGTTCATGGAATAGCTACACCTCCATTGCAAAAATTTGTGGCTTTGTGTTCGGATAAAATAACTTGAGCCAAGTGAGCTAAGTGTACTAAGTTTAAAACATTTGCACGTCTGACCAAAACATGGCTCTTAAAAAGACAAGTTTGCACTCATTTATGAATGTAATGTATGAGTAAGGTGTGGCTGAGTAGAGTGAAGTGTGAATGTCGCTTATAGTCTGAAATAGTTTTAGTACTGGGCTAGAATTTTTGTGTTTGTAATTAAATTAAATGTAAATTTTATATATACTGTAATATAATGTTCAGTTCAAGAAACCACCTACATTTAGATCTGTTGTTTCTAAAGATTGTAACAACAACCTGCCCGGGGACTACAGGTGGAAATTTGCATTTTCTGCTATAACCTGGCACAAGCATCTCTCCTTCATGTATATGTAAATTGTGCATTGTCCCTGTACAAATAAAATCATATCATACCATACCTGAGAGAGAGAGAGAGAGAGAGAGAGAGAGAGAGAGAGAGAGAGAGAGAGAGAGACATTGTTTATCTGTTAACAGCTAATGGAGTAGCTTTAACAGTGAGTTTAGCAATTATTACTTTTTTGTAGCTGTATTTGTAGATCATAATTTTAAAAGCCTTTTGTCATTGACTCACAATGCATGCCTTAACCTATTTTAAAACAGTTACTGGTATGTTTGTTTTAAATGAATCTGGGTATACATTGCCTGATACTAGAGCTGGGCGATATTGACAAAAATGAATTTCTTGATAATTTTTTGACATATCTCGGTGACGATATTCAGACAATATTTCGAACCAAACATCCATGTGTTTGTGTTTAAACTAATTAGTTGAAGTGTAATGATCAGAAAAATTGGTCTTGACTGGATTGACTCTAGACATTCTTTGACTTAAGACATGTGCTACCAATCGATTAGTCGACTAAAAGCAAAACTTGCCTCAGTGTCTCAGTGATTTGTCTAAAATTCTGACCCAAATAAAAAAAATAAAAATATCCAAAGAAGATTGTGATGCCAAAAAATTCCTGCAACTATGACAAAACAACTCTTTAATCGTCAATCTTCACTTTGGCTGATGCTTCCAGATGTGACTATAGTATCAGAGGTCAGACTCATGTGCAGGTCAGAGATACGGTGGGTGTGTTGGAGCTCGTCATTGTCCTGATTCCACAGAGTCTAAAAGCCGCGGGGGGGATCTGTGCTCCAGTGTACTACAATATCCTGTTTGGACTGGAGCTGCTCTCTTCACTCCCCCACACCACACACACACACATACATAAACACACACACACACAGGACAGTCATGCTAATTCATCACCCTACGCCTACTCACAACTGTATGTCTCTGCACACTCACTTAGTTCTAGCTTTGACTCTAACCTTTATTTTATCAGCCACAAGATGCTAATCACAACAGAATGCACAGAATGAAAGTCTGAGTACAGTACGTAGCGACATAATGAATCTTTTTTATTGTTTATCATGTCTTGCTTGTGGTATGCTAGTGTCAATAAACAGATTAGTTATAGGTTCTACTCACCAACTCACTACCACAAACATAAAGTTACACCAATACAGCAAAAAGATACAAAATAGTGTGAAAGTCAGACCTAGGTCGCTCCATTGTAAACACAAAAAAATATCTCGTACACAGTGCAAATATCGATAATTCAATTAACTCCAGTTCTTTTGAAATCAGAAAGTTGTCCTGCAATTCACAAACTTGCTTCTGTAAGGTGTTTATAATAAAATATAAATGTATTGTTCATGAATCAGCAGTAATAAAATAATCTTTCCTGCAGCAAAAGAAAAAGTAGCAATGCAGAGAAAATATGCCCTATCAAACTGTCTAAAACAGATTTTATAAAAGAAAGGACTATGAGATGTATTTTTTATATTTGCTCAGTGCCTGGATCAACAAATGTGAACTAAATGAACAGTGGCTCATGACGTGGATGCAGAGTTTGTACATCACTTTTACAGGAGGAAGCTCAGCATTCTAGAACCTTCGGGACTGTTCTGTTTGATTCATGCACATTTAGAGCAAACATGTGACTGTACAGCGGGACTTTTTTTTCACAAGGAGCAGTGTTTGTGCAGGACTTGACACAAATAAGGCCCGTGACTCTTCCTTGAACTCCAGGTGAATGGAACGAGACAGCAGCGGTGAATCCAAATGTTCATCTTTAAGTCTTTACAAGCGCACGTGAATCCAACCTGAAATACTCACACAACACCAAGAAGTCAGCGCCAATGAAAAATAGCCTGAGAAGTTATTAAAACTCCAAAATATAAGCTAGCGCATCGCTTAATAGTGTCCCTGTAGAAATGAGCTGCGAGTGAACATAGTTCCTCCCGGGGAGGGGCACCAAACTGAGAAAAGACCATGTGTACCGCTACATCCATAGTACTGTATATACAATATGTGCTGGAGGAAGTTGCACACATCCACTTATAAAAAAATCATTGGAATATGATGTTTTAAGAAGACATGATTATTATTTTTTCTATAAACGACCAACCCAGACTTTAATACATACGAAATAATTAGGGGTGTCAAATGAGTGCATTAATTAGATTAATTAATTACAGATCATAATTATTGAATATCTCTATTTTTAATCGCTTGACAGCACTGGATGTAATACAATTTAGAATGGGGACTGATTTATGGAATTCACAGACTCCAAAGGCCATTATATGCTGCTCATCCCGAATATAGTAAATGTATTGCTAAGCACGACACCTATTTAGTACACTGCAAAAAATAAGAACATGTTGCTTATTTTGACGGAAAAATGTCTTATTTCAAGTAAAATAATGTAAAGTATCCACATTTTATCAATGCGTTTTAGTCTAGTCTACTTGTGTCTGGATGTACAATGCTAATGTCATGGACGGGTAATAACAGTAACTGCACACACATAGAACACATTGTTTTCTTTCAGTAAAACTTGAAGATGCTGTGAGTTTCAGAGGCCCAGCCCTTGCCTGAATCTCATGAAGATAACGCTATGCTGACCAGAGGATCCTCCTGTTTTTACATTGACACACATACATGCACACACACGCTATAAAATGTGTAACAGGTCACAATTCAGCGCTCTCATCCTGTCCTTTCCGTGGAGTCCGTAGCTTCTCTGTTCACTTTGCCCATGCAATACTCATTAAAATCCTTCTGACTTTATCTTCCAGAATCCTGGTCCTCTTTTGACACTTACACCAGAAACGAACATCCTTACAATAATCTGCCAGTACAGTAAGAAAATGAGACTAACCAAGTATGCTACTTTCAAGTTCTTTTTAGAAGATTTTTATTCAAATCTATTCATGATTCAAGCAATTATGGCTTAAAACAGATACACATTTGCTTAAAATAAGTCGGCCTGCAACTAACAATAATTTTGCTAAGTTTAAATTGCAAAAGATGTGGGATATAATTAATCAACTCAATATGACCTAAAGTTATAGATCTCACTGTCATATTTAAGTTCATATAACACTTAGATTAGACTTTACATTAGCTTAGCTTGCTTTTGTCCCGGTTGCATAAATAATCTGGTATGTCAAAAACGATTCTACTGCCACGTATACAACCCCTATTAGACGCTCCTGTAAAAACATTCTGTAGCCCTAATAAACTAATACTAAGTCCTTTCCACTCCATTCTCCTCGTTCATTCATCAATCTCTTGGCCTGCTGCTTAGAATCAAAACAGTGGAGCGGCCCGTCACACATGGAAGCGTTGTGCTTCCCGTAAGCTGCAGCTGATAAATTTCCCCCTAAAAAAAAAAATTCGGTCTGGCCAAAAGGCAGATACCTCACTTCCCAACAGAGCCCAGTGCATTTCCTGAAACTCACAACAGCTTGTACCGAGGCCAAGTCCGACGTGAAAAAGGAGGGAAAAGGAGAGATGGAAAGTAAGAACACATAGACTTTAGAGATGTTATGTCATTGAGATGTTCATTACTATGGAATGGAGGCAAAATAATGATTCATTTTGTAACAGCGAAGCGATAACAAGTGTTAAGATGAAGGTTATTTAGAAGGTTTATGACAAAAATAAGAAACAGGTTAGAATGTCCAGAGCAGTAGTTCTGGCCAATACTAGCAAAAAGATCTGGGTCAAGTCTGGCAAAGGTTGTCCTCAAACAAACAAATGGACAATAAAGTGAGCCTTAAAGCTAAGGTACTCGATTTTGACTTCACAAACAGGATGTATGTACTTGTCCAGCTACTTACTTGAGCTGAAAGTTTATACCCACAAGCATGTATTTTTGGCTGCATTTCTGATTTAAAAACATAATTTTACAGACAGAAAATTCTAACTGGAGTGGACCACTCTTGCACACAGAAAGATAATGTACTTTATAATTTGACGTAGAGAGTATATAGCAGTCTGTTGTTTCCACAATGTGCTGCATTAAGCGTATGCTTCGAACATCGAATTGTGTTTTTTCTCATAAAATTACAAGTTTAATTTATGAATCCGCTTCTTTTTATGGCTTCAACTTTATTCTAAAAAAAATTGAAAATGAGAAAAAATATATATATACTGTATATTATCAGGACTTGCACGAGTCAAATATTTGCATAAAAACACACAATAGATTTATATATCTATAACAATTATGTTCCATGATCCAAATTACAGTTTTAATCTTATAAAGCTTAAAGGTTAATGTTGAAAAATTGCTTTTTATGGTTTTGACCTTATCATAACATTGTCATAACATTGTGAATTTAATCTCAAAAAGTTTATTGTCGAAGCCCACATTTTTTTTCTCTTTCAAACTTTGTCTTGCATTTCTGTTTCTCAAAAACATGTCAGGGGCTGGATTGAAACAGGTTGAGGGGCCACAGTTTGCCCAGGTCTGGGTTACAGGGTAATTGTATCTTATTGTAAGCAGAGATAGCTATAGATCTTGGAGGAACACTAAGCACAAATATACAAAGGCCCTCCACCAGAAAAGTGACATAGTTTCTCTTTAAAATGGAATAGGCAGTATTTGCAAAATTGAATAATGTTTTTTTTTTTTAACAAAAATCATTGCTCAAAAATGGTTGTTAAACACTGTACTATACAATTCTATCATATACACCACAAACCAAAACCTACTGAGGGCTCAAGGATGTGTCCACTATAACCTGCTAAATATAATGAATCAATAAATAAGACACCATTTTGCGTAAATAATTCTAGCAAAAAAGTGTAACGATGATCACAAATTCAAAATCAAATAATCAATGCAGAATCGAAACTTTTTTTTTTAGCCATTCACGTAAAGGCCGAAATATTTTATTTTCAAAAATATCCTTGATTGTTTTTTTTTTTTCAATTTTGAGATTATCTAAAATGAATCACAGTTTAGAAAAAAAATGTATTTAAATACATTTATTAATGTATTAATGTACTTTGTTAATCAAGCTACATTACCAAATACTTAAAGTGAAAAACAACAACAACAACAACAACAAAACGGTTATACAAATAATTTTTTGGTACGACTTTATATTAACTACACCTTAATTAGCCTTAGTAAACCATGAATAAAGCATAAATAAAGCTTTACTTTTCCATGAACTAATAGTGAATTAATGAATAAAAAAGTTTTATTAATGCTTAGTAACTACTTAACTAAGGAGCTAAGGTTAGAATTTAGGGTTAGGGGGCAGAATCCGGAGTAATTAAGTTGTTACTAAGCATTAATATGCTTTTTCATCTATTAATTAATAATTTGTTCATGGTGAATTACGTCTTTATTAAGGTGTTATTAATGATTTATTAAGCCTAATTATTTTGTAGTTATTCTAAAGTGTTACTGATTTTTTTATAACATTTGTTTTTGTTAAATTCACTTGTCACAAGCATAAAGAATAGTTAATCATTATAAATACTTGTGTTTTAAGTAAGTACAATAAAAAACTATGATGTGACCATACAGTAATACTAATAACAGTAACAGCAGTGGCTAAAGTGCTCGTGGTGTTGATGGAACTGCTTATGACTAAACTCTTTTTCTACAAACACATTTTCACTTCGACTCCGGCCCGCGCTCACTGTTTCCTTTGGACCCTGGCATGAGCTGAAGTGAATAAACGTCCTGCTGGAGAGCTTAGAGAGAGAGAGCAGAGGGAGAGATCTGAGCCCAGAGCGGGACAGAGCGGTGCCAGAGTGTAGCCTGCTGGTCACAAAGAGAAATGATGTTAGTATGAAACAAACGCCCCTCCTCCACCATCGGGGATTGTGCTGACTTTACGGCTCTCCGGACCGGTTCAAAAGTAAGCTGGTCTGAGCTCTGACAGATAATAAGATCGCTGTGTTGTATAAAGTGGAGTTGGTTACAAATATGTTATTATTACTGGTGTGGGCAAAGATGATTTGTTTGAATGTTTATAGAAATGAAAAAAAGATTCTGATCTGAGTGTGACTTTGCTGGTTAAATAAAGGTCGATAATGTGAATTAGCTTTGAGTTAACAAATAGATGTAACATAACATATAGAACAGTCTGGAGTCTTTCAGTTTAAGTATGGCTATAATTAGATAGACTTATTTACAATAACAAATTTTCCCTTGAATGGATCTTTGTTTTGATCTCCTGCACTCATCACATTGTCACTTTAACAGTCATATCATCACCTGCCACTTTATTCATTCATTCATTTATTTATTTATTCATTCATGTTAGTATTTTCCTTTCTCTTACACTGACAGATTGCACTATTGTTCTGATTATTGTGTATATTTTTATTGCCTAATTTTATTGGCCTATTTTTGCATGCCCTTATATTTTATATTTTTTACTCTTTAGATTTTTTATTCTTTATTTGTGCTTTCTGTGTTATATGTTACACATTAGCATCGCAGCAAGTTAGTCTGTGAATTCTGTTTGTTCACTGACAATGGCAATAAAATCTTTTGATTTCTGATTTGTTTTCTTATATTTTGAAGGCAAAAATTTAATTACATTTAATGTAAAAAAAAAAAAAAAAAAATTAAAATTCTAAGTTAGTCTGAGAAGGTTCTTAATCAAAGAAAAAATACAAACACTAACAAAAATGTTTAGTTAAAATACATGAGTTAAAAACAAATATATATATATATATATATATATTTTTTTTTATTAATAATAATAATAATAATAATAATAATAATGTATTGGATTTATACAGCGCTTTTGAAGACACCCAAAGACACTTCACATTCTGCATTATTCATTCCACACTCAATAGTGGTAAGCTACTATTGTAGCCACGGTCGCCCTGGGGCAGTCTGACAGAAACGAGGCTGCCATTTTGCGCCATCGACCATTCTGACCACCACCAACCATTTATACACACATTAGATCCATACTAGGCAATGTGGGTGAAGTGTCTTCACCTAAGGACACAACAACGAGTTTCTCCTCTGTTGCCCTGTGGCACCTGAGGTTCCTCAACGGTCTTCCATCCTAGTACTGCCCAGGCCCAACCCTGCTTAGCTTCTGAGATCTGACGGGATCAGGCTTTGACATGCTGGTATGCTGCCATGCTGGTCTTTCATTTATCCTTTTTATTATTGATATTCTACCAGAATTGTTATAATTATTTTTTTTTTACTTTTAATTATTTACTATTATTATTTAGTGCATTTACAAATGGAGCTCAACAGTGGAAGCCCGCCCTGGTTCCGGAAGAGTTTTGCCCCATGTTATAGTGCCATAGGCTTTTCGAAAAATTCAAATTTTAAGAGTTTAAAGACATACCGCGGGCTATCCAGCTATGTGCTAACTCAGATCCACAGCGCGGTTGTTTTCAGTCTAAAAAGCACATCTAGAACTTAAAATTCAGCAAAAATGTCGTAATAACTTCGTAGTTTACAAAGCTGAAAAAACGGCTTTTAAACAAAAATGTAGGTCTTATACTCGTGACTCACCACATAGCTGCTTAGCCCCAAGGACGTTTCCAAACTTTTAATATAATTTTTTATCGAATTCCCTATGGCAATTTAACATGGGGTCCGAGATTTTGGAACCAGGAAGTGGGCGGTCACTGTTGAGCTCCATAGTCATAAACTTTTATGTATATACTGTATACTGTATTGAGTTTATCATAGAATGTTTCATAATTTCTGATGCATTAAGAAATTATTATTATTATTATTATTATTATTTTGTTATAATTGTTTATTTTTCTTCATCTGTTGTTGTGGGTGGTATTGTTTTTCATTTGTGTATAATGTATTACGATTTCATATTTTTATTATTTTATACTACTAATATTGTTATTGTATTCACTATTTAGTTTTACTTTATTTCTTTTTTTATTATATTGCTGTTATGTTTGTTTTTATTTGTATTTTCCTTTTTTTATTATTTATTTACTTATTCTATTATTATTTATTTATTATTACTATTGTATTATATTATAAATGCTTGTTTGGCTGTTTATTATTGAAAAATACAATAAAAACAATATTAAAAAAAAAAACAACGTATTAATGCAGTTTAAACCAAGCATAAACATTGACTGTAATTGACTGAAATGGTTGCTGTGAAGTTTAAAAACACAGAAAAAAAAACACTTTCTGTATTAGCACCTAATGACATCACAAGGTCAGTGCATTTTCAACTTCACGGCCAAAAAATCGGATAAAAATGCAGGATTTGTGTCTTGAAACAAACGGAAATACGGCAAAACACAACTTCAAACACGTTTAGAAAAAGAAACAACATTATAAAAAGAATCAAAAAGTTGTGTTATACAGGCCCTTTAAAATACCAATATCTCTGCATCTAGTCACATTGTCTGCTGCACATTATGTACTTGTCGTGTTTACCTGTTCTTTACTCTGTGATTCACTCCCGCTGATGTCCTCCCTGCGTTAAACCGTCTGGCTCCAGAGGCATTCGAGGTCCGCCCGATAACCCAGCGCTGCCTCTTTATCTGCACTAAATATATTACACAGATCAACACAGTCAGACTTATTTCATCTTTCCCTTTAATCCCCTGCCTGCCTGGCCAAACATTTTTACTGTAAAAGCTTTGGTGAGGGCAGAACCGAACGCAGCGCGGTTAGATGTTTCGACGCGGCCATCGGTGTGGTTTTGTGATGAAGTAGAATGGAGTTATTCCTCGGTATTGTTGAGGAAGTGGTGGTTTCGTTGACGCGTCTTCTCAAAAGTGCATTTGTAATTTGCGATTGGCATGAGTTGAGTAATACTCTACCGGTAAACAATCTATTTTTGCGACTTTCTTTTTGTGAATAGTTGATTTTGTATATGAATGATTAGAAACAGGAAAAGGTCAGAAAATATTCAGAGAAGCAGCATGGAAGAAGATGATGATGTCACAAACTGAACCAATATTTGTAGACTAGACTAGTTAGAGGAAAAAACATTTGTACATAATTCAAAACTGGATCAATTTGACAAAAACTTTGGACTTTTGGGACAAATATGTCAGACTTCATATTCACCATGTCAATTTTCTTGTATTTATCTTATATATTGTCTGAAAAAAGAAAGATAAATGACTAAGGGTGCACAAAAGGGCGGTTCTCATTGTTGACTTATCGGTTAGTTGACTAAAATTGAAAAAGCAGGCTCTTCAAATATATGAGGGCTTTTGAGGGCTATGGTCTGAGAGCCAAATTAAAAATGCGTTTTACACCCAATATCTACAAACAACTTGCAATGATACAAGGTTAAATATTCTGTTTTCATTGAGAAAAAGTACAAAATAAAACAGGATGAAAACAACACTGCAAAAACTATAAATCTAAACTTGCTTAAAATGACTTGGAATGAGAATTTTAATCCAGATTTGAGCTGTTTTAACTGGATAAGATTTAATTGCTTGTGTGATATAGAATATTTCACTGGTATCAAAACATTTTTTAACTGGTTATAAGAGAATTTGTCTTAAAATAAGAACAAAAAATAAATAATAACAGTTTTCTTAACCCATTGGCAAATAATTTGGCTCGGAATAAGAAGTGATGTCTTGAAGTCAGTTGAAAACAATTTGAAACAAGGGAAATAATCTAGGTCTCTACAATAAATCAAGGTTAAATGAGTCAAAATTAGATTCAAATCCTAGAATCAAGCAACTCTAGCTTGTCTTGAAATCTATTTTTTGCAGTGAAAACCAAAACGAACCCAGTGTCAATCAAAAAATAGACGTGAACTAGAGGATATCAAAGCAGTGAGTTCCAAATCAAGACTAGTCTGCATCTTGAACAATGTCTGAACCAAAACTAAACCAGTCTTAACCATTTAAATGGCTTAACAAAATCTGCAGCAATATGAATCGGTCCTTAGCTTATTTCATCATGCTCGGCCAAAACAACAAAAACAACAAATGAAAAAGGGACGGTAACTAAAAACTATTCTGGATACATATTTCCGGTACATACTGTATATTATATACACTGCACAAAGACCTATTGACCCTATTTTGTCCCGCCCACTTGGCTTGGAAATGCACTTCCTGTTTAGCTCTGTTAAAGTAGCTAACGTGTTTGTTTGTCTGTCTTGTGGGGAAATTTAAATGACAGTTAAAATAAACCCATCAACTGAAGTCTACAGGCTAAATGTAGCTAAACAGGAAGTGCATGTCCTAGAAAAGTGGGCGGGACAAAATAGGGTCAATAGCCTGATCTTCACTCAGATAAACTGAAGCATAGTCACGACAGAGCTGGATGGTAGGCTACTAACAAAAAAAAATATCTTTTTTTGTGTGGCATATTTCTATGATGGACCAATGCCAAGCCAGTCCCACAAAAATGTGATACTTACATGTTTTTTTTTAAGATTAAGTTTAATAGTTTGTTCTATAAATATGATAATGTAAGTCCAGATGATGGCTACACCAAGTTTTCGAATAAATAACATTATGCTTAGCCATGACTAGAACTATTCAACTTTTGTAGTACTACAACAACAACAACAACAACAACAACAACAACAACAACAACAACAACAACAAACACCATAACAACAATTAAACAATATTCATTATAGTTGCAAAACTTGTATATGAGTGAATATTACATTTACATGCTTTTTGAAAAAATTGCAACAATATTTTATGTTTTTTTTTTTTATTGGCTTTTTTTACTTGATATTAGGCTTTTGGATATCTTGAACCTTCACAAGATTATTTAAAATGTCACACTATATCGCAAACTTCTAGTCACAACTGATTGTGTGCAACATAGCGCAGTGCGACTACAACTTTTTAAGATTTATAATTCCTCATGTTTGTAGTGTGAGATCTATAAATCAGAATTCTCTTTTTAAGTCTATATGTAAAGATTAAACTGGGGAGCGCTGCCTGGATGTGAAGATGTATTAAAACAAGGCTCAGTCAGGTGCTCTTTGGAAATAGTTGATGAATTCCTGGCACAAAAATAGAGAATTGTCATTTCTAAGTCTGTGTTAGTGGTTTATAGAAGAACAAATCTAAGTCCTACTGGCTCACATTAACGCGGGTATACGCCTTTGCCTTTTTCTCAATACTTTTTGCAACAATATTCAGACAATGCACAAGAAACATGCCTGTAAAATGTCTTGAAACACTACTCCCTTGACATTTTTGTAGAATAACAAGCAACATTTTGACTTTTGCACGTCTACAATTCAACTGCTGAACCTAGAACAAGTTTTGGACACACACAGATCCAAGTCTATTTCCACGTCATGCCCAAGTCCTACAGGTTCACATTAACGCAGATATACGCCCTGGCCTTCTTCCACGGGTAAGAGCTTTTCCAAAACCGCAGCGGCCCCACCGACGAGCTCCATCAAGGGCCCCTCTGTTTGCCCGCATTAGGCCCGAACACTGGACCCTCTCACGGACTCTCGACACCTGGCCGCGGATGGACCCGACATCAGAGGCTTGGGGCGGTGGCGGAGCCGGTCGCCACACCTGAATAAACTGGGAACGGCAGGCAGGCACACATCTGAAAAGCTCCGAATAAAGAGAAGAGAGAGAGAGAGGGGGTACAAGCGAGGGCTACGGGACGTCCTACACAAACAAGGCCGCTCAGGTGCTGCTGCTGAGGACGAGTGTTTTCATTCACGAGAGCAAGAAAGAGAGCGAGCGGGAGGAGGGCCTATTTATACAGGTGCTTTTAATAGGCTGCCTGGAAGAAGAAGCAGCAGACGACACACCCAGTGAGACAGTGTGGAGTCTGTGCTGCGCAGGAATGGGTCGTCTTTACTACCAGTGTTTTTCTGGTAACAACTTGGCTATTGGTTTACTTTTAAGGTATTTTTGAGTATTTCTGTTTCATAATATCATGAAATATAACTTTACGAACATGTATTGAAAACGTCTCTTTAGGGATGGAAAATCGATCGAAAACTTCGAAAATCGTTCAAAGTATGCATCCATCGAATCGAAAGGCCAGAATCAATCAGTTTTACTCCTGCAGCCACTGACCTATACACACACATTCTGTAGTTGTATATTACAAACAATAATACCATAATAACCTTGATGTTTTTAAAAACAACTGATGGTTGGACCTCTAAATGTGGACAATAAATATGACTGTTTACTGTTCAAATGTTTATTGAAATACGAGTTCTGAGAACTAACAACAGTGGCTTAAAAAAAGTTATTTATTATGGTTTCTTTTGTGTTTTAAATAAAAAACAAATGTTTATATAGATAAACTAACAAAATCGAACCAAAATCAAAAATTGTGGCTGCAAAATCGAAAACTGAATGGACAATGACTTAAGTGAATCGTCCCATCCCTAGTCTCTTTACTTTTATTCATCTCTTTTTGTAGCACCTTTATCAATGAACAATAAACAGATGATAAAAGACAATGTTTTTTTGTTTTTTAAATAGGATTGCTTCAGGACTAGACCAAAAACCTTCGTCTGATATCTGTCGCATTTGGAGTAAGCAACTGTGTCACTATGGCAACCACACCACCGAATGTAGCGACCTATGTCAATCTGAGACTGGAAAACGTTGGTGCATAACCCCAATTGTCATATCGTGATGTCATGTGATAAGTGACACCTGAGTTTAGCCAATCACAGTGAAATATGAAACGTCATCAAAATGAAATGGTACACTGCATGGCTCCAAAATGAATAGTAAGATTGATACAGTAGTTATTGTTTTTTGGATTGTCAAAAGTATCACAGATTGTCAAATGTATTGTGATGAAACTATGAATACTTTTCTAAAAGGACAGAAAATTGGTATTAAACTTAATTGTAATCTTAGACAACATTATCTGGTCCAAGCCTGAGGCCATTTTGATTCTGATCTGGTTCTTGCTTGGTTCAGGTTAACAGGTAGTCAACCGCTGCAAGCAACTTTTGAGAATTTGAGACTCTTAAGAAAGAAATCTCAAAAAGATACTGTATGTTGAGCATGTTTTCACACCTTTTCTTAAATATGTTACGAAAAGCCAAAACATAAAATAATCTACCCCAAGTCTCAGCTACCTATTTTAGTAACCAGAGATGTGGACTTGAGCGACTATTTTAATGACATGAGACTTGACTTGGACTTGAATGTTAGATTGTGTAGTTGTGTATTTTTACATTTAGACACCGAAACATGTCCATTCTCATTTCTTTTTGTGACCAGACATCAGTTTTAAATGGGATCATTCATAAAAATCAATAAAGCTGTTGAAATATAATATGTATCCGGTATAGATTTAACAACTTGATAAGACTTGGACTCGTTTTGGACTTGTGGGGTTCTGAATTGGGACTCCACTTGGACTCTGTCTTTGACTTGGAACTTGAGACTTACTGAACTTGCAAAACTGTGAATTCATTCCACATCTCGTGACATGAAGCCAAAACGTACTCGTTAAAACCCAAAGACAATGTTGCCACATGGCTTCAACCAAAATTCTTGGTTATTTAACGTTCTGGCTTAACATATTGACGTAAAAAGGAATGAAAACGTGTTTTTCGACGTTTCGTTGTATATCTACAGTTTCTTCTGAGACTGTGTTGAAAACAAGATAATCTCTCTTTTCTGTTATTAAAAGAGTGCTATGCCAATCATAAGCAGACTTGCAGGTTTTTGTAGAATAATCGCTAAATTAATAAAAGTAGATGAGATGCTGCAAACTTATTTCCACCAGTGTAGATAATCTGACAATAAAGCTGGTGTTACTCTGTGCTGGCGTCAGTGTTTTTTACATTCATTCTTGAATTTGACAAACTGTCTTTGTCTCATGTCTCATTCCAGTTCATACTCTCTACCTTAAAGTTGGGGTAAGCCACTTTTTTAGTTGTAGATTAGTAAATGTGGTTTCTACTAAAAAAGTATCTGATAAATTCAGCACTGTGTAAAAAATGAGACCACTGTGTACTGTCTGAATTGAACAATAAACTACTTTAGTTCTAATCAAGAGCCGAATGCTGCGCTCTGATTGGCTGAGCTTGGAGGGTCCTCTCCAGTTTCACTTTGTTGTTTGTAAAAAAGAGTTTTTTTAAGCCATAATTGCAACCAAAATGAAAGCATTTCGATATGAACCTTGCATCGAAGGATATAGGAGATGATGTTGTCAAATTTAAACTTAAATTGTGTTTGCAGTGTAAAAATTGACGCCCCCACCTTTAACTTTTTGTTTGCTTGCTTATAAAATGTGCCTTTTAAACCCGTCCTAAACTGAATTTGAGTTCAACACAATGCAACAACTGTTTTCCCTGAAACCACTAAACCATTTATCTATGCCTAAGCCTCACTATTTTGCCAGTCATTTGTCATTCTAATAATTGCCAAGATGATTCATTGCCTCTATAACAGGACTTTATTTTCCAGAGGGACATGTTTTATCACGGACCACGGCTTCTGGGCCAGGTAGTCGTCAGGTATAGATTTGTTTCTATAGTGATGATAACAAAAGCTGCCATCTTTTTTTATTGCTAGTAATAGCCAAACCTGGAATATCTTGCATTAAACCAGATCTAAACCAGGACCAAATAAGGTCTAAAGGAAAATTACATCACGACTGAAATAGGACCATGTTGACAAAAATGAGTGAATAAGTGCTTAAATTAGGTCATAATTATTTTTATTTGAGCATATTTTAACTATCCTAAAAGAAGATTTACCATCAGAACAAAAACAAAAGTGATTTTTTTTTTCTGCTAAAATATAAAAAATGCAGCTATTTCTCACTGTAAATTTGTCCGAAAATGCAACTGGAATTACACTAGATCCATTTGGCACATCTAATTTTCAGACAGTAAAACTACAATAAAATCAAGATAACTATTGTCTAGTTCAAAAGCTTTACAACAATTACCAAAAACATCCTAAGGCAAAACTATATTAAGCTTTCAAGTAAAAAAAAAACAACTTGTGGACGATGGATGGTTGAACCTCCATGCTATCAATACTGGAGTACAGTGGACATGAGAGTCATACAGAGGGACGCAGACAAAAAGTCAATTTGTTCAGAGCGCCGCACAAAAGGGGCCAGTTGCTGAGCAGAGAGAGGCCCCCGTACTTGAAGGGGCTCGTCGGTGATGCATGTGTCTTTGCCCGCAAGTGTCCCGTGGAGCGGCTGGCTGGTCATTGTTTATCTGCTTTTCCAGCTTCAAGAGGGGAACTAATTAAGCCGTGTCTGCAGGTGGGCCGAGACTGGTCTGGGACTGGTCTAAGACGGGACGGAACAGACGAGAGAGAGAGAGAGAGGGAGGAGGTGGAGGATGTGTGAAACAGGAAAAAGGGCATCTGCTGCGGGTCATTACGTTTTCAGGCGCAAGACGGAAGAGATTAGGAAGTCAAATATACGGTGTTTCGAGCGAGGGTGGGGAATCTGGAAGTAAATAAGTAGCTTTATATTTTTTTTTTGTGAAATGTGTCTGTAAATGTCTTGGTTGAGGTTTGGGAAAAATGAGCTATTACAGTGCAGAAACAGTGCAGAAATATAACTTCTGCTCATGAAATGTTGCACAATTTGAAGCAAAATAGCTGATATTCAACCTTGGCAAGTTTCCAAAGCAACTGTTGGGCCTTTAACCTTTTTTGTACAACAGCTTTTGTACAAAATGCGCTGTTTTATTGTTTGGTTTTCTAGCATTGATGCTTGTTAAATCAATAATCTTGCGAAGACAATAGATATATATATATATATATATATATATATATATATATATCTTTTTTTAGCTCAAACTGTAGCTAAAATCAAACTTGTCATGTGATCACTAGCCAAAAAACCTTTCATTAAGCTGTACTAATGTTGTGTTTGTATGTAATTGTTACCTGCCTACAGACTGTACATTAGTTTTGTAGCTCATGTCCCTATCAAACAATTAAACAACCGCGCACACACACACACACACAAAAAAAACAATAAATAAAAACATTTGCCATTTACAATTTGAAGTAAAATTGTAAACAAAGGTGCAACATCACTTTTAGACTTTTTAGACAACTGCAAAAACAGGGAAACTCCTCCTGAGCAGATAATTTTAACACCACATACTATCACCATACGCTTGTTGCCATGGAGATAGCAAAAACTCCAAACAAGCAGATGACCCCTAACCAGTCTAGCGCCACCTAGTGCCTTCGCTCCATTTCATTTCACTCCAGAAACTAGGACTGTGACTGTTTGTAGTTTCGTAAGTCTGTCGTTAAAGTATAGCTGCCGGAAATTTAGATTCAAATATCACTTTTTTCAAATGCGATGGTGCCGCTCTAGCCTGATGTATCAGCCTCTTTCATTAAACTTCATGGAAGCAGCAACAATCACCAACGTCCATGTTTACTTCCTAGACTACAGCTGATGTGTTGGTCACAGTACATGCATAACGCCCGATAACGAACAAACAGCAGACATTGATTAATGCGAAAGAGAAGAAGAACCCGCCCACCATAAAACAAACAAGCTCTAATGCTGAGACGTCAGACAGTTTCCAAATACATCAGGCTAGGTGACTCCGCAGGCCAAGGTAAAATACTTAAAAATGTGATTCCTCTTTCCAAAAAATAGAAAAAGTAATTGAACGATAATCAATTAAAGCAATGTAGAACATTCCAGGCAAAGCAAGCTCTATGAAGACAATCAGCAGAAAGGAACATTATAATCACAATATGTAAGTCATTGTACAATTTTTGGCAAACGAAATGAAAGACGCTCATTGAACTAAAGAAATGCTTTTTTTAGATTTCATTTTTTTCTTATAAAATGCAGCCAACAAGCCTTTGGGAAATATAGTATATAACAAAAACCTACAAAAAAGTCTAAAGTTATTCATAATAGTGACTACGTAGCTCCATCAAGAGCTTTTGATTAAAATATTGTAATGTGTCCACGACCAATCCCATACTCAGATCTAGATGTCAATAGTACTAACAAATAAATATTGCTGTTTTCTTGCTAAATTGAATCAATTACAAACACAGCATTCATAATTTTGTCTTTTGGAACTGGATAAAATCAAGTTTCGTAATTTTGCATGACTTGAGAAAAGGCTGACATCAAACTAGTCTAACCTTGGTAATCGTCTTGGAGAAAGATAACCCAATCACCATCCATCAGCTAAACAGGGGCTTCCTCTGTTTGGGGGCAGTTTGAAGTGAGTTTGAAACATTTACGTGTTCCTCGAGAGGCCGCAGATCTGGCCGCTTTGGACTGGACTTATTTGCAGTTTGTTATGATTTTATCCACTAAATCCTGGAGACAAGTGCACGCAGCGTGACAGCCCACAGGAGGTCCACTGAGAGCCCTGCACCAAAACACAATCAATGAGCTAAATCAGGCCTGACTGTTTGGACTTGTGTCAGGAGAAGTGTGTTTGTGCTTCGGTTGGGGCCAGATGATTGCGTGCAGGCGCTACATGCACCACTTCCTCTGCAGCTATAACTCCACAGTCCACGCAAAGACAGTAATGCTGATTTAGGACATTATTTTGGGAGGTCACTTGCATTTAACCCATCTCAGTGTTGTAAGTTTGCTGTACAACTTGCAAGCATAAAAATAAGTTGTATGTTTAATGATGCATAAAAAGTTATTCCACAGTAACATTTTCTCCTTTCAAAACAAGGGTCAGTGATAAGCTTTCACCGATACAAATGGGAAACTACAAAATCTATTATCAAAAATAGATAGCAATTTCAGCAAATATTAAGACTACAAACTTTAATTTTTTTTTTTTACGTTTTTAAAATACAAACTGTACATGTGCGGTGAGGTTTACAGCTGATGAGGCACTATGCAGAACAGATCTGGTTGCTTACTTACTAAATTTCCATACATGTGAAACTTTTCCATTACAGAAGCACATAATCTCATGAGAGTATTTTTTTCAATAAAAAAGCGGAGAAAAAAAATAAAATAAATACCAATGCGAGTTTTGATCCGGCGACTCTTTGCACTGCACACAACCTGCTTACCCATGTGAGCCAAACAGCCAATAACATCAAAAATGTGAGACCTTATGACCGCTAACTCTACTGTATTTGTGAACAAGTTAAACAACTTTTGTGAAAAAAATAACTAACTAAATTTTCCCATGATACGATATTGCAAACAAAAACAATTTAATAAATTCAGTTAATTTTAAAAGTAAAGTTTTAATAAATAAAGCGTTTTCTTCCTATCTAAAACATTGATTTTACTTTATAGTGATTAGTAATAGTTTTTGATACATAAAATTATTTGGATTTAAATAGTTTATGTCCATCACTGTGGCACCTGAGGTTCCTCCAGCATCTTCCAACCAAGCACCTTCCGGGCCAAACTTGCCTGGAAAAGCCAGACAATATATTAAAAATATATCGTCTGTAAAAAAAAAATATATCTAGAACTCTCGCGACACTGGAGCAGGGCGAAATGTTTGCCTGAGCCCACAACCGCTCTCAGGAGAAGGATTTCAGACATGATTCTATGAATATGTGATACATCCATCTGGTCCTATACTTTAAAAGGAGAACTTCATAAAATGTCGAAAAAACCGCAGTCTCCTCCGAGCACGCGCTCCGCCGCCAAGCAAACAGGTGAAGTAAAAGGAGCTGGTGCCGTGGATACATTTACCGCCATGCAAGAATCACTGGCTACAGCTATGAGTGAGATGAAAAAGGTCAGTGATTTGGTGGAAAGACTGAGACAGGACGCAAAAGAAGTTAAGGAAGCCCAAAACAAAAATATATCGTCTGGCCGCCTTGTCTCTGTTTCGGATTTCTGTAGTTGTTATTGACAGATTAATTAGCCAATCAGAGACACGCATCTTCTGCCGTGTAAAAAACAACATGGCTGCTCCCGACGAAAAAATACATGAAAAAAATATCACATGGAACTAAAAAAAACATCACGGATTTCTGCAGAATCAATGAGCGAAGCAAAAAATTATTTTAATGTGAGTTGAGTGAAGTTAAATTTTGGTCTAAATGACAGATGACCAATCAGCTCCTTTGTTTCATCTGCGTCACACTAATAAGCCAACCTGATCGCCCAGTACAGGCGGAGGGCGTGGTGACCAGACCCACTCTAAGCAGTTTGCTGAAGTGTGGGTTCTGGATCCCAGGCAATGGCCAAACATGCTTAGCTTCTGAGGGGATCAGGCTTTGGCAAGCTACACTATCACTTACTGAACTGAGGCGTTGGCACTGCTTTCTGTGCAATATGTAAATCTTTGCATTTACATAATTTTTAGGCATTAGGTATTCAGGCAGTGTCATTATTAGTCTAATTATATGTGTAGTATTTAATGACAATGAAAAATGATTAAATCTGACTAAAAAATATAAAAACTTTACTTTTAATATGGGCCAGAATAAGACAAAGCACTAAAAAAAAAAAAAATTTATTCCCGTTTTGTGGAGAAACAGTGAGTACCGTGTACAGGTGTGATCAAGGCGAGCCACAGCGAGGTAGACAATTTTGAACGACAAAACTCATCAGAAATGATCAAATAGCACAAGACCACAATATTGGACAACTAAAAACACATTATTGTCTATATGATCTATTTTCCTGGGTATCGAAATAGAGTATGACATTTTAGTATTATCACGCGCAAAAATCACTACAACTTACACTTGGCCTTTGAGAATGTACTAGAACTTGTGAGCTTCATTAAAGAGACTCAAGTTTTTTTTTTTTTTACAATAAAGTAACTTAAAATCAATTTCTCTACCACATTCCTCTTGATAGTTTATCCATTCAGGTGAAAATTAATCCACAATGTCCTGTTAGGTAAGTGAGCAAAAAATGTAGACTGAATTAATTCTGTTTGTTTACATCTTTAAGGACGCAAAAATCGTGTAGGCTATAGCATCTTTAATATGGGTTTTGAAATCTTAGCTTAACATTATTAACATTGTCATTCTTACTAGACACTGGCAATTTGAGTATTGAGTTTGAAGCGGAAAGAGAGTCGTTTACAGTAAGCAGATTTGTAAATATGTTTAGAGTGCAAAAAGTTATATGTTTAAAAATAGTCAACAAAAATTAATCCTGATTTGAATCCTTAGCACATTTCTTTCAGTCCAGTTGTGTCCAGCGCTAAGACAGATCTATATTTACTTGGTGTCCTGAGGCGCTGTGGGTGGAACAGTGTTTTTGCCCTGATGGGAAGCCAAATGACGGCGCTGTCCTTGATGGCGTGACACCAGGGGCAAAACAAAGCAGCTGTTATGGGGAGGGGCCCGGACTGCACCAGCTGACATGTGCCACAGCAGCCGGACAAATCCAACACACACACACACACACACACACACGCGCAGACAGAGATTATAGACATTCTCATATCTCCAACTCATGACGTACCAAAATCCCAACTGGAAATGTTACTGAAAATCCTCTGGTTTTCCAATAACAACTGAAAAAACACACTTGTGAGTTGTAATACAAATGTATAAATAGCTACCATTTTAGCTATTTTTATCAATGCCATAACAAAAAATAAAAGCTTGCTAATGAAGGAATTATAAATATACAGTTATTTGTGTGATCAAATCTGATATTAACTCTTGGATGTGTCAGCAACAGCACTGCACTCATGTTTAATGTGTGTTCTCTATGTTTGTGTATACTGTATTTGCATTTCTGTATTTCTCTTGCGTATGTTCAAAACCCCTATAGGTACAAGTGCTGTGAATTACCTTCAGCTATAAGCACAATGATGCATGTATGGGACAGCTGTGTTATAGTTAGTCAATGTTTTTTTATATCTGTCTCATAAATAGGTTCTGTTCACATTATATTGTAAAGCTCTAGAATAGGGGTTTCTAAATATTTCATGCTGAGAAGCCCAAAATATCCATGACAGCAACTCGTGACCATCAAGGCAAAATTAAATGTTGGAATAATTCCAAGATGTAAAACAGAACAGAAAGATTTATTGTCACTGTCACAAAGTACAATGAAATTAGTTTGGAGTGAGCCCCCGTGCTGCTGCACCTTTTGAGCGCCGCCACTCGCTCTACTGAACATGAAAAGCAAAGAAAACATATTGTATGAATGATTTAATACTATATACTGAGGCCCTCTTTCAGGTCAAGTTCATTTTGTGGCCAAGGAAGCCCACTGACAGTATTAACCTAACTTTATTTTAAGTCAAAAAGTTACACCGTGCACCTTTAAGTTTCCATTGAACCACTGAAGTTGCTTAGTTCTGCTTTAAAAAGTTGTCAGAATTTTATGGTAAAATTTAATGATCTGTCAGCACAAAAAAAACAACATACTACTAAAACAAGTGTCAATCATAAATCAGAATCTGGTAAATAGAACAAAATGTGATCATCTGAATATTTTTAGCCATATCTGAACGGATCCAAACAAAAAACTAGTAAAACACAGCTACTCGGTGTTACAAGTGTCTTTCCTCTCATTTTGATCCTCTGCTCAAACTACAAACAAATGCTATGATTGTATCTACAGAGGTCGTCGCTTCCATACAAATGCTGACAAGCCAAACCAATCCTTTCCTATCAACCCCGCTTCGTGCCACAAATCAAACAAGCAGTCGTTAATACTAATTGTCTTATGTAAGTGTGAGACAGGACATTTGGTACTTCAACAAGTCTGACAACCTTTGGAGAGGGATTTGTTGACATTTCCCACCACCGCTGAAAGAATAATCCTCTTTTATAACTTTAACCTGATATGGCCCTGGTTCTTGAGAGTTTCTTTAGCCCGCAAGAGAGTTCAACAAAACAACTCGATTAAAAAAAACTGGAGGAGCTGGAGAGTGCCATCACAAAAGGCACCGGCGCACTATGACAAGTGGGAGAAATCAGCATTATGTACGAGAGAGCCGGGGTCAGCGCGGAGTGATGGATGAGGAGGAGGAGGCGGGACTTACTGTCTGTTGTCCGTGACGACCGGCATCGCCATGTCGTCGCTCATGCAGTCCAGCTCGTCTGTGAGGCTGTTGGCTCGGGAGATATCGATGGACATGCTGTTGTCCAGGTTCTTCTTCACTGTGAGACAATGGAATACAGCAGGGTCAAAACTGAAGTCTTTTTCTTGAGCAAGACAAAAGAGAAATGTTGAAGGAGCGTTCAGCTACACATTTATATTTAGTCTAGTCACTTTTAAAATTAAAAGTCTACTTATTCAATTCTGTAATATTAGAGGCATTTTTTTTTTTAGATTTCTGACAAATAATTTCAAAATAGGCCTATTTGATGTCGTTATTTGTTCATCTAGGTCTCATTAGTATTTGTGGTCAGGTCATGGAGGCATCACTGTGAGAAGGGACTCCCAGGTTTCTATCTCTGAAAACACTTTTTCCAACTGTTCCTCGTGTCAAACTAAAGGCCCAGGGGCCAAATGCGGCCCCCACATTATTTTTTTCGACCCTCAAGGTCTTAGATGAATCGTATATTAGTTTAGCAAAATTATTTGATTTTGTAAGTAATTGTTAACACAAATGCAGATGTAATGCAGAATGTCAATTTAATAAATCAAATACAGAGACTAGTTTGTACTTTGTCAAAGATAGTATAGGTTAATTTTAGAAACAATTAGTCCTTCGAGCACAACCACGATGCTAATGTGGCCCTTTGTCAAAAAAAGTTCGACATCTCTGCACTAGAAGAACAAAGCCCTCTTGCATATCCTGGTCTAAAGATGTTTCCTATGACAATTACTAATTATTGGTTTTATTGTATTTACATTTTGACCACCTGCAATAGAAATCTTAAACCAAAATATTACATTGTTTCTAACCTTTTAAAGACAAATTTCAAAGAACTGCACAATAAATCATTTCAGTAGACAAATATGCTTTTGCTTAAGTCACATTATGTTCGATCCCATGAAAAGCACGAGTTTTATGCATAACTGCTATAAATGCAGATGCTTAGTGCAAATATATGAGTAATTACTGGCATACTCCTTAAAAGAGGTGAAATTTAAGATATATTAAGAAGATGTTTTTAAGACCACAAAATATACAAATTAAGACCTTAAGACTTTTGCTAAATTTCTAAAAAAGAAAGCAATTTATGGAGCAACCGAGCATTCCATTTATTGATCGATATGATAGTGAGTTCTGTAAGCAGGGTGGGCCACCCTGCTTACATCATGGTAAAAGAAACACTGTTATTGAGAATTTTCCAACAAAGCTGCAGTAGTGTAAAAGAAATCAGAAAATCTGACAGAAATTGCTTCATAGAAAATGTATGACCTTTTTAACATTTTATGGTCTTAAATTCAAACTTCTGTATTTAAGACTTTTTTAGACTTTTCCAGACTGACCTGGCAGAGACCCTAAGACTTTTACTTCAGCTGGAGTAACTATGCTGCCGTAAACTTCCTTGGCTACTACCACCTCTGTGTATGTATCACAGGACACATGAGGCAGTATAAATAAAATGGACTGTAGAGTAGATCCCACAGAGAGAGTGAAAGTACCTGGAGATGAAGGGCAGCTCAGAGTGAAAGATGACCAAGAGTGGAGTGGAGGGCCTGAAGTCATGCAAACAAAAGAAAAAAGAAAAATAAGAAACTTAAATATAAGAAGAAAACAAGCGTTTGAGGAAATGTTAGCAATAGCATGAAAAAATCGAATCACATAGTAGTATTAGTATTAGTAAAACTACAATGTGATTATTATAAGAAGAAAAACTACATTTGAATAAAACTTATCTTAATGTGGATTATCTTGAGCAACTGTTTGACTTTTTTTTTTCTTTCAGAGTTCAGACAGTGGCCTATCAGAGGCAAACCAAAACAAAAGCAGACTTTATAAACACTACCTTCCTCTGGTTCACTCTCCCATAAAAACTGTGCACATGACAGACACTCACACTTCATCTGTGTTCCCTTGTTTTATACTCAACGTCCATGGATCATTTCTCATTCTCATTTTACCAAGTTGTTGTTTTTAATCAAGGGCTTAAGCAGGCACAAACTTTATAAATATGTTTGCTATATCCTGGCATCAACAGAGGAAAATATCAAAAGTACATTAGGCCAGTCCAAAAAACTTCAGTGGGCTATGTCACTTTTCTAAGATCTGCCATATTTGTTTGAAATGTTAAACTATGAGCAGAGTTTACTTGTGAAGTAATCTGTAATCCTGATGACATCACTTGTTTGTCTCCATGAATGGTTTTAATGTTTGGATATTAAATCTCTATGGAGACAAACAGGATATGTACTCTCTAGTTACTATAATGGACGCGTGTGTTATTTATTAACATATACATGCATTATACTTGATGGTGATGATGATATATTTTCTCAAAAATACTTCGTGGTTAGAAAAAAAAGTGATTGAAAAAGTGATTCCCATCTCAGCTGGACTTTCTTGGTTAAATAGAGGTCAATTAAGACCTTGTCCACTCAGGCGCTCAGCACAAATATTTGTTCTAAACCCCACATTGTCCACACAAAGTTTCAGGACAATGAAAATGAATATTTCTGAAACCAGGTCCCAGAGTGAAAAGATTTTAAATCTACGTAATTTTTCACGTTTCTTTTTGTGATTTATAAAAGACAACTTGACAAAGAAATAAGCAATTTAATACCAAATTTTTCAACTTTGTGTCTTTAAAAGGAACCCCGAGAATTTTTTAATGTTTGTTTTCGAGTTTTCCTTAATCATCAAAGATATAAATACACACGAAAATAATCTGAAAAATCTACCGATTAAACTTTTAAGAAATATATTTTCACGGAAGACGCCATCATTGTTTACAACACAGTGCATTGTAGTATGACGTCGAATCGTGTAACTTATGAAAGCTTACCGCATTCTCCTTGTAGACGAAATCACAACTGTACCATTTTACAGTACTGACGCTCCTGTTAACCAGATCAACGCAACTCAGCACGACTGAAAGTTTCTGCGTCATCAAATGAGGAAGTTGTTGTAAACCACGTCAGACTTTTATATGATGTTCACTGCCAAAATCTGCCGTCTTATCGCTCCTGCCATAAACCACAGAAGACAGGGAAAAATACATTAAATGCACTACAATCTCCTTAAATCTATTTTTGAAGCTTTGTCAAAAAAAAGCATAAAAAAGCACAAAGCATAAATTCACTTTCTGTGTCTCTTCTGTAGGTTTAGATCCACGTTGTTCATTCAGTATTTAAAAGAATTCTCCGCTAAGTTTCTGTTTAAATTCAGCAACTTTTCTGTTAATGCTCAGTGTCAAGTCTTCCTCTAGTTTCGTGACTTTTTGTGTCAGTGTCACAGTGCCACATTCTGGTCAACAACAGGCATTACAAAGGCTTCAGGCTGGTTTAAAAATTCATGTGGACTCTCACAAATCCTAAGACAGCTCCAAGTTTATGCAATTTGTTTTTTAAAATGATCATCGTTTTAGCTTTGTGTGGACAAGGCCTAAGATAATAAATTCCAAGTCGTAAAATAAGAAACTTATAGTCTGTTGTCAGCTTTTAGCATTTTTTTTTACACACTGTAACGTCTATTTATACAACGCATTGGTTAATATTACAGTAGATGCATTATGTATACTGGAAAAAATGTACAGCACATAAATATTTATTTTTGGTCAGCAGGAATAAGCTAGTACTAACTTGTGCCAATTTAGTTTTTTTTTTTTTTTGCTTAATCAGTTTAAAATATTAGGACATCATCAACTGCGTTTAGTGCAAAATTATTGTATTTTTACGCTGTTAAGTCTGCATTTAATCCCAATGATTTGAGGCTAAATTGTTCCAAAATCCAAAAGAGAGAAAGCCCACTTTGAAAGCTACTACCTCCCACAAATAGTTTTGCACTGTCCAAGTCCACTTCAAAACAAACCCAGTGGAAACATGGCAATAATACACCTTTAAAAACGTGTCTAAAGGAAGATTCGGGTATTTTGTTTCTTCCAGACAGGACTTGGATGAAGCCAGACAGATAAATGAGCTCTAATCTGTTCATTGACTACACCACACAATGAGCAGTTTATTTCTGACCAGTGAAGCTCCACAATAAACGCTTATCAGCCTCACATCTCCCTCCCACACTCGCTTTGTCCTGTCCTGTCCTGTTCCAGCCTGCGTGCCCGTGGTCCCGTGCCAGCCCTGGTTCTGGACCCGGTTCCGTGAACTTGGCAGAAGAACCAGCGCTAGAGTCCCAGTCTGGCTCTCGTTTGGTCCGGTCTGGGACAAAAGCCCAGTCACACAGTCTAATTGAAATACTGTCTGGAGCACATTTAAAGGCTGGTTAGCTAATGATTAACTCGATGTGCTTTGAATGGAGGGAAAGAAGTTATACATTGGTCAACTTTTGGCTTTTTAAGGGTGTGATAGCTTTTTTTACCCAGTGAGATCTTATCATGTTACATCGAAACACGCCTGTAACATATAGCATTTAGTTTTGTTAAATTGTGTGTAGGAGTCTCACCTGTTTGTCGGAACATTCTGGTTAATCCTGCAAAAACAGGGAGGAAAAAAAACATTGTTAAAATATGTTATTTTCTTAAATTTTTCAATTCAGGAAGACACTTGAAACTGAGTGCTTTCTGAGGCTGAGAGAGAGATGACTTCCTAAACATGGAACAAGCCTAAAAATTAGAAACTTTACTTTTTTTCTCTCTCTTTTTTGTGAATCTTTGTACATAAACATCTAAGAACATATCACACTGCAATTCAGGTCGGGATTTTGTCGGGACGGAGAAACTGCATTTGCTGTATTTGTTACTTAGTTCCATTTTGAACATTACTAAAACATGATTCATTTTAAATTACTACTTCCTTTTACAATAAAAAAAATGTGAAAGCGAAGTCAAGCAAAAAGGAAAAAAAATGAATGAAATAAAATATTGAAAAAACATGTACAGTAAGCATTTGCACAAAATAGGAAGACACAAATGAATTATAATGCATCGGAAATGATTAAAAAGATCATGTGTTTCTTTTTTTTTTCCTGTGGTTATTGACAAATTTTATGCGCAACCTTACAAAGGGTGGGATAATGTAAGTAATTTTTCTAAACACAAATATTTTTTTCTTTGGCAAACACAGTTAAAGGTCCTATATTACACAAAAATTACTTTTTTGAGGATTTAGAATGTTGTTTTCTCAGCCAAAACATACTCAGAGTTGTGTCTTGCTTCATTCACAAATGTCTGAGTAATGCTGCTTTCTACTTGTCCAAAGCTGAAAATGCTTTGTTCCACCTTGTGATGTCATTAAGTGGTAGAAGTATAGTTAACTGCTTACTAGCCTAAATTGAAGCAGTTTACTGTACAATCCTGTCATATTCAAATAACTAGACCGCCTTAAGTTGTTGTATATTTAGTGTTTTTTTTTTTTTTGTTTTGTTCAGTACGGATTGCCTCAGAAAGTTTTGCTAATTCTGAAGTTAATCCAGTGGCAAAAGTTTAAAAGAGGCTAAAACAACAGCTGTAGCTCATAATTTGAACAATTAAGGGACTGAAATTATGCAAATGATTCTTGTGAAAGTGAATGAGATAGAAAAGCACAGTAAAACACAATTGATATTACCACATAGTGACATCACAAGGTGGAATGCAGTGTTTTTAAGTGAAAAACTTTCAATAAACATGCAGGGTTTCAGCCTTAAACAAGTGAGATTGCAACAAGGCACTACTTTAGATGTGTTTATGGTGAAGAAATAGCATTGTAACATGGATTAAAAAATTGCATTATATGAGCCCTTAAATAATTTTAGCTATAAGTGTAGGTGTATTTCTGGAAATGCCACGTTCATGTTAAGTCTGAGGTTAACGTCCTTCTACCTTTTATGATCGCACACTTGGACAGGAAAAACCCATTAAGTCTGTTTATGAACCCGAAGTCTAGGTCAGTTTATTTGCCCCGACTGGCTTTTAAAAACAGGAAGTCAAAGCCAGTGATCTGAACCTATTTTAAGCAAAGGTGTCAACCCAAGTTACAAGTCTGGCCTGACCTGTTTGAACCTATGTGCTTACTGGAGTCTCTTTATGTATTTGAGCGACCTAAAAAAAATAAACTTTTGTATTTGTAGTCTTAAAAGCTCAAAGTCTTTTCTGGTTTAAGCCGCTTGCATCTCTGTGGGTAACGTGGGACTAGTGAAGTCGTAAAGAGCTTGTAACCGTGACCTCTAATTACTGCTCAGACTGTAATGGCTTCAGCTGCCTTTTGAAAAACACCTGGCAGCCATCTTGGGTTTGGGAGGACGCAGGACAAATCTGATCTTAAAGGGTAAGAAGGAATACATGAAGTACTAGGCTTTGTCAGAATAGTCAGCCATTTCAAGCTACAGGCAAGTAGAAGTGAGATATTGCTTAAAACTGGTCTGGTGATTATTTATGGCCCTAAAAACAGCACAGAAAATGTTATTTTTTTTATGGATGACTAAGCTAGCATGAATTAAGGTGGGCTGCACAATTTGGAAACATTTGATTGACTGACTCTGTTTAAAATAAAAATAAAAAGAAATATGAGGTCATAAACTATAAAAAGAAATGTGTTTTCAATGGACAAGACTGGAAACAGTGTTGTTTTGTGAAAAGAATCAAAATACAAAATTCCAGCCTTTTCCGAATTGCGTCATTAAAGAGATTATGCAAAAAAAAATTATAATAAAATAACTTAAAATCAAATTCCCTCTAGCACAGATATCTTGTTTACGCTTCTTTTCAGGTAGAAATTATGCTGCGTTCCAGGCAACTGGGAACTGGGATATTTCCCACTTGAGAATAGTTCCCAGTTCAGAGAGTTCCAATCAACTCGTGTGAAAACATTATGACTGATGCTAACCTTTAGGCTAAACAAAAGTAACACTAAAAAAACTGTAAACAATGTTTACATTGTTTTTGTGCCAGTTAAACCCCCAGATTCATTTACTGTGGTGATTGTTTATCTTATATGAGAAGTGGGACTTCCTTGACCAGGTCCCAGTTCACAAGTGGTATTCACCAGTTTGAGTGGCGTTCCAGCGCATTTTTACAATGGGAAGTCGAAAAGATTCCAGTTCCTAGTTGCCTGGACTGCACATTAGTCCTCAATGTCCTGTCTACTTCACAGTAGTGGAGTAGTTTGTCTGTTGTTGATTTGTTAGCATTGTGGCTATTGGCTGCTAGCATACCAGCAGGTTTTGCTAACAGCTGTGTAAAAAGCTTAAAACACACAGTGATAAGCAATGTGGAGGCTCAGAATGCATTATGTAACAGAGTAAAAAATATACTGAATTAAGAAGTCTAAAATTATTTATTTCTGTTTTTTTTTTTAAGTAAGCAAGAATCGAATATTGTATCTTTAATGTTGCTATTTCAATTCAATTAGGCCCTAATTAATCTTTTAGATTTAATTTCAGGTATTTTTAATGTGTGAACAATGTAAATCAAATGTACATGCAAATTTTGTATAACCTTTATTTTTACACAATTTTTACACCTTCTTGAACCACTGAAGCACTAATTTTTTCTTCACTTTGTATAACCTTTGTCCTTAAATTTGGGAGTAAAAGTGAAGTAGTGTGTAGCATATTAGGTTAATATCATTACTCAAAGGGCTTTGGGGAACTGTTTTTAACTACACTTGTTCCATTGTTAGACTGTCATCAATCTTCCACCACACAAGTCCCTTTTTTGCACTAAAAGTTTAACTAAGCTTTAATCTGTGTTTTTTTTTTTTAACCAATTCAACTTAAAAATGACTTGTCATAACCACAGCAAGTAGATGTAAGAAGAAAGAAGAATGTAAAAGAAAATGCGTGATACCCTCGACCGCTCCTCTGGGCTCCTCGAGGAAAAACGAAACGTCTTTCTTCTCCATAGAGTCATCGATGTGGTCGTATGTGATCTGAGGGATGGACACTGCTCTCTCCGATGGGGCCCCCATAGAGCCATTGCCACGAGGCTTTAACCGCCTTTTGGTGCCTCTTTTCTGGATGACAAAAGAAGGAATAAAACCGTTAAATCAACATATTTGACTAGGATCACAGATTAAAGGGTAAAAAGGTAAACCAGATACATAACTAAATATGAGGAGAGCCTTCTAGATGCAACTCTCAGACGTGGGAGCAGTCTTGCTTGTGACCCTATGACCTGGATTAGTTTGCCGGCCTGGGAGGCACAGAGCAGTGACTCACACCAAGAAGGTCTCAGTTTGATTCCCCGTTGGATGTGCTCTTCCTGTGTGGGATATGCTCCCCCTTTTCCGATAGGTTCATTCTATCAACTTAAAACATAGGCTAATCCTCGTCTGGCTAAATAATGATGACTAAGATATAGCCTACATGCCAGGAAAAACAGAAAAGTGACCTTGTTCAAAACACTCATTTTAGTTCAGTAAATATTGTAAAGGTAAACTACTATGTCTACACTACAGACCAGCAGGTATTTTTTTTGCTTAGTTCCGTGAATTAAAATGAAAGTAGTTTCTTGCAGGTTCAATGTGTATTTTAGGGCTGGCTATGCGGTCGTGGAACAAGCACCGTTTGTCTTTTCCTTTCTTCTGTGCATGTGCTTGTGCGAAATGGGTTATGCACTCTCTCGTCTCCTATCACACTCTTGTGCCAACCTTGCGTGCCACGCATGCAACCGTTTGTTTTACTCTGAACGATCTCTCGTTCATATTAATCAGCTTGTTCTGTGAGTTAAATACAACACCTAACGAATGAAGTGCTCCTTTAAGACCTAACGTAACTAAGGAGCACTTCATTAACCTGTAATAGGACCAACACTAGCTATGTTTAGTCTATTTTCAACATAAAATATTAACAAATCAATAAAAAGGCTTTGGTGTAAAACATTAAACCGATTTAAGCTGATTGTAGAAAGCCTTATTATTTTGTAGATCTGTCAAGTATATGAATAATGTTAATTTATGTCTAAATTAACCATTTAAAGCATCAAAATTAGAAAAATAATGTCATAAGTCGCAATTAACAGGGGTATGCATCGCGATAGATTTTTTGCCAATGTGCAAATAACTAATTTATTATTTTTGACCGATTCCCGGCCCTAGTTTATTTGTGTTGCAGTTCCAAAAATCTTGAAATCAATTGCTCAAAGTAATTGAGATGTTACTTAAGTATAAAGTATTAAGTATTCAGCACATGTTTATTATAAACTATAGCTGCACAGTTCTGGTACTGTTGTGTTCACACCTACTCAGTACTTTGACCTGCACATCGTGAGACAAAGTGGACTGGTTTTGGTGGAATTGAAGCCTTTTTCGTAGTTAGCGAGTATAGCAGCTAATTTGGGCCCAGTTCCATATTTGAAAATCTGAGTGCTGTGTCATGGCAACCACAGAACCAATCAGGAGCCAGGTGTGGAAGGTACGGCTCTTTCCCATTGTTTGGCACCTGATTGGTCATTTATTATTGTTCATTTTTTGATTTACAAAAGGCATGGTGGAAAAAGGCATGACATTGTCCTCTGTTTTATGCAATCTATGGTCAGACAAACATTAGAAGTTGAATTTCAAATAGGATCCTTTGTGTAGATATAGTATATGTTTTGTAAAAAGCCAGACTTTGAATAATTAAGGACAGTTTGTTTGAGGTCACTGTTCTGCACATGTTCCTCCCAAACTTTCTGTATTATCTAAACAGTGATTAAAAGGCTGCCAATTCCCACACTAATTATGCCACTTTATGAGGATGGGCTTTATATCAAATTATTGGATCAAATTTGAATGTGCTGTAGGTTATGTGCCAGCAATTAATTACAAATGCCTGCAGTTTTATCGCTCATTATGGGAGTCGTGGGAATGAAATGAACAAAAAGTGAACTTAGATTGCCCTAAAAAAAAATCTTTATAGTTAGAATGAAAAAAGTTATACCTAGGAATTGGAGTACTATAAAGTCACATGCAGACAGAGAAAAGAGCGGAAGAAAGCCTTGTTCTGCCGATGCATGGAGGGTTCAGCGCTACACAAAGATTTTTTTGTTGTTCTTGGACTAGACAAAGGTTTACTCCCATGAGAAAGGCGGCGGTGACATCATCTCCACTGACTGGCTCTTTGTCCGGCCCAAACAAAAGCCCGGAGTCATCCTGGAACTGCGGCCGCGGGGTGCAACCGTGGCTTACGTCATGTGTGTGAACGTCTGGGAAATTTATTCAGGTGGACTTTGATGTACGGGGTTATAATGCTATTGTAACTGAACGGAATATGTAAATTGTTTTTAGCTTTGCACAATGTATGGGCCTCAGGTGGTTCTTGAGCTTTTAATGTCAAAAGCTAAATTTGACTATGACTTTAATTAAGTACATTTTACTAAAATCAATCATTATGAGTCACTGTGATATTTGATCATGCCGTTTAAGCTTTGAATTGCAAAACATTGCTCAGGAAGTGTGTGTACATAGTGATAAATAAATGTATAATAGGCAGAGCAATGAGCTATCTATATCTCTTTATGGAAAAAATGGTAAATGGTCTTCATGTATTTATTTATGAAGCCGTCCTAGCTTCATACAACCTTCGGACCACCTTGGGTCACATCTGACTGGATCTCTCCCTTCCACTGGATTAGTTTTCTTTGAGGTTACTCTTTTTTCACTAGGTTTTTGGAGTTTTTCCTTTCAGAGAAGAAGGGTCTAAAGACAGGGGATGCATGAGACAATTATCCATTTGCCTGTTTTTGTTTTTGGACAATCTGCTTCTGTATTTCTGAATAATGATCGTGTCTGACTTTCTAATGACCGAAGGCTGTTTCAGAGCTCAATTTTCAAACAATTTGTTGCTAAATCTGGTGAAGTCCTCAGAGGGAACTGATTATACTATCTTACAATACATACAATACAAAAATAAATTAACTGACATTTTTTGCATTCTCTGTACTCTAGAGGATCCTGCAGCTTGTGCAAATGCAACAGCATGGCTTTTACCTGGTACTTGAAGCCATGAGCACACTTCTTTCATTCAAGCTCAGAACTTTCTTGCGACTGCACCCTGACTTTACCTAATGGATTCTCAAGATATTTGTGATTGTCATTAAATCTTAAGAAAACATCTGGACAGACCCCCACTGTATCATCGGCCAAACCAATCACAGTGCAGCAATGGACCAATCACAATGGAGCAATATGATTTGGGCAGAAACACAAATTGCACCAAACACAGTGGCACCAATGGTCTATAATGGCAGACTTACGCACTATTTTGTACGTAATTTGGATGGTAAAATTACGTGCTTTTCTCTCAACTGGATTTAACAAAAAAACTATTTTTTTTTTCTTCTGCTTCCACCTGTAGCGCTTTGACCAATCAGATTCAAATTCATCCAGTGTTTCATTTTTTCCAAAGGCTTTCAGTGGCTGTCTATTCAGATTGTGTAAAACATATACAAACACACAAACTGCAAGATTTTGTTTACTAATTGTTCAAAGAAAAGAGGTCTTAATCTAGATTGAAAGTAGAATGTTAAATAACAATAACTTACTGGTAAGTTGAGTTTGATGTTTGACCTGATGTTTGGACTAGAGCCGTCTGAGTCCACTGTGTTCACTGCCTCTGGTGTCAGGACGTACATTTTCCAAGTTGAAGTTCCACCACCAGGTTTTTCAATGGAATAGCATCTCCAAAGAGTCTGAGATAAACATTTAAATTGATTTAGAAATGAATTCAGGAAGGACAAAAAGGAAAAAAAAAATTTAAAACAGAAACCTGGATAAGTGAGGCTGCAGCTGGAATCTGTCTGTTGAAGTGTTTCTGTCTCTGCTTTTGCTGAACTTTCAGAGCAAAACCTGAGCCCAAGATTCCCTGAGATTGAAAGACATTTTTAGTAGAGAAAGTCAACATTTGAAATAAACTTAACTGTGTAAAAAAAACATTTACAGCAGGGAGTGCGAAGAAGGAGATGGCAAACACACTGAAACATGAAGCAATTGCTTTGCCAATCCATGTTTGAGGAATCTTGTCTCCATAGCCAATAGTGGTGACTGTAACCTAAGACAAAAAAAAAGTTGTCAAATTGTTGTGTAGTGATAAACATAAAATATACATATCTTTTTAATCAAATAAAGTTGTTGTTTTTTAATGTCTCATAGAACCAGTGCTCCAATCTATGCTGTCTACAAGTGATAAACATGTCACTCATGGGTAGATAGCAGAGGTGGGACCAAGTCATTGTTTTGCAAGTGTCAAGTAAGTCTCACGTCTTTGGCTTTAAGTTCAAGCCAAATCTGGCCTACGTCCAAGTCAAGTTCCAAGTCACCAACTTTTGTCCAAGTCAAGACCCAAGTCACTGACTTCGTCCAAGTCAAGTTACAAATCATTGAGTTCGTCCAAGTCAAGTCATTGAACTTTAGTGACTTGACCTTCGTCCAAGTTAAGTTCCAAGTCACTGACCTTTGTCCAAGTCAAGTCCCTGATCTTTGTTCAAGTCAAGTTCCAAGTCACTGACCTTTGTTCAAGTCAAGTCCCAAGTCCCTCACCTTTGTTCAAGTGAGGTCCCAAATCCCTGACTTCATCCAACTCAAGTTCGATGTCTCTGACCTATGTCCAAGTCAAGTCCTGAGTATTTGACCTTCTTCCAAGTCAAGTTCCATGTCACTGATCTTTGTCCAAGTCAAGACCCCAGTCACTGACCTTTGTTCAAGTCAATTCCCAAGTCACTGACCTTTATCCAAGTCATGTCCCAACGTCCAAGTCGTCTGCTTTTTTGTTTCAAGTCATTATATCAAATTACCAAAAGCATCTCGTATTTCCACAAATTCATAGACTTTTTAAATAATCTCATTTAAAATCAGTTTCTGGTCACAAAAATAAGGTGAAGTTTCAGGGTTTTTTAATGTAAAATACACTTTTTACACTATTTACTTTTTGAGAAGCATCAAGTCATCCCATGTCACAGAGCTCCAAGCCCAAGTCCAGTTCCAAGTCACTGACCTTCAAGTCCAATTCACGTTTCAAGTTTTACTCTATTTAATCAGATCAAGTGTCAAGTTACCAAAATAGTGGCTAAAGTCTGACTCAAGTGTGGTAGAAGAGTTTGACAGAAAAGCATTCAACTTTATTGAAAGACAGCTGCTATATGACACGATGCTCATTCACCAAAAAGATTACACATACTATTTTTAAATTGTAATCATGTGTTAGTTTGTACTAAATTCTTCCAAAAAAACCCAACACAAATGGTGTCCACATCTCTATTCTCCTCAAAGGAACTACGCTCTGTAGCCACTAATCCAGAATCTAAGAACTGGCTGAAATAGCTGTTGCATTTGCATAGTCACCAGCAGCTCTGAAAAGGGAGCCAGTCATGACACATTCAGCACTATAGCTGCTTATAGAGGGTGTCCACAAGCTGTGAAGCACAAAGAATTCTGCTGTAAGGTGAGATACTTTAAGGGGATTTGGAAAGAGAAAAGGAGACGAGTGGCTGACTAGTGAGAGGCCCACACTGCATCTGCAAATGTGATGACTAAACAACCTTTTTCTTACAATGCCAGCTGAATGGTACTTAGGAATAAGAGAGAACACCCGCTGCACATTCACACAAAGGTCACAGTATGCACCATGTACAAAAAGAATCAAAGTTGTAACATGAGAGTGCACTGACGATTACAAAATGTTTTATATGTGTTTCAGGACTTGTATAGGAGAATATTCCATCTTTTTATTTGGCAGACCTAGAATTTGCTGATCTGATACTTTTTAGTGGAAAACCAAAGTTTAATTTACAACTAAAAAAGTTAGTTACCCCAACTTTAATAGGGCTGCATGATTCATCAAAATCGAATCGATATCGCACTATTATTAGACACAATTAGCAAAATGTAAAGGCTACTATTTTAAAGAACCTTAAATTTACTCTCAAACAAAATCTCCTGTGTTTTTCTCACTAAAAACGTGTAATGCTGAAGATTAGATTTGTAAAAACAAATGGTCTAAACGTGGTTCTTTTTAGTTTGTCACTTCATATTTAATATGTTTAGTTAGGTCATTAGATATGTTGATTCTCTTGGAAATGTTGAAAAACAGACTTTTAATGCAAAAATTGTACTAAGATTCTGCAGATAAACAGGATTAAGATATAATTGTAAGAAAATAATCAATAACTTTGTTAACACTGTAACAGCAGAAGTGGTGGAGAAACTAAAGAAATTGTTCTCAAGAGTAAAGTTACTTCAAAATAATAAGAGTCAAGCAAAACTAGGCTTAATTAATTTTTCTTTTATTTATTTTTTCAATGAATCAGTCGTTTTAATAAGTTGTGAATAAATTCATAATTTGAAAAATTGCAATAACACTGCAAAATTATATATCTAGACCACTGACCTATATAAATAGATCTAGACTCTAGAATGAGAATTTTAAAACAATTTGAGCAGTTTTAACAATTTGTGCAGCCTTTTTTCTGAAGTATATTTTAAAATGTGCTTTGCATACATTGATGCTGTGCTAAGCAAATCAACACTTTTTGTATGGTCATTAAAGTGAAGCTAAAACAACTTTTTTTCTGTTAAACTGTGTATATGGTGTTTAAATAGCATTGCCTACTGTTTAAGTCATTTTTTGGCAATTTTAGTGCAAGCTGAGGAAGTTTCATGCCAAAATAGTCACAAACTGGCTGTCTCACTGCAAAAACTCATATATTCTAGAGTCTAGGTGACATCCGCGTGTATTATCCATTCAACCTGAGAACTAATAATGAGAACAGTAATCTGCAGTGTTTGAAATGTGTTTGTGAAGAGAGTTTAGGGGTGACCTTACCTTTAATATGGTTAAATGTCATTCTCAATCTGTATTAGGCACTATATTAGTTTTTTAATGCATTTTGCCTGAGCTCCAGAATGTATAGTTACAAAAGTTATGCTTTTACCAAATAAATATAGTTTCAAATCAAAGATAATATAACAGAAAGAGTGTTAATATTGGCATACTTCATTAGATCAAAAAAAAAATTCAGACAAATACTTTTTTTCTAATTTAATGATGTTACTGGCAATAGTGAGTTGTGGGAATTTGGAAAAGGGGATATGAATCATGGAGCTTTTCCTCTGCACTGCCCGTTCTAAATGTGAAACGAAACCACCATTAACTACAGGAGTCGGGAAATGATTTGCATATTTCCAGTCGGCGAGCTGTCTTATTACATTCATATCATAACTACCAGGCTGTTACACCAAAAAAAGCGAATGGTAAAATAAATAACATGCATATAGAAGTTTGATCCTTGTACTGTGTTCACTGAATTAAACTTGAAAATGAAGTGCTTTTCCGTGACTTTTCTATTGGACCGCGGGGGAGTTACCTGACCCTCAAGACCTGTGTTACATAAAAGGCAGCAATCCCACAGTTTCAGTTTTAATTAAAGAAACTGACACTTTCTATTGGGCCTGTAAAAGTTCTTTGAGCGTGAAAACCCAGAGGTGAATGGTTTATTAGCGCTTCTTTGTGACCCGCTGATCCTGGGCACTGGTCTGCCATAGGTTTCTCATTACTCTCGGCTTTCAATTCAAATGTTTAATTAACTGGCCGGGGAAACTCAAATCTCCGCTAAGAAAGGCTACAACAAAACGTGCTTAACCCACAAAGACTTCTGCGCACCTGCCACAAGTACTTTCGAGTGTCCTAACCCTAGTGCACCAAACAACCAAAATGATGCGATCAAAAGCAGGTTATAAATGATTAAAGATTGAAGTTTTATAATGCAAATATGCTTGAAAGTGAGCAGATTATTAGTTATGAGATATTGGGGCAGATTAAAATGTAATTTGCATGGGAATTGGAAGAAATGCTGATGAAATATACCTCCCCCAAAGTTTAAATAAATGAATATTGTAGCAATTTAGGTATCAAAGCTACAAAATGGAACTCTTCTGGTGTGCTATCGTCAACAGCAATGTTTTTGTTAGTTCTACCATGTTCCTAAATATGGCATTACAAACATCTAGGGCTGGGCAAAAAATTATTTAATCGATAAATCGAGTTTGTAGATCAAATCGATTTGTATTTTTAGAAACTCAAGTTTTTTACTTAGATTTGCGCGCTGGCCTCGTCTGTACAGGGTCATTGTGTTCTAGACAAGCCAAGACTTGAACACATTAACATTGTGATTGTTTTGGCCTTCAGAAAAGAAATATTAATCACCAAAGTCTGCCTGTAATGTTGCCATGCCTTTTGTGCAGTGCTCCTTATGCCAACAACAGCCGCTAGCATTGCTAACAGTAGCTGCCGCTTCTGTGCTTGTTCATGTTTAGTGACTTTTTCAAATTGGAAAAAAAAAATCCAGGGATTGAACAGTGCAGAGCTTTAAAGAGATATGGCATGTCCTTAAAAGACGTACTTTAGTGGTGTTTTTTATTTAAACCCTAAACAATGCTACATGTAATGGTACAGTTTAGCGTGGCGCGCACAGACGGCTACTTTGGATTTACTACAGTTACTAGCAGAAATAAATAACTCAAATATCTAAAGCAAAACAAAGCGCTGCACCAGTTGACAGGAGGAAAAGACAGAGAGGGCATGATTAGCTTTGGTCAAATCAAGTATCCTACAGTTACTACTACATTTTATAATAATTGTCCAAAAAATAAGTGCCATTAATTAAGTGTGAGTCTAGGGCTTTGTTTGAGTACTAAAATGTTAAAAATTGACCTAATTGTATGTATTTGGGCTTGTTATGCACAACTCTATGTTGAATCACAGCATTAAAGGAGTGCAAATTATCTGGATTGGTTCGTGCATGTTTGAGTAGTCTTGTTTTGTCCGGCCGCTGCTGCTTGAGTACTCAGAAAATCCCTGCTGTCACCTAACACCTCCACTTGTTTGAATTTACTTCAGATTCCGAGTAAAACATACAGGGTTTAGATTTGCTACTTTCCAGCAATAAAACCAAGTCATTCAGTATCTGCTGCTTGTTAAAATTGGATTTTACTGTGAAGAGGTGGGACTTAGCAAGAGTTCAATGGACCTGTTTGTAAATCTAAGCATTTTTATAGTATATAAAATAATATAATGCATTTTGCCTCCCTTTCATTTTTAAAGACTGCAAATGGAAACCAACTGTCAAAGCTACAATCTGGACAAACACCTATGCCACCGCAGCATTATGTAACTCAGTGGTTTTTAACCTAGGGGTCAGGCTTCCCACGAGTTGGCAGGTCCACCAGATGAATTTATCTAGGTTTACGTCTTCAAAATAAAACCAAACATAAGACTAAGGACTACATTATCACTTTGAATGTAGAATACATGTTGTGCTTGGGGGTCGCGAGTGCCTTCGATTGTTATTTTAGGGGGTTGGAACTGAAAAAAAGTTGAGAATCACTTAAAATTAATTAAGATGAATATTGATGTAGTGGCTTTGCGAGTGTATTTTCAGGGAAATGTAAGATTTTATTTCCAGACTAAAATAATACCATCCACTGAAGACAAGCCAGTTGGTAACCCCTTTACCAGAAAACCTGCATAGTGAATTTGAAATAATTTAATCGACTGGTGGACTATAAACAATATATATACTTATTTTTTGATTATCATATTTACTAACTGGATCGTACAGACTCTAAACCAGAGGTTCTCAAACTTTTCAGCACTGGGACACCCCTAAGCATTCTTGCCCTAACCGAGGCACCCCTTACATTTTTACATATTTTTTACTTTAAATAGGGTGTTTTTTTACCTTTTTAAAACGTGCACAATTAGATTTAATTGAAATTCGCAATAAAAACCTCCACCAAACACCACAGGAAAACTGTATTAAATTTTAAATATTTTTTTTCTAATGCATGATGTAATTTTATTATTATTCAAAGGTATAAAGCATGTTTTGTAGAATATCGCTAGGCGTGGCAAACGCTCCTATAAAGACACAATCTCTACTAATAAGCTCTGATATGACACAGACACACGCAGCCTCTCTAAATGAGGATAGGAGAGGGGAAAAAAGAAAAGCTGTCATAACGTAAATGTTTCTGAGTGAGGCAAAGAGCGAGCTCTGGGTGTTCGCAACTGCTCTATTTGAAAACCTTATTTGAAAAATTCTATCAGACTTTCCACTCCCCTTGTGAGAACCTCTGCTCTTAACTACACGCAAAGACATTTTTTATAACAAAGATGCCTTCATATTGAAACCAAGTGACTTTGTTATCAATAATGCCTTTTATTATAACCTTCAACTATAAGCTTTAAATCATAATTTGATTAAGAAATATTGAAATGTAACTCACTGTACAACAGAATCATTGCAAGACTAGGAAAAATAATTGCTAGTCGATTACTAAAACAATTGTTAGTGACAGTCCTGAACAATAGAACATTTAATTCTGAAGTCGGTTGTGTTTTAAGAGTGAAGACGTCTTGCATCCAAATACCTTCAGCAATTCTGGAGAGAGAAACTGTCTGATGAGCACTAACGTATGAATCTTTACTTGAGAAACTGAAAAATCTATCTGGATGTCTCCACTTTGAAGGCAGAGAGAAAATAAATACAGTTTTTTCTAGTTGAGAAATTCAGCTTTCAGACTATTTTGCAGCTAAATTCATCCATGCACCACAAATGCTAGTATCAAATGACACAAAGAAAAAAAGTTGTGCTCTCATCCTTACCACTCCCCACCACAGCGCGTCTGCATAACTAGAGAAGCCAGTTTTCCCTTCCTCGTCGACAGCATCCTTCTCCGCCAAGTACACAAAGTAGGAAGAAAATATTAAACCCAGGAAACCAATGTATAAAGTTGTGATCAGCTCCTGCAAAAGAATAATAAAAAAACACATTACTGCGATGCTTGGATACAAAATGACATATGATATCTTGCCATACTTGTCGGTGAATAAAGACTACAGATCCCAGAAGTCTCCATGTTCCTCCTTGTCGGTCCACGTGCAACATACGCAGAATTTGGAGGAAGCGTATTCCCCTGCAACACCCGAGAGAATCGGATTATTGGATTTGATCAATATTTCCCCTGCAGCTGGATTGTTGAATACCTACAGGCCCTGAAAAAGTATCTGAACCTTTTGAAATTTTCACATTTCTGCTTAAAATCACTATCAAATGTTATCTGATCTTTGTCAAAATCACACAGATGAAAAAACGATGTCTTCTTTAACTAAAACCACCCAAACATGTATAGGTTTTCATATTTTAATGAGGATAACATGCAAACAATGACAGAAGGAGAAAAAAAAGTAACGGAACCCTTAAATGTAATATCTGGTTGCCCCCCCATTGGCACAATAACTTCTACCAGATGCTTCCTGTAGTTGCAGATCAGTCTGGCACATCGATCTGATCAATTTTGGACCATTCTTCTTAAAAAATTGCTGCAGTTCAGTCAGATTCCTGGGATGTTGGGTATAAATTGCTGTTTTGAGGTCATGCCACAGCATCTCAAGTCAGAACTTTGACTTGGCCACTCCAGAATGTGTATTTTGTTCTTCTGAAACCATTCTCAAGTTGATTTACTATTGTATTTTGGATATTGTCTTGTTGCAGCTTCTTTCTTCTTTTAAGCTTCGACTGTCTGACAGACAGCCTCAACTTTTCTTGTAAAACACCTGATAAACTTTTGAATTATTTTTCCATTAATGATTACAAGTTGTCCAGGCCCTGAGGTAGCAAAACAGGCCCAAACTATAATTTTCCCTCCACCATGCTTCACGGTGGGGATGAGGTGTTGATGTTGGTGAGCTGTTTAATATGCCAAAAGGTTCAGATACTTTTTCATGCTACTGTATTTTTGTAACAATGCTGACTAGGCATCTTTGTTTTGGTGTTTCTATTAAGTGAGCAATAAGCATATAATGGTATGCTAAAATCACATTTGGTTTGCTTTTCAGTTCAGTTCATGTTTTGTTTTTAAAAAGGACATAAATAAAAGGAACCGTATTCTATATTACATTAGAGCTGCTGCACTATATCTCAAAGAACATAGATTGACTTTGTATTTATTGATTTACTCATTTATTTGTCTCATTAAATCTGTGCAATCTTTCTTTTTTTTTTTGTCTATGCTTTGCTCAGTGCATGATACAACTAATATTGCCTAAATGAACAGTGGCACATGACATAGATGCAGTGTTTGTGCATCGCTGAAACAGGAGAAAGCACAGAGAAGCAGCTTAAGTTTTTTGAAGCCTATGAGACAGTTCTGCTTGATCCACACAGATCTATCAAGCAACATGCGAATGTGCCAATGACTTTTTTCACAAGGAGCAGTGTGGCTGTGACTGTGTGTGCTACAGGTGAATGAGTCCAAATGTTGTTCGAAAGTATCCCGGATGAATAATAGCCCAAAGAAGGAGTTAAAACTGCAAAATAAAAGCTAGCGCATTGCGTCATTTCCATCCCTGTCGCGCAAAATAAAATGTATTTACATAAAAATGGTATCGAAACAGTACACACGTGCATTGAACCGAACATGCTGTACCAAAACAATTCACTATGACAATGTATACCGTTACTGCAAACTGTCCTAGTATATTGTTTATTTTGGCTAAGCATAAGTCAGGGTTAGGGTTCTTCCTGGGGTCCTTAAAAGTAGCGCTGTTAATTATTTGATGATGGGTTCTGAATTGAGGAATCGAAATCCAATCTTTTGTCAGTAAAAATGTGTAGTTTGGAGCAAAAGTCAAACTTTGAGGAAGAATATCGATTAATAGTTGTTTTTTATTTAAATCTAATAAATGGGACATATTAAAAGTTTTTTTTTTATTATTATTTATGTTCATGGAATGTCATTTTTCATTTGTTTTTGAAAAAGTTAAAATTAAGCAGGAAGCCTAAATATTTTATACAGATATTTACTCATACATAAATATTGGTTTGTAAAAAAGTTGCTATTATTCGAGTGCAAATTACACTACATAAAAAAAAAAAATTGGGTTTCGTGACTTCCAAAACTGGGTGGGCCTTGAAATCAAGGGCATCTCGACTTGGGTGTCCTTCGTCCCTCTTTACAAGTCACTTTTATTTGTCCTGTTGCCTCTTCCAGGATGCCAGCCAGAACAAATACGTAATATTTCACGTAACTCTTCTGTTGATCTCTGTTTTGTTGACTTCCCTTGAGCCGTGCGTCATAACATCTACTGAAAAACAGAATATGTACTCTACCTGATTGCTGACGTGGCAAAGACCTGTCCATTGGATCCTACACCGAGAACAATGATCGACGCAATGACCACAATCAGATCTGTAAGAAAGGGCAAAGGTTACACAGACAGTTTGCTTGTTTAGTGCAAATGTTTGATGTAAGATAAGTGTTAGAAATGATTAAAAAAAACACCACATCAAATGCACTCAAAGGGAACAAAGTGAATGCCAGGTGCACCTATAATTGATATGGGCTTCCTGATAAAGCGGAGGCGTCCTTTGATGCCTGCGTATTTGCTGCGACAGCCCGCTGACCACAGCCGCACCACGTACTCTGAGCCGAAGAACACCACCAACACCATCTCCTGCGGGACACACAGACACAGCATATGGGTCAGATATGTCACTTTTATTTTGTACTTAATTGACCTTCTTTATTTGACTTTTATTTAACTAGGACAGCTTTGTTAAGTAGGGCTGTAGTCGACTAAAGGTATGTTCCATCGAATGATTAATCAATGAAAAAGGGGGCGTGGCTTAAGCTTTGAAGCTAAAAGTATGTTTTATTCTGTTTATCTGATTAAACGAAAATACTAACAATCTAATGGAGTTCATGCAAAAATAACAATTTATATATAAAATGAATAAGAAACATTGTATTTAGGCCTACAACAGCAGAACACACCAATAATTCAGTCCCAAATCCTCAACTAAATCAGTACTTTATGGCCCAGTTCAATACAACACCTTATAATGTAGCGACTAATACAAATTCATTGACTAAATGACTAAAGGACAGCCTAAAGTTAAGATTGTATTTTCTTAAGAGGAGTCCTGAAGGAGGGTACACCAAAGAACGTGAAGAAAACCTATGCAGACATGGGGAGGACCACAGGTGCAGATTTATGTTTTTTTGTGCATGCACGCCACGTGAACACACATAATGTGCACGTGTCTCTTTGTTCATTTAGTTTCTTTTCTACCTGCAACTAACAGACTTCTGGCGCATTCATTTCCCAGTGAACAGAGTCTATTCAGTACATAAAACCCCGGGTCTGTCCTGCCTGTGCCTGCGCTACAAACAGGAGCAGTGCAGTTCGTCACTTCATACGTCTCTTGTTCAGTTCGGAATCGCATCGCAACTCAACATTCAATCAATCAATCAAACTTTATTTATATAGCACTTTAAAACAACAGAGTCGACCAAAGTGCTTCACACACAGATGATCACTAGTAGAACAATCAAATCAAAACATTCTTGTCTCCCACTTTTCTGGCGCTGCTTTAAAGCACAATTAAACTATGATCTCACGAGGCAGGGGACAGAGCAGCAGCACAGCGGCTCCGACCACGAGTTTAAATGACAGCGCTCTGAGGGAGGAGAGATGTACTGTATGAAAAGACTGTGGTAGACGCTGTATGATCGCACACTCAAACATTTAGAGAAGCCTATTAATGAAAGTAGGAAAAATTCGCCTGGGTGCTCAGACATTTGAGTGGGTGCTTGAGCCCCGCAGCACCCATGTGATCGGTGCCTATGGAGAGAACATAGCAACTCCACATAAGACCCTAGTCCGTCTGGGAATCAATTCCATTACCTTCTTGCTATGAAAGTCAGGGTACTTACTGTTGTTGTACTGTGTCTTAAAATGTATCACATTATGCAGGTGTGGTCAGGTCATAACTTTGACTTGAACCTGACTTGTCACTATTTTGATGACTTGCAACAAATGAAGACTCTGAACTCGACATGAACATGAAACAATTGAATGCCTCAAAAAGAATGTCTAATTTTACTCTAACACACTAGAACATCTTTAGCCACTTTTAATTTGTAATCAGAGCTTTATTTTGTGTGGCACAAAAAGCAAAAATATCCAATTACAAAAATACACGCTCTATTGGTATTTATAAAGACAAGAATTTTAATTTGCAATTTGACTTGGACTTGGACTTGAGGCCAAAGACTGGATATTCAACAATAATATGGAAAAAAATGACTTGGTAAAATACTGTATATTGTGAAAGTTTTTTTTTTGTAGATATGCAAAAATTGTATATTGAATCAAAAAAAGTCAACTTTCAATTAAGGACATACTGTAAATGTGACGTTTCTGAATCTTTAGGGATATATTTTACCTTGTTATCTTGCTATACACAAAAAGAGATTTTCATTTTTGTCTGTATCGCTCAGCCGTACGTCTCTTATCTCCACAAATACAGATGAGCGCCACAGACAGGTAGATTAGACAAACACAGGGTTCAGCTTAAATGTAAAACAGAACAAAAACAACTGAAAAACACTGCAACAATACTGTATTTCAGAGTAACTTGCCAATCTAAAGATCATATGGGAAAAACATACAGTTCAGGGGTGTAGCACCAAATTCTGGGCCCCAGGTACAAACTTTGTTGATGGGCCCCTAATACATAAACATGTATTTTATTTATTTACATAGGGCCTACATCCTTTGCCAATTTGTTATATAGAGCGGCAGCTTGTTTAAATTGCGACAGTTCAGTTAAATCTTGACCAATATGACACTAAAGAAATGTTGCCCCAGAACATAAATTTGTTCTAATTTCAGCTTGGTTTCAATTATTAAATTAAGGTTAATAAATAAATAAATAAATAACCTACACTAATAAAAAGCTTTCTCATTAAAAAAGTTTTTTGAGTCATTTTTGAGAAGTTATTGCTATATCTGGGTCATAAAACGCCTTCTCTTGTGGTCGGAGGTTTGTGGATAGTGATTATAATCACTAAATTAGCTGGTGATTATATCAATGATTAAAAGGATTTATAAGCAATTAAAGCATACTTTAAAAAAAAGCAGTATACTTATGGGGTCTCTTTCCTGCCCTGGCCCTGGGGAAACTAGTTCCATTTACCCCCCCAAACCGACACCCCTGGTACAGTTTAAATGTATGTATCCAGTTTGGATCAGTGAGTCCAGGCTGCATCTGTTTTTATTCAAGAAAAAGATATATAGTTATGACTAATGCAATACTTCAGTACATTTTTATGGATATCATGCAACAGCTATCGCTTCACATACTGCGTCTTCAGTCAGGCTTAGAGAAAATTGAACGAGGTTACCCCTATAAAACTATTAGGGTCATTATTTCCAGTGGCCAGGCTTATAGATCTAAAATGAACTGGTAATGACAGGTGTGTGAGACAGATAGGAGTCACTTAGGTGGTCTCATAAAGCAGGACCACCCACCTGTGAGCAGAGATGGAGGGTGATAACTCTTTTGTTATTGAGGCGCGGTCGATGGCTAAGTGATTGAAGCCACGTGAAGAAATGCCAGCGAGATAAGGTCTGTAGATGACATCTGTTATGAATGTAAACACCGCTGCAACACTTCATAGAGCCTCCAGTCAAAAGTTAACCCAGCCGAGCGTGGACTGTTCCGAGTTCAGCTAAACGTGGAATTTACTCTGATTTGATAGTCACTGTGTTAAGGTTAAGGTTAAGGGTTAAGGTATACTTTATTGTCCCTGTAGGGAAATTTGTCCTCTGCATTTGACCCATCCTTCAATGCCTCTGGGGCATCTCCTCAGGAGCAGTGATCGCCGCAGTGCAGCGCTCGGGGACCCATCTCCAGATGTTAATGCTAGGCTTGGTCAGGACTACCGTAGCTGGAGGATATTACCCTAATGCATGTTATTGGTTGGTGGGGGAAACCGGAGTGCCCGGAGGAAACCCACCCAGACACGGGGAGGAACATGCAAACTCCACACAGAAAGGCCCGGGCCCGTGCGGGAATCGAACCCGCGACCTTCTTGCTGTGAGGCAAGAGCGCTATCCGCTCTGCCACCGTGCCGCCTGACTTGGATCTGACTTGACGCAGCGTCAACATGTCCTGGAGTTTGGATGTTGTTCAGGCTGGAGCATCATTTGTGTAGGTAAAATGTGTTTAGTCAATAACACGGCTGCCCCATCTGCACAGAACACCACATTTTATCTACTTGTCCGATCGCCTTTTTCTTCCTGTTTTATAGCCAGTTGTTGCCTAAATGAACGATGCTCAGAACGCAAAAGTTGTGTCTTAGTTTGTTAAACAGAACGAACGTGCTTGACATAAGGCTTATTTGACTGACGTTCAAGTCACTTGAAGCCAAAGCATATACAAGCATTTGAACATAGATTTAGAGCCGACCCAACCGAACCCGACCACCTTCTTTAATTGTGCTATCTGACCCGCCTGAACCTACGGGACCTGCGGGCTTACCGAGGGTTATGGGTTGACCCGCGAATCACTAACGAGAACATTTGCGGTAACAATATAGTTGACGATATATCTATTATATAGCGTTTATCATTGTTATAATTATGTGTTTCAGGCTGTTTTAGTTACAGTGTAAGATCCCTTTCAAACACCATGTTTTACTTCTTTCATTATGTGTGTTTTATAGGATTGTAGTTCTTTAGTCAGTTAGTCGATTAATCGGTCGATAGAGTCTTGGTCAACCAAAATTTTATTGGTCGACTAATTCTTTTATTTAGATTATAATATAAGGAATTTGTATTCAACAGTAACAGTCATTGGTCTGGACTGCCTTTGTTACATAGACACACTGTCCTTTTCATATTCTGTTTAAACCATAGTTTTTGAATGAACTACATAATATTATTATTAGTCTTTTTGAGCAAGGTTTCTTGCAGAGTTGTCACAATACTAACATTTCCAACCCAATATTGATACTAAGGAATAAACTTAGAATGCCCTTTCAAGAAAGTCAGATTTTTATACATTGGGCTGACATTTTCAACACAAAATGCAAGTATGTGATCAAACATTTTAGTTTCAAACCAGTGAAACTCAAGAAAAATTTAAAAACTTTTCAAAAAATGTGATTTTTTTTTTTTTTTTATGAGATATTGTTCACATTTTTGTCCTGTTAATGGTATCTGTATTTGTTTAAATGAGTATCTAATTTCGACACCAGTTTTAACTTTAATTTGCAATACTTTTGACAACTCTACTTTTAGCTTCAGAGCCTTTGCCGCGCCCCCTTTTTAGTCGATTAATCGGTCGATGGACATGTTTTTAGTCGACCAAGAATCTCTTTGGTCGACTGCAGCCCTAGTGTTTTAGCGTCTGCAGAGCCTCCACAGTCTGGGCATAAATTACTTTTGTTCAAGGTTTTAGAGAGATCAGCTGGAAATTGCCAAGATTTGCCAAGTCTGCATCTTTATAGGAACTTTAGGCTTCTTTATTTTGGAAGGTCACTTATGAATTCTGACAAGATGGCTGTGAATTTTTTGCATTTTTTTCAAGTTTGATCCATGAAAATATCCTCACTAATGACAAATGAAATAACAAGCACAAAAAGTGTTTACAAATTGTTTTTTTTTTTTTTTTTTAATAAGATGGTTTGTTTTGGCTTTTTTGAAGGCTTGTCGCTTATTAATCTCTAAAAACACTAGGAATTAGTCACAATTTCTGTTTGCCTCGTTTGCAAAATGAGCTGTGGTGAAAGTACAATCATATCACGATATTCTATAGTAGGGCTGTGCGATATGACGATACATATCGTGGGGACGATAGAAAAGCGTCTATCGTGCCATTTCTCTTATATCGTTTCTATCGTCTGTAACCTAATTTTATCAATCATTTCAGCAAATAAGTCGTGTGTGTGGTATTAAACGTGCTTTGTCTCACGTGTTATAGCGTAACTTCAACAAACCATAGTTTAAGTACTTTTTGTACATCGTCAGAGTCACCCTTTCTTTCTCTCTCCCACCGCACCAGCGCGTCTTTGAGCGTGTCAGAAGAGAGAGATGGTAAAGACCGCTGTCCGGAGGAAGGAGGAGTGGCCCGGGCTGCAGTCAGCGCCGCAGTCGTGAACAGAGACAGCCGGTGTGGCTCGCTTTTTCCTTCGTCACTCGTTGTCACTCTCGCCAGAGTTCCACCGCGCCCTGCCTGCCGTGCGCACGTCCCGCTATATCTGTGTTCACTCTGCCTGTCGGTCCGCGCGCTCTCGGTGCAGGTCTGCAGCCAGAGCCTCGTGGAGCGCTCCGCCTGTTTCCATGCACGCACTGCCGTGGCCAATGACCCAATAGCGCTCCGTTAAACACCAGCGAAGCAGCGCTGATGAACGGGACAAAGCGCTCCTAATCACTTTGCTCTGTAGTTTACTTTGACGTGTGCCTGTTGTTGGCGACGGGAAACTAAAGCGCTAACTACAGCCCCAACCTGTAGGTGTTAAAGGGCCAGTGCCAAATACAGCACAAATAAGCTATTAAATTCAATAAAAACTGTATATATTTTTTGTTTTGTTTAATCTAACTTTACTTGATGAGTAAATTAGCTAATTGTTTTATAAATGGATTTATTTTTATTTTACAGCATTTACACAATTGGAAAATCATTGTTTTACTACATAAACATGTTTTAATACAATTATAAACATAGAAAACATGACTTTTCTCTTTCCTCTTCACTCTAATGAGTCTCATTTGTGACAGTTCAGTTAAATTCACTTCAAAATAAAGTTGAGAAAAGTAAGCAATGAAATATTGTCAAACTTTACAGTGAATAATTGAAAACTTACTTAATTATGGTATATCGTGATATATATCGTTATCGTGATATAAAAAATCTATATCGGGATATAAGTTTTTTTCCATATCGCCCAGCACTATTCTATAGTTAAACTTTTCCTCCTGAATATCGCGAAATGTGATATATGATATACGATATGATATTGCCCAGCCCTATTATTGAATCTGTAGTCAAAACTTTTGGTCAACAGACACAGTATGTTACTTTTACACACCAAAAATTGTGCTAAATAAATACTTCCACTTTTTGATCGCTTGTACCACCATACTCTCTGTGTGGGAAACACTGAACACATGCCTACATGCTGTATCTGCTTATTTCATATATTGCACAAATATTCACAAGCACACATTTTGGGCAAAGCTTCAGAACAGAACAGAACAGCCTCAAGCACCGAAGTGAAACTCAGGCAGATCACTCAAGCGTGGCCAATTAGAGTGCAGCTTTCAGCTCTTACAACAGGCTGATAAAATAGGACTATCTGCAGTCATTGAACAGCAGTTACATGCTGATTTTACAGTACACTCTCTTGGGACAAACATAAGCTTTACTTTAGTGTACATTATGTCCCTTACACTCTTGGGTCAGAGGAGTGACTGTAGCAGAGATAAAATGTTCAAGTGTGTGAAACAAGCTGCTTTTAGAAATTAGACGTGGAATCTCTGCCTGTTTAAAACACTTTTAAAATCACATTTTTTTTGTTTTGTTTTATTATTGTTTGACTTTGAGCTATTGAATGCAATTGGTTTTTGGTCTATGTTATGCGTATACCACTACACAGTGCTTTATAAATAAAGCTTATATACAGTAGTATGTAATTTTTCTGTCGGTGGATCCAAAACTTGCATTTCTTGATATGATATTTTTGGACATTTTTGTGTAGGGCTATATTATACACGATATTGACAAAATATCTAATTGCGATTTTTCTGTTTGATATTGCGATTTCTATTCGATACGCAATATTTAACATATGTACAGTATATATTAATATATATTTTTCTGTTGTGCATACAATTTTGCAACCATTGTAAAATGTTAATTATGTAAAATACTAAAAATAAACTGCCCTACTAATTTGAAAAGTTTAACTATATGCATTACATTGCATAGTTTACATTTACATTTCAGTTGGCCTGCATAAAAAGTAAGTAGCCTAGTTTACAAGACAACGTTCCCAAGAAAACCATCACAGTCGTAACGTTTTGTGCTCACGATTTACATGGTGTCGTGGCGAGCTAATCTTCCTTTACATGGAAACACAAATAGACCGAAAATGCTGTAGTTCTTATGCCGCGTCAGGAGGTGGCGGTGTTGTGCTAGGACTCCAGATGACCTTACCGTGAACCCACGCAGCCTATGATAACACGAGCATTGTCAGGTTTACAAGTTCTTCAAATAAATAAAATGACAAACGAAGCAACAAGGACAAGCGCAAGCAAAAAGGGAGATTGCTTTAAACAAACACGGAGGTTCGAGGACCAGTGCGCGAGGAAGACACAGATCGCCGAGAGCTGGATACAAACACGGGGAAGACGGCTCACAAACTTTATTTATTTATTTATTTTTTTTTTTAACACATGAAATTGAATGGACTCATTGAATCAACACCCGGAGAGGCGTTGGATTAGTTTTGTGTCTCCTCCTCTGCAATACGCAGGTAAGAAAGCTGGACGCATTGGCTTTACATTATGAGAATGAAAGGTGCTTTGGTTTAAGAGACATTTTTGGTGACTGGGCAGTCTTCTTCTAATGTGTTAAAGTAGCGGCTACTGCACGTCAGTGACTTGACCGTCTTCATTGACAACTGTGTTTTCCTGTTTACACCGCGGTGTATCCACTGAAAGTTCTCGGCGAAACTACCTCTTGAATCGTATCCAGTGGAACGCTGATTCAATGAACACGTCGCTCGTTGTCGAGTAAAAGAGAAGCCAATTTGACATGGAAACGTCACGGATTCATGAAAACTCGTTGTCGTATAAACTGCCCCTGATTTTTTTTATTTTTTTTGGAATGTTTTTCTGGAATGTTCTGAAGTGTTCTTAGCTACAGAGAATAGCAAGTGACACCAGCCAGGTTACAGGTCGGACCTGTGAAGAGGCGAGCAAGCTCACAGTAAACATGTAAACTGAACACATGTAAATGAGCAACTCCTGATAGATGATATTACAGGCAAAACATTAGGTAATAGGTAGCAATATGTATTAGAGCTGCAACTAACGATTATTTTGGTAACCAATTAGTTGAGCGATTTTTATTTCAATTAATCGATTAGTTGTTTAGAATGAAAAAATGACTTGAATTCAAGGTTTTTGCCAAATTTGAGGTATTATTGAGTTACTGTCGCTTAAGGAAGTCCTAGATGTCGATGTTAGGGTTATCAAAAGCATCAGAAAGTCTAATACTAATCAACATTAAAATTGGTATCAAATCATTTCAACAAGTATTGATAAAAAAATACATGTAAAAAGTTTTAGAATAAAAGTTATAACTTAAAACCAAAATGTATACAAAAAATGTATTTATTTTTCTTCTGTTGAGATCTATTATAGAGATATCTGACGTGAAGAGAGCATTTTTAATGATCATTGTGGTATCATAATTAGGCTTCATCAAGAATAGAGTCTGTTTCTTAGGATTAAAACTGAGTTTGAAATGTACCTGTAGTACAGTGCTTCTCAATTATTTTTTGCCGGGCCCCCCCTGGGAAAGAGAAAATATTTCGCGCCCCCCCTACTCACCGCGGTGACTAAAAATCTGATTATTATCTATAAAAAGCATATAAGTATATCTAAAAGTGTATCCTTCTTAACATAAATAAAAGAAAAAAATCAGTATCAACTTCTACAAATTTCAACAAATATTAACTTTATTTTGTACATTTACACTTTGTACTGCAAAAGCAATTAACTAGCCAACTAAGTTAATATTATTTTTTTGCAGTGTTATTTTTACAGTGATAGTCAGCTCCACAGGCTGAATAGAAAGGCTTTGAAAGCGGCGCTGGGCGCTGTTTATTCCACAAATGATCAGAGCCCTACTGTTTGTGTGGAGTAAAGTTGGTGAAATGATGTGGCAGATCAGGCGTTTTACCGCGGACACGCAATATCGCGGCGTATTGGCGCTGCTCTGTCCCGGTGGAGCGAGCGCGCGGTGCCGGGGCCGTTCTTTTCTGTGTGTGTCTGGCGCGGTGCGCGAGAAGCCCGGACCGCTGCACACAAACACAAGCGGAGAGACGTGGAAATGTACCGACACCGGCACCACGATCAAAGCAGGGCAGACAAGGCGCGTGAACGGGACAGATTTTATGAAACGCGCTGATTCAGGACCGATAGGGCTGGAGCTTATTGATCTTGTGGACTGTTACGCGCCCCCCCTGGCATCGCATCACGCCCCCCCAGGGGGGCGCGCCCCACTATTTGAGAAGTACTGCTGTAGTATGATAAAAACACTAGGCTCAGGCAAACTAGTTTAAACAGTTTTCATGTAATTTCTGTTGCTTTTCACAGCTCATGGATATTTGGAACCTATAGAAAGATCAGTTAACGTTTATTTGATTACTAAATTAGTTGGTCATCATTTCAATAATCAATTACTTGTGATTGATTAACTAGTTCTAGCCCTACTAAATATATAGTATAGTAATAATCGTACTGATATAGTGTACTTAATGATGCAATGTAAGTTCTTATTTCACTATTCTTGAAAAAAAGACTGTGTCAAAACAGATGCAGACAATCGCATTCAAAGTGTGACTGATGAAAAACTTATTACCATACTTCCTTGTGCCATTGACACTGCGATAACAAAATGCTTTAGCGCCTTGGATATAGGTCACACGTATCGCCGCCGTGAAAGAAAGTCTTGTCGGCCATCTTCATTATCCGCGTGTGTGTGTATCCATAATATTTAGTTAGCCCGTGTCCGTGTGGGTGGTCATCTCGCTGATTACTTGAACCGACTGCACCTAGAGCCGCTCTCGTATGAAACCTAAACCCGGTAGTCTGACTGCAAAAACACAGCACCAACGAAGCCCCAATAACAGAGAGCCGCCAGTCAAATCACACATTATCACTGAGAATATAAGCTGTAGTCGATCGCGTTTCAATAAAACACGGAAAATGGAAATTGTACCAAAAAATGCATTGCGCATGTATGTGTTTTATATCATGCTAATTGACTCCTGGGAGTTTTCAGCAATGTTAGAATGTTATTACAAGTTTGAGTTTAAATCATTCACGTCCTGCTCTTCCTTGTGATGTCATTAAGTGATAGTTTTGACTTAAAGGTGCACTATGCAACTTTATAAGTAGTGGGCCACTGATAATGCTTTATAAATACTACTAAAAGGGCCCAAATCAGACACTTGTTTTGACGACATTATCCAAGGCTTGGTCATATGTTGCGTTTTAAAAAATCCGGCAGCACTGATTTAATGCTGTAAATGTATTCTTTAAAGTCACACTGTGTAACTTTCTGGAGATAAAAAGTCAACTACACGATTCAATACAAATAGGTAGTTAAAATCCTTCCCTTCTGGGGATAAATAAGTGTTATGCTTGCCTGGAAAATCCAGATGATCTATAAAAAGATATATCGTCTGACCACCGTGTTCCTCTGTTAATTTAATTGGGTGTGATTGACAGATTAATTAGCCAATCAGGGACATGCAACATCTCTTGTATGAAAACCAACATGGCTGCTCACGACAAAGAAAATATATATGTATATATATATATACACATGGAAAAAGTATCACGTGGAACTGAAAAACATTACGAATTTTAACAGAATCAATGAAAATGATTTTAATGTGAGGTGAGTGAAGCTGGGTTTTAGATCGGGCCGAAAAAATCTAGCCAGACCCGGCCCAAACCATCGCACGTGTCCGAACCCAACTGGAATCAGACCCATTCTTTATGTTTCTGAGCCCACTCAATGAACTGTGGCATTTCAATATTATTAGATTATATTCAATATTATATTCAATATTTTGGCTGCAATTCTTTGGTGAAGAATTTCCTGTATAGATTACAAAATTAAAAAATTTATGATTTTGTTTGGCATTTACCTGCATTTTTTCTACGGAGATTACACTATTATATAATAAATTATACTAATGCTATTTTTGTTGAACATTCTGGCCAAATTTAGATTAATTTTGGCTAAATTAGAATCTAAAAATCTGCTGTTTCTTGTTTAGTTTTGAGTTTAGCAGGTGCAGTTTCAATCAGGAAGTCAATGGACCTGTTGTTTTAGATTTAATTTGTTAAGGTGAGCGAACATACTAACACTCAATGCCACAACAAGGTGGAAAAAAAGTGCATTTAACTTATGTGGATGAAAGTTCAGAACATATCTGAGATAGAAACAACGTGAAAAAAAAATTTAAAAAGTGTATTTTAGGTTTTTTTAATTGGACACTTCACATGGCAGAGGGTTTGTTACACTGATCCATCTTAAACAATCGACTATTTTCATTTTACAAGAGACTAAAAGAGGCAAACATGCACTGTTACAAATACCTGAAGAGATTAGGTGACGGCAGTAAATAATAAAAGTACATTCGGGGAAATTGAATGGATTATCCCAAATTGGGTCACCCCGACGTATCACAAATTCAGTGTTTACCGAAAAACAGCTGCCTGGTCGCACAAATCTAATCTCATCAACCCTGTCAAAATGAAAGTGGGTATTATATGTTATATCAGAGGGAAATGATTGGATTGACTCGTGTGTGTGACATATTAAGCATATTAAAGTACAAAAAATATTCCATTTCTTGTAAATGTTGATATTGTTGCTTTATGCCACAATTGACAAAAACTTTGCACGATACTTTAGCTTAGCCTACAAGTTAGCATTGTTGATTCAGTAGGGACAGTCGGAGCTGGTGATCTTCAACTAGGAAATATCGGACCTCCCAGCTGCTTGGAACGGAACATAAGAATAACAGCAATTCAAGTAATGGTAACGTCAAAAAATAACTGTTACCATAGCGATCTGCCATGTTTGCAGCAAGCATGCAAAACTTCCACAGGTAATAGCAAAAACAACAATATTAAAAGTATTTAGAAGTGGTGAAGAGCAACCTAATAACAGCTGAATTTCTACTGGTAAATACAACTCTGTGTAATAAAAGGTCGTAAGGCTAATACATTTGTGGTTGCTACATTTTCTAGTTGTAAATTAGTATACTTTGTCTTTTCCGAATTTGACCACAGTGTACTGTCTGAATCAAAATGAGTATCAAATGCAGTGCTCTGATTGGATAAATATGCATAAATATGCTATAAGGAGGAGTAATATGGACTACCCATATGGCAAGACACTTTTCAGAGAAACAGCAAAGTAATCCAGATTGTCTCAAAGTAGAAGGGCTTGAGCACATTCAGAAAAAATTAGATGTGGAGACCGTCTGAAGTTACTTTGCAGAGGGAAAACTGGTACATTTACTGCAAGCCACTGTTTTCCCAGAAATAAATGATGAAATTGACTACAGCCAATTTTTAATAAAAACTTTTTTCATTGATTATTGTTACCTTGCTCTTTTTTATGAAAATAAACATCAAATGTATTGATTGTTTGCCAGTTTGCACGCCCTGATTAGGCCACTCCCCTCTACCAGGTGTTGCTCATCCCTTAATCAATAGAGCTAGTGGACTGCTAAGAATCACACCCTGAAGAAGACTGTTGTGAGCCGCTACGCGTGGGAAACCGATCAGCACATGTTTTTACAGAAATAATATTTTAACAATGAAGTAGCTCAGAAAAATAAAGGCTTTTAAAACTTTTATTGTATGAAGAGTGCCTTGGGTTTGCCCTCCTTTCTGTAGCTCTGATTGGATATGTTTAAGTGATTACCTAGTGTCACCTCTATGTTTTAAAGATTTAATAACAGACAAAAAGTGTATGTAACATGTGCTTATGGATTTGTGAGAACTAGGAACTAGTTGAACCCTTTTCAGATTTTTGCAGTGTGAAAATCAGCTACTCCATCTTTAAGGTACACTTTATTTGTCCTCTGCATTCGACCCATCCTTCAATGCCGCAGTGAGCACCACCGTACTCCATCTCCAGATCTTTTGCTCAGGACTACCGCGTAGCTAGAGGATATTCCCTAACATGCATGTTTTGGTTGGTTAGGAAACTGGATTACCTGGACATGAGGAGAAACATGCAAACTCCACACAGAAAGGCCCAGGCCGTGCGGGAGTCGAACTTCTGACCTTATTGTTGTGAGGCAAGAGTCTATCCACTCTACCATCGCAGAACGCTTCAGGAATCTGCTATTTAACATCTACATTGGTTTGAAGGTCCCATAACACACACATTTTATTCCACTGAGCTTTTAGTCACATGGCTACGAGACTTACTGAGGAAATAGCTAAAGTTGTAATTTGATTCATTCATTTGTCTATGAGTAATCTACTTATCCCAAGCTTAAAATGCTTTATTCCACCTTGTGATGACATTATGTAGAAGCTTCGTGCTAAGCAACAGTCTCAAATGAAGATATTTACTCTAGAAAACACTACAAATGCACTTTTGGAATAGCTTGTTTTTGGTCAGTTGAGGTTGCTACAAACGCTCTTCAAAAGAACTGAATCTGAATATAAACATGTCCAGCTTTAGAACTATACTTAAGACTCAACCTGTAATTTAAAAGACTAAAATGTTACTGTAAACTGTGGGATAATAGCAAAAAAAATGCAAATTACATACAATATATACTAAAAAAAAGGTCAACTAAGACTCCATCAATCAACAAGTAAATACAGCAGGAGTAGTTTCATGGCTGAAAATATCCACATGATCCTGATGAAGGTGTGTGAAGTATAAAAACAGTGATGCGCCTCCTGCCTTGCCATTTAATGACGTCACAAGGTACAGAACAGAATGTTTTTTAGCTTGAGAGAAGGGTTTGTGAGTCAAATATGCGTGAATGAAACAAAATACAACTTCAGGTGTGTTTTTAGCTGACTCACTACATTTCCACCGCAGTATTTGTTCGTCGCTGGCTACAATACCAACTCGCCATTTCCAACCCGCCCTTTGAGAAGAACACAGTCTTCCCTCGTGTCCTCTGAATGCCCCCGCAGCCCTGCACGGCTAATACACATGTGAGTTCATCCATGCCTGCGCGCTGTGGGTGTACGCTCGCATGAAAAAAAAAAAAAAAAGATGGATAGTGCCAGTTCTTTGTAAAGTTTCCAAAAAAGCAGCAATAATTTTCACTACCTGTTCTGAGCCCTGGATTTATTGCATCACTTAGCAGCACTAATGGTCGAATAAGCCATTTAGCAGCAAGTACCAGCAAGTGCAGCCTGAGCCTAGCCAGAGCCAAATGAAATGCAATCAGTTTTAAAGCCTGACAATAACTTAAAACAGTTTAGAAGTACATGGGAGTTTGGAAAAGTATAGCGGAACTTTTTTTGTGGGAAGTTTAGTCACGGTGAGGGAGAGAGAGGACCTTCCCCAACGAAGATCTTCTATCACCATCAAGTGGGAAAAGAAGAGAACTGCAGAGGAGGAAGTTAGAATATGAGGAGTAAATGTGCAGTTTTTATGAGGTTGGATGGCAATTGAATGTGAATCTGTGTTATGTTACTTTGTTTTGTTTTCTTGTGTCTATTCATATCAGTTATAAAGTTTTTATTTTGAAGTATAACTTTTTTGGTTGGATTGATCCTGAGGTAAATTTTGATTTCGTAGTTTGGTCAGGTGGTAGTTTAAAAAGAAAACAAAGTTGAAAATTAGTGGTTCTGAGATCTAAAAAAGAATACTTCCAGTGTTTCCCACAGATTTCAGAGAAACTATGGGGGGACGAGGTCTCAGTCTAGTCGGGGGGTCTGGGGGTCCTCCCCAGGGAAATTTTGACGCAAACACATGTGCTTTCCTGCATTTTGGTGAATTTTAGATACTATAATTTATATCCCACAGTTTTGCCTTTTGTTTGAAAGAAATAGTGTAGGTTTTAAAATGTGAAAACAATTACTGCACATATGAGCCCTTATGACTAAACATATCCTATTTCTTGTGAAGAAGGACTTAAAAGTGCTTCTGTTCATTGAGCACAAACCTCCTATCAAATTAGAATATTTGATAAACGATTCCTAACCTACAATTATTAACTCATAGCTGTACATCAGTGCCCCCTTGTGATACAATGCTGCATTCACAAACATTTTATTGTTCATATTACTATTAATTTCAACTCAGTTATTACAAAGTAAGTTAGAACCATATGTTACAAAAATAGGGGGAATAACAATTGCTTTTTATTTTAATGTGCTATTTTTATATATTTTATTTTTAAATTTTATTTTTGTGTCTTAAAAACATAGATAATACATAATAAATATATGTCCCTTTTATCTGGGATGTTTTAGAACAGTAAATCCATTCATTTCAAATTTTTTACAAATTGCTTTCCAGTGGGGCCCCATCTCTCTTTGCCCCTTCAAACTGCCCTCTGCTCCGCCACTGTTCCCTCTCCTGCACTCACTGAACACAGCTCAGCGTAAGCTGCATCCTCGCGCTACAGTTTGAGGAAATACTAGAGTCTGTAACTTTTGTCAGGACAAATAGACTAGATTCATGGTTTGTGTTTGTGTATGAAAGAATCTAAACATAAATGTGTCAAAATCCGCCGTATTTCGCCGCGGTAATTTACGTGTTCAAATCTGCAGCCGTCTTAATTCATCTGCTGTTTCTGCTCGTAACTGGCTCAATATATGTCCTATTGACGCAAAATAAAGATTGGCTAAGACCTTATGAGTTGTAGAACATGTTTCAAAGGGGTTTCCAGGGTCTTTGATTTCGCGCTGTGTGTTAAGATTCATCATGCACAAGCGTCTGGACCAGACTTTTCTGTCACTTATGAGTTCAGCAGTGGGACGGCACAGCTCGGCTTGTTGGCCCAGAGCAGGTGATGCCCTACGCGCTCTGCGTTATGTGCGTATCCGTGCGCTATACAAGGCACGGGCTACGCCAGGCGGGTTGTCCGTTTACGAATTGGACACAGCTCACTTCGGCGCGAGCACAGCTCACTTTGGGGCTTACGCAGTTGAGGAGACGGTGGAGAGAGAGAGAGGAAGAGAGAGAGGGAGGGAGAGAGACAGAGAGCGAGAGCTGCAGGCACAAGCTCGCGGTGAGCACGCGGCAGAGGGAAGAAAGTCGGAGATTTTGTGAAAAGTTGGTGCGTGTGTTCGTTTGGGTCAAGAGAGCCTCGGCTGGTGCTGGAGCGAGCGGGGAATTTACCGTATTTGCAATACGTTGCCAAGCTTTTAATAGACCTAACGAATAACAGGAATTGCAATAATAATTTATTAAAAAAAAAATGTCAAAATGAGTCTATGGCGGCTAAAAATAGACTATGGCGGCCCGCCATGAATTAGTCTATGTATGGGAAACACTGTACTTCTATAATGTCATCAACAAGCAACATTTCATCAAGGAATTCTACTTTCATGGACAATTTACTGGAAAGATGCCTTTGGAGTGATTTATGTAACAGTTGTTGCCTACAGATGATGCTTGAGAAAATGACAGTTTTCACCTATCACCTATCCCCACTTGCCTGTCTTTAATTGCTTGTCATGTAATCACTTTCCAACAAGAAAAACAAGTGTAACAAATAATTTAACTTAAAAAAGTATTATTACTTGTCAAATAATAATAATTGTGTAATATTTACAGATTTTGGCCATTGTTTGGCTAGTTTGCGAGTAGTGGTGGAAAATATACTGTACCTATGAAGGTATTCTATGAAGCGAGATAAAGTTAAAACCTGAGTCGCAGTAGTAACAAGCATGCAGGCAATAACCTAGTGGGGACCAGGCAAACTGTCAAGATTATTGTAGCTTTGTCTTAAAAAAATATAAACATCTTAAATCAGACTTTTATCCTGTGTACTCTTACATGTATTAAAGGCATGTACGCAATTTTTAACTTTTAATAACTTGTCCAGGGACTCCAAGTGGAAAGTAGCAACTTTGCCATAACCTGGCACAAGCATCTTGTTCCTGATAAACAACTAAACTAAACTAAACTAAACTATGTGAAATCGCTCTGTCTGTGCAAACACAACTTAAAGTTGGGGTAACTAACCTTTTTAGTTGTAAATTAGTCAACTTTTTTCTTGTTTCTGTCCGAAAAGTACATGATTAATGCAGCATTTTGTGAAAAATTAGGCCACTGTTGTGATTGGCTGTGCTTGGGTGGTCCTGTCCAGTATCACGTTGTTGTTTGTAAGAAGTGGTTTTAAGCAACTAAAAATGAAAAGTTGATATTAACCATATGTTAAAAGAGAGGAAGTTATCAGATTTAAAACCTAAATCATATTTGCAGTGTAAAAATCAGCTACCCTTCTTTAAGTCACATTTGATTCACGTGGCTCCTGTAACTGTAGACATCACATAAGCATGCACCCAGCCTATAATTTACTATGAAAGTATAAACTATTCTCTTTAGGGCTGAATCTTATTCAATGAAAACACAAATAAAGTGTTTGGCATGAGAGATGGATCGTGGAGTCGCACTGCTGCTTTCACACACAAAAACACTTTTATCATTACTTGTTGTGTTACAGCTTTACGCATCGGGACTAAACCACACGCTTACACTCAAACACGATGATAAATCCCATTTATCTCTTCACATTAAACTGAATCGCCCCACTCCGCGATGTGAACAGGAGGGAGGGGCAATCTGAAAACTTCTTCAGTACAATCAAACTATAGTTCGTGCACACTTTGTCTCATCTCTCGTTCAGTCAGATCATGAATAAACCCTCTTTCTCTGTCATGCTCAGTGATGTCGTCGCTCCATTGATCTGGTCTCCTCACATTCAGCTGGACCAAAGCAGAATAAGCTTCAAACCTGAATCAGCTCTGCTCGGAAACAGGCTTGTGGCTTAAATTGAAGATGAAGCTAGTTTCAGCTCAGGATATTGGGGTAAACATAGAGTTGTTAAGCCACTTTGATGAAATATCCTCCCTTTTTTGTCACCAAAGTTGACAAAACGGTGCAAAAAAGTGAATTTTGTAGCTGTAGTTCAATGTTACTCACCATCCAGAAGAGGGTTCCTGTGGCGAAGTCTGCATATTGCTCTATGGTGGACAGTACACTGAAGATGAGACACACCAGCACCATGAGGAAGCTGTGGACAGAAATCAGCAAGTTACCGAACAAGTAAAAGTATTTGTATTGACGTACCTTTTTAAATCACATTACTGAATATATTAAAAATCATTTTGCAGTGACTATAGAGAAAAGCAAGCCAAAGTGACTCAAAACAACAGGATGATGGGGACTGTACGTCTTAAAAACAACAACTGTGGTATTCATTTGTTATGTGTATGATTCTTAGAGATAACATCACCCATTATGGCAGTCAGAGAAGATATGACTGCCGTTCACACCTTACTGAAGCTATCAAATAGATTTTCCATTACTTTTAGCAAATAATAATGGCAAATTATTAAAAATCTAAGCAATGAAAGATCACAATCACCTGCACATTATAATAATGCTGATCATTTAAGCAGCTAGGGCATGTTCTATTTGTTTAATCTATTACTGGTAGCAGCAGGTAGCAAAAACAATCAAAGGTAATCAAAAATCAATGTTAAATGAAGACTGTTGCTTAATGTTAAAAACCAACAAAAAAAAAACAATAAACAAATAGGGAACAAAAATGGTGCAGAACAACCTAATAAAGTGTTATAACACTTGGAGGAAGGCCGAGCTTAGTAAATAGCATTTTAAACTTCCATTGGCTATCTGAAAAACAAATTCTACTGCTTTGTGATGACTAGGGCAATATTATATCATTGGCGGGATTGCAATAAAATGTACATCACTGGATATATCAATTTAGGAAATGTGTGATTGTAATTGTGCAAACACAGCAGCTAGTTTTGTGACAGAAAATGTGTCCAAATACTTGTAAGAAATGTCAGAAATGCTTTGGATATGCAATATTGGATATATCGTCAATTATATTGTTATAGCAAATATATATTTTACATCGTGATGACACAATTACCCTAAAGCACAGGTCTCCAACCTTTTGTGACCTGAAGAGCTAATTTTATGAAACGAGAGTCAAGCATGTCAACCCTTAATAAATTTAATCAGAATGGCAGTAAGCACAAGCGACATAAACTTCTGTCAGTTTATCACTGCACATTAACCCGTTGCCTGGACGGTAAATATAAATCTGGCCACCGTGTCCTTTCAAATTTCTGTAGCCGTGATTAACAGGTTAATTAGCCAATCAGAGACATGCATCTCCAGCCGTCTGAAAGCCAACATGGCTGCTCCCGACGAAAAAAATACATGAAAAAAATATCATGTGGAACTGAAAAACATAGCAGACTTCTGCTAAATCAATGAGCGAAGCAAAAAATGATTTTAATGTGAGGTGAATAAAGTTAGATTTTGGTCTAAATGACAGACGACCATTTAAACTTCTTTGTTTCATCTGCGTCACACAAAAAAACTAATCTGATTGCCTGGTACAATATAGATTTGATCTGAAACGCAGGTGGAGGGCGTGGTGACCAGACCCACTGTTCGCAGTTTGCTGAAGCGTGGGTTCTGGATCCCAGGCAAATTAACCCGACCAGCCAGATGGTTTATCTTGCGATATTTGTGAATTCACAAACTCAAGATAAACCATCTGGCCTTCCAGCAGCCTGATTGGTTTGAAGTCCGAACCTCAGTGTTTCGGCCCAATCACGTCACAGCAGCGTGGTTTTGAGGCCCAATTACACTGTAGCAGGGCGGGAAAGACGGGCTGTTAGCGTCAAGTCTGATTCAAGCTAAACAAAGATGGCTGTTCCAGTGAATGTACATGTTTTTGGCCTTTTGATGCTGTTTTAGCAGAAATACGGAGTCATTTCTTTTTGTGCCTTATTCAGTGAAAATGAATAGTGCATAAAAAAATATATTGTAACATTTGTGTAAAACATTTCATAAAAACATCTAGATAACTCACAAATATACACAATGCTGGTTTACCGTACAGTGCCTGCCTGAACTGAATATTCATTGCCCTTTCTCAACTACAGTCATGCTTTACTGTGCTCTTATAGCCGCTGGTCCTTTAGCGGCTCTTCCTCATTGATCTGTTTGTATTAACAGCTCACAGAATGTTTCCACTTCTCCTAGCAACAGTGACACATGCATTCCACCGACACTGTCCCATCTGTCAGTGTACACCAAACAGCAAGGTCAGCAGCATCATGGGAAAAAAGGGAGGCCATAGAGAAAACTACATTAGGCCACTCCTCGAGTTGGACCACTGTAAAACTGTTTCTGAAATACATAAACAAATGAATGACAATAACGGCTTATGCCATTATAGTTATTCGTTATTTTTTAACTTTTTATGAATAAATAAAACAATAGACAATCCACTGAAATCCATACAATCCACTGTATCCATAATACTACCACTAATAATAATATATTGAGTGCTGAGGCCTGAACGGAAATGACAGAGAGCTACTTGTGTCAACTCTCAATAAATTGAATCAAAATGGCAGTAAACCCAAGCGACATTAACTTCTGTCAGTTTATCATTACACATGGCTATGATTCTAAAGTGTAAAAGGCATGTGGTGACTACAATGTGTGGATTATTTAGTGTAAAATATGGCCATTTCGAGCCCACATGGAGGTGAAGAGCTACAGATTGGAGACCCTGGGCCTAAAATATATTGTACCATTTGTGTCAAAAATTTCCTAAAAACAAAAGTACCGTATTTTGGACTACAAGTCAAATTTTTTCGTAGTCTAGCAAGACGTGCGACCTATTCTCAAGTAGCAACTCATATTAAAAAATGCGTTTGCTGCTTTCGCACTGACTGACGATTGACTGACTTACAACTAAGAAAAACCAAACACTTCAAGCACTTGGTCTACTTCCAGAATTGGCGGAGTTGTTCAGAATCAAGAATGAACACTTTTAAGAATTTGGCGATGATTAGCAACATTGTGAATTTGTTGTATTATGTTCTTTATTTGAACAACTGCTAGTATTTTACATTTTACATTCAAAAAATACAATTCACCTATTCAGTTTGTTGCTTCACGTAACTGAATAACCATCACTGTGGTATGTTAGCAAATCTATTCAGCTTGTTCTCTATTCTAGCAAAACTAGAACTTGCCTTTCAAGATAATTGTCTGTTCTTGGTGTTGGATTTTGCAAATAAAAAGTGTGTATTATAGTCCAGTGCAAATTATACAAATATTTTTATTCTTCTTTGTTTTTGGCTTGTGCGACTCTAGAGCAACTTACTGTAGTATGAATGAATGAATGATTTATTCGGACATACAAGTAAAAAACACTGTGCAACATAAAATCAGTAGTCACAATACATGTGATTTCTATAATAAGCACAATAAGGTAAAATATTCTGTCTATGGATCAAATATTGTGACAAAAATTTATTTATTAAGCTAGTGAATGATGGCCTTTCTTATAGTACGTTTTTTCAAAGCTGAGTCAATGCAACTGAAAATAGGATTTGGGACAGCCAGGATCAGCGCGACAAATATGTTGAGACTATTAGCTTTCTATTACAGTCAGAGATAAATCATATTTAAATGTAATTATTTGATTTGAGGCTGTTAAATTAGAGAAAAGTTTTACCTAATAGTTACCTAACCACATGTTACTGGTTTCATTTACTCAAGAAGGACTAAAAACAGCACTAGCTAGCGATGCTAACAGGCTAACATGCTAACTTTTGTTTATGTTGCATTTAATTAGGATGAGCATCTTTTTATAGGCCTCAGAATTGTTTTCATGACACACAGAGAAAGAAAAGGACTAAATAAGAATATATACTCAACCGAATTATGTTTAATGACAATTACATTTGACTTTAAAGTAGCCTTAATCCAAATGCATAACAGTAAGCTATTGTTAATACAAAATAACAATAGCTCATTTGTGTAGCTCTTTTAATGTATTTATTTTATTTTCTAGTTTACAGAAGCCATTATTAAAGAGAGAAATCATATTTGAATTGTTTGATTTAATGCTAAATTAGCGAACAGTCCAACCTAATAGTTACCTAAACATATGTTAACGTTTCATTAACTCAAGAAAGTCTGTAACATATTGGTGTGTCATTCTGAAGAACTTGTGCTGGCCTTTTTGACAGGAACATGGGATTAAGAGTAAATTGTGTGACATGCAGAGATAATCCTTGGGTGGCATCTTTAGAGCGGTTTTACAGAGTTTGCATGTGGCCGCTCCATTACCAGGCAGAGCGGTCCCAGTGTTGTGGTGCATTATGACTGTGCGCTGGATTACGGGCCATATGCGGTGATACACAGGCGTTATGTAAGGCCCCGGTGGTCAGACTTCGCCAAACAACCATTCACAAATATGTGCATACTGTAAAGTCAAAACAGGTTTTCATTTTTGATGGTCGTAAGAGAGCACACAGACAAACAATTTAGATGTATTATTGATAAAAAATAAATAAATAAAAGTTTCTGTGTTGCATTTGTTTTGAAGGTTTGATGTGTACATTTCTGTGATTTCTCAGACTATTTTGGTTCATAGAAACAAATCTGCCAGCAATCACCCTCTCTCTCTCTCTATCTCTCTCTCTATAACCTTCAAGTCAAGTAAGAAATCTGGGGCTAAAAATAGACACAAACTTGAACTTTAACAGCCACTTCAAGTCAATAACATCAGCAGATTTTTACCCTCTAAAAACATGGTCAAAATCAAAGTTTTAGTGTCAAAGCATGACTTGGAGAGACTTATTCATGCATTTGTCTACAGTAACGGCCTGCTCACCGGCCTATCCAAACGAGCTGTAAGAACGCTGATGCTTGTGTCCTGACCGGAACCAGGAAGTACCATCACATTAGTCCTGTGCTTAGGTCCCTGCACTTACTTCCAGTGGCTCAGAGAATGACTTTAAAACAGATCTGTTTGTGTTTAAATCTCTCCATGGTCTAGCAGAAAAATGCAGACTATACAGACTTCTTTTTCCTACATGTTTCTCTTATTAGCAAGCGTTTGTCTTCCTCTGAGTAAGTGACAGCTTGATTTAGCCATTCACAGTGCAGCAAGAACTTTCTGAAAAAGCAGATGATTTAGTTCACTTCAAAGACAATAGAAAAATAGACTGTGTACAAAAATTGTGATAAAATTAAAATGATGATCTGGCACCAAAAAATTGTGACATTAATGTTTTGCCTTATCGCCCACAGTTGAAAGAGATGAACCAAGTCACTAAACAGCTTACACAGATTATTAAGGACAATGTACAATTACATTAAGCACAAAGGCAGAGATGCTTGTACCAGATTGTAGCTAACAGCTAATTTCCATCTGTAGACCTGGAGAGGGGAGGAACATGTTTTTAGTTGTAGGAGGAAGCCAGAGTACGCAGACACGGGGAGAACGTGCACACTCCACATAGAAAGGCCCAAAGCCGCCCTGGAGTCGAACTTAGAACCTTCTTGCTATGAGGCCAGAGCGCTAACTGCTGCATCACCGTGTCACAACCAGGTCCCATGACTTGTCTGTTTGTGAGAATCAAGATATTTACACAAGAATAAATATTTCCATAAGCACACTTGATTAAACAAAAATATCATTTGCTATACACACATCAAGGCGTACTCCGTATTGCAGGGAGATATCTATTTACACAAATGCGCCTTAACTGATCACCCACCCCATCGAAACAAGCCTAGATCTAAACTCTTAGATCTAAATCTTTAGATCCAGAACAGTCCTTCCTAGACCTGGTTTAGATCTGGTGGTACTCGGAGGGCTAAATAGCTTTCTAGGCGGTGAATGGCTTGAAAAGTTTGAGAACCACTCAGCCTGATTAAACCCACAATTCCCCCTCTAAGCTTTCGGTAGCTCCCTGCAGACCTTCTCCTTGACTTTCATAAAAAATCCCTATGATTTAATATTGAACAGATTTTGTCCCACTAATACGCGATTGGTCGATCAAATGACAATAACCAAAAGCCAACAATCCTACAAGCATTAATTACATGCAGTAATAATAAATCAACATTTAAGTAAGGACATTTTAATTAATTTACATTTATTTACCCAGCAAAGTCCCACTGAGATTCAGAATCTCCTTTTCAGGCGATGAGAGAATGCAAATATACCATGAGAACGTTTTTTTATTTTTCTAATTTCTTTTTTATTTTTCTAATAACTATTATGCAAAGTCTAATTTTACCTTGTTCTCATGTAACCACTGACTAAAAATTGCAGATCGATTCATGCATTCATTTGAGTATTTGGCATTGCCTGAATTTCAATGATCCCTGCACTCTTTACTGCAGGACAATTATTCACATTTGAATCGAAATCACAGCATTAATGGACACAATTAGAGGCTGCAATTTTTGAAGATCCTTAGATTTTTCTCAAATAACTAAATCTTCTGTCTGAGCTTTGAAGATAAGGTAAAACATGATTTAAAATACAAGTCATTCTTTGATTAACCGCATTTTCTTCTATTATTTAATTAGTCGAATCATAAATTCAATCTTTCTGTCAGTTTTTTGAACATAAAACAGACACTGCAGACCTGTACTTTTTTACACTTTTTAAAATTGTAGAAAATCTAAATTCGTTTGCACCAGGCTAGCTATATTTACATCATTGGTCTGGTCACATATCAGATTACAACCCTGATCAAAAACCCAGACACAAAGATGAAAGCGAGAGGAGACAATGGGGTGAACTGAGGTGATGGAAAAGCAGGATTCTCCTATACACTGTCCAGATGGGACCAGGATTAGTTCTATGGGACGGCCGCATGTCGGACGCTTCATCCTCTTTTCTTCACCCATATACTTTCTCTTGGTACAAATATTCCTTCACATAGGTCAGGTCACTATTGCGTTTCTTGCATTTAGGAGTTTGTATGATGGATTTGGCCCGGTGTATGCCAGATGCTATTCTTAAGTCAACCAGGATTAAAGTAAATACAATACCCAGCTGATTACTGAAGAAAAAAATACACATGCAAAATGAGATATGTATCAATAAAATTAAAACTAGAATTGAAACTATTTGAATAATAAAACAACAAGACACAGTATGACATAGAAGAAAGCTTTGCCGAATAGTATATTTTTTTTGTAATTTAGTCGACCAGATTGAGATTATAGTTTGATAAATTCAATAGTAATCGTTATCTTGACTGCACAGACTCTAAAACATTTTATAACTTAAGGCAGAAGCAAAATTAAGCAAAGATTTTTTTTTCTCACTAAATATCATATTCGCCCTTTTTATGACAAACATGCAGTCAGTTGCTAAGAAAAATGTATATGCGATGCACCGATCCGATACTAAGATCGCATATCCAGGAAATTTTGCTGGATCGGGTATCGGCTCCATGATATTGGTTCAGCTGAAATCCTAGTTTTGCCTTTAACTGAGCATAATGAGACTTATTTACTGGCAGATGTTGATCCAGGACGTCTCATAATGTTTGATATTTTAATCATATTAAGTTGTTTAGTTTTGACTTGCACTATAAAATAAGTTACATAACACAATATGATCAAATGTCTTATGTTTTGAAAAAGAAAAACAGCAATTTAGATCTTACACTAGTATCAGTTGATATCGAGTATCAATAGATTCCAAAGTGTCAGGGATCAATATCGGAACTGAAAAAGCTTTATCGATGCATCCCTAGTATATGAATAAAGCTAATTTTTTACCTCCGGTGTTCTATTCAAAATCCAGGTCAATAGGGCAGCCAAAAGTCAGAGCAAAGCTCAGTGTTTGGTCTATTAACATGGTTGTAATGTTAGGAAGAGCATAAAAATGATGTCATGCTCATGTAGGTGGTCAAAAGGTTGTGTAATCTGTGTGGATTGTCTTGTTTGATACAGTAGCTTTGAGATTTAAGCAATAGATTGATATGTGAAGTACTCTGAATAGACTTTCATCCATTTGGGATTCCTTTCACTGAAAAATGCGGGAAAGAAGGGGGCATCGTAATGAACATTCGAGGTTGATTAATCGAAACCATCACAACAGTAGAACTAACAAACAAATCTGTTAAAAAGTGCAGTCCTCAAATGAACAAAGCAAATCCAGGTGCATATCCTGAACAAACACAAAGCCTTATTCTGATGAAATAGTCAAAGTACTGTAATGTTTGTTGGCGCGGTCATGTTTATTTTGGCCATGGATCTATTGGTTGCAGATTCTTACCGTTTCTTATTTACAAATAAAGGGTTCAATCTCATACTCTAAGTTAATATTTGACACAAGGTCGAAGGAGAATAACATGTACAGTCTTCAACCGCAACTTGAGCTTGTTATGGTCAACACACTGCTTCATCTTTGCTTGCTGGTTGACCTATCGTACTTTCTGAGTTTTGGGGAACTGTCCTCAGTTCTGCAATAACTCACCTAGAACCTGGAGTGAAATGAAATTGAGTGAAGGAACAAGGTGCAGTTCAGTTCAGCACCAAGTACAAAACCGTGCAAACAAGCACCATATGTAAATCCTCTAGCTAAGGTGGTTCTGAGTAAGGCTGGTTCAACATCTGGAGATGAACCCCGAGCACTTTACTGCAGCGACCTGACATCCTGACAGCATGGAAGGATGAGTCAAATATAGAGAGTGTTTTCTCTCACAAGGGATTATTATAGTACCTTAGAAAACATTTAGTAAGTAACAGTGGCTTCATGTCTTTGAGTTGAAAATAATAGCTTGAAACATGCTGTGCTTTGTTCTAATTATTACCATGGATACCATACTGTAATTGGTCATCTTAAATCACAATATTATCTAAAAACTATGTAATGTAACTAGGGTTGGGCAATATTGTGATAAAAATCAAATCGTGAGCTCATCCTTGTGACGATCGTCTTTTTGATGAAATCGTCACATCGGGATTTCCCATTTCTTTTAATCCATCGGTTCAAATACAGACTTTTTTTTCTGCCAAGTTTTCTTCTTTATAGTAATATTGGGCTGTTTATTTTGTTTTTGTTTTTTTGTTTTCCAAGTCTCTTATGAATTTTGAAGGTTATGTTATACAAGAAATTAATTTCAGCTTTTTCAGGTCTGATTTGAAAATATATATTGGACCTTAGCATATTTTTATGTCTTTGTTATGTTTTGTGGGATACACGCATTCTAATTAAATTATTATTTTAAATATTCTTTTATTGAAGGGTTGAGGTCATTGTTTTTGGATGGTTGCTGTTTTTCTCTGAAAATTTGGCAACACTGATCAGCCTATGACACTGGATTTAAACATTGACTGTGAAGAATGATGTTTTTTTTTTTTTATATCGCCCCAGCCCTAAATGTTTTTTTTTGTTTTTTTACGTTATGTCACTATATCATGAAAACAAAATGCCCACAGTGTTAGTGAAAAAGGTTATTGAAGGCAATGGCAAAAATGCTTGCAAAATACCCATTCATTTTACATAATCCTCTGTAAACTTAATATATGTGCAGGTTAGGTAGTAGTTTTACTTATAAAAGCTTGAGTTTTCCTCCATAAGTTATCCCTCGTTGTGTGTGACGTGCTCAGTCCAATAACAAGAGATCTAAAATAACTTGGCCACGTTAAGATGACGTAGTCTGAGTACGAGCAGCCAAGCCCAGCCCCTCTAGTGACCCTCGCCCTCCCCATCTATGCTGGCTTAGGCTGGATTACAGCACATCAGCTGCCACTCACAAACACAGATATCCCATCATGATTAGCTCCCATCTTCTCCTCCGAATACATACAAATCTATGCGCTCACGGGTCCCAGGTCAAGACGAGGGCCCGGAGCAAGGCTTGTGGTGCAATTAGTGACATGTGTGCAGTTAGCAAGAAGTCCACACTTAATCCATGGTCTGAAATTTAAAGATTAGGAATTTTACGCTAGCATGAAGTATCAGGGGATGTTTAAGTAGAATGTAGCACAGATTCAAGTTAATCAAGTACCAGAATGAATATTTGGATAAAACTGAGAGCGCTGACTGATGTTTATAAGGCATTGAGTTGAAGAGGATAGTTGTGGCATTACTGCTTATTCTCTATGTTATGTAAATGAGAGAGGGGACAGAGCTGCGCAGGAAACACAGGTTGTGCACGCCGTTGCATAAGACACTTTTCAGACGTCATGTCAGTGTATAGTCTGTCCAATTCAGAGACAATCTGGACACTTCTCGTACCATCACCCTTGCAGCCAAGTGAGTTTGTTGTATGTTTCTGAATTCTAGGGTGTGGCTGGATGATATTGACAAATAACATTTTGGGATTATAATGATGATGATATTGAGAAAGTAGAAATAAAACAATGGAAACATCCTCACAATATAATCATACTATAATGAGTATTACAAGCACATTGAAAAGAGGCTGTGCACTGACAATTTAACTTGGAAAGTGTGGCAGTGGCAGAACACGACTGATGACATGTGCCGTTTTTGACATTGTCTGTGGAGTATATCTCATTCAAATTCAATTTAGCAGCAACAATGTGCTTGTTTGTTTGTTTTTGTTGTTTTT
>CM076411.1:5153391-5400035 GCA_038363315.1 Mugilogobius chulae
GGAGGGGACTCTAACCCAGTTTTTATTGTAGCTCTTCAGGAGTCGTGCAATAGTAAAGCACAGGTGGGCGGGGCTAATGATGCGTTCAGACTGGGCAGCGTTTAAGTGTCCAACTTCGCGCGTTGAAGCGAAATTTGATGTTGAATATTTTCAAAGCGGAGGCCCCAACAGGCACCTAAACACCCCATAGCACGTCAGGGCGTTGGGGGACAAGGAGACTGTTTACACCTCGACGTGCTTCTTTGCGTCCCCACTTTTGGAATAATTTCAAGCCACTTTTTTATCGCACGGACACCTCAAGACACGGGTTTACATTGACCTAACATGTAAACTGGACGCTCTGACAATGTCTGATCTGAACGCAGCATAAAAGTGATGTGTATAAAGCCAGCCGTCCACTGTTTTTGCCTCAAAAAGACTAGAACAAAAGACACGATTAAAGAATGTGCAAGCAACACGAGTGGTGACAAATGTACTTAAGACTCCCTGATAAAGTAGAGCAGAAAACAAGCCCCTCCCACTAAACTGCAAACTCCAAAGCCTACTGGCCCACTGCTTATAATGTGTATTGCATTGTTCACCATCCGAGACTGCATTCAGGAAGAAGAAGAAGTAGCTTTGTGGATCTTGTCAGTAAAGATTATCACAGCAAAGTTTTCTTACGCAAAAAAAACATTAACAAAGAAAATCCCACAGTACATCAGTATCATTACGGTATAAAAATAAGTTACAAATCTGCATGAATATTTATACAAAAACAGTTACAAAATGCCATGTTCCCAGAAATGTAAAACCGTTGTTACACCAGAGAATGTTTTTTTCAGTTAGGTGCTTGTTAAAAGTGTGATTTTTTTTTTTTGTTTGGTTTTTGGAGTCCGGTCCGCAGCGCTTGGCAACGTCAGAAATGTGAGATTAACACACGCACAAGCATACAAAAAAAAAAAAAAAAAAAAAAAACAATTTGCAGCCAAAGATCTGTCACTTCTCCGTTTGGCAAAAGACAGACAAACAGTGTCCCGTGGTTGGAAAAAAAAAAGATACAAGGATTCCACTTAACAGCAGAGTTCATGTCGACTTCTCACAGGCTGTGCACAAGAGACGAGAGAGAGAAAGCTTCAATCAATCAGTATTTACAGTCATAATTAGGCATGTCATTATTTAGATTTTCACTTTTCGATTATTGCTATAGGCTGAAAAAAAGTGTTTTACTTAGTTAAATATTTATGTATTTTCCAGACTATAAATGCACTTTTAAATCATCTGAATGACAATTTGACTTCTACTCAGGTGTGACTATTACTAAATGAGTTCACAGTTATTGGAATAACTGACTTGTTGTTCACACAAAAAAAAATAAAAAAATTGTCCAGTGGCTCTAAAACTTGAACATGAGCCGCAGACTGTGGAGACTCTGCCGAAGCTAAAACATAAACGAGAGTGGAAGTAACTGAAACAGCCCGACGTGCATAATTGCATTTATAAATGCCAGCTTTAGCTATATTGCAAAGCTATTATTGCAAAAGTTCTTTTTTATATCGTGATAAAAATGTGAGGCCATATTGCCCTGCTCTAGCCCTGGTGTTACTCTTTGTTTACAGATAGTCATGCCCAGTGTTGCCAGATGTACATTAATTATCATATTTGTACGATAATTTTCACCCCCTGTACCAACCATCAATAATTGTAAGTCACTGTAAAATTATGTAAATGTACATTCATTTTGAGGCACCAGTTTGTTTGTTTTTTTCATCTTGACTCACTTGAGCTCATCTAAATAAGTTAAAAACTGATCCAGGATCAGTAAACACTTAACACAGTGTAAGCTTTAGTAGTGTTCTGTGATCTTATTGGTCAACAGCACCAATAGTTCCTCACAGCTGGACATCAGCGTCTGCTACAATGAGCTGAGACAAATACACAACCATGCTGCATGAGCAATAATGTTTCAGGTACAGGGGATGCTCTGGGACAATTATCAGACAGAAGACATCAGACAGAGAACAGTGTGAGTGAATCACTGCTTTGTTTTACTTATAATAGTGTATGATTGAGTTTTATTAATATTAATTTAAATCAGACTGATTTGGGCTGTGAAGAGGAGAAAGCTCGTTGTGCATTACACTAAACATAGTAATGTATTATTTCACCTTTTCAACTGTGGAGTGGTGATATTTAAAAAATTATTTCTGGAATCATTTAGTATCGTCTAAAGAGTCTTTACCTCATACAAATTTCTCCAGCCCAAAATAGAGTTTGGAAGTATATGATATTTTTTAGTACAAATACGATAATTCCACATTTCCCATCTGGCAACATTGATCATGCACCCCTTTTTTATTTTTATTTTTCTCCCAGATTTTTTAGATTGAATTAACTCTGACTCTGTCTGATTATATTTTGGGTCGAAAAAACAGTAAAAATAAACCAAATCAAGTATATAATCCTAAAACATGTAAACAAACTACAATTTAATCACTATCCTGATGCAAATATGCAACACACAAATAAGGTGCGGTCCTTGGCATTTGAGAAAAAAATATCTAATCCGCTGAGAAAAACGGTCTAGAGTTACAAAAGTAATCAAAACTGAAACAAAATCCTCATTTGAATAAGTATCAATACAAAAATCACATTAACAGTAGTCTGACATTCTTGACCGGGTTTCAAAAGCTCTTGATCCATCTACCTAACAATACAAGTATCTAAACCTGCGCTTGATCCAAACATGAGGTCAGATTTGACTCAGGAAACGCCAGCCATTACTTGTGGATTAACAGACTTTACACTGCTGAGAACAATCACGGGCTAAGTGAATGCTCCTGAACAGCACATGTCCTACTACGTGATAAAACACTAACATCTGAGGAGGGTAATGGCTTCCAGACAGGCACCGGCAAAAAGTGCACATGCAGAAAGTCATTTAGTCTTTCATAAAATGTTCGATGACATTTCAATACATTTATACTTTTTCCACTTTTTTTGTGGAAAAAGTATAAATGTATTGAAAATCAGATATGCGATAGGGGACGGTTGTATATGTATTCATATAAAACTGAATGTATCGTATTGAAAAGATTTTAAAGCTTGGGGGCCTACGTTTTTTGTGTGCAAACAATAATACTTTGTTTTTTCCACCAATAGTATATAGCATAATTTACAACTTTGTGACAAAAACAGACTGCTGCGTACTGTCTGACACTAATAATAAGTATTTTTAGTTCTCTTCAGAGACAGAGAGCAGCGTTCTGATTGGCTGTGCTTAAGCGGTCGTTCCAGTTTCACTTTGATTTTGAAAAAAGCTAGTTCTAAGTTACGATTTTAGCCAAAAATGAAGATGTGTGGATATTAATTATGTGCTGAAGGGTTTTCTGAGATGAGCCAATTTTAATTCCTATTCTTATTTTGTGGCGTGAAAATCAGGTACACCAGCTTTAAAATATTCAAATATAAAACGGTTTTCAAAATTGTAATTTTGAAAACCGTCTAGGCCTGGCCATAAAAAACATTTTTATGGGCCAGGCCTAGAAGAAAAATGTCTTAAACTAGTCTGCGTTTTTTGTTCTTACGGTGTTGAAATATTTGAAGTATTAAAGCCATTTCGTAGTATCAAATTTGAGTTTGAGCTTTTCGTATTGGGAAAACGCTACAAATTAATTTGAGAAGAGTAAAGGCAAAGATTCATTAATTCAGCAACAATTTCTCTATTTTTATCACTTTTATAACTGTTTATACTCTAGTCTTTTATGAGTATTGTTTGGTGAAAAGTTGAAATTGACCAGAAAATTTAAATCTGGGATGCCACATTTTCCCAGAATTTGGTATTTAAATCTATTAAACTACTTCCTAGCTTCAATACTGTACATGCATTACGGCTTAGATTTGTATTGATTTATTTTTAACATCCAGCAAAGTGAAACTAGAGAGGACCACCCAAGCTAAGCCAATCAGAGCACAGCTTTAAAGTTATCACTGAAAATGAAAACTTTTATTATTTGATTGAGAAAAATAGACGGCGATCTGATGTCGTCACATACATGTAAATACAGTACAGTTTTGGTGGAAAAGATTCATTTACAACTAAAAAAAAGTTAGGTACCCCAGCTTTAATGAGGTTTACTTACAATTTCCTTTTTTTATTCTCTATGCATGAATTCACACATATTTCTTATTTACAATTTTTGAATTACAGAAACAATAAAAAAAATAAAAAAAACTTGCTGACTTACCTACGCTTCAGTCGTTTTTGTGGAAGAGCTCTGCAAAAGAACAATTCAAGTTTAGATATCATAATTTGAATGTATAAATTACATGTAATTTTGTGGACTCCTCAGTACAAGTAACTGTGGAGTTTGCCTACATTCTTAAAGGACACTTATTATGTAAAAACCCACTTTTTTGAGTTTGTAATTCTGTTTTTAGTAGTGTCTCTCATCATTAGTAAACACACAGTTGTATTTGGATTGATTCATGCATGTTTGAGTAATCTTGTATTGTCCTGCAGCTAATCTTTGTATAGTTTAAAAGCTGCACTGCAAAAACAATGTCTGGATCAGTCTTCCAACCAATTAAATCCAGCCCATGACCAATCTTCCAAACATTAGATCATTTATAGTATGAGAATGAGAATAGTCCCATTATCTACTCTTGTTCTAGTTGTAGTTAAGTATTTGAATGTCTTATATAATCTACTTTACCACAAAAATGCAGTACAGTAGTAGGTATTTTACAATATAAAATAGATCTAATGTGTGGAATGTTTGTGCGAATCCAAATACAGTTTGTGGCTCGCTGTGCACCATTTAAGATTCCTTAAAGGTACACTATGCAACCTCAAAATTACACCTGAATAAAGCAGTTTCATTGTTAATAATGTCTTTAGTCCAATATTGTTATTGTTGGCCTAAAGACAATATACAAGTAGGTGTATTTTTAGTCTGTGCAGGCTTGCAGCTCTCTAAAATCAGCTCAATCCAATATTTCATCAAATCCTCCTCTAACAAATGGTCAGAATGGTCATTTACAAGCATTTATTTCCACCCAAGAAACAACAATTGCACTGTTTTTTTTTTAAATTTATATGTCCATTTTCCACTAATATACTGTAGTTGTCTTTTTTTACTAATAAAACAAACAACAACCTAAAAATGTGACCATCTCAGCAGACAAAGCTGTGATAACCTCCTGTGATCTCTGACGGCCCTCAAGTTGGGAACCACCGTCCCAAGAGGAGAGCCATATTCTGCTGGTTTCCATGGAAATCGAGCTCCTCTAGTTATAATAGATAGTATGGCATCAGACTGATGTATAGGAATAAAGTATGTCCAAATCAAATGTTTCAGCTTTTTTTCAGTGGGATTATGAATTTGATTTCTCACCCCCAGAAAGCTACACAACTTTTTTTTCAATGAATTATTTACATGTAATTACGTCGTTCAAAGTAGGGCTGGGAAGTATCATGATAAAAATCAAATCGTGAGCTCATCTCTGTGACAATCTGCTTTTTTGATGAAATCGTCATATTATGATTTTCTTTTTCTGGTGCATCTGTCTGTTCAAATATAGGCTATTTTTTCCAACCGATCACTCTTAGTCTCAGAGTTGCCAAATCCAAGATTTTATAGCGAAATTGGGCTTCTTCTTTTTTTAAGTTCCTTTTGCACTGCGCTTTTAAGTAAAAAAAAAAGGAATGAATCTCTAATTTTTCAGGTTTGATTTATCAAAATAGATCAATTTATATAACTGAAACATGGATTTTAGCACATGTTTTATTTTAATGTCTAAAAGTCATTATTAGAAAGAAAAGAAAAACACATGATATGACAAAACCCCTAACAACACACAATGCTCTAATTAATCGATTCTTTTTATTATCTTTTTATTGAAGGGCTGAGTTTGCTTGTTTCTCTCTGAAAATGTAGCTGGATTTAGCTATTGACAGTTAATTGTGTTTACCTAAAAGACTATGGGGAAAATGAAAGAATCGTGATCAAATCGAAATCGTGATATGGTTCCAAAATAAATAAATTTTTTGCCACATCGCCCAGACCTACGTTCAAACCTGTTTCAGAACATGCTTTTGATTTTTCTTCTTTTTCATAAACAAATGTATTTTTTTTATTTAATGCGAGCCAGTCAGAAATGTCTCTTCAAACCAGAGAAATATGCGACTCTATTATCACACAAACAAATCATAAACCACATTAAGATTGACATTTTGAATTCAGTGTTAGATGCAGTAACAATTGCCTATTCACTGTATATTGTTATGACTAATGAGCCTGATTTGGTGGCAATGTTAAAGATGAAACTCAAGACTTGGTGCCCTCTGGTGGATACAAACCAAACGTGCAGCTCTGGACCATCACTTTTGAATGTTGTGTTAAAGGTGTAATGTAATGAACGAGTGTGCGGCATGTGTTTGGCTCTGGTTCTTCTCGCAGTCATTAGCTCACACTTGCCTGTAAATGTTGGGGTCTAGCTGCATGGCCGTGTCCTGCGGTAACTGCGATAAGTGCACCACTTTAGTCTTCAGCTGCGTCCGCTCCGTCTCGTTCACCCAAACGTCGGGTAATCTGCGCACACACACACAGAGAGAGAGAGAGAAAAGAAAGTAAGCCAAGTGTAAGCCAAGGGTTGAGAGACTATATTAACTCTTCATTGAACAGGTCACTTTTTCTTTCATGACCAGTTTAGAAATATCAAACTTTCTGACTGAAAACAAACTAAACAAAAACTAAAGAAAACACTATATTTACTTGTATTTGTTTTAGTACACATTGTACATATTTATATATATACATTTGAATTTGCTTGCAAAATGGTAGGCTGAAAGAAGACATTTGCTTCTAAAATAACCACTTTTAGCTAATGTCAATTGCTATTTAACGTTGCAGAAACCAATATTTGAACAAGGCTCACAAAATCCCAAATCACTATTAGTTGACTATTTTTTCAGTAAACTTATATTTAACATTTTTAGTTTTCATAGAATGAGCAGATTTTTTTTTAATTTTGCCTCTAAAATTGTCATTAATCTTTTGTTTTTACGAATATATTGTGTTTCGAATATTTATTATGGATTAAAAGTCCTATACCCAATTTTTGTTTCCTAAGAAATGTAAACAAACCAAAATATTACATTTTAAACTTCCTACATCAGACGAGACTCTACACATTTTGTTCACTTGCCTAAATTCGGAGGAATTCTGAGTCTTTGCATTGTTCATCACGATGTATTTAAAGCTTTTTTCAAATCTGTTTGAAGCGAAACGTTCGGTCAACCACAATGGTAACAACAACAACAACAAAAGACAAGTTTAGTAGAGATAGTCGAAGAAACGGGATAATATTAGACAGAGACATGACTGTGCGGACTTATTTTTACCTGAATAGATACATTAACAAAAGATCTGCACTTGATTTTTTGTTTATTGCAAAAAAATTGAGTCCCTTTAAACTAATAATCTTGACTTCAGTAGTTACCTCATCAAAAAACATCCAGAGTTGTGTTTTATTTCATTCAGGGCCGCAAAAGATTAACCAATTGATCGCAATCGATTCTCAGGGGTTCCTGTTCATAGCCCAAAAATATTGTCTAAGTCTAAGACATATCCAATGTGGATTTTTACATCTATATTACCTTAAAAAAAAGACAATTTTGTCTATGGCAGCCTAATAATCCACATTTATGATATGATAAAAGGCAGGCACCTAAAATGAATTTTGATGAATTTTAGTGTAGTGGATGACAATGGTGGAACAAAAAACCAGATCAGATCATCTTTATCAACAAACTTTGCACAGGACATAATCTTGTTGTCACTGAGTCAGGTTATAAAAAAAAAATGACATTTTACAATAGGCTAAATCGTTTTCCAGGACATATTATTTTCCATGACATTTTGCTGTTTTTCTCATTTTCCAAGTGCTTTTGTTCTTGGAAAATGAGCTGACTCTTTTCCAGTTTTTCACAGAAATGTGGGAACTCTCACTATTCTAATAATTGTCAACTCATTTAGTAAAGAGTGGGTGTATTGAGGGATTCGATTCCCATGTCGGACTAAATTAGCATCACCAGATCAGCATCTCATGATGATAACATGTTCTTCCCATGTTACTGTAGGTTCTCTCTTGAATAATCATAATTATCGACAAACTAACCTAAAAAAAAACTAAAAAAGTGATTCAAAGCGTGGCCCGGTGCTACTTTACAGTTACAGTCTTTGGAAGTGAGTCGTGTGCGAAAGCCAGATGCATGAAGACTGTAACAAAGCACTGTACGCACACCTCAACAGCCCCCTCTCTCTCTCTTCTGCCAGCGGTCCTCACGTCACCATGTGCGTCAGTGTGGGAGCCCCCAGAGAAGCACATACACACGCCTCACACACACACACTGCAGCAGGCATCCAGGTCCATCACTCACAGCCCAAAGAGAGGGTGGCATCCAGGTAGAGCTTTACAGGTTTTAACACCACACATGCAGGCACTGGGAAGAGACGCACAGTGGAGAAAAGACTCCAGAGTGTAAGTCGCACAAGCCAGAAAATGGATAATGATTACAAAAAAGGTAGGATTAGGGTAGGGTATAGGTCACTCCAGAATATAAAAACGTACAAGCCAAAAATTAGTTAGAAGAAAAAAAAACATACATAAGTTGCACATTTTGGGGACCATTTATTTTATAACCGAGAACCAAGAACAGACACAAGATTGCACGAGGACCGCTGGCATGAGGCAAAACTACAAGATGCACAGAAAAAAATGACTGAACTCTTCGTTAATTGGCTCGTAATTTACACTACTAAATCATATGAACTAAGTATTGTGTCCATTTGACATTCAACAATCGCGATGTGAACCAAAGATTCGCCAGTTCTACCAGTTTCCGCTAAATCCACAGTTTATTTTGCCCAAACTCCATGTGTTATTTCCATGTCTTCGTGCACAAAAACCAGTCCTTCATTCGTTCTCCGAGAAAGTTTTCTTTCCCACTGCTTCTGCTGTTGACCTGCGAGTGCTCAGCTGATACTACGCACTGTATTGCTGTACGAATCTGAATGAACATCAAGTTCATTCAGATCCATACAAGCGAGTATGGTTAAGAGAACTAATCTGCCTGAAATCAGATCGAACCAACACACGCTCTGTCCGGTTATTTCTGTCAAATGAAGCTGTATCTGCAGCGTGAATGTGGTTCGCTCCAAACTTATGCAAGTGGGTGCACCTCGCAAGTGTCAGTGTCTCACAGTGCGAATGAAAAGGATGAAACCCTTGCTAATTTTGAGAAGGTGGGAGAGCTTCCAGTGATATGTTAATAGTTATTCATAAAAAAGTCAAACAATGAAAAAAAGTGTGTCATTTTGTCTGGAAAATACGGTAAGTCTGACACCAAGAACAGAAATGTCATCTTGAAAGGCACATTATAGTAAAAATAGTATATAGAACAAACACACAACAAACGTAACTACCACATAAATTTTCCATCCCAAAAACCAACACAAAATATAGCTTTATAAGAGCGATCTATGTATAAAACAACTCCACAGTTTGGTTCTAATAAATCTAAAAAAGCGTATTAAATAAACTGGCTCCTGCACGTAAAGACAAACAGTTCTTTATTTTTGAACATTTATGCTGACAGAACGCAATAATAGCGTCTGTGTCTTGAGAGAGGATGTTGAGAGGAGCCAGGAGCCGAGACGAGAAGCAGACGCCCCGGGAAGACGCATTAGAGTTTGGGTTAGGCTGAGTTAGTGTCCTTGTGCGGAGCAAATCTGCGATGACAGGGAGGGAGGTAAGGGGGCTGCACAGTGTTAACCTGCACCGTAAACACTCCTGTCCCGGCATGTGCGTGCGGTGGAAATGTCACGTGTCGGCCTGTTTTAAATGTGGTTGTACCAGCTAGTCAAAGTTTGATTCCTTTAGTTTAGGGCCTGGTCAGTACTTGGATGGGGGGACCATTGGAACAAAAGGTGCCACAGTGGGACGATAAGAGTGGATTGTTGTTTACCCACCCTACTACAGTCAGAGCATTTACATCGGGAGTGGACTATTATTTTTTCATCGAGGCCATATTCCAATCCAGACAAGTGGTGGAGGGCCGGACCACAGTCATTGGTGCAAGAAATTTGTAGCCTATTATTACGACCACATTCCTAAAAAACATTAGTTGTTTACTTTCTTATTGTAAAATATCGTCTACACATCGTTATCAAGATTTAAAAAATAAAATAAATAAAAAAATCTAGATCTCCACTTTAGTCAATATCACCCAGCCCTAGTCACAGACAACTTTAGCTGTGTGTTTTGTAGAGAAATCCATGTTAGAATAATAGGGCTAAAAACACAAAAATACCAATTTTGCTCATGTATCCTTAAACTAAAGGTCAATAACAGTAACAAACAACAACAAGTGCGAGCAGAATAGTGCTAATTCTTTCCGCTAGAAAAGTACTCTGAAAATTCGTGTTGTTCCGATATCGTTACCGCCAAAACGTCTGATATCGCATATTTTTCAGCTATCGGTATCGACGAGTACTCATACCGAATCTCCGATCGATACCACCCTGTATTGTCCTGAATGAGGAGCCAGCAGCTGTTCTCTGCTCGTGGCTAATGCTAATGCTAACACTCAGAGCAGCTAGAAAAGGCTCTGTGGAGACTTTTCAGAGTTCAACCATAAAAATACTCCATACATGCAGACAAACACCCGTTTTACCTCTTGGTTTTCATTTAGCCTTTATAGTAAAAGGACTGTAGTTAAACTAACTCTAAAAATGGTCCAACAGCAGCGCTAGCTAGCACTGCTAACAGGCTAACATGCTAACTCTGACTTCAGTTATTGCATTTCATTAGGACGAGTGTCTTTTTTCCAGGACTCACTGTTGTTTTTATGACACACAGAGGTGGAAAAGCACTAACTAAGAATATACTCAACACAGTTATGTTTAATGAAAAATACATTTGACTGTAAAATAGGCTTAAAAATTAAAATGCATAACAGTTGCAATAAACACAACTTTATTATGAAGTAACAGTAGCCTATTTTATAGCTCTGTGTAGCTCTTTTTAAGTATTCTTTGGCTTTTTAAGATTTATGAGTCTAGTTTGTAGAAGCTGTTAGTAAAAATAGGTTATTGATTTGAATTTGAGTTAAAACTGTATCTATAATTTACTTTTTTAGACATAATGTAATATTGGTATAGGGCTGTACTCAATGTATCGGTATCGGGATATATCGTGACAAGCTCATTGGCAATACGCGTATCGTTACAGGAAGGTGTATCGGGATACGTATCGGCATACTAAAATGTATATAATTTACACTTATAAACCTGGACAGCAGGGTTAAGGCTGAAACTATTTAGCCAAACAATAGCTTATTTGTAAGACACTTGTATGTAACACAAAGAGCAGTTGAAAATAAATCCTTTGCATTTGACACTTGATATGTGACATATTGAGGAAATTATATCAGGATTTACATGTATCGGATACATATCGTATCGTGACCACTGTATCGGGATACGTATCGTATCAGAAGGTCTTGCAATACCCAGCCCTAATTGGTATTGCACAGGTATCGACACTACCTGGTCAAAGTATCAGTGCCGGTCTCAGTTCCAAAAAATTGTATCAGAACAACACCACTGAAAATGACAGTTTCTTTAAAAAGTTCTAATCTAAACATATCTGAGTATACAAAGCAGTAAGGAGAGAGTTATATCTGCATGTAGACTAGGCAGGGACTTGTGACTGTCACCTATTGTCATGTGAACCCTTGACAGTATTTATATCCTGTTAGAGCCCCCAAAGAGACAGTGTTTAGTCACGCAAAGCCAAATAAAGACAAATAGTTTGAGCCGAGTTTCCAGGAGGCATGCGTCTTCTTATGAGCCTGAAATGTATATTGTGATTGAGGTCTACTGTAGGTGTCTGCTGCAGTCAAAGCACAGTCTGCTCTCTCTCCGCTGATGGATGGCTGGCTCCGGGCCTCCAAACCTTCCACCGCTGACGGAGTTTATCATTTAAGAAAAGCCTGTATTAGATTGGCGAAACAATATGCAGGTCTGTGTGGAATTCCAAATCCAATGTTCCCTTATTTACAGTATATTTGGTTCGGGAGAAGTGTGGAGTTTTTGGAAAAGACATCAATAAAGTTGCAAATGCGATAAGAGGATCCCGTTTTAGAATGGCTGCGCTAGATTAATGCTTTTCGGTTTCTGTAATGAAATAATATGAAAATGTGCTTGCAATATGTTCAGGTTTTAACTCAATCTTATGTCCAAGTTAAAGGTGTGAAGCTTATGCCTTCTCTATTCATTCCAAAGTCTTCCAATTCCCAACCGCAACAAATAGGTTGCTTTCAAACTCTAGAATGTGATCATGTCATTAGTCCAGGTGATAAGCAAGATGATAACTGTGCAATTGGCAATGAAATATTTTAAAGTTCACACATTTTCAATGTGGTGATTTAAGTGACTGGAGCTGTGATTGAACAAATAAAGATGACTAAAGACATGTTCTGTTCTTGAAAAAATGGAATAGAGTTTATGCAGAACCAGAAAGTTATACACATAATTTGCAAATCACTTCCTTTTGTTGATGATCTATAAACTCTAACTGATCTAAATATAAAATAATACATTTTATACATTTTGGTTGACTAAGAGTTCATTGAATGCCTAAACGACTACAATATAATCTCATACAGCAACCTCAAAAGTCAACAGTTGTCAAAGTTCTAACACTAGGATCAGACTGCCTCCAGTCCAGAGCCATATCTCAATCTGAGACCGGAGTATGCATGCGTATGCACAGAATGTGCCGGGTTTCACAACATAGAAAATACTGGTCGAGCTTTTGGCTTATTTTATGCCAGTTCTTTTCCTGTTTGATTTTTCGCCACAGTCTATAAGCAAGGAATGTTTAAATACATCCATTCTGTTATATAGTCGTGTTGAGAATTTTGAAATATTTTTATTATTAATACTAGCATAATGATTTTATTTGAAAACCTCCGGATGTACTTAACTGCCGCTTGCTTGGTTTGATGTTTGCTGTGCCTTGCTCCCACAAGTTCACAAGAAAGACTCCGGAACGCTCCGGCAGTCCAGAAGAAGTTCCTTCCAACGCAAAAATAAGGACAATCAGAGCACATCTGCGCGGCTTGCCGTGTTCTTGATTTGTGTCTATTCCATGCCCATTTTATTGGTGTACTATAGACACGTATTTTAGTTCATAGCACACAGGTGTTACACATTTGAAGTTACAAAAATGGGTAAGTTTAGGTCTGAGGCTTGGAGTCAGTTAAGATTCAAATTAAAATTTTATTAATGTTCATGAACAATAACACGTTTTTACATCCACCACTGAAATTAACTGAGGTAACAATTCACTGGGCGTGTGAAATAGGCAAGCAAATGATGGCACGCGCTGTTTAAAATTGCGTGGTAAAGACACAATTTTTTTTTTGTGATCGGGGGACTTGAAGCACCCGGATGAAACCCATACAAACACGAGATGAGCATGCAATCTCCACATAGAAAGGTCTCAGGTTCTCTTGCCATGAGGCTAAAGCACTTGCCGCTATGCAACTAGACGCATCCACTTTTTGGATTACAACAAAACAATTAACTTAGAAAATACGCAATGTGTAAAGTGAAAACGTGATACTACAAGTTCCTTTGCAGGTTTTCCAGGCAGATGATAAACTTTTGTGTCATGTGTGAGTAAAAGGGAACGCTTAAGCATAATCCGCTCTTATTATCTGGAAAGAGCTAATCAAAACATACAAGCAGTTTCTTCAGGCGCATAGCAAAACATTGTCTAAGTGTAATAAAGAGCGTCATAATTCAACCCAACAGCATCCGATAAATTTGCGGAAAAGAAGACTAGCACTACTGGATATTAATGTCAGTTTACACAGGAGAATTACCTGCACAAGATTGTTTGACACGGACAAAGACTGCTTTATGGGTGTTCTTGGATTAAGCGGCGGCCCTTTTCTCTGTGTCTCCTCAACATTTACTGAAAGGAAAAAGGTTTTGTCCGGCCTATAGAGCAAATAGACGTTGCCTTTTATGGTCCCAAAGGATGAAAGGGATTTCTGTATTTTGAGTATAGGAGCAGCAAGGCAGTCATCATGAGGAAACGCGGGATTATTGTAAGTATTGGCTGTATTGTGATCCTATTGTTTTCAATTATCTTTAATCTAAATTGTTCTGTCACAGTGAGAAAAATAATTATGACAAAATGTAAGTCTGTGGTCTGCACCTTTAAGAAACGTGGAACTGAAAAACATCACACATTTTTGTAGAATCAATGAGCAATGCAAAATACAATTTCATTGTGAGGTGAGTGAAGTTAGATTTTGGTCTAATTGACAGACGACCAATCAGCTCCTTTGTTTCATCTGCATCATTCAAACAAACTAATCTGATTGCCCGGTAGGTTGCAGAGTTGATCTGAAACACAGACGGAGGAGTGGTGACCAGACCCACTCTTCACAATTTGCTGACGCGTGGGCTCTGGATCATGTGAAAATAACAATTTGCACAAAACAAGATTCTATGATCAAAAATATTAACTTGCAACGTAATCCCAATTCCTTAAAATGACAGTAAAAAAGTAGAAGACTAATCCAGTGGTTCTCAGCCTGCGGGTCAGAATCCCAATAAAGGTCAGGAAAAGATTTCTAGGTGTCTTTTGGTGATCTGTCAAAAGCTAACATTGATGTCCTAAGCAAGGTTTTTCCATGTACAGTATTTATTAAAAACTATAGAAGGATTGTTTGTTTATCAACACGGGCAATGCATGTGCAGCCGGTATGCAAAAAGAGCCGCCGCTCATTGACACAAGCCATGGAAACAGGTCGAGCCAGCACCATTGTCGGCTAACTACAAGAGTTTTTCAATTTACGAAAACAAACGTTATGCTGTATCCAATATTTGTGAATCAAATTCGACGCTACAACCCATTAACATTACATTCAGGGGAGGGAAAAAATGGTGAGAAAAACACAATCTCAAGCTTCAGGAGTCAGACTGGTTCAGATCTGATTGAAACATATAGTTCTCATCCAGTTTTGTTGATTTAATCAAGGACGTTTCCCCAGCCAGCTAGATGGACAGCGTGCCTTTTTGCTTTCAACCTACACAGTAGAGCGGAAAGTGACTAATAATCCCTCTATTGCAGAAGTATCTCTATAATTTACATTTTGTTTATCGTAAGACACAAAATTGAGTAGATTGAAACAGTTTCCAATCATTTAGCAAAAGTCAAATGCTACAAGTTATCATTTGTGAAACTGTAATGCCTGTGTCATTTAAGTGGACTAACCTGCCATACGCACTTCAAAATAAATCACTTAAAGCTAACTTCTTCCCTACAACAACAGTCAGTCTTGCAGCGTCACTAGCAGAGAGACTTTTCGGAGGCACTGTATTTAAATGTAACCCACTTCTTGTCTTAAAAAGTTTGCTTCCTCCGCTACACTTCTCCCTTCGTTCTTTCCCATTTCCGTTTAGCCTGGGCGCACCATTAGCCGGCGTATCTCTGCGTCTCTCCTGAGTCTGTGTTTGGACGTACAGATATGTGGAGTTTTTCTGATCACGAGCGTTCTCATTATTTGGACTCCGACTCGGGCCAGCGGTGAGCGGAGGAGAGGATCACAGAGGAGACCGGAGAAAAAATGGCAACTTGTTCACTCGAAAATGTCAGCTACAATCAAGCTCTGCAATTATTTTAAGCAGAGCTGCTCTCTGCACTGTCTCTCTTTCAACTCGTCTGCAGAAGTGTTTTTCCCTCACATTCTTATCTCGATGGCCAAAACACTGTGCTTAAACGTACCTTCCTGCTTTTATTGCAAGTTTGGCAATTGTTTTGTTGTTTAGACCTGATCGTGATTGTTTGACTTTTGTACCAAGGAAGATTGGCAGCTTTGGTTACATTTATGGAAGTGCTTTCTGGCATAAACGTGACCAACAGAAAAAAAAAACGTAGAGGCATTTCTGCACTTGTAATCTAGCATCCAAATTGTAAGCTCGCCTCACTTTAAAACGTTTTGTGATTCGCTCATTGATTCTGCAAATATACGTGGTATACAGTGTTTTGTTTTGCAAGCAGCTATCTGTTTTATACAGTAAATGATATATACAGTAAACCTGCGCACGTGTACCCGCGTCACGTTACGTCCTCACCACACGCAGCAGCTCGCCTGTCACGTGTGGGGATTAATAGCAAATAAAACTGTAAATGAAAATGACCCTTCTCCCTTAAATTAGGCTTAGATTTCAACTGACTCAAATGTGTTTCACAGAATGTGCATGAGAATTGCGGTCATTCACATAAGTGCACACCTGAATGAATGGTCAAGGCAAGAAGGCTCACGACACGAGCAAGCGCGAAATACATGAATGCCCTTTATTAACCTTGGTGAAGTTGTAGTTCTTCCTGTAATTTACAACTTTTATTTATTAATTTCTCCATAGTTTGCTGCCTAACTGCTGTAAAACAATGACTAATATTTAACACAAGATTATCACACCAAACTAAGTCAAAATACAAAAATGCCATAATCTGTCGTATGGGCTTTAAAGTGTCTGTACAGACTCGAACTTCTACATGAAAACATATTTTGAACACCCAGTAATCTCAAATTCCTCTTTCCTGAGAGCAGTAAATATGCCAGACTTGTTGCTTGAGCCTGTCTTTCCTCGATGGGATGAGCACGCAGAGTTCAGTCAGATGCACCCAATGATACTGTTTATTGTTCCAACTAGAAACATGATGTGAAATATGGATTAGGAAGAGCGGGATTAAGTCAGCCGGGCCTCAGAGATGTTTGGTTTCGGCGTAAACCAACCTGATTACCGGTGAAGAGAATACACGATGGTTATTACTGGACTTTTGACAGCGTGTGTTACTTCAGCTGTTTGGACTCTGGGTTGTTGCTATTGTAGCGTGGTGACGAACGTGGTTTTGGTAAAGTCGGGGGCTTGCGTGAGTGCGAGGGAACCTGAAGTCATCACGCGTGCGGTTGCAGTAAAATAAATAATCTCAAATAATTAATCCAAATAAAGAGTACATATGACACTAGTAGAGGTAATTCAACAAGAGCAAAAAGTCTATTTAAGTTGTACAATAGTGTATACAGATGTGCTCATAAAGGTACACACCCTGGCAGATTTTGTGATATTTTATCCACACGTTCTTTTTAATACCGCAAATTATCAAATGACAACTTGCAGTCTTTTGTGGTAAGTGTGAATCAGGTTTTTTATTTTCTCACATGGTAAAGCTACCCAAAAAGTCAAAAGTCAAACTTTGAGGCAGAATATTGATATAGTAAAAAAAAAAATCTAATAAATGGGACATAATAAAAGTTTTTGTTTTGTTTTGTTTATGTTCATGAATGGCATTTTCATTTGTTTTTGAAAAGGTTAAACAAAATTGAGTCAAAAATCGAGATTGATCAAAATGAGAAAAAAATTATGATTATATTTTTTCCAGACTGCCCAGCGCTACTACAAGGGCTTTATTTTATTCTGCCGTAGAGCCTGCCGTAGAGCCTGAGTTCTATTTTTTGCAGTCCATCAAAATAGTACATCTCCTCTGATTGATTCCTCTTAAAGATGAACTTTGACCCTGTGCTGTTTACTTTCTGTTTCATTACAAGCACAAGGTTTAGCTTTAGTAAAGCCTATGACCTGCACTTGCACAGATTTTGGTTGGATATAGCACATTTACCCACAGGGCACATGCATGAGAAAGAAAGAAAAGACAGCGGTAATGAAGCACATGCATGTGCGCCACAAACACCAGCGCTGTGACAGTAGAGGTAAGGCCCTTGGATCTATATTATCTGGATAGGACATTGCTGCTTGTAGCTGTTGTAAATCAGCCATAGTGGCCGCTCCATTGGTGCTGCAGCGGGAAAATCCCCCTAAAGCAGGGGTTTTGAACTCATTTTGATAAATTGTCAATGGGATTGTCCTCGAAGGGCCAGTTGTAACTAAAAATAACTTCACTAATCTTTGATATACTACAAATACTAGTTGTAGTTGATTATTGTATTTTTTTCAGTGATTGAACGATTGAATATATCTGCATAATTCTGAAAAATTACTTACTCATTTCTGACAAATCATTTCATCAGGTTAAGACACACAGATTACTCCTGCCACTAATAAAAAAATCACGCCCGCCATCTTTGGTAAGGCCTCCTCTGTTAATATGAACATTTGTGGTACAAATGTGAGAAGTGGAAACAGACCTCACCGTCTCTGTATTACAACAGTTTGTCATGTAGGAACGTTCAGCTACGTCCAATGCACACAGCTTCTGAGCTGATGAGTGCATATGTTCCTACAGTTTGTTCAAAAAGCATGCTGCATTCATCCTGACATTAATTGTGACCAAGTTTCCTGTGCATTTGTAGCTCACACATCCACCAAATGTTAAGGATTCACTGCTGTGGGAATGGTGCACCTTTCATCATTCATTATTTTTATACTCTCTGTAATCATTATCTTAAAGAGCAAAAACATTAGTCTGAAAATAAATGGCGTCACTCATAACCACGAGTCTGAGATACATTGTCTGAGATATGGACAAAAACGTCACAAAATCTGCCAGGGTGTATCATAATGAAACATAATGTAATGAAAGTATGATTTGGCAAACTATAGATGGCTAGCAACATATGTCACTTCCTGTGCCGATAAGCAGGCTAGTTATCGCTTACATTAATGAACATCTAATAATCAAACAGATTTGCACAGTTCATGCGTCTGGCTGTTAATGTAGCGTGAACACAATTCAGGCAAAGTGCAGGGACTTGCGTGAGCGCGAAGGAACCTGAAGTCGTCTCCAATAAAACACAAAATAATAAAATAATCCGTGAGTGAAGGTCGGAAAGACTGAAAGCGGGCCTCTCTGACGTCAAACCCGGCGGCTGGATGGAAAGCAGAATGGTAAAGTGCATGCACAAAGCTCCTTATACACTTTATACACTGCTGATGGAGAGTTGCGCCGCGGCTCTGCGAGGAAGTCAAATGTGTATGTTTTAAGATTAAGTGAGGCCAGGGTTGATTATGTGCATTACTTAGGGGCCATTTCCGCGGCTTTTGGGTGAATTGTGTGCATTAATGCTGTACATCCACGGTTTTCAAGGATAACACATTTGAAAGTTTTGCCTTTTCTTTAAAGTTAGGCATTTATACGGTATATATCCAAAGTTTTGAAGGGCAAATGTAAGATGTTAAAAGCACACGGAAAGACATAAACTATAATGGTTAATATAAGAGTCCCAGCTTTTAAGTCAAAGTTCTCCAAAGTAATGCCAGTAAAATTTAGTGATGCACTGTTAAGATATTGGGATGGAATATAAGCCCATGAAATTTGAATGGATCAGGTGTCGGTTGATTGATGTTGACCTATAGAATGTCTCGTAATGTTTATGTATTTAGTCACATACATTTGTAAAATTGTTGCTTTCATAATAAACAACATTTACATAACGCTTGAATGTGGTTTCTGACTAGTTAGCAGAGTTTAGGAAACTAAAAAAAGCAGTTTTCAGTCTCTACAAAGGTATTGGTTGATAATTAGAGCAAAAATATCGAAATCGAAAAAATGTGTAAGTTATATTGCAGGTAATGTTCATGAGATTTCTTTCTATAAAAAAGCAAACACAAAAACAAAAAGTTTTGAAAAAAATTCAAATTTTTGAAAATTTTGCAAACTAATTATTTTGCACCTCTAAAGCTCATAATAAGCTCATGACAAGCTTATGACAAGCATTTAATTAGACTTTTACTATATATGTTTGTTAAAAAGTTTAAATACTAATGACATTAAAGTCCAGTTCCGGTTGAGTGATTGCTTTTTTTTTTTTTTTTGTCAGCCTGATTGGTTTGTAGTCTGACTTAGCGGGTTAACGGCCCAATCATATCACAGCAGGGCAGGACAACAAGAGTTTGTCACTTTGCGAAAACAAAAGTTATGCTGCTAAATCAACATCTGTGAATGAAATTCGATCCTACGACCCTTAAAAGTTCCATTCAGGTGAGTGAAAAAACAGCGAGAACAACACTGTCTCAGCTTCAGGAGCCAGACGTCTGTCAGACCGGTTCAGACCTGATCCAAACAGCTAGCTGTCGTCTCGTTTCATTGTTTTATTCAAAGAAGTTTCACCGTGTAAGCTGATGGAGAGAAGCTCTTTCTGCTTAACACATGCGCAGTAGGGCGGAAAGTGGCGTCGGCCGCAATCAGCTTTTTCCCAAAACATTTTCAGCGAATCAAGTTCCAGATGGATACTGTGGAAGAACTCAAACTGGAGTTCAACACAGGATTCATCTACGTGAGTCAGGTTAGGTGCGCTCTTAAAGGCAATAAATGAAAATCCGTTTTCTTTTAGCACAAGTATGTTGTTATGTTGTTGTTGTATGTTGCTTTGAATGTCTGCTTCCGTTAAAACAATCTCTGAAACACTAGCACTTACATATCCTCCGGCGTCCAATGGAGAAGCACCTTCACTTTCCCGGACCCCTCTTTCCTCTTGGCTAGCACCTGCACAGAAAAAAATTACATATATTCAATCATGCAAATACCATTCTGACAAACGACTTAAGACAAACACACATCATGTATCTTTAATATTACACTTTGTTTTTAATTAAGTACATTTAAACGCAGTCGTATTTGCACTTGTGTGGAAGTCTGCGGCTGCTAATGCGACACGCTTTCTAGTTCAAAGCTCTGCCCGGCCCTGGCCCTCTCCGTAATGAATAATGAGTCTCCGGCGCTTCAAACATTTCACTAAGCAATCCTCGGCCTGATCATTACACTAATAAGCTATGTGAGCAGAACTTTTAATAATGCATGCAAGCGCTCAGTCAGGCTATTTTCAGCGCGCTCCTGCCGCAACCTACTGTAACTCGCAGGAAGCCAAGTGCGGAGGTTGTCCTTAGAAACGGAGGTCACGGGAAAGGGGTTAATGGGAGATGTGTCAGTGCAACGGGGAACGCTTAAAGGTGACGTATCGCGCAGAATTTACAAGTGATGATGCTGACTTATGACGTCACACTAGTTTTCTCACAAGATTTTTTTTTTTACCGTGTGAACGTAAAGCTAAAGGCATTATACCCAAAATGAATACATGTTGATAAAAATAATGTGTCAAAGGCTTTATAAGAGGAAGTTGTCCGATTTAAAACCTAAATCGTGTAAAAATCAGCTACCCCACCTTTAATGCAGGGGTGTCAAACTGGCGGCCCTCAAGTTGATTCCATGTGGCCGCTGGGATAATTTCAGATTTTTATTGAGTGGCCTACTGATAAAAGCACACAATAATATGAACTACAGGTCCCAGTGTACACTGCAGCAGCGCCGACGAGAGGACAAAATGGATAATAAACCTTTTCACCACTGAGATATGACTATAAAACCTAAAATTCACCGGAGCTAAGCTGCGGAGAACAAGCTATGCGAGTGCCCTCTGAACTAAAAATAACTTGTGCCAAGCGCACCAATAGATCATTTCACTTTATAAAAACTTTCTGCTTGAACAATGAAGAGTTTAAATGAGGTGTTTTGGCCTGAAACAAACAAACAGAATAAAGCCCCTGGATGTGTGAAGAAAAACGACTGATGCTCACCAGCCCTCTGTTCTGCTCTCCACCACTGCTGCCTCTCCAACACAGCCAATCAGCTTCAGCCTCACGCTAGACTTTGTGAACAGAAATACTAAAACCTACATTTTTTGTCAGAACAAAAAAACTCATATTTTATAATCACCAGGGTTTTTCTATCACCAGGGTTGTTTGCACGATTAAATCTACAGTCCTGTATATTCATCAGCTTTTTGTGATCATAACTCAATGAATATGTGTCCATTGAGATGAAATGAAAACTGGCTAATAGCTCATGAGTGGTAGAACTTGATTTTGCAATTTGGCGCCCTCCTTTTTTCCTTGAAGCCCCCCTGACTGAACAGGAGACTTGTCGAGCCCCCTAAATTGTTATTATATGATGAAAATTAGAGCTAAAAACATTTATTTCAGCCAAATAAACAACTATTGTGGTGTTTTGGTGCTTAGATTTTTGTTTTTTACAAATAAAGTTTACTCATAACTATTTTTAGAACTTGACCCTCTGACCAGACAAAGCTCTGGGGACCCCTGGAATCTCAGGCGCCCCCCCGGTTGGAAACCACTGGCCTAGTTCACCTATGCCCAGGACCAGCCCTGCATATTTTAACATAAAATGTCATATGAAAGAGAATCCTGTTTAAATTTTGTTAAAACGGCTTTATTTAAAGAAAAAAAAGCCTTTTTTTGTATCGAAACGAATCACATTAAAAATGTATCGATTTGTATCGGACTGCACAGTATGAAGATATGAATTGTTCGTGAGCCAAGTATCGAGAATCATATTGAATCGCCAAATTAGTATCGATACATAGCCCTAAGCAGGATGTAATAATTTATAATCAGGAAGCAAAATTGTATCTTAAGGGTTAGGCTTAAGGGTTAGGCTACAGAAGAATGAAATCTAAAAGCTGTCATGAAAAATCTTGAAACTCTGGCATAGGCACTTTAAAGTCACTTTTGTCTGTCTATTTCTTAACTTGCAGAGCAGTAGAATTTAGCAGATCAATGTACACAGAAACCTCAAGGTTAAAAAAAGGAAAGTACAACAATGACCAAATAATGCTTTGTCGGCTCAGTTAGCATCAAACAAAGTCCATTCCCTCACAGACCGAGTTGTGACTGCTCAGGACAGCCGAAGTTTCCCAGGACAGCCCTTTTCTCCGTCCTGGCTTCTGACATCCATTCATCACGCCGTGTTCGTTTATTGTAAAGGCCGGTCAGGAATTCACGCAAATATTGTCGGCCTGCAGAAAAGGGGGGAAGGCTGGAAAAATAAGCTGAGGACCGTCGGAAATAGCCGGCTGATAGGATCTCTTGCGTCAATTGGATTTTTTTGGGGGCCTATATTTAGGGAGTCTGAATGAGCTCACAAATGAGGAAAAAGTTGGCGCATGAATAACTGAAATGACTTGGGCGACTCGAGGGAGCGCCGTGGCATTGATGGAAACTGGTTTGAGGGCACGGGGGAATAGTTCCTCGGAGACGCACACACAGCGGCCCGCTAGTCCTTTTGTCTTTTCTGCACGCTGATAGAGAAGAGCTGTTTCGATTGGATGGTTATTATGAGTGTTTGCTGTTGGGGAAACGTCCGTGTTTAGTACGAGTTTGGTTTGTGCTTGTTTGGATTTGTGATCATTGAGTTACGGGAGAATAAAGTTCTTTCTTTGTAAACTTTACTTTATTGTACGGCATTAAAACCTGGCTTGACTTTGAATTTGATGATTAATGCAGTGTGCTCGACTTTTGCTGCTTAAAAACATTATTTAGTTATATTTTTACAGCAACGCTTCTTCATTATGGACCACGATTATCTCAGTGGTGAATGAAAAAGTAACTAGCACACAAGCTAAAAACATTAACAAATACATTTTCTGGGTCTTAGGGCAGGGGTTCCAAAACATTTCGAACTGAGAACCCCAAAACAACCATGTCAGTGACTTGCAATCCCCATAGCAAAATGAAACTTGTTTAAACAGGGTTTAATCTTAGTTATTTTAGTAGTTGTGGCATTTGACTGAATCTCACTACAACATGAGGCTGGGCAAATAGACATCTCGATTACGATATTCAATCAATTCAACTATCCATCAGAAAAATGTTGAAACATGTCTAATTATATTAGTTAGGCTTTAAATAACAAATATAAATGTACTGGACCTAAGACACGTTCTACTGATATCGACTAAAAAAAAACTAGAATACCTTAATGATTTGACAAAATATTTGTGCTAAATAACTAATGGGACTATTTATTTATTTATTTTAAGATGAATTTGCAGCATGCTTTCAAATCTGTCTTATCCTAAAAAAACAAACATATTTTGAAAACTTAGTTTAGTTATTACCTAAATGACAATATAATAGGGGTGAGCATTGCCTCCAATCTGGCGATACGATACGTATCACGATACACAGGTCGTGATACGATATATCCCAATACAGAGGCCCACAACGATATATGATTTTTTTTTACTTTGGTCATTACAAAGTGAATTACTATTGTTTTGATTAGTCGAAAAAGAAAATTAGATCCATAAATTACAATGTATATTTTCTGCAAATGATGAATAACAGTATTGATACTCAATGATTTATTCTGACAGTATCAATACTCAGTGATTCTCTCTGACAGTATTGATAATGGCAACACAAAGCTAATCAAGTTTCTAAAATGAATAAACCACTTGTCTCTTTTCATAATAATATAAAGTGATAATTTGTGTGCCAAGGGTTAACATTAGATTGTCTTCTTAAAGAAACAGTGCTCCCCTCTCTATTGACATTGAATTCAGTTGAAATCAATGATACAAAGCATCCCCATTAGTATGCATGACGTCATAAAAATATCGATATCGGAATTTTAGTATCGATATGTGTATCGCGGGATCGGGTATCGCCATATATTGCCGACTCGATATTTTCGGACACCCCAAATATATACTGTATATATATATTTTATTTGTATTTTTAAACAACTTTTTTTCAATGATCAATATACTCAATTGTAAATGGTCTATATTTATATAGCACTTTTCCACCTTTCAAGGCACTCCAAGCGCTCTACATATTAATGTTTGCATATTTTCAAATCTACATTCATGATAATACCTAAATTCAAAGTATCACTCCGCTCTACTACAACATGTGTTTTCAGTGTAATTAACTAATTTCGGAGTAATATTTGCTAAATCCAGTCTTCAAATCATCTCACAACCCCCAGATTTTGTTCCAAGTCCCCCGGGGGCTCCTGACCCCACTTTGGGAACTGCTGCTTTGGAGAAATATTTCACTTGGCCTGACCAACTGTTTAAAGGATTAGCACAAAGCTTTTTAACTCAAATATCGCAACTTCTATATTGTTCCTTAGGACAGAGAATACTGTATATCTAAACCTTCAGTTCAACAGATTTATTTAGGGCATCGAACATCATCATTTTGGTAAATATTTATCTAAAAATGTATGTTTCGCCTGCTCTTTTTATGTTTTTTTATTTATTAGACATATTCTAGTGTTCTTTTGGAGTAATTATTACTGCTTTGTCTGTGTCATAACCTCTTCTCTCTGCGCACAGCATGTTTTAGAATGTATATATAGTTAAAGTGGGTAGCTAACTTTTTAGCTGTAAATTTGTTAACTTTGTGCTTTCCACTAAAAAGTAAATGGCAAATACAGCACTTTGTGAAAAAATGAGACCTCTGAGTACTGTCTGAACTGAATAATAAAGAATTTTAGTTCTAATCAGGAGCTGAATGCTGCTCTCTGATTGGCTGAGCTTGGGGTGGTCACTCCAGTTTCACTTTGTTGTTTGTAAAAAGAAGTTTATAAGCATAAATGCAACCAAAATGAATACACGTTGATGTAAACCTTGTGTCGAAGGATTTAAGAGAGGAAGTTGTTAGATTTAAAACCTAAATTGTGTTTGCAGTGTAAAAATCAGCTACACCACCTTTAAGTGCATGAATATTCAATTACTAAATTAGTTGACAATAATTCAATTCATATTCAGTTAACTTGTTTGTTGGTCCAAGTTAAATTCGTTCATTATATATAATTTTTTATGCCGAGTCTTGAGCTGCATTCACACTCGCTGAACTTTTGTCTTTTCAAATAACTAAAATCAATAATTTAAGCCAATTATTGACTTTTTTGTTCATTCAAGTAGAAGAGGAAATCCAACTATAACTTTAGTTTAAGTGAAGTTCTATTAATACACAAAAACAATACAGCTTTAACCTTTGCTGTTGTATGTCCATTAGTGTGTGCGAACTCTGGGGTCACACATGGAGGTCGCCCTATTATTAACTCACACACAACAACAGTTAACCTCCGTCTTTAGGCTGCTGCTGACACGACGAGGTCAGCACACTGCTCCAGACTTAAACCCAGAGGAAGAAAAAGTCAAAAAAAGTTGTATTGGAAAAAGTGAGAAAAAGATGGGAGCAGATATAGCCGTTGCTCCGGGGGACTGTTTCTCGATGTCTTGATTGAACGGGGGAGTGAAGAGAAAGAGGGAGTGAAGAAGAACGCTTGAAAGAGGGCGGGCTGCGAAGGCTAAAAGCGGGCGCCTCTGTCTGGTGTCACGGGGTCGGGCCGGGAGGATGACGCAGATGGGAGAGGAATAACAAAAATATCCCCAGATAAACATGACTTGAGCGGGTCTGGCCAGTCTCCACACACGACCCACCAATCCTTCTCCCCCAACAGGCACGGGAGTCTTGACGCACGCGCTCCTCCGGGGGTTAAGTAAAGAAAAAGAAGTAAAAGTGTGTGCCCGCCGCTAGCCGGACACGCTGACCTGTGCTTAACCCTGCTTTATCCTCCACTTGTCCCGGTCGCTCCTCCGCCTCAGACTGTTACCTCTTTTAACCTTTTCCCAGGCTTTATCTGCTCTCCGTACACATTTCGATAACTCGGATACAAACTGCTGAAAGGTGCAGATATGGAGACGCAAAAGAAAGAGATACTATGTTCGTATTTGTGTTATTTTTTCTCAAGATGTGAAAGTAGATAACGTGGGACTAGTTTGGACTGAAAGCAAAGGCAAGAGCGCTCCCTGGTGCAGCTGCGAAGAAGAGCATTCCTAATCTTTTTTTATTCAGCGGAGAGAAGGAAACAGCTGATAAGTTATTAAAACTGCAGCGTTTTCTCTCAGGCAGCGTTCAGATTGGACACAAAAACAAGCCTATTGTCATTTCTATCAAACGCTATTCTGAGAAGGCGAGATGGAGCCTTCGGGCGAGTCTCAGGGTTCACTCGGAGTGCAGCAGGAGAAACAAAAACAGGGATTTGAACTGCTGGGATGAATCAAAGTTCATTCTCTACATGAAAAGATGCTGTTGAGGCATGCTGTTGTTTTTGTAGAAATCTTGTTCAATTTATTTAACATTAATAATTACATAAAATATAGTTTACATTAGCTTAAGAGTCAAATAAACATTAGATTACTCTAGGGCAGGGCTGTTCAACTTTATTTCCCAGAGGGTCAGATTTGATCAAGAACCACGGCTTCTGGACCAGTTGTAGTTGCATTATACGTCACATATTAAAAAGACTACATTTGTTTCTATATTGATAACAACTACTGCTGCAGTCTGTTTTTATTTCTATTAAAAACATAATTGAACCTGGAATTTCTCAGCATTAAACCAGATCTAAACCAGAACCATTTAAGGTCTGAAGGAGAATTACATCAGGACTGAAATAGGACCAAATCAAGTCTAAGATTGGAAACAATGTAATCTGGGTAATGACTAAGAAGTGAAGAAGTGCTTAAATTAAGTTAATTATTTATCTTAATTTAAGGGTATTTTAACGTAAAACAAGATTTGCCATTAGAATAAGAGCAAAGGAGATTGTTTTGACAAAATATGAAAAATATTGCATTTTCTCACTAGAAATGAGTCCAAAAATTCAACTGGAATTGTATTAGATCCCTTTGTCTTACAGTATTTTCAGACAGCAAAAAAAATTCAAATCAAGACAAGTATTGACACCTTAAGCTTATGACATTTGAAGTTGGACACTTTTTCCTGAGAAATAACCCAGAACTAAATCTACAAAACAAAAAAAAAATATTTTGCAATATTTACAAATTGATTGGGACCGGATCAGATTTTTGGAGGGCTGAGTTGCACCTGGCCTTAAGTTGAATAGGCCTGCTTTAGGGTGTTTAAGCCAATTCTCCATAGGGAATAAAAAGGATGAAAAAACTATTTTAGACCAGAACTAGCCTAGCCGCAGCACTGTGAAAAGGGCTTATAGAGGCTATGCATTGACATTCTTTTCTTGGAAAAATGCTCCTCAACATTTAGATTAAGTGGCAAAACGTCAGAAACAAAGTGTACTCCTTTCTGTTGTCGTGGCAATAGCTTTATGCTACAAGCTTGTTTGCTAACGGCAGTTGGTGATTTTGGATATTTTAACTGCAACAAAGCAAAAAAAACATATTTTAAAAAAATTTACTAAGTTCAACTGCGTGTGATCTGAGGAGAAAATGTTCTTTCTCACTATTGACTCTTAGTTTGAACCTGTGATGCCACCTGCATCCCCTCTTTTCTACATGACTCGTGTCCAAAGCCCTCACATGCTGTGCACACAGAGGCAGGACTCACCGTGCTGTGGAAGACCACACTGTGGCCGTTGCCCACACTCTCGATGTGAGTGGCCAGGTTTAGACAGATGGCTCTGTGGCGAATCGCGTCCATCGTCTGGGCGTCGAAGAAGTCATGGGGACGAGCTGGAAACACACAAATCAGGTTTAGAAAAAGCAGAACAACTACATTGATCAAAGCAGTCAAGATGTGTGCAGTTGGGCTGTTGTGTCATTCAGGACAAAGTGAGTGCGGTGCTTTGGAGACACTTACGTAGAGAACACCTGCGTTTGTTCTTGAGTTTCTTCCTCTTGTTGAGGCCTGCTTTGGAGGGCGACTCCTCCTTGAGTCGGGCCTGACTGGACAGTTTGGAGGAGCTCTGTTGGCTGAAGTGACTGGGGACGTGTCGCGCTAATCCTCCTTGAGACGCGAAGCTGGCATTGCACCCGCCGACCACGCACTGAAGAGAGCGCACATGGAGAAAGTACAGTATTTTATCAAAACCAAGATTCTTCAAGGCTTCATGAATAAAAAAAACGTACCTCTCAGTTTGGGCAAGAAAATAAGTAACACTTGAAATAAGTATACTGATTATATAATATATTAATTAGTTGCTACTTTTACTTCTTTGAATCTTGCAGCCATGCAACAATGTCACTAAATTATAGATTCTCATTGATTTACTATAAACAAGTGAAGCCTAAATGTAGGTTTTTGTTGTTGTTTTTAATTTAGTTGGTGCAGCTTACCGTATTTTCCGGACTATAAGTGGCACTTTTTTTCACCGTCTGAAAGGGGGGGCAACTTATACTCGAGTGCGACTTATAAATATAAAATAAATGTGAATGTGTTAATAACTACTAATATATCATGGGTCCCGACCGGACTTGAGCTCTTCCAGCTTCTCAAACGAGGGAGACATGCTGTTTTATTCGCGGCTGTTCCACCAGTGAGACGTGACACTATCGACTCTTGATGTGCAGCTACGTGTGTAAGTGTGGAGCTAACATTTGTAAAACTGCAGACCTGGAGGCTGCAGGCTCACAAACCACACTGACGCTTACAGTAGAGCATACAGCTTCACTCAACAAAAACAAAACAGGACAGAGAGAGTTGATTTGGTCTGATTTCAAGAAGAGTATTTCTCTTGACCATAACAAACACAAGTTTGTCTGGTGATTGTTGAAAGTCAAATGGAGACAATACCTATTGCTGATGTTTAAGTTATAACTTAAGAGCCGGTAATTTAGAGTTTAGTCATGTTTTGATCTGCACTTTGTAGTTTTGCCTCATGCCAGCGGTCCTTGGCCTCAGTGTCATAAAAAAGCAGGAGCAGGATAGAAAAACCTCTAAAACTTCTTCTAAAATATGCATTTTCGGGGCTTCTGTGACGTATACTCTAGAGCAATGTATAGTCCGGAAAATACGGTATAATCAGGTGAGCTCAATAGTGCCAAAAGTACAGTATTGCTAAAATAAAATCGTGATGTTTAGGGTGAATTCTAAGGCTGACCATAAGTTGAGTCATTTGCTTCTCAGCTATAGTAAAAATACATGAATTAAGCTTGGCAGAAAAGTAAGTAGCTAAACATGATTCGCACTTAAAAATAGAAGTTAATTATGATAAGTGCAGTTATTAAAACGTCAGCAAATCTTGAAACTTACAAAGCCTAAACAATTTTTGCTCTTCCAGTAAAGTTGGCACAGTAACAACAGCATCTGTTTTTCTTCCTCTCATCCATATTTAATATCAGAAAATGTAAAGTGAGGATTGTGTTTACCTTGAAGGGTTTATCACCGCTGTGGGTCAGCATGTGTCTCTGGAGCCAGCTCTGACTGGTGGAGGGAGTGTTGTACACTTTACAGCCTTTCCACAAGCAGACAAACACCTACAGAACCCACACAAGCAAGACAAATGTTCAGAACCATCAGACGGAACTGAGTCGAATTCAAACAAGAAGTAGAAAGTCGTGTAGTGGAGTAACTGCAGGCTTGGAATGAATCAATTAAAAGTCAATAAAATATAAAAGATAAAATGTATAATTTAGCTTTTTTTTGCGAACTGAAATGATAAATGTTATTATTTCAAAATCTCATCTCATCTTGATCTCATAGACCCAATTCTCCACAACAGCAGTATTTCTCTTTGTCCTTTCTGACCGCAGAGAGACAGTGCTGCTGAGAGGACACAATGTTCCCTTCACACATGCTCATGCAGCTCCAGTAGTAATACACAAGTGTCAACTGTGACCCCCACAAGTAATATACTCCCTCATCATCCACTGCGCTGTTCTCATTTTCTTCTTGTGTGCGGTTCAATCTGCATGACTAGACAATAGCAAGACCTTTTTTTTTCGTCACTGGTTGCCCTTTCACTGCTTTGAGTGAAGCAGCAGATTGTTACCCTCCAAAAGCAGTGACAGCCCTAAAGGTAATACACTACAATGAAACAAAGCCTTTCTGTTTTATCTTTCCTGGCTCATGCCAGTCAGATATGTGTTGAACTTTGATTTGGAACCTCCACCACTGAAAGCTTCAGCAAAAGATGGACATTTAATGAAATACTTCAAGCTGATTGGAGACTTTGTGCTTAACCAATCACAGAAAATAATCGCAATGGCGAATATCCAATGTGCGTATGGAATAGAACAAAAATCACTTTTCTTTCAAAAAGTAAATCCTCTTTATTTCTGCTAAAACAGAACCAATAGCAGCAGAAACACATACAGGATTCCTACTCAGATTCCAACCGGGCAGGTGGAGCCCAGATGGATTTCTCTCAAGTTTGTAATTTTACAAATATGGTGAGAGAATTCATCTGGCTGGTCAGGATGGTTCAAGCCCCCTTCTTCTAACACTCGACTGGGGCAGCTCAGCAGAGGCGATTCGCCTAAAACCTGGCACTCACCTCTGAACACCAAGTGTTCCCTAACTCATGTTGTTGGTTGGTGGGGACCACCCAGACACAGAGAGGACATGTAACACAGAAAGCCAGCGTGCGGGAGTGGAACCCAACAACTTCTTGCTGTGAGCGCTATCCGCTGTGCCACCATGCTGCTGGTGTTACTACTTGAACTGCACATGTGCAGAGGTCTTGGTCATCTGGAATTTATAATACTGTAGGGCAAGAGTACATTTGTTTTAATGACTTCTTTTCACTAAATCAGCAAAAACAACAAAGATACCCATGTTACTGATCACAAACCAGACTTTGGGATGGGTCTCTGAGTTCACATACTGACCCCTCCTCTCTGCCCGTCCACGTGAATCCCCCGGATGTGCTCGGCCAGGTCCGGCTGGAGTTGAAGTACTGCGGGCACAGGTCCCAGCAGCAGGGGTACGCCACGTTCTTAGGCAAGGACGAACCGGCGCTGCCCTGGCCGTTCATCATGGCCGGAGTGGAGCGCCCGCTGGACACCGTGCTTTCCATCTCCATCAGTGTGCTGCTGATACTGAAAGAGAAACACAGAGAGACAGCTCAGACAACTATGTCATCGTCGTAGTGACAGGTGCAGACACGAGCGGACACATGAGCGAAACACTGAGGACTTTAGGACTCAGGCTGATTGTTCACGCATGCCACTGTTTCTCACTAGATTCAAAGCTGCTTCCATGTACAACTCAAACTTTCAGGAAAAAAATGTCATTGAATGTTTATCATATGTTCAAAAGTCTTACAAAATGTGGTGTTTCAGTTATTTCTTAGTTAGAAAGTTTTGAATTGAACACTACAATTATATTTATTATTTTTATTTTTTTATTGGTAATTTTTCCCATTTTTACAGGCAGATGATAGTATCTGACAATACCAGATTACTGAAAGTCCAAATACATCTGTTGCAAGTTTTTTTTTCTGTGGAAGCATCATAAGGAAGGCTTGTGTTGGATTTAACTAAAACAGACACAGAGCAGGATAACAGCTGTAACTATAATAACATCCCACGTTTCTCCAGAGTCTTTTGTGTGTTTGTGACATGATTGAATGTTCTGCTTCACAAACACATGGACGCTCAAGTCACTGCTCATAATAGTCAATAAAATGTTGATTTTGTTATATATATACGCTGTCTTCACATGAATAACATACTACATATATATTAGTGTTAGATTTAAGGCCAAGCACAAAATGGGAAAGATGCAGCTGTTCATCATTTCAAATAAAACACAGCCATGTTTGCACACTTGCAGTAGGATGTCATGATATCACTTATTGCAAGACAAAATATCATGATTTAGCGATTATTCACGATTATGACCAAATGTCATTCTCACTGTCAAACGCCTCACTGTTGCTCAAGTTATTTATGAAATCAAAATTTATAATGAAAATAAAATGCTAATGTGACAACATTTTTTGTTTGGATTTAGACTGAATTAAATATTAATATTGCCTCTTAAATACTAAAATGTGTATAGATTGAAAGACTTTTGCTTTAAAAAGGTAATGAGACTTTTTTCTTTGTTTTATTTATTTTTGCCATTATTTTATTGAAAACTTTTATTTGACGTTCGGCTGTTTGTTGAAACCAACATTTGAATTTTTAAAATCACAAATTTACTTTTCAGTACAAAATAAAAACAAAACATAACATTTACATGTTATATTATCATAACATTACAACATACATATTTGCTAAATATTGATGTTTTTTCTATAAACCGAGCTGTGACTGATATTTTGTCCATCCCTAGTTTCTATAGCATGAACATTAAGAATTTAATTTTACTTCTATTGCTACAATTATTTGTTTTTGTTTTTATGATTATACTGTAACTTGAATAATCACGATTATCGATTAACCTAATAATCTTAACATCCCTACTTATTAGAGCCTTTGAATTCTTGTAAATGCAGTCGATGGGTTTGCATTAGCCAAAAGCCTTGCATTTTTAAAAAATTGTTTGCGTTTGCTGATGGCTAATGCTAATGGCTATTGGTCCAATGCATTTACTAAAGATGTCTCTGCACTGCACATGTCAGAATCTCTGCTTTAAAAGCCACACGGAAACACAACGGATTTGCTAAATAGTGTTTAAGAATCAATCACCTGGATACTATCACTCATATTTACTCACTACTAATATGTTATTACAACAGAAACACCTCAACAGTTTCCACCCAGACGTTTCCACCGGACTGACCTGTCCTCAGAGTCCATGCGGCTGAGCGGTTCTCCGTCCGAGGAGGAGATCTCCACACTGGACGTCTCTTCTCCCCCGCGGGCTTCTCTCCGTCCTCCGCTTTGCTCTTGTCCGAGTCCGTCTCTGTGGCGCACCGGCTGCTCTCCTCCGCTGGATCCACTTTCTCTGCGTCCAGCTCTTCTTTGGCGCTCTTCTCGTTTTTAATCCCATTTTCTTTAAAGTGAATACGACAGGTTAGATCACACAAAACACTGTAACATATATGATCATTTTCTAGATCTTTCAATTGATTTTGACAATTTTATTCTAGCATCTCTTCTGTCTGCTCATGGTTTGCTTAGTTGACACAGTGTTTCCAACAGGATTATCAGGATAAATAGCGGCATTTCAGTTTTGTAGTTTTACCATTTCAGTTTTGTTTACACATGTCAATTACTGCATCTACTGATTGAAAAAACATTGATTAGTATGTAGTTAGCATCATTTCTGTTCTGTTTCTAAAAATGCCACTATCATAAGGTATCATTTGTATTGTATCAGTGTATTTCACTATTTACTTTATTTTAGGCTGCGGTGGGCATGTATTAATGGAAAACACAGGCTGACGATTGTTTCAGCAACTGATCAGTTGCGATCAATTAAGGTCTGATCACACAACATGATGTGACTAATAATATATCCTGAGAACACAGACACATTTGTCAGCAGAGTGCAAACTATCTAAGCAATTTGGATAAAAAAGTGCTTTTTGAGAAGGTATTTCTTTGTAGATTAATAGTAGATTTTCAGCGTATTCCACAGGTTTAGATGGAGACTATCTAAAGACAAAACAGACCAGTGTTTCTCAACAAGGGGTAGGCAAACACTTAATGGCTTGAGGCTACAAAAAGAAGGGGAAAATAAGTATAAACCGAATTTACAAATGTCAGTTGTGGACAATGTTCTAGTCTTCTAGGAGTTTTTTTTTTAATAATTCAATAAAGTATGAAAATATGATAGTAAAAATCAACATTATGCCACTAAGAAACTAATTTATCCACTCGAAACCACGAGTTAGTGTGAGACCAAGCTTAGGCTGTACCTGGGACCAAAAAGACTGGAACCACTCAAATGGGTAACACTATTTCTTGATGTACATATAGATCAGACCTGGGCAAACTGCAGCCCTCAAACTGTTTTGATCTGGCGCTTTTGAAACCAAGTGTTACTCTTTAAATGTATTTAATTTGATTGATTTAGCTGTGGAGCATGTGTCTTTCCTTGATGCCCTATTATTTAACATAATATGATCAAAACAATAAATTACAAAGCTTATTTTACAAAAATGTACTTAGAATAACGATAATTTGTCGCACCAATGACTGAATTTTGGCCCTCCACCACTTGTCCGGGTTCGAATCTGTGGGAAAAATAATTGCCCACCTCTGATAGTTGATGTCTTTTAAATGTAATTCTTGCTTTGCTAGAGCCATAAAACATCTTCTCTCTGTACATGATATAATGATGAAGACTGTGTATAGACAGATTATTAATTGATTATCACGGTTACCTGAATACTAGTTTATTAAGAGTTAATAGGTTAGCTTGTTTCTGCCTTTATTCAACAGTTCTTGCATTGTCTATTAAATTATCCTAATACAAAAAGCATTTATTGCAGACTAAATGCAAGAAACTTTAATCCCAATAAGACAAAAATAAGCTATTTTACCCATTGTACCCCGTTTTATCTTAAATTCAGTTTGTTTTTAGACTGAGGGGCCACCATAGTTTTCCTCTTTTAACGAAAAACACTGTCTATTAACTGTAGCTTATAATTGGATATCATTAGCTTATGTGCAATCTATAGCTCTTCTTCCTGCAATTTTCAACTTTTATTAAACCATTTCTCATCTCGAGCTGCACCTGGACAGATGTAAAACCAAAGGGGACTATTTTCCTCCAAACAAAAGAATGCTTAGAAAAACCACAAGAACCTGTCACACGGGCTTTAACGTCTCCGGTGCTTTCCTGCGGCTCTGCTTTAGTGTCCGCTCGTTCTTCCTCCGCGGCGGGGCTCTCTTCCAGCGCCTGGCCGTGCTTCGCTGGCTCATTTGCGGCCTTGTCACCCTCGACAGCGGGCTCTTCTACCTCCGCTTTGGGCTGTGCGCGCTCCGGTTCGACGCCGCGTCCTGCCTCCTTCTCTTCCGGTAAGTAAGCTTTCGATTCCCCGGGCTCTTCTGTCTTTTTTTTGGCCGGTTGGTCCTGGTCTACACCGTCTGCCGGGGCTTCTTCAGAGGCGGTAGCGGCCATTTCCACGGCGGCCATACCGGTGGAGAGTTTCGGGTTGGTTGAAGCCGTCAGACGCCTGCAGCAGACGGAGAGCGGACTCAGCGGAGGAGCAGCGCGGCCTCTGATTGGTCAGGAGCGGGAGGGAAACGTAACGTCACCACTTGAACTTTCCATGTGTTTCCGTAGGAGATTTGTGTTTACTACAAATATATTCACAAACCCTAAATTTATGAGAGCGAATCAATAATAAATAATATATACAAAATAAAATAAAAAATTAAATAAATTTATATATGCAACTTTCATAACAGTAGGCTACAGTGTGAATAAATAATGTTACACGTAATTAAATATTGATTACAAAGGTGCTGCTATCTGCACAAGCAAAATTTAAGCTTACTCCAACATTACTCCATAATGTGTTATAAATATTTAATGAATGAATAATAATTTCGGGTCATGTAGTAACGCTAAACAGCCACAAGATAGTGCTACAGCTTTACAATTAGCTCAGGATTTGCATTTAACATTCATGTTTAGTTGGTAGATTGTCAGTTAGTATTGTTTTTCTATCATTAAAGTGGCCTATTTTATCACAATTTTGCATCAGTCAAGTTTGGAACTGAAAATTTTAGGTAGAAAAATATTGCAAGTAGGGTTGCATTCTACAATATCTGGATCAGATACTGGTATCAAACCATGGCAATCTTATGTATTTTGGCTCAAGATGAGTTCAGCTCATACCCTTGTTGTAGTTGTGTAATTGAATGCAAAAGACTTAATTATTGGAAGTTTGAAATTGTATTCATAAAATTATTTGCACAATACGTTGCATTACACATAATAACCATTTTCTACCGAGTTTCATGAGAAAAAAAAAGTAATTTTCAGTCTTTGCACAAATTATTGAAAGCACTTTTCACCTTATTCTGCTCGCCACATTTCTTGGCACTTCCTGTTAGGCTCTGTTAAAGGTCCTATACAAGATTTTTGCTTCTATAAAAATGTAAACAAACAGAAAGAATTAATTTTAAACTTCCCTACATCAGTCCACATATTTTGCTCACACATTCTAAGCCTCCAAATTGTTCACCACAATGTGTTAGCCATGTCATTCAACAATCAGAGTCAGTTGTCTAAGGCAAACACGAACATTTATGCCAGATTTTACAACATTTTCACAAAAACAAACGTTATTTAACTTTGTTAACAGACTTTTTTTAATCTCATATGATAGACCTAATCTATCATCTAAGGTTACAACTGACAGATAACATTTTTAACCGTTTATGTCAGTTTAAACAATGAAAAACATAGTCAAGCTAACTACTAGCATACTTGACTCAATTTCAATAAGTGACTCATGCTGGGGAATGACAAGCCACAATGCTAACAACAACAAATTAACTTAAAAGAAATGAGTGAACAATAGCGATGGGAAAATCGATTGAAAACATAAAAAATCGATTGAAGTTCGCAGAAATCGAATCGAAAGACCAGAATCGATCAGTTTTGCTCATGCAGCCACTGACTTACACACACACTCTGTATTTATATAATACACACAATAATACAAGAACATTCACAATGTTTGAAGAATCAAAGCCTGAACTGGTGCCAGACTGACTGTGCATTATTTTGTTGAGTAAACAACTAATGGGTTAATGACTCTAAATATGGAGACTAAATATGACTGTTTGCTTTTGAATGTTGACTAAAAACACTAGTTCTAAGCTCTAACAACAATGGCTTTGTTTTAAATGTCATGTATTATGGTTTATTTTGTGTCTTAAGATAAAAAAAAAAAGTTAATATAGATAAACTAACAAAATCGAAAATCGTGGCAGCAAAAACTTAAGTGAATCGTCCCATCCCTAGTGAACAAACGGGCAGGGAATTGACTAATTTCCACTTGAATAGATACATTAATAAGATTGTACTGGGGGGAATTGACTTTTATTATAAAAAAAAATCATGTATAGTCCCTTTATGGTAACTAACATGTTAGCTTGTTGTCTCACGGGGCCGATCTCAAAACCCAGCATCTGAATTCTACAAGCTAAACAGGAAGTGCACTACCAAGAAATGTGGGCGAGGCAGAATAAGATGAATAGCTAGAAAAAAAAAACTTGCTCTTGCCCTCCAACTGAAGTCATGACATTATCACATGCATTCTAGAATTTGAACACAACCCATTTATCTGCAACAACAACTGCACTCGTCCTAAATACTTCGATAAAAAAAAACTGAATCCATTATTAAAGATTTCAAGTCCACACACATTTTAAAGAACAAAAACATTTATTTATTTAACATGATATAAAACAGATGGGATATGAACATTAGCAAATCATATCTCCGATGTAACCGTCGAGCGGGTATACATCGCCCCATCCTGTCGCAAAATTGTACATTATATACACTGTAAACCTCTGCTAATTACACTTTGTACACACAGAGAGGAAGGCCTGGATTCACAACACTAGTTTGTTTGTTTTTTCTTAAATCTTATTGCTTCTCACATGTGCTGACCGTTTCTCTTCAAAGATCCAGGACCGGTTTAAATTTATTCATTTAAAAACAGCAGAGACCATATTCAAAGCATTCACGTACTAAATGTCATCGATAATGTGACAGGGCCTCCGGGAAAAATAAAAGTACTTACATATCAAATAACAGTTTGTAGTGCTATATATGACTTTGTATAATAGAGGGAAATCTAACTTTATACACTCTATTTACTGTGTGTGTTGTTTTTACAGTGAAAAGGGAAATGTTGATGTATTTATTATTGAGTAGGACACAAAATTAAAAGCATAAATACTATAATGGCATGAAAAGCTTGTGTTAAAGGAGACGTATTGTGTAAAATGCACTTGTACCATGTAAAAACACGTCTTATTCTAGTTCTTATTTTAAGACTAGTTTAGCTCAGGTCGATTCAGGAAGGTAAAAAAGGCAAGGCATATTGAAAATCTTTTTGAGCCAAAATGGGGAATAAAATCATATGTTTATTTATCAACATTTTTCATCATGAACCAAACTATAACTGCAACTGCAACTGCCAGGGACTAAAGCCGGACTAAACTAGGACTAGACCAAGATTAAAACAGAACTAAACCAGGACAATCAGGATTAAAACAGGACTGAGATGTCTGGCAGTGTCTGAAGACAAAAAACACTAGATTTGAGATGATACAGACATATATTTGTTTTGAGTTGTATAGTTGATAATGACTGAAAATGAGCCTTTTTAGTTTCTGTCCATGTAAATAAAGGACATTTGTTTTTCTACATTCAGTGTGCCTGCACCGATCCGATACCTGGATCAGATATCGGTGCCGATCCAGGACATTTTGCTGGATCAGGTATCGGCTATAGTTGTGTCTTTAATTGGACATAATGAGACTATTTTACAGGGTGGTGTTGATCCAGAACATTTCATAATACTGGGCATTTTATTCAGATTAAGTTGTTCAGTTGTGACTTGCACTATAAACATCAGTTACATAACACAATATGACCAAATGTATTAAGTTTTTATTAGAAAAAGAAGCAATTTCAGTCCTTTTACTGGTATCGGTTGATATCGGGTATCGGCAGATAGTTAAAGCCAAATATCGGAATCGATATCGGAACAGAAAAAGCTGGATCGGTGCATCCCTAACTGCTTCTTGACACATTTTTTTTACATTGCAAGTCAGCCTTTTTATCTACACCTTTTTTAGTTTAATTCAAGGATAATATGTAAAGTTCAAAAGCCACTTTCCATTAATAAGAAAGTTAAAATGTTCTGCTTGTTACAGTCACATTTTACCATGAAGAGGCCAGATTAACAGTTCTACAGTTTTGAACAGGAAGTTCATAGACGTAGTTGTATTTTTAAGCCATTTTAGATTCATGTTGTGTTTTTCACTGAATATAAGTAAATGACTGTTCTACATAGGTCATACAGTATGACTATGACTATGACTATGACTATGACTATGACTCTAGCCTGATGCATCCGCTAGTTTCATTTCATTTTGTGTTGTCTGTCTGATCTAAGTTGCACCATTTAAGTTCATTAGTAGAAAATGTTCATTGCAGACGTTAAACTGCTCATGCTCGGCTCACGCTGCACCTACTACAGCTCACAATTTAAAAATATTTCTCTATTTCACAACATAAACTTTAAATGTTTCATTGCTTCAAAAGATTAAACAAGGCTTAGCCTATCACTGCTCCCCTCTGCTCTGGTCACCATGGCAACACGGAAGAAAATACTTTTTTGGCGTGGAAGAGCACAAGCCATTGAAAACGGGCCACCATCTTGAATTCATCTTCCAGTTCTAATCACTGTAAACAATGGATTTCAAGACAAGTTAAAATGGCTTGTTTCTTGAATATGAAGCTTTTAAACATATTAGCTGTATTTATTGTGGAGACCTAGCTTATTTTCTTTGTTTCAAACAGTTTTGGACTGATTTCAAGGCATTACTTCTTACTTTGAGGCCCAAAACTTACCACTGGGTTAAGAAAATTGTACTTACCCCGATGGCAAAACTGTTTTCTTGTTTTAAGCTAAAATTCATACAATCAGTTAGAAATGCCTTGAAACCAGAAGAATTATGATAGTTTTGGCCTGCACAACGCTTTGCTCCTGCTCTCTAATTGGCCCATTGAGCTTCCCGCTTTTAAAAAAACTCTCTGCAGTTCTGTGATACCTTACCTAGTGGCTGGAGTAAAAAAAAAGTGGATAAAAAAACACACACACACAATACGTCTCCTTTAAAACACATCAAACTCAAACAAAACCTCGCAAAAGTGCCGCAACTCTGGCATTAAAAAAAAACAAACAGTCCTTCATCCTCATCATCTATCTATTTATATACAAACAGTTCATACGTTCAAACGGGAACAGAGGATATAAATAAATGCGTGTTAGAAATGAACAGTGTTAAAACGTAAAAGAGTCACAGTGGGGCCCACAGGAGACGTCGTCAGGGCACGTCCTTCATGTGTAGGTTTTTACTGAGGCCAGAGCTTGGGCTGCGGAGAGGACAAACACACTCAAGTCAGATACGTGTGTGTACAGTGATGCTTTGTATACACACATGACAGGCAGAGAAATGTTTGAGATGTAAGATAAATCATTCATGTTTGTAGTGTTTGATTTAGCTGCTATATCTTTATTATTTACTAGTTTAATGTGACTCCTACAGTGAGTAAATGTGCTGTGATTGTTTATTTATTTTATTTTTTATTTTTAATCTTGTTATAACTGCCTTCTCTCATCATTAGTTTACTTAAAGTTTGATTAAGAATGATTCCTGCGTGTTTGAGTAATATTGTATTGTCTTGCAGCTGGTGGTTGAGTGCTCAGAAAAGCCTTGTTCTCACCTACCACCTATCCCCGCCCACTTGTCTGTGTTTAGTTGTATTCTCACAAAAGTTCATAATTAAAGCATGTCTGAGTCCAAATAGTCACAGAGCCACTTTACAACAATAAAAATAAGCTAATTTAAAATTTGCTGCTTGTGACATTAAAATTTACAATGAGAGGCGCAGGGTGGAGCTTATCAGTATAAAGAGGACAGTTGGGTGGAGCTTATCAGTATAAAGAGGCGGGGCTTATCAGTTGTCTATCATACCTTTTTGATACAGGATAGTATAAAGGTGGAGCTATCTTTCTTATTTCCTTAAGCTGTTTTAACATAAGTGATTTCATCTGGCTTTTTTGTGTTTTACAAAAACTAACTGTATTTACTGATCTACATATGTCATAGTTTATTCCTAAATACACAGAAAAACACAATAGCTCCCTTTAATATTTATTTAAAATTATATTTTAAAATTTAAAAGTCAGGACTCCCAAAGTAATTAGGAACTGATCCCAGACCTCACTGCAAGATTAAACTGACAAGGATAATATTTGAAGTGGTTCTAGACAGTTGTCATTTGTAATGTATAGACTTTTTAGATACTTCTATAAGTACATGACATCTCCATGGAGACAAGCTGCTGACTCCCTCCCAGGCCACACTCACAATAAGAGACTCATCATTATTATTTTATTTTTTAATAACTCCATATGACAGACCTGGGCAAACTACGGCTCTGGGGCCAGATGTGGCCTCGACCACAGCACCTTCTTACTCTATATATGTATATTTTTCTCTCAGTTAGCTATGGAACATGTGTCTACACATGTGTTCTTAATAACTCTCACAAATGAAATACCTACATAACCCTGAAATGTGCTTGTAATAATGAGAATTTCTTTCACCCATGACCCTCCAGCACTCTTTAGATTTGAATATGACCCTTGCTATTTAAGGTGGAGGGTTTCTTAACTAATTCATTTGTGCCCACCTTCTAATAAAAATCAACTATCAAGCTCTCTGGCATGTTAAGATCAAAATAAAACCCTCTTATTTACAGTCAAATCAACCATTCTGGTGCCAGAATCAGTTTTAACTCTAAATTAAAAAAAAATAAAAATAATTAAAAATTCCCCAATTTTAATAGGATTTTTTAATCTGGCTTTGCCCTTATTATTATTAGTATTTATATATATTTTTAGTTAATTCAGATCCTTAAAAGCTAATTTTTAATGAAAATAGCTTCAGCTTTTGAAGAGGGACTGTCCAAACCCAAAATATGCTAACTCTAGTGTCATTCTGGCCGAAGCTAGTGACAGCTATACTGCTGTTCTGATGTTCACTTGTGCAGAGCTTGTTTTCACTTAGAACTAGAGTCGCTCAGACATCAGAGGGTAAAATTACAAAGTCTCAGCTTCACAAAGACAAAAGGGACACAAACAGTTTCAGTTGGAATTTTAGATGATTTTAGTCAGACGAAATAACTGTATATGTAGTTACCGCCATAAAATACAGTATGTTTGATAATTACAGTTTTTAAGAAGTTTTTATTTTCAATTCTGGTATATTCAGTTCATAAAAAAAACACCTTTATTTATTGTGAGTTTGTTATTACGTTTGTTCTTTTTGACTGTATTTTTATGCCTAATGCAAAACTAAGCAGATGTTACATCACAAATTTACATGCTCACACCACATTATTCTGTCAAACATGCAGTCCCTCTCACTTGAACCCAATGCACGTGTTTAGTTCTCTTGGCACAGACCAACACAACAGATAATGATGTCCCTTACTGGAGTTATTACACCACACATAAGTGAGAGCCGTCTATGAGCTGAGGGGGTGAGTTAGGAGACTGGGGTGAGGAGGAGAAGACAGGCTCCTCACTGCAACACAACAAAAGCAAGACACAGGCACAGGTCAATCAACAGGTACGTTCACAAAACAAACTGGTGCACGGCTGCTGGATGTGACGAATCAACTTAAAATAAACGAATAAACAACTTAAAATAAGCGAAGAACGGGTTTAAAGGGGACATGATGTGCAGCTTTAATCACAACAGTGTAGAGCTGCAAATAGCGATCATTTTGCTAGTCAATTACTTGGGCGATCCTTCTTCGATTAATTAATTAGTTGTTTAGAACACAAAAGTCACATGACTACAACATTTTAATTTTTTTTTTTTTTTCAAATTTCAATCTAGACAAAGCTGAGCCCTGTACTATGAACGTGGCTGAACTTCTCCTGGATAAGTTTCTCTACCCGGGTTGTTTAACCCAGACATGAGCCTCTCTGGATAAACTGTCCTACGAAACAAGTTCACAACTGAATCTGTTAACCCTGGATTTTCTCAATGAAGCTGTGGCGCGTTCACAGAGCAGAGGGCGGGTTACACAAACTGACCAATCAGAACAACCGAGCTGCAGACTTTAAATGTGAGGAAACGTCAATTATGAAGCGAAATATATGAGTATTAAAATCTACAGTCTAAGTGAAGGAAACGCACTGCAGCTTCAAGTCTGTGCTTAAGAGACCAATCACAGACACAGAAGTTACGCTACAGAGTTTATGTAAATAACAATAGAAAGCTCAAGCACAAATGTGCAACCATCACCAAACATTTAACAGATCGACCGCTTAGTCTGAAGAAGCTGTGACTTTAGCTCAGACAAGTCTTTTGTCTGAGTCAAAGTGATGTGTAAAGATCCACAGTTAAATGTGCACAAAAGATCTCATTGCTCCTCTCTCCCTCTCTCTCTCGCTCTCTCTTGTTTTCTTTCCTCTCTCTCTCGTTTTCTTCCTCTCTCTCTCCCTCCCTCTCTCTCCCTCCCTCTCTCTCTCTCCCTCTCTCTTGCTTTCTCCCTCTCTCACTTTCTCCCTCCCTCTCTCTCCCTCTCTCTCGCCTTCTCCTCCCTCTCTCTCTCCCTTGCTTTCTCCCTCCCTCTCTCTCTCTCTCACTTTCTCCCTCCCTCTCTCTCGCTTTCTCCTTCCCTCTCTCTCTCTCTCCCTTTCTCCCCCTCTCTCTCGCTTTCTCCCTCCCTCTCTCTTGCTTTCTCCTCTCCACTTCTCCCTCCTCTCTCCTCCCTCCCTCTCTCTCTCCCTTGCTTTCTCCTCCCTCTCTCTCTCTCTCTCTCTCTCCTCTCACTTTCTCCCTCCCTCTCTCTCGCTTTCTCCCTCCCTCTCTCTCTCCCTCTCTCTTGCTTTCTCCCCTCTCTCACTTTCTCCCTCCCTCCTCTCTCCCTCCCTCCTCTCTCCCTTGCTCTCCCTCCCTCTCTCTCCTACTTCTCCCTCCCTCTCTCTCGCTTTCTCCTCCCTCTCCTCTCTCTCTCCTCTCCCCTTTCTCCCCCCCCTCTCCTCTCCCTCCCTTCTCTCTCGCTTTCTCCTCCCTCCTCTCCCTCTCTCTCTCTCCCTCCCTCTCCTCTCGCTTTCTCCCTCCCTCTTTCTTCCTCTCTTCTCTCACGCGTGCTCTCTCTCTTTCTGTCTCTTGCTCTCTCTTTCTTGCTTTTTCCCTCTTTCTCTCTCGCTCTCTCTCTCTCTTCACAAACACCTAAATTCCCGTCTCTGATTGGCCAGCGCCTCGTCTTTTTAACTTATTTGAGAACTTAACCTGGTCCGGAGCTGGTTATGAGTTTGTCTCATGTTGCCATGGAGATCTACCTCGATAGAAAGTGATCCAGTTTCGTAGGACCGCCAGGCCAGGTTTAACCCCGAACTTACCTCGCTAAACCCCAAATCTAGCTTGGTAGTACAGGACTCTGAAGTAATGTAAATGTAAAAAAAAGCATCAAATGTCCCCTTTAAAAGCCATCCTGAGTGAGTTACGGTTGTAGAAGGAATGTGTGACAGCTTGAACAATGAGAGCAGCCAGCAGTAGCACAGCGTTCAGAGAAAACACAATGCAGCGTGTGTGTGTGAGTGTGTGGGTGTGGGAGTCTCCGGGGGAATACCTGCTACAAGTTTGCTGCGTTTGGAGGCTTCGGCGGCGATTTCGTACGAGATATTAATCATCTTCTCCTTCTCCTGGATGGTAACCTCCTCCTCCGTCACGTCCTCGGGGCTCAGAGCCAGACTCGGCAGCACGTTTTGCATGCTGTAGCACAAATACAGGAAAAGATTCACAAAAAATGTCATCGCAAGTGGCCGAGATCAGGGTTTGTACAGGTTTTAACTAAAGGATTATTCTTCTATGATTTCTCTAGAATCATTCACAACTTTTCCATGACCTTGTTTTTAATTTACATTTCAATCAGTAGTTCATATTTACGAACAAATTTAGAAGAACAATAATGATTTTAACAGAAGTAACTCAGTATTTCTGTTCAGTGTTAGTTACTTTTTTAGACCCACAAACTGTTTTTTCCATCTTAAAGTCAGTGTAGACCTGCTGTCTTGTTGAATATCAACACTTACAACAATTTAAAACTTTCTAGTTTCAAACAGTTACCTACTGTAGTGTTTAGGGATGGACTGATCCAGCTTTTTCAGTTCTGATACTGATTTTCAATATGGTGGTATCATACTAACCGATACTTTCGTAAGGACTGATGTAGTTTTTTTTTTTTTTTCAAAAGAAACTATAGTGTAATGTAACTATTATTTATTGTGCTAATAACATCTTAAACAACTTAATGTGAATAAAAAGTTCAACCACTTAGTTCTCACACATCCAATTAAAGGCACAGTGGCAGAGTGCTCTGGCCTCACAGCAAACAAGTTTGACTTCGGCTCGGCCTGGGCCTTTCTGTGTGGAGTTTGCATGTTCCTCCGTGTGTCTGGGTGGTTTCCTCCAGACACTCCAGTTTCCCCACCAAACAATAACATGCAGGTTAGAGAACACTTGGTGGTGATCGGTGTTGCTTCTGCTGAGCTGCCCCAGGACTGCTGCTGTCAGAGTGTCTCACTGTGAAGCGCTTTGTGACTCTGTGTCGGAGAAATGCGCTAAACAAATAAAGCTTATTTAATTACTATTTGATGACATGATATTGGCTGAACCGATATCATGGAGCCGATCCAGTAAAGTGTCATGGATCTGCCACAGATATTTGATCCCAGTATCAGATCAGTGCATCACTAGTCAAAGCTCCACTGTGAGGGTCAGGCAGTGTTTCACAGTGAAACACCCTGCCTGTCCATCAGAGGGCACCACAGTCAGTCCAATATTTTTATAGTGAAATGAATGTGTGTCTTTGCTGTATCTGTGTGGTTTTCATGTGTTTTTGGCATCATCAATGTCTGTGTGTGCATGTGTATTTAGTTCCTGAGAAGTGATCAGCTGCAGTGTTGGGCAAGTTAGTGTACAATGTTAACATTATAGAGCTGGCATGTCCAAACTGCGGCCCAGGGGCCAAATGTGGCCCTTGTACCAATTTTGTTTGGCCCTCAAACGTCCTGCTATATTGGCCCAAACTACAGTACAAGTATAGTTTTTTATGTCAAATTTGAGCAATTCTTCAATCATGGTCGAAAAAAAAAAAATGTTCATTAAAGTTAAGTAAAATGCAACAATTTCAAATGATTCACTTCACAGTTGCGTATTATGTGGCCCTTCGCTCCATAGAAGTTTAAAAAAGCGGCCCACTGTGGAAAAAGTTTGGACACCCCTGTTATAGAGTATATCACTGGTTACAGATATAAATAATGTAATTGACTTGTATTACAAAACAAAACTTGTATTCTTGTCCGTAAAATGTAACTGTGTTACACTACTGTGAGTTACTTTGAGTTAATCACACATTTGTTCAGACAAATCCTGTTACATTTACATTTGATTACTCATTTATTTGTAGAAATGTGATGTTACAAAATAAATATGTCATTGACTTTTAAGTCAACAGACTTCACAGAAAGTCTTCTACAGCAGTTTGACTGGTGTTTTGATCCTGAAGAGTCGTTTTCAACAGAATATCAATGCAAGTAACTTAGATTAGTTACACTACTTAGTTACTGAAAAGGATAATATATTACAGTAACTAGTTACTATTGTACTGAGTTACTCCCAACTCTGGTCAGCTGAAAATTACCAAAATGAAGCATAAATACGTTTAATTTTCATAGCCATAATAATTGACCTCTATAAGATATGGACAAAGTTTACCCCAGGACACACATTTATCACGCAGATGACATTTAAAGCAAAATGTCAAATCTGTGAGATTAAAAAAACAACTACTTTCTCATCACGGTAAGACAATCTGCTTTGACAACAACAGAAGCAGGCTCTTTCATTTCTCCAACGCTGATGTGTCTGACGATGACCCCAAACTTCTCCTTTCACTTCTAAAGGAGAATTTCACGCTCCACGCTATGGCAAATATCATCTCTCTGCTCCATTGATACAAGTCCCTTCACACAGGCTGCTCTCAGATATCAAAGGGAGGTCAGTCATGGGACGGGGCGGTAGACAGGGTGCTTTTACCTGTTTTTGGCTATGAGGGCTTTGATGCGGTCCACTTTCCTCTGCTTGTCGGCCTCCTGCTCGGGACTCAGCGCCTCCTCCGGCTCCAGCTCCACGTATCGCTCTGGAATCAGCACTTTGTCAGGCACGGAGAGCTGCAAGAGACGCAGGGAATATTAAAATCAGCAACCGCAGTGACTAATCAGCAGTTATCAGCTGTTTACTTGCTTTTTGCCTGTGTGCTGATACTTTGTCTTATTACATGCAGTATTTTGACTTTGTAAATGACCTGTCAGTTAAAACAGTTACTGAATGAGGTCTGGGAAATATTGTGATAAAAAAATCAAACTGTGAGCTCTGTGACAGTCTGCTTTTTGATTAAATTGTTTGAATCAAATTCTCTATTTAATGCATCTGTTTGTTCAAACACAGACTATTTTGTCCAAATGATTTCTTTCAGCCTCAGCGTTGCCAAGTCTGCTTCTTTAATAGCGCCTTTGGACGTCTTTTTTCTAAGTCTCTTATCATTTTGAAAGTTGTGGTATGTAGGGTTGCACTTTCAAGTCATAAAAGAGGTGATTTTTAGCAATTTTTCAGGTTTGATTTACGAAAATATATGCATTTATGACTCGAAGGAGTTTTAACATAGTAACAGACAGAAAAAATATGAAAAAAGTATCCGAGGCACACTGTGATCTGTTGAATTAAAAGTTATAAGTGTGTATATTTTGACTGAGTGTGTTTACTAAGTATGTGGGTGTATTTCCGGTCACGTGGGGTCATCACATGACCTTAATACTTATAAAGCACTGTTGTTCAGTCACAGTTTTGAGCCCTGATGAAGACGCTGTGCAGCGTCCAAACGCGTTGGCAGTTCATGTCACAATAAAGGACTTTTAATTTAACAGATCACAGTGTGCCTCGGATACTTTTCCAGGTTTTTTCTGTCTGTTACTACGACTTAGACCGCATCCTGACAGAGCACCTGGTTTGATCTTTTTTACATTTTTAATCAGATCTGTTGAGCCGGCGATGCACTCACTTCCTCGTTTCTCTTGGATTTTAAAAATATTTTCATGTCCAAAGTCGTTATTTATGTTAAAAATATTTAGAAACTTGTTTTGCAGAGACAGACTAAAAATGTTCTAAAATAGATTTTTTGATCATGGGAAATTAATTATGTGATTATTATTACTATGTTCTGAGGAATTTTTACATGAATTCATGGTGATTTCATGGTGTATTCATGCATTAGCTCACCATGAGTCATCAAGAACTATATAAATTCACCCATGAATTATCATGATTTCAACTGGTTTCATGAAGGAATTCATTCATGAAATTCCACCATTAATTCATCAAAGAACTAAATGGAATTCATGTTAGTTGACCATGACTTTTGAACCTATTAGAAAACAAGGAATCACATGTTCTAAAGATATCTCAACCAAAATACTAATTCATCACGCTTTGTCATGATGTTCATACAGACCTATCTTGACCCACATTTTCCTGAACACTTTTACAGGGGGAAGTTCCAGATGGATCATGTGGAAGAACAGTCCGTTTTAGCCAATGGTTGTGCTAAACACATAGTTTGAGACGTATTCAAATCTATTTTTTATGTTATACCTTGTGTTTTTCACTCAAAGGCACAGGTTACATAACACAAGAGCAGAGTGACAGATGAGCTCCTTCACCTCTCTGTCCACATTGAAGTGATCCCCAGTGAGTGAAGCTTCTTTGAGGCGGGCTATCTCCTCTGCGGGGGTCTCCTGCTCTCTCACCACCTCCTGCTGCCTCAGCGACGCCTCCAGCTCCTGAATATCACAGCTCATAACGTCATCCCTGCGCCGCATCTGGACAAGAGTCACACATCGCACCCAAAAAAGAAGGATCAGTGATTCAGAGGACAACACAAGGGCTGTGAGGTTTGACTTTTGATCATTACAAATGTGGGTCTTTTACATCTATGGCTAACATGTGAAGAAATAATGAGTCATTTTCCAACTCGAATCTGCATTTCTATGGAAACAAGCTCCTAATATAAGATTAGCTTACTCAGTCAGATAGATTCTCTCGCAAATACTTGTGGATTTACAAATCGAGAGAATCCATCTTGGTCCACCAGCTTGATTGGTTTGCAGTCTGGTTGAAGGGGTTTGTCCGCAAGACACAAGTAGTGTATCAAACAAAACTAAGATGGTAGCTAAACTTTATATGCAAAGCACTTTTCACAAACACAAATCCACAAAGCGCTTCACAGTGAGATGGTCCGACCCCCACCAAGCGTTTCCTAACCTAACACTGCAACACGTGGATGTACGTGTTTCTGCTGCTATTGATTCTGTTTCAGCAGAAATACAAAGCATCTACTTTTTGAAAGATGAGCAGAGAGGTGTCTATGTGTGACATACATAACCCAATCAGCTCTAAGAAGAGGTGGGAGTATGTCATCTAGGTGCAAGTCACAAGGAAGTCCAAGTCATTACATCCAGGTCACAAGTAAGTCAAAGTCAACGGGTTAAGTCAAGTTGTTGCACTGACATCAAGTCATGGCAAGGCATAGATTTGATACAACCAAATAATTGATAAAATACATGATCAGAATCATCATTAGTAGGCACTTTGGCATTCCAAAATGAAATGTTTGAACCCTGTCCTTTATCAGCAATGTGCTATGCTAAATGCTATGATATGTTTCAGTAGAATTAAAACCCTTTTTTTTCCTTTACATCTTTGATTTACGCTGTAATAAATTATAAACATTAGAAAGATCTTTTTTTTCTTCAAATTGTTACAAAAAACAAAATTATTTTTGTATTTCTCTATCGCTTTGAACTTTTTGAAATTTTCATTGTTTGTGTTTCTCAATACAAGTCATACTTAAGTTATATGACGTCATTACTCTCAAGGCTAGTCAAGCCTCAAGTCACTAAGGATCAAGTCAAAAGTCAAGTCTTTTAGGATCATAATCCAAGTGTGTCATTAGTCATGAAAAGTGTGACTTGAGTCAGAAAAAAAAAATGTCTGTCTATTTTTTGGTAAAAAGTGTTATTTAGGACTTCCGGTGACGCCATGAGAGTAGTGATGGCCAAATGAAGCCTCATGAACCACTTGAGGCTTTCAGCCAATTGTACCGGTACATGAGCCGGTGCCTCGCAAATTGCTTCATTTAATCCAAGTCAATGTGGTCATTAAATGTAACAAACGTTAAATGGTGCAGTGTCATAAATCAAATAAAACACAGTTTACTGAGACAATCACTCATTTAAGGCGTTGAAATTAAATATATATTATTTATGTGTTCATGTCTGTAGCGTACTCATAAAAATATAGTGTTGCATCTATGTTGAGTCATAAGTGGGGCTCGACTCCCAACCTTCTGTGCGACAAACCTTCACTCTACGCATGTGCCACAGCAACCACACGCAAAGATTGAGCTCTATTATGTACCCAATAGTGCATATCAGGCTTTGTTGAAAGTGGGAAAGCACAACTTTCAAATGAAACTTTGATTTCCATGAATCGTTTAATATTAAATAGGTTTCTATAGGCCTATAATTAGACCAGAAATCTGGAGCAGAACAAAGCACAGAGCCTATGCCACTTACAGCTCCGCCAAAATGAAGCACTTTCTCAACCACCTCTGCCAAATGGTGCCTTGAAACAACCACGATGTCTCTTGCTGGAAACGCACACTTACAAGCCTTGCAAAAATTGTACCAAAAAACCTTTAACTGTAGCCTATAGGTTGGCTCATTTAGCCAATGAACTTCTGATAACCTACACACCACAATAAGTGTGTTAAACAGGCCATATTTTGTAGGTTAAAACAAACTAAAACCTAGAAAAGCTTATTTTACATTTAAAGCACAACTAAAAATAATGCAAATTATGTAGATAAAAATGAATGAAGCTGTGTTGTGTGGGAGCGCGTGAGTGAAGCGACTCTGTAAATGAAGCAATGACGTCATCTTCCCAAAAGCAAAGCCTCACATTCACAGATCACGTGGTTTTAGGCAAACTGAAGCAAGCCTCGAAGCAGGGCTTCATTAGACACGCCCCCTGTTACTCGGTACAAGCCCCGATGCCTCGGCTTCAAATGGCCCATCACTACATGAGAGGAGAAGCAGCTTGATTTTGTAGCTCTGGAGAAGAATCCTCCAAACTAGCCAAAACATTAATAATCTGTACATATTTTGCATCGATTTGATCAGAAAAGCAAGTTGAAATGTCCGGACCGCGAAAACTAGAGACTAGGTCCTCCAAAAAAGACGAGAAACGTGAACAAGTTGACGACGCGGCCTTGGACATGGGTGAAGCCGAAGAAAACATGGCGTCAGTGCTGGCGGTGCTAAAGACTTTTAGAAAAGAGCACGCTGATGCTTCTAAGGAGACGAAAGCAACGTTATCAAGGGTGGAAGTCACATTGAAAGAGGTCGTAGAACGTACGACCATACTGGAACAACAAATGGCCGACACCCACCAAAGAGTGAGCGATACGGAGGACCAGCTACAACGCCATGAAAGAGCTATCCGCTACATGCTACAAAGAGAAGCTAAACTGTCCACTAAGTGCGAGGATCTTGAATCCAGAGCCAGGCGTAATAACCTACGCGTCTATGGGATACGGGAAGGTGAAGAGAAATGACATGATTCATTTCATAACCGGCATGATTCGCACCGCTCTTAAACTACCAGACAACTTGGATCTTGGTGTGGAAAGAGCCCACAGATCGCTTACAATGAAGCCAAAGGATACTGAGCCACCGAGATCCATCATTGTCCGATTTTGGGACTACAGAGTGAAGGAAAAAATACTACAGGCGGCATGGAAAAGCGGTGGAATTGTGTACCAAGACAAGAAAGTGTTTTTTTGATCAGGATTATACCGCGGAAGTGCAGAAGAAACGTAAGCAAGTGAGAGAGGTGATTAAACAGCTTAAGGAGAGAAAAGTGAAAGCTGTCTCACCGTTCCGGCCAAGTTGAGAATCCACACGGACAGTGGCGTGAAGACGTTTTCTACTCTGGCCGATGCAGCGCCAACCCTAGCAGATGGGGATAAGCGTCAAGGTGGACGAGAGAGAAAACTTCCGGGAGGAACTACTGCGTAACGACACAGGAGGAGCACTGAGCACCGCGGACCTGCAGCTGATTTTACGAGGTGATGAATAACCAAAGAAGTGCATCTGAAGAAACGTGCACACTATGTACACATGGTTGACAAAAAAAACTATTGGCTAGTAACAGATACTCTGATGTCAATATAAGGTTGGAGGATTTTTTTCTATCCAGAGCGTGGTGAGCTATATTGTTGTTTTTTTTTTTTTTTTAACTTTTTGTTATGTTCATTTTACGAAGGCAACTCCTTTTACAGCTTTTTGTGGAGGGACTGTTGCTACTACACGGAGTGTTATCATGCGGAGGAGACATGTCACGCCCCTCCGTTTCCATAGCGACCAGTTTTGAGGACGCTAGCGTGATTAGTTCAGGGTTTGGAAGTCTGTTCAAGATGTTCAAAGTTTTTGTTCTGCTTAATGTAAACAATATTTTGGAAAGTGTATTAAAAGTGCATTCGCAAGATAGGTGCAAGTTAAGATATATTATCTATAAGGAAGTAACTAAGATGCAGCTGAATACTTTAATAACTACTTAATGAGAACTCTCAATATTGTCACATATAATGTCCATGGCCTAAATCACCCCATAAAAAGAAAAAAGATACTTGGTCAGTTAAAGAGAATGTCCTTGCCTCTATAGCTCTACTACAGGAAACACACCTGAGCGAGCTGGAACATAAAAAGCTTAAAAGGGAATGGGTTAATCAGTCATTTAGTGCATCATTCGGAAAGAAAAGGGGAGTAGCTATTTTAATTAGCAAATCACTCACATTTTCAGCGGAAAAAGTAATACAGGATAAATTTGGAAGATATGTATGGTGGTTGGTCGTGTAGGGGAAGAAAAATTAGCCATTATGAATGTCTATGCTCCGAATGAAAGTGATGAAAATTTTTTTTAAAGAAATTGCAAACATTATAGCAGAGAATTCTAGCGTGTAATAATAGTTGGAGAGACTTCAATGCTGTCCAAGATGGTAAACTTGATAGGACACCAGCAGAAACAGGTGTACAAACTAAAAAAACTAAGATGCTTAATAATATGATTGCAGAACTTGGTCTGGGAGATCCATGGAGACATAAAAACCCAAGCATGAAGGACTTTACATTTTTTTCTAATGTTCATAGTAGCTACTCCAGAATAGACTTCTTCTGTGTTTCTCAACAACATATGCACAAAGTAATAGATTGCCAGATAGAAGCAATAACATTAAGTGACCATGCCCCTGTAATTCTACATTTTGATTTATATAAGGAAAATTGCTTCAAGTACTGGAGACTAAATGTGTCCTTACTTACAAACCCAGCAGTAGTTCAAGAACTAAAACAAACTTTGATTGATTACTTAGAAACAAATGACACTGGAGATGTCACTCCACCAATGTTGTGGAGTGGAGCCAAAGCTGTAATTAGGGGGAAAATGATACAAATATCATCTCGAATTAAAAAACAACGTTTACAAGAGCAAACCAATCTTGAACATAAAATAAAGTTGTTAGAAATGGAACACAAAAATACAGGTGAAAAAACACATTATTAAATCTTAAAGAAGCTAGGAAAAAGTTGGATAGAATCCTCACATACAAAGCTGAAGGGGCCTTAAGGTTTTCTAGACAGAGGTATTATGAGATGGGTAATAGAGCCAGCCGCCTTCTAGCTTTTCAACTACGAAAGACACAAACGGACAGAATGGTACATAAAATTATTGATCCCATTAATAAAACAACGGTCTATCACCCCAAAGCCGTGGCCAGTGCCTTTGCATCATTTTACAAAAAACTTTATGAAGAACCAAACCAAATTAATGAGAATCTTAAACAACAAACTGAAAATTTTCTTAGTAAATTAAAATTACCTGTTCTATCTATGGATGAAGCTTCAGAAATGATTTCTAATATATCACAAACTGAAATCAGGGAGACAATAAAAAAGTTAAAAAACAACAAATCTCCGGGAACAGACGGGCTCCCAGGAGAATTTTATAAATGTTTTGTAGAAGATTTATTGCCACTTTTGACACGAGTTTTTAATTATACACTCTCAGTGGGTGAAATGCCAGATTCATGGTCAGAGGCCATTATTTCAGTCATCCATAAAGAAGGAAAAGATGCAATGCAATGTGAAGGATACAGACCTATTAGCTTGTTGTGCAATGATTTAAAATTACTTACCAATATTTTAGCCAAAAGAATTCAGAAATGTATAAAAAAATTAATTCACCCAGATCAAGGGGGTTTTATCCCAGGTCGACAAAGTGCTAATAACATAAGGAGAACCTTGAATGTCATAACACAAGCACAAAATATTAATATTAATAGTACCTCTATGTTAATCAGCTTTGATGCACACAAAGCATTTGATACTGTCAATTGGCACTTTCTGTGCAAAACCCTTTTAGCCATGGGCTTTCATCCACAATTTGTTGAATGGATAAAAGTGATTTACACAAATCCAAAATCATGTGTACGAGTTAATGGTTGTTGTTCTGATTTTTTTCACTTGGAAAGAGGAGTTCGCCAGGGTGATTGTTTGAGTCCCCTGCTTTTCGCAATTAATATTGAACCTCTTGCAGCATTAATTAGGTTGAACAATAATATTAAAGGTATTAAGGACAAGAATAAAAGAGAACACAAAATTTCTCTCTTTGCAGATGACATTTTAACATACATTAGTGATCCAACTACAACCATTCCAGCACTCATTGAATCCTTAGAGGAATATGGCAGGTTATCTGGTTATCAAATAAATCAATCGAAATCAGAAGCAATGATGTTAAGAGGCCAATGGCCCACAGGTCTTACAGGTAGCTTTAAATTCAGAATGAACAATCAAGGGTTCAGGTATCTTGGGATCATTATTACCCCCAAAATACCACAGCTATTTAAATCTAACTATGGCAAACTATTGGATGAATTAAAAAAAGATCTCTCTAGGTGGGAAATTTTACCTCTCTCACTTATAGGAAGAATAGAAACAATCAGAATGAATATATTACCAAGGTTATTGTTTTTGTTTCAATCACTACCCATAAAGATACCTACATCTATGTTCACAACTCTTAATAAATGGCTCTCCAAATTTATTTGGCAGAACAAGCGCCCAAGAATTAAACTTAAAACACTTATGTGTCCTAAGGAACTGGGAGGACTGAACATACCAAATTTAAGAAATTATTATTTGGCGGCACAATTAAGATCAATGATTGTTTGGGTAACTCAAGAGGAAGAAACAATATGGTATTCTATGGAACAGGGTGATTGCTCAGGTGTGTTTCTTGATACCATCCCGTTTGTAGACCATGCAAGCTTTAAAAGTAAAATAACAAATGAACTAGTAAAAAATACTCTGTTTGTATGGGTAAATGTTAGAAAGACACTGAACCTTTCAAAATCAATTTGCAGATTAATACAAATTCATCATAATCCTGAGTTTCCCCCTGCACCTAATTTAAACAACTGGGTTAAAAAAGGTTTGATCACGCTGGGTCAGATGTTTGAAAATGGAAATCTGAAGTCTTTTCAACAACTACAAGAAAAATATGGTCTCCCAGGTCAAGATTTATACAAATATTTACAATTGAGGCATTATTTTACGAAAAACAATANAATCTGCAGCAAAAACTTAAGTGAATCGTCCCATCCCTAGTGAACAAACGGGCAGGGAATTGACTAATTTCCACTTGAATAGATACATTAATAAGATTGTACTGGGGAATTGACTTTTATTATAAAAAAATCATGTATAGTCCCTTTATGGTAACTAACATGTTAGCTTGTTGTCTCACGGGGCGATCTCAAAACCCAGCATCTGAATTCTACAAGCTAAACAGGAAGTGCACTACCAAGAAATGTGGCGAGGCAGAATAAGATGAATAGCTAGAAAAAAAAACTTGCTCTTGCCCTCCAACTGAAGTCATGACATTATCACATGCATTCTAGAATTTGAACACAACCCATTTATCTGCAACAACAAACTGCACTCGTCCTAAATACTTCGATAAAAAAAACTGAATCATTATTAAAGATTTCAAGTCCACACACATTTTAAAGAACAAAAACATGTATTTATTTATTTAACATGATATAAAACAGATGGGATATGAACATTAGCAAATCATATCTCCGATGTAACCGTCGAGCGGATACATCGCCCATCCTGTCGCAAAATTGTACATTATATACACTGTAAACCTCTGGTAATTACACTTTGTACACACAGAGAGGAAGGCCTGGATTCACAACACTAGTTTGTTTGTTTTCTTCTTAAATCTTATTGCTTCTCACATGTGCTGACCGTTTCTCTTCAAAGATCCAGGACCCGGTTTAAATATATTCCTTTGCATTTAAAAACAGTAGAGACTATAAGCATTCACGTACTAAATGTCATCGATATTGTGACAGGGCCTCCGGAAAAATAAAAGTACTTACATATCAAATAACAGTTTGTAGTGCTATAATATGACTTTGTATAATAGAGGGAAATTAACTTTATACACTCTATTTACTGTGTGTTGTTTTTTTACAGTGACAAAGGGAAATGTTGATGTATTTATTATTGAGTAGGCAGATGTTTGACACCAAAATTGAAAGCATAAATACTATAATGGCATGAAAAGCTGGTGTTAAAGGAGACGTATTGTGTAAAATGCACTTTTTGAGTTTAAACACTGGTAAAAACAGAGCTTATTCTAGTTCATTTCTCTTATTCCTAGCAGAGCAGGTGAAGAAGACAAGGCGTATTGAAAATCTTTTTGAGCCAAAATGGGGGGAAAAAATCATATGTTTATTTATCAACATTTTTTATCATGAACCAAACTATAACTGCAACTGCCAGGGACTAAAGCAGGACTAAACTAGGACTAGACCAGGATTAAAAATGGACTAAACCAGAACGATCAGGACTGAGCAGTGTCTGAAGACAAAAACACTAGATTTGAGATGATACAGACATATATTTGTTTTGAGTTGTATAGTTGATAATGACTGAAAATGAGCCTTTTTAGTTTCTGTCCATGTAAATAAAGGACTTTTATTTTTTTTTACATTCAGTGTGCTCGATCTCTTGTGACTGCTTCTAGGGATGCCCAATCCGATACCTGGATCGATATCGGTGCCGATCCAGGACATTTTGCTGGATCAAGTATCGACCCCATGATATCGGTTCAGCCGATATCATAGTTGTGTCTTTAATTGGACATAATGAGACTATTTTACAGGCTGGTGTTGATCCAGAACATTTCATAATATTGGGCATTTTAATCAGATTAAGTTGTTCAGTTGTGACTTGCACTATAAACATCAGTTACATAACACAATATGACCAAATGTATTAAGTTTTTGTTAGAAAAAGAAGCAATTTCAGTCCTCTTACTGGTATCGTTTGATATCGGGTATCGGCAGATAGTTAAAGCCAAATATCGGAATCGATATCGGAACAGAAAAGCTGGGATCGGTGCATCCCTACCTGCTTCTTGACACATTTTTTTTTACATTGCAAGTCAGCCTTTTTATCTACACCATTTAGTTTAATTCAAGGATAATATGTAAAGTTCAAAAGCCACTTTCCATTAATAAGAAAGTTAAAATGTTCTGCTTGTTACAGTCACATTTTACCATGAAGAGGCCAGACTTAACAGTTCTACAGTTTTGAACAGGAAGTTCATAGACGTAGTTGTATTTTTAAGCCATTTTAGATTCATGTTGTGTTTTTCACAGTATGACTATGACTATGACTATGACTATGACTATGACTCTGATGCATCAGCTAGTTTCATTTCATTTGTGTTGTCTGTCTGATCTAAGTTGCACCATTTAAGTTCATTAGTAGAAAATGTTTCATTGCAGACGTTAAACTGCTCATGCTCGCTCACACTGCACCTACTACAGCTTTAAGAAAGGTCACAGTTTAAAGGTATTTCTCTATTTTCACAACATAAACTTTAAATGTTTCAGTGTTTCAAAAGATTAAACCAGGCTTAGCCTATCACTGCTCCCTCCTGCTCTGGTCACCATGGCAACACAGAAGAAAATACTTTTTTGGCGTGGATGAGCGCAAACCATTGAAAACGGGCCACCATCTTGAATTCATCTTCCAGTTCTAATTCACTGCAAACAATGGATTTCAAACAAGTTAAAATTGCTTGTTTCTTGGATATAAACCTTTTAAACTTATAGCCGTATCTATTGTGGAGACCTAGCTTATTTTCTTTGTTTTAAACAGTTTTGGACTGATTTCAAGGCATTACTTCTTACTTTGAGGCCCAAAACTTACCACTGGGTTAAGAAAATTGTACTTAACCCGATGGCAAAAAAGTTTTCTTGTTTTAAACTAAATTCTTTCAATCAGTTAGAAATGCCTTGAAACCAGAAGAATATTCTACATTACATAAGCAATTACATCTAACCCTGTTAGAACGACTCAAATCGAGATTAAAATTTAGAATCCAAGTCATTTTAAGCAAGTCTAGATGCATAGTTTTTGCAGTGAATTATATTTCTTTGGTTTTGACCTGCACTCTTTGCTCCTGTTTCCTAATTGGCCCGTAGAGCTTCCTGCTTTTAAGAAAAAAACTAGAGGCTGGAGAGTAAAATTAAACTGGATAAAAAAACACACACAATACGTCTCCTTTAAAACACATCAAACTCAAACAAAACCTCGCAAAAGTGCCGCAACTCTGGCATTAAAAAAGAAAACAGTCCTTCATCCTCATCATCTATCTATTTATATACAAACAGTTCATACGTTCAAACGGGAACAGAGGATATAAATAAATGAACAGTGTTAAAACGTAAAAGAGTCACAGTGGGCCCACAGGAGACGTCGTCAGGGCACGTCCTTCATGTGTAGGTTTTGACTGAGGCCAGAGCTTGGGCTGCGGAGAGGACAAACACACTCAAGTCAGATACGTGTGTTTGTACAGTGGGTTTTGTGTACACACATGACATGCAGAGAAATGTTTGAGATGTAAGATAAGTCATTCATGCTATATCATTATTACTTATTAGTTTAATGTGACTCCTATAGTGAGTAAATGTGCAAACTGGGATTGTTTTATTTTATTTTATTTTTTCAGTTTTTAATCTTGTTATAACTGCCTTCTCTCATCATTAGTTACTTAAAGTTTGATTTAGAATGATTCCTGCGTGTTGTTGTGATTCTTCACAAAAGTCAGATTCATATTAAAGCATGTCTGAGTCCAAATAGTCACAGAGCCACTTTACAACAATAAAAATAACTGATTTAAAACTTGCTGCTTGTGACATTAAAATCTTACAATGAAGAGGCGGGGCTTATCAGTATAAAGAGGTGGGCTTATCAGTATAAAGAGGCGGGGCTTATCAGTTCTATACTTTTGAACAGGAAATAAAGTGACTTCTTTCTATTTCTAAGCTGTTTTACATAATTTTTGTGTTTTACAAAACTAACTATTTACTGATCTACATATGTCATAGTTTATTCCTAAATACACAGAAAAACACAATAATTTAATCTTTAATATTTATTTAAAATGATATTTTAAACTTTAAAAGTAAGGACTCCCAAAGTAATTAGGCAACTGATCCCAGACCTCACTGCAAGATTAAACTGACAAGGATAATATTTGAAGTGGTTCTAGACAGTTGTCATTTGTAATGTATAGACTTTTCTAGATACTTTTATAAGTACAGGACATCTCCATGGAGACAAGCTGCTGACTCCCTCCCAGGCCACACTCACAATAAGAGACTCATCATTATTATTTTATTTTGTTAATAACTCCATATGACAGACCTGGGCAAACTACGGCTCTGGGCCAGATGTGGCCCTCGACCACAGCACCTTCTTACTCTATATATGTATATTTTTCTCTCAGTTAGCTATGGAACATGTGTCTACACATGTGTTCTTAATAACTCTCACAAATGAAATACCTACATAACCCTGAAATGTGCTTGTAATAATGAGAATTTCTTTCACCCATGATCCTCCAGCACTCTTCTAGATTTGAATATGACCCTTGCTATTTAAGGTGGAGGGTTTCTTAACTAATTCATTTGTGCCCACCATCTAATAAAAATCAACTATCAAGCTCCCAGACATGTTACAGATCAAAATAAAACCCTCTTATTTACAGTCAAATCAACCATTCTGGTGCCAGAATCAGTTTGTACTCTAAATTAAAAAAATAAAATTAAAAATTAAAAATCCCCCAATTTTAATAGGATTTTTGAATTTGGCTTTGCCCTTATTATTATTAGTATTTATATTAATTTTTAGTTAATTCAGATCCATAAAAGCTAATTTTTAATGAAAATAGCTTCAGCTTTTGAAGAGGGACTGTCCAAACCCAAAATATGCTAAATCTAGTGTCATTCTGGCCGAAGCTAGTGACAGCTATACTGCTGTTCTGATGTTCACTTGTGCAGAGCTTGTTTTCACTCAGAACTAGAGTCGCTCAGACATCAGAGGGTAAAACTACAAAGTCTCAGCTTCACAAAGACAAAAGGGTCACAAACAGTTTCAGTTGGAATTTTAGATGATTTTAGTCACACAAAATAACTGTATATGTAGTTTACCGCCATAAAATACAGTATGTTTGATAATTACAGTTTTTAAGAAGTTTTTTTATTTTTCAATTCTGGGTATATTCAGTTCATAAAAAAAACATCTTTTATTTTATTGTGAGTTTGTTATTACGTTTGTTCTTTTGACTGTATTTTTATGCCTAATGCAAAACTAAGCAGATGTTACAACCTTTACATGCTCACACCACATTATTCTGTCAAACATGCAGTCCCTCTCCACTTGAACCCAATGCACGTGTTTAGTTCTCTTGGCACAGACCAACACAACAGATAATGATGTCCCTTACTGGAGTTATTACACACACATGAAGTGAGAGCCGTCTATGAGCTGAGGGGGTGAGTTAGGAGACTGGGGTGAGGAGGAGGAAGACAAGCTCCTCACTGCAACACAACAAAAGCAATACACAGGCACAGGTCAATCAACAGGTACGTTCACAAAACAAACTGGTGCACGGCTGCTGGATGTGAGGAATCAACTTAAAATAAACGAAATAAACAACTTAAAATAAGCGAAGAACGGGGTTTAAAGGGGACATGATGTGCAGCTTTAATCACAACAGTGTAGAGCTGCAAGTAGCGATCATTTTGCTAATCGATTATTTGGGCGATCCTTCTTTCGATTAATTAATTAGTTGTTTAGAACACAAAAGTCACATGACTACAACATTTTATTTATTTATTTTTTTTCAAATTTCAATCTAGACAAAGCTGAGCCCTGTACTATGAACGTGGCTGAACTTCTCCTGGATAAGTTTCTCTTACCCGGGTTGTTTAACCCAGACATGAGCCTCTCTGGGTAAACTGTCCTACGAAACAAGTTCACAACTGAATCTGTTAACCCTAGATTTTCTCAATGAAGCTGTGCGCGTTCACAGAGCAGAGGGCGGGTTACACAAACTGACCAATCAGAACAACCGAGCAGCGGACTTTAAACGTGAGGAAACGTCAATTATGAAGCGAAATATATGAGTATTAAAATCTACAGTCTAAGTGAAGGAAACGCACTGCAGCTTCAAGTGAAGTCTGTGCTTAAGAGACCAATCACAGACACAGAAGTTACGCTGCAGAGTTTATGTAAATAACAATAGAAAGGCTCAAGCACAAATGTGCAACATCACCAAACATTAACAGATCGACCGCTTAGTCTGAAGAAGCTGTGACTTTAGCTCAGACAAGTCTTTTGTCTGAGTCAAAGTGATCCACAGTTAAATGTGCACAAAAGATCTCATTGCTCCTCTCTCGCTCTCTCTTGTTTTCTTCCTCTTTCTCTCGTTTTCTTCCTCTCTCTCTCCCTCCCTCTCTCTCTCTCCCTCTCTCTTGCTTTCTCCCTCTCTTGCTTTCTCCCTCCCTCTCTCTCTCCCTCTGTCTCGCCTTCTCCCTCCCTCTCTCTCTCCCTTCTCGCCTTCTCCCTCCCTCTCTCTCTCCCTTGCTTTCTCCTCCCTCCCTCCCTCTCTCTCTCTCTCACTTTCTCCCTCCCTCTCTCTCGCTTTCTCCCTCCCTTTCTCTCTCTCTCCCTCTCTCTCACTTTCTCCCTCCCTCTCTCTCGCTTTCTCCCTCCCTTTCTCTCTCTCTCCCTCTCTCTCACTTCTCCCTCCCTCTCTCTCTTTCTCTCTCTCTCTCTCTCGCGCGCGCTCTCTCTCTTTCTGTCTCTTGCTCTCTCTTTCTTGCTTTTCCCTCTTTCTCTCTTGCGCTCTCTCTCTCTCTTGCTTCTCCCTCCCTCTCTCTCTCCCTGTCTCGCCTTCTCCCTCCCTCTCTCTCTCCCTTGCTTTCTCCCTCCCTCCCTCCCTCCCTCCCTCCCTCCCTCTCTCTCTCTCTCTCACTTTCTCCCTCCCTCTCTCTCACTTTCTCTCCCTCTCTCTCGCTTTCTCCCTCCCTCTCTCTCTCTCTCGCGCGCGCTCTCTCTCTCGCGCGCGCGCGCTCTCTCTCTTTCTGTCTCTTGCTCTCTCTTTCTTGCTTTTTCCCTCTTTCTCTCTCGCTCTCTCTCTCTCTTCACAAACACCTAAATTCTCGTCTCTGATTGGCCAGCGCCTCGTCTTTTTAACTTATTGAGAACTTATCCTGGTCCGGAGCTGGTTATGAGTTTGTCTCATGTTGCCATGGAGATCTACCTCAATAGAAAGTGATCCAGTTTCGTAGGACCGCCAGACCAGGTTTAACCTAGAACTTACCTCGCTAAACCTCAAATCTAGCTTGGTAGTACAGGACTCTGAAGTAATGTAAATGTAAAAAAAAAGCATCAAATGTCCCCTTTAAAAGCCATCCTGAGTGAGTTACGGTTGTAGAAGGAATGTGTGACAGCTTGAACAATGAGAGCAGCAGCAGTAGCAGCAGCAGCAGCACAGCGTTCAGAGAAAACACAATGCAGCGTGTGTGTGTGAGTGTGTGTGTGTGTCTCCGGGTGAATACCTGCTACAAGTTTGCTGCGTTTGGAGGCTTCGGCGGCGATTTCGTACGAGATATTAATCATCTTCTCCTTCTCCTGGATGGTAACCTCCTCCTCCGTCACGTCCTCGGGGCTCAGAGCCAGACTCGGCAGCACGTTTTGCATGCTGTAGCACAAATACAGGAAAAGATTCACAAAAAATGTCATCTGCAGTGGCCGAGATCAGGGTTTGTACAGGTTTTAACTAAAGGATTATTCTTCTATGATTTCTCTAGAATCATTCACAACTTTTCCATGACCTTGTTTTTAATTTACATTTCAATCAGTAGTTCATATTACGAACAAATTTAGAAGAACAATAATGATTTTAACAGAAGTAACTCAGTATTTCTGTTAAGCTTAGTTACTTTTTTAGACCCACAAACTGTTTTTTTCATCTTAAAGTCAGCGTAGACCTGCTGTATTGTTGAATATCAACACTTTTTACAACTATTTAAAACTTTCTAATTTCAAACAGTTACCTACTGTAGTGTTTAGGGATGGACTGATCCAGCTTTTTCAGTTCTGATACTGATTTTCAATAACCAACCAATAACATGCATGTTAGGGAACACTTGGTGGTGATCGGTGTTGCTTCTGTCAGGGCTGCTGCTGTCAGAGTGTCTCACTGTGAAGCACTTTGTGACTCTGTGTCGGTAAAAAGTGCTAGACAAATAGAGCTTATTAATTACTATTTAATTACCTATATAATACAGCCGATCCAGTAAACTGTCATGGACCTGCACAGATATTTGATCTCAGTATCAGATCAGTGCATCACTAGTCAAAGCTCCACTCTGAGGGTCAGACAGTGTTTCACAGTGAAACACCCTGCCTGTCCATCAGAGGGCACCACAGTCAACTGAAAATGTTGAGTTTTTTTATAGTGAAATGAACATGTGTCTTTGCTGTATCTGTGTTCATTTTCAGTTTTAGCATAATCAATGTCTGTGTGTGCAAGTGCTTAGTTCCAGAGACAACAGCTTTAATAATGTTAATACAGTATAGAGTATATTACAGATATAAATAATGAAATATACTTGTAATATAATGCAAAACTTGTATTCTTGTCCCTAAAATATAACTGTGTTACACTACTGTCAGTTACTTTGAGTTAATCACACATTTGTTCAGACAAATACTGTTACATTTACATTTGATTACTCATTTATTTGTAGAAATGTGATGTTACAAAGAAATATGTCATTGACTTTTAAGTCAACAGATTTCACAGAAAGTCTTCTACAGCAGTTTGACTGGTGTTTTGATCCTGAAGTGTCTCTTTTAACAGAATATACTTTATGAATGCAAGTAACTTACTTAGTGAGCATTCTTATAAGTAAAGAGTTACACTACTTAAAGGACAATATATTACAGTAACTAGTTACTATTGTACTGAGTTACTCCCAACACTGGTCAGCTGAATGTTAACAAAAAAAAATGAAGCACTAGTCCGTTTAATTTTCATAGTCATAATAATTGACCTCTATAAGATATGGACAAAGTGGACAACTATGGTTTTAAATTCTCTAATTTAGCACAATCTAGAAACCATGTTTTGGATATTTAGGAGAAAATAATTAGACCTTTGTGTCTCGAATATTTCCTTTTTTTTTGTAAAACCAATACATTTCCAAAACTTTTCCAAGGCCTGGATTTAAATTTAATGACTTTTCTTGTTTTTTCTTTCACTGTACAAACCCTGCCAGACTAATTATATAAAAACAAGAGAGAGTTTGCCCCAGGACACATATTTTATCACGCAGATGACATTTAAAGCAAAATGTCAAATCTGAGAGATATAAAAAACAACTACTTTCTCATCATGGTAAGACAATCTGCTTTGACAACAACAGAAGCAGGCTCTTTCATTTCTCCAACGCTGATGTGTCTGACGATGACCCCAAACTTCCCTTTTCACTTCTAAAGGAGAATTTCACGCTCCACGCTATGGCAAATATCATCTCTCTGCTCCATAGATACAAGTCCCTCCACACAGGCTGCTCTCAGATATCAAAGGGAGGTCAGTCATGGGACGGGGCGGTAGACAGGGTGCTTTTACCTGTTTTTGGCTATGAGGGCTTTGATGCGGTCCACTTTCCTCTGCTTGTCGGCCTCCTGCTCGGGACTCAGCGCCTCCTCCGGCTCCAGCTCCACGTATCGCTCTGGAATCAGCACTTTGTCAGGCACGGAGAGCTGCAAGAGACGCAGGGAATATTAAAATCAGCAACCGCAGTGACTAATCAGCGTTATCAGCTGTTTACTTGCTTTTTGCCTGTGTGCTGATACTTGTCTTATTACATGCAGTATTTTGACTTTGTTAATGACCTGTCAGTTAAAACAGCTACTGAATGAGGTCTGGGAAATATTGTGATGAAAATCAAACTGTGAGCTCATCTCTGTGACAGTCTGCTTTTTGATTAAATTGTTTGAATCAATTCTTTATTTAATGCATCTGTTTGTTCAAACACAGACTATTTTGTCCAAATGATTTCTTTCAGCCTCAGCGTTGCCAAGTCTGCTTCTTTATAGCGCCTTTGGACGTCTTTTTTCTAAGTCTCTTATCATTTTTAGTTCTAGTTTTAGGGCTGCACTTTCAAGTCATAAAAGAGGTAATTTTTAGCCATTTTTTAGGTTTGATTTACAAAAATATATGCATTTATGACTCGAAGGATTTTTAACATAGTAACAGACAGAAAAAATCTGGAAAAGTATCCGAGGCACACTGTGATCTGTTGAATTAAAAGTTATAAGCGTGTATATTTTGACTGAGTGTGTTTACTAAGTATGTGGGTGTATTTCCGGTCACGTGAGGGTCATCACATGACCTTAATACTTATAAAACACCTGTTGTTCAGTCACAGTTTTGAGCCCTGATGAAGACACTGTGCAGCGTCCAAACGCGTTGGCAGTCCATGTCACAATAAAGGACTTTTAATTTAACAGATCACAGTGTGCCTCGGATACTTTTCCAGATTTTCTCTGTCTGTTACTACGACTTAGGCCACATCCTGACAGAGCACCAGGTTTGATCTTTTTTTACATTATTATCACATCTGTTGAGCCGGCGATGCACTCACTTCCTCGTTTCTCTTAGATTTTAAACATATTTTCATGTCTAAAAGTCGTTATTTATGTTAAAGATATTTATAAACTTGTTTTGCAGAGACAGACTATGTTCTAAAAATAGATTTTTGGTAACATTTTCTAATAAAGGTAAATTAATTATGTGATTATCATAATTCACCATGAATTATTATGAATCAACTGGTTTCATGAAGGAATTCATTCATGAATTCCACCATTAATTCATCAAAGAACTAACATGGAATTCATGTTAGTTAACCATGACTTTTGAACCTATTATGAAAACAAGGAATTCACATGTTCTAAAGATATCTCAACCAAAAATAGTAATTCATCATGAGTTGTCATGATGTTCGTACAGGACCCATCTTGACCCACATTTTCCTGAACACTTTTACAGGGGGAAGTTCCAGATGGATCATGTGGAAGAACTTCTTTAGCCAATGGTTGTGCCTAAACACATAGTTTGAGATGTATTCAAATCTATTTTTTATGTTATACCTTGTGTTTTTCACTCAAAGGCACAGGTTACATAACACAAGAGCAGAGTGACAGATGAGCTCCTTCACCTCTCTGTCCACATTGAAGTGATCCCCTGTGAGTGAAGCTTCTTTGAGGCGGGCTATTTCCTCTGCGGGGGTCTCCTGCTCTCTCACCACCTCCTGCTGCCTCAGCGACGCCTCCAGCTCCTGAATATCACAGCTCATAACGTCATCCCTGCGCCGCATCTGGACAAGAGTCACACATCACACCCAAAAAAGAAGGATCAGTGATTCAGAGGACAACACAAGGGCTATGAGGTTTGACTTTTGATCATTACAAATGTGGGTCTTTTACATCTATGGCTAACATCTGAAGAAATAATGAGTCATTTTCCAACTCGAATCTGCATTTCTATGGAAACAAGCTCCTATATATAAGATTAGCTTACTCAGTCAGATAGATTCTCTCGCAATACTTGTGAATTCACAAACTCCAGAGAATCCATCTTGGTCCCAACCAGCTCGATTGGTTTGCAGTCTGGTTGAAGGGGTTTGTCCGCAAAGACACAAGTAGTGTATCAAACAAAACTAAGATGGCAGCTCTTGAGCAAGTAAACTTTATATGCAAAGCACTTTTCACAAACACAAATACACAAAGCGCTTCACAGTGAGATGGTCCGACCCCCACCAAGCGTTTCTTAACCTAACACTGCAACACGTGGAAGTACGTGTTTCTGCTGCTATTGATTCTGTTTCAGCAGAAATACAAAGCATTTACTTTTTGAAAGATGAGCAGAGAGGTGTCCATGTGTGACATAAATAACCCAATCAGATCTAAGAAGAGGTGGGAGTATGTCACAAGTCACAAGGAAGTCCAAGTCGTTACATTCAGGTCACAAGGAAGTCCAAGTCAGCAGGTCAAGTCAAGTTGTTGCATTGACATCAAGTGATGGCAAGGCATACATTTTTCATACAACCAAATAAATAAATAAAATACATGATCTGAATCATTAGTAGGCATTGTAAAATGAAATGTTTGAACCCTGTCCTCTATCAGCAATGTGCTATGCTAAATGCTATGATATAATGTTTCAGTGAACCTACTTTGTTTTCTTTACATCTTTGATTTACACTATAATAAATTATAATAATTAGAAATATCTTTTTTATTCAAACTGTTACAAAAAAATATATTATTTTTGTATTTCTGCATTACCTTGAACTTTTTGACATTTTCATTGTGTTTCTCAGTACAAGTCATACCCAAGTCACATGAAGTCATTACTCTCAAGTCAAGTCAAGCCTCAAGTCACTAAAGATAAAGTCACAAGTCAAGACTTTTGGGATCATAATCCAAGTATGTCACTAGTCACGAAAAGTGTGACTTGAGTCTGAGGTGGGAGACTCGCACCTCTTGTTCTAAGTATTTTATTAACATCCCATCTTCTCCCGAACACTTTCAGCGGGGCGAGTTCCAGATGGATAATGTGGAAGAACTCAAATTAGAGTTCAGCACATATCCATCTGGTGTGAGCAACGTTAACATACAGTAAGTGTAGAAGGAGAGAGAGAGTTTGCGAAGATGCAAGCCTGATCAGAGTAAGAAAAACACACTATAACATGTTAGTGCCATAAAAACATCTAAATGGAAGCAAAAAAACTTCCTTCCAGAATATGGGGACAATAAACCGTACTTGCTCCAGCCCTTCAGTCTCATACTAGGTGAGTGTTTGTGAGTGTACCTGTGTGCTGCGGAGATCTTTGGTGAAGGACTGGCTGCGTGTGGGCGTGCTCTCCTGGCTTCCGCCCCGCACACTCCCGCCTTTCTTCTTGTCCCGGAGCGAGGCTTGTTGGTGACGGCGGATCCTCTCCAGCTGCTCCTCCACGCTCATCCTGGGCCTCCCGCTGTCTCCCGCGTTCAGCTGCTGCTCCACGGCGCTGCGAGGGCGCTCCTGTGGGACGGAGAGGGGGATTAGACTGCAGAATCACACATCAATGGGAAATGTGTGGAATTTAACTAATTTGTTTCAGAACACAGTTTGCTTTGAGATTAAGAGAGTGGCAACTGAAAGTCTCAAAGCAGAGGTTTTGTCTTTTGCCTCAAGTCCAAGTCAAGTCCCAAGTTAAAGAGAGACAAGTCAAGTCTCAGTCAAGAGAGCAAGTCAAGTCTCAGTCAAGAGAGACAGTCCAAGTTCAAGTTAAGAGAGACAAGTCCAAGTCTCAAGTCAAAGAGAGACAAGTCCAAGTCTCAAGTTAAAGAGAGACAAGTCCAAGTCTCAAGTCAAAGAGAGACAAGTCCAAGTCATTCAAGTTAAAAAGAGACAAGTCCAAGTCTCAAGTCAAAAGAACAAGTCCAAGTCTCAATTAAAGAGAGACAAGTCAAGTCTCAAGTCAAAGAGAGACAAGTCCAAGTCTCAAGTTAAAGAGAGACAAGTCCAAGTCTCAAGTCAAAGAGAGACAAGTCCAAGTCTCAAGTCAAAGAGAGACAAGTCCAAGTCTCAAGTCAAAGAGAGACAAGTCCAAGTCTCAAGTTAAAGAGAGACAGTCCAAGTCAAGTCTCAAGTCAAAGAGAGACAAGTCCAAGTCTCAAGTTAAAGAGAGACAAGTCCAAGTCTCAAGTTAAAGAGAGACAAGTCCAAGTCTCAAGTCAAAGAGAGACAAGTCCAAGTCTCAATCAAAGAGAGACAAGTCCAAGTCAAGTCTCAAGTCAAAGAGAGACAAGTCCAAGTCTCAAGTCAAAGAGAGACAAGTCCAAGTCTCAAGTTAAAGAGAGACAAGTCCAAGTCAAGTCTCAAGTCAAAGAGAGACATGTCAAGTCTCAAGTCAAAGAGAGACAAGTCCAAGTCTCAAGTCAAAGAGAGACAAGTCCAAGTCTCAAGTTAAAGAGAGACAAGTCCAAGTCTCAAGTTAAAGAGAGCAAGTCCAAGTCTCAAGTCAAGAGAGACAAGTCCAAGTCTCAAGTTAAAGAGAGACAAGTCCAAGTCTCAAGTTAAAGAGAGACAAGTCCAAGTCTCAAGTCAAAGAGAGACAAGTCCAAGTCTCAAGTCAAAGAGAGACAAGTCCAAGTCTCAAATCAAGAGAGACAAGTCCAAGTCAAGTCTCAAGTCAAAGAGAGACAAGTCCAAGTCTCAGTCAAGAGAGACAAGTCCAAGTCAAGTCTCAAGTCAAAAGAGACAAGTCAAAAGTCAAAGACAAATAAATTCTCTGATTTTGGTTTCAAGTTTTTTTTTTTTAAGTATTATATTGTTATATTATCAAACAACTTGTATTTCTACAATATCCCAGTTTTTTATATAAAATACCCCATTTAAAATATATTTCTGGTCACAAAATAGCAAGCGAGGAGGAACATTGTAGGTTGCTAATGCAAAATTACATTTATTATTATTGTTTTATTTTTACTTTTTTGAGGAGAAGCATCAAGTTGTCTCAAGTCACAGACCACTGTTCATTTTACCCAGTCTTCAAAAAGTCATGATTTGCAAGACCAGGCCTCTTCAAAACAATTTTCTAATACGTTAATTGAGTTTTGACAATTAGGTATTGTCAGTCCCTTTAGCCTACTGGTATTGGCCAAGATCTGATATCGACAGATACTTAAAGTTTATCTAAAGCAGAGGTTATTTTACTACATAGAAAAAAAATGTTTTGTAAGTTCACTCTGGTGTCCCTTTCAGTCATCTAACTCAGGGGTTCCCAAACTTTTCAGGCCACGACCCCAAAATAACCATGTAACCAACTCGCGACCCCACAACGAAATAAAATAAATGTCAGTAATAATTTCTAGTTGGAAAACCATTAAAATTGGGTTAAAATGTTATTATTTTAGTATATTATAGCTTTTTATGATGAAAATTTTGTCTAATGTTATGCTTCCAGTTAAAAATTTTGCTCCACGACCCCCACTTTAGGAACCACTGAATAACTGATCATCAACCAAGTATTTCTTTAATCGACTATGGCCCTAATTCAACTAGGTAAATGAGTTAGCAATTTTTCAATTCTCATTTTCTCTTACAAAAACATTACAGAGTAGAAACTGTATAACAGACTTTGACATGTAAAACCCTACTGGACCTCGAACAGCCCTTTACCTGTTTTATATTTAAACTTACTTCAGTAAACCACAACTGTCAGGGAGTTCTGTCCAGCTGATTTGTAGAATGTTATTTTTATACACTTTAGAAGTCATTTCACTAAATTTAGCCGGACTTAAAAGAGGCACACCCTGTGGTTCACTAATAACATGGCCACTCTGAAAGGCTGATAGTAATTGAGGCTGGAAACTGTAAACCAACCACTGCAATTATCTTCTAGCCTGAGGTTTGAGTCACACCCTGAACACGTGACCAGTGGATCTGTTCTGTACAAGTTTGAACAGCAGTTTGATCAGGAAAACAAGCGGAGGACTTTAGTATTAGCATCAATACAATGTCTAAGGAATGTTCCAAGCCTTTTTGAAGTCAGGGCAAACATTTTTTGATTGATTTGATGGTTTATTTATACAGCACAGTTACACAGACAAATGTTTTCCAGAGTGTTCTCCACTCAGTGACAGCAGCAGCCTGGGGCAGCTCAGCAGAAGCAAGTTGTCGAAACACCTGGCACCTCAACCTCCGACCACCGTCAAACGTTCCTTAACCTGCATGTTTTTGGTTCGTAAGTAAAAGCCTGTCCAAGGTTTCTTTGTTATAGAAAGTTAAAAGTGATTCTTAGTGCTAACTCATTCGCCATCAAATTGTTACATGTTTTTTTCTGTGGACCACTATTAATATTAATCAGAAATCTGCCACGTAAAGTTACTTTGGGTGCCATCGGTTTGACAGCCCTGGTTTAGGACATGCATTTCATTTAAAAACACAACTAAACTGGCTCTACCAGATGGATTCTTGCAATTGTTTTTTATTTTAGAATCCATCTGGAGAAACCCTCGTCGTACGGTTAAAGACGGCCACTCTCAGCTGGACCAATCACAGAGCAGCATTGTGGTTAGGGCGGAAGTGCAAGAATATCCTACACTAATATGACCAAATAAATATATTTACGAGACTAATTATACAGTACTATAACAGCGTAACATATTTCACTTGTTTGAAGACGTTTCTGACTGTTTCCAAGATACTTTAGCTTGAATCAAAACTATTTAAACAAGACAGAAACACCTTGAAGCAAGTTAAATAATCTAAGTCCATCAACTAAAACCATCTTAACCACAAAAAAATAAAGATTAAAATCCAGGTTTCAAGACGTTTTAGCAAATTAGAATTACATTTTTGCAGAGTGTATTTTTTTTTATTTGATTGACTTGGCCCGTGTTTGCACCTGTGATTAATAAGTGCAATAATAATAGATAAGTAGCCTATGTTTTATACAAAATGTGCTTGCAATAATAACAAATTCTTTCAATAATTGTGGTCCGGCCCGTTGTCACTAGTCTGGATTCAAATATGGCCCTCGGAGAAAAATAATTGCCTACCCCTGTTTTTAATGCTTTAAATCTATTAGTACAAAGAAAAGGAAAACACTTTTTTTCTGAGTTGTGTTTTGACTTATCTCTCATGCATTTCTGACATTTAGCATGCTGCGATGTCATAATCTTGTTTTCATGAACTTGTGAAAATGCTGTTTCCTCTCACTCAGGTAACACATTAACTTTCACATTTCAATACTCACTGTTCTGGAGTCGGGCCTCTTTCCTTTCCTTAACGTCACGTAGGAGGCGATGGAGGAAGAGTCGGGAACAGGAGATTTGGTCCTGGGAGGAACTATGCCCACTGGATACGACATCCCTGAAGGAAGATTAATCTCAGCTTAGAATTACAAGCCAGTTAAATGGATGTATCATACAGTCATTCTGTCTGCTTCACCTTTGTTTCCGGCGTGTTCTCGGTCAGACGGGTGCTCAGAGCGATCCTCTCCGTTGCTCTCGTCCACCTCGGTCACTGTGGTGAGTTCAGGTTCACTTTTGTACAGTCTGTAATCCGTGCCCTGTCGATGCAATGTTACACACTTATTTTAAATACTGTCAAACTAAGGCTTTGTAAAGTGCAGATGACAGGCTTTCATGGTTTTCTGATTCTGAACAGGTTTGGGGGGACGATTCCTATGCTAAATATTTATCACTAAATTGTCAGTTTGTGGAAAGCAGAGTTTAGAAGTAGAGTTTTAAAACAAATACTTGAATGCAGTGTTTCTCAAGCTGTGGTGTGTGTACCACTGGAGGTACTTGAGCTTCTTCTGCTGGTACTAGGTCACATCCTTGCAGGGGTGACTTTAAAAAAAACTGCACATAAAGGAGAATTGTGCATTTTAGGACGGGAAAGATATTGGTGGTTTGGAACAAAAAAATGCCACATCTTGGCTACATCCGAATTCTTTTACTCTTAGCAATCAGGCTTAATTTATCCTAATGGCCTTCAGCAGCAGTCATTCCAGACCATTCCAAACATATCGGTCTGGCGTGAGCCAGGTTAATTCTATGAAAAGGCACATAGCAAAATTCACCATGCTAAATAATGTAAATGCTTGGAAAGCAATAACAAAAGTAAGCAAACATGGGAACTGCTGCAGTTCTGTTTTTCAACAGAAAAATAACAATTGTAATGTTGCAATATTGTAGTGAAATAAATCTAGAGCTCATTAATAGAATTTTCAGATGACCCAATGAAGACTTTAACATGCTAAAGTTTCTTAAAACTGAAATTAACACTACAGACTAGTGACAGACACATTTACCAGTCTTAATCCAGCAGTTTAGTTTACCTATTTTACCTTCTACATGGTTTTGGCTAAAGGATTCTAATAGAAGTTTAGCAAACCTGCTGCAAAAATAGCAGATTTCCTGTTATTTCCAAGGCAACAGCTGTCTTTTAATGTTCTATCTCTATAGCCGGTCATATGCACTTTAATGAGTATATCTCGAAGAATTATTTTTAACTCAATCAATGTTAAAGCACATGAACATGCAAAAGAGTCCACACAGAAGCTGGTCACAATGACAAAAGTTAAAGGTCCTATATTAAGTACATTTTAAAATTCCCATCATACATTGTTTTTACTTCACCAAAAACATGCCAGGGTTTGCTTTTTGTTTGATTCACACATCTGAGTCATTGTGTGTCTGTCTACGTCTCCAAAGCTCAAAATGCTCGGTTTCACTTTGTGATGTCACTATATGATTGTATTAAAATTGACTGTTTTTTTTAGCGTCAGTTGAAAAAAAATTGTTATCTTGTTTTGTAATTCTTCTGTTTGTTTTTTTTTTCAATGACATTACTATAAAAAAAATCTTCAATATTTTATGTTGCGTAGTGAAGTAAAGGTGTTTGAATACACTTACAACTTAATGACATCACAAGGTGGAAGCGGAGCGTTTTCAGTTTGAGAACAACACAGCCTAAACATGTGTTAAATATGTGCAAATAAAGAAAAAAGCGCAAATCCAGGTATATTTTGTGAGAAACACACAGTAAAACACATACAAAATGACATAATATAGGCCCTGAATCAAATCATAAAAAAATGAAGAAACGTGCTAAATAAAAATACCAAAAACGAAAAGTGAAAGCATCAACAAGGGGTCCAGCGGGTTGTGATGAGGTCAAAGGTCAGCCATGACAGGATGGGATTGGGGGTGGGGTGGGACACTGGGGGCTTACAGTGTGAGTGCCGTTCCTGTGCGGGGCGGCCTTCCTGTCCTCGGGCCGGTGCTGCGGGGGGCGTGTGGTGGTGGTAGTGGAGGGGTTGGGTTCGTAGGACTGAGGGAGGGGCGGCCGCGGGGGCACAGAACAGTCCTCCTGCTCCTCCTCCTGCTGGGGGATTACACAGGGATGACAAGGCACAGGCGCTACGGGCAACCATCTGCTACAAAAGGGCTCTGTGCGCACACCCATCGCAGTCAGCTGATGATTAGCCCGCGGACGAAAACGCTACAGAGAGACGCACCGCTCCAGCTAGCGTAGGTCAGAGAGGAATGTAGCTTATAGTGGGAAAAGTTGGGTTTGAGTGGGTGGTTGTGTTGTAGGGATTTTTTTGTGAGAAGTTGAGATTGTGCAGATGAAAAATCTGAAAAATAGAACGTCAGACTAGTTTTTGTCTGTTTCTCATTCCTTGTTGGATTTGTAGATGTTATTAACTCTGTCTCAGTTTTCACATTCAGTGGTCTTGGTCTTGTCTTAGTTTTGGGACTTTAAAGCAGGCCTATTCAACTTAAGGCCCGGGTGCCAAATTGGCCCTCCAAAAATCGTATCTGGACCTCGATTTACTTTCCTAATATTACAAAACTATACTTTTTATAGATTTCATTCTGGGTTATTACTCTATAACAGTGGTCAACTTAAAGGTCTAAATGTGCCAATAAGTATTTAAACTAGAAAATAGTTATCTTAATTTAATTACATTTTTACTGTCTAAAAATAGAAAAGAATGTTTTTCTTGTTTCAATTCCAGTTGCATTTATTGAATCATTTCCAGTGAGAAAAGGTTGTGTTTTTCATATTTTCTTTTATCTATTGCCAAACCTTGTTTGAAAACAGTTAAATTATGCTCAAATAAACGTATTACTCAATTTAAGACTGTCACTTCTTACAGTGTTCAGTCCTGATTTAATGTGTATTCTGCTTTAGAACTTGGTTAGTTCTGGTTTAGATCTAATTTAATGTTGAGATACTGCAGGTTCAGATATGGTTATGTTGTTTAATGCTGATTTAGACATTTTGTAGAGCAGTAAAAACACACTGCAGCATTAGTTATTATCACTATCTACTCTAGTGAATATTGGCCACAACCTCGTGTCAAAAGTTGTGTAACTACCCAGCCCAGTAAGTAATCTTATGCTGCGTTCCAGGCAACTGGGAACTGGGATATATCCACTTGAAAAATACCAGTTCCCAGTTCAAAGCGTTCCAACCTAATCAACTCGTATGTAAACATTATGGCTAATGCTAACCTTTAGGCTCAACAAAAGTAACGCTAAATAACCTGCAATCAATGTTTACATACTTTTTGTGTCACTTAAACCCCCAGATTCATTTATTATGGTGATTGTTGGTTTTGTCTGTGAAGTGGGACTTCCTCAACGACGTCCCAGTTCAAGTGGCGTTCAAGAACATTTTTACAAGTGGGAAGTGGGTAATATACCAGTTCCCAGTTGCCTTGAACGCACCATTATTTCATCCAATTAAACAACCAACCAGAGGATCAGCCAAACTGACAACATGAAGTCGATACCCGAAGATTTTATGGATCGGCACCAATATCCGATCTCAGTATCATATCGCTGCATCCCAAAAACTAACTTTTTTTTTGACTCTTCCTCAAAGTAGTTTAGACATAACTTCAACAATAATTCTAAAGAAGTTTAATACCTGCATATCTTAACGATTCCTTTCCTCCACATTCTTAGCAGTTGAGTTATTTCTGCGCTAAAAACTTATTTCCTTTTTCTGTCAATTCCAACTCCTTCAATTTTCTAGCAAATCCAAATATATACGGTCCGTATTCACAGATAACCCACCTCATTTTTGTGCTTCTTGGCGCCGCTGTCAGCCGCGTTCCTCTGAGCCTTTTGTTTGTTGAGAGCCTCGATCACATCTTGAATCCTCCACAGCTCCTTCTGAATGTGCACATGCTGCTGGCTGGGAGGCTCCATCTGAGTAAATACACCCCAAATATATACGTAGCCATAAATACACTTTTCTCATGTGTATGTTCAAAACTCAGAGATGGGTGAATAATGCGCTGTGGGGATGTAAACAACGTCGTGAATCGGTGGCAGAAAATACAGTGCAGGAACAGAGAATACACTCAATATATGTATTAAAAAAGACGTATGCTGTATGATAGAATTCCAAAACTTTTGAGGCCAAATCTAAAAAAAAATCTACACAACATTTCCTCAGACTCAGAACAGATACCAATGACAGCAAAGTTTTGTTGAGTTGATGTAGTTGCCTGTAAATGTAAGATTGCTAGTTTTTAGCCCTTTGTTGTTTTTTTCTTGTTTTTTTTTCTGATTAGTATGTCCAACAATGGTATCTTGATTGACCAAAATGTTCTTAGATAATACAGATTTAGGGGAAGGGGACAAAATTACAAGGTATGGTGCAAACTGATAACCTGGCTCACACTAGATCGATATGTGATGAACTGAAGTTCCAGCAAAGATGACACTTTGAGTTGTATGGGGTTACTTATCAACTGGAGCCCGCCTACTTTAGTTTGTGCTTAACCAGCAACACACTGTAATGACAGATCCAACGTGCATGTGGTATGTAACATTGACACCTCTGCTCTTCTTTCAAAAAGTAAAGTCTGTGTATTTTTGCTAAAACAAATCAATAGCAGCACAAATATGTAAAACCACGGGAGCTGTCATCTTTGTTATGCTAGATTTACGAGCTACTTGCGTCTTTGGTAACAATCCCCTCAACCTGCCCTGTTGCAATGTGACTGGACCATTAAACCAGTGGATCGGACTACAAACCAATTGGCTGGTTGGGGCCCAGATGGATTCTCTTGAGTTTGAGTTCACAAATATTGTGAGAATCCATCTGGCTGGCTAGTTGTTTAAGCAATACATCTTTATGATAATCAGGAAACAAAAATAGAAAATAACTTGAAAAGCTGTGGCCATGCCACCTTTTACTGACAGGACTTGCTATTTGTTGATTGACAATTAGCATTTGTTTGGTCTTCTACTGCCTCAAACTCTACACTACCTTTTCTGTTTTACTAAATGTATAGAATTGTATTGTATAATTTATTATTGTTGCAGATGGAAACTAGCTGCTTAGAAATAATCTGGTGCAAATCCTCTTTGTTTTATAAGCATAATGTCTTTGTACATTGTCCCTTCAAATAAAGACTAAGCTAAACTAGTGTAGTAGTCTTGTCTTGTCTTGGACTTGGGGTCTGACACTGAGACCACATTTCATTACCGTCATGCTCGGCCAAACTTGCACCAGGACTTTGCAACACGAGCAAACTGCACAATAAGATCACTAGACAGACACTGATAAATGTAGAAAATTACAAAGATGATCTTGAATTGGTCTTCATGGACTGCGGTTTGGGCTTGGCTCGATGCTTAATCACCTTCAAAGTCTTGGTCTCGATTATTGTGGCTTGACTACTACAACTCAGCACAAATTTTCTATAAACTCCCAGAAAAATGTGTGCAAATTGTCATTCTGTTGTGGTGCTTTTTGAGGACATCTTAGAACTCAAATTACTTCTTCAACTTTTGTTCGTTCATTTCTTCATAAATCGCAACTTAACTGCTGTGAAACTATGATAAACATGTCAAGGACTATCACACCAAACCAAGTAAAAACCAGAGAAATACAACAATCTATCATATGGGCTTTAAGTGCTCTCAAAAACATCTATTTTGTTGACAACGCTTTCCGGCACATTCTCGAACAAACTTGACATTCCACCTTCGCGCTTTTTTTTTTTTTTCAATTTCGAAGGACGCAGATAAAACACCGAGTTAATTAACGAGACCGGCTCCGTAATAATTCCTCTGGCTCTCGATAGGTTTCTTTGAATTCTGCGTTCCTCCTCCGCACAGTGCATTTGAGGCCACACACACACCACAAAAAAAACAACTCCTTTCCCTGACACATTTGCCTCTCGAGTGTTGATGACTGTCTTCGTTCTCATATTTTCTGCTGTTTTGGAGACGTTTGATACCTTTGCGTTCCAAGTATAAATGGAAATGATGAGTTGTGTGTACCTGAGGGCTTCCGAGCGCTTCGAGTTGCTCCAGCAGACTGCTCTTAGCCTGAACCACCTCTCCTTCCAGTCGGTCGTATTCTTTCCATGAACGCTCCAACTCCTGGTGTCAGAAAGAAAGGCAAGACTTGTAAATCACTGAAAATGAGAATAGTTGTGACGCTCAAAATGGAGTTGTCAAAAGGTTTTATGGAGGCGAAAGAAAGAAGTATGTAGTTTCTTTTCAGACAGTTTAAGATCTTGAGATGTTAGATCATTTTTTGGACCAGGTTGTGTTTAAAAGGTCCTATATTTGGCAAATTTGACTGGTGAGATTTTAACCATGTTGGAATGTTTTTACATCACTGAAATTACACCCGGAGTTGTGTTTCATTTCATTCACACATGTTTGAGTAATTTGATAATGGACATCTCCAAAGGTGCAAATGCTCTGTTCCACCTTGTGATGTCGTTAAAGGTGAGGTAGGTGATTTTCACACTGCAAACACGATTTAGATTTTAAATTTGACAACTTCCACTCATACTGTAAACGACACATGGTTATATCGACGTGTATTCATTTTGATTGTAATTAAAGCTTATGAACTTCTTTTTACAAACCACAAAGTGAAACTGAAAAGGACCGCCCAAAAAGAGCCAATCAGAGAGCTGTTACTATTGCTGGGTTCACATTCTAGACTTCTTGGCAGTTAAGAGCAGGTTGGGGCAAGAGGCAGTTTCGCTATTAGTAAATAACTTTGCATGAAATGTTTCAATTTTTTTTTTTACAATTTAAAATGTGATTTCTGGGTGACCCATTTAACTTTTGTATTACAAAATAAACTAAATTTAAACAAACTTATTTTAGCTGCCCCAGTCTGATTGAAATACATTGGCTGTAGAATGTTTGTTGTGATGTCATCTGAACCAGCATTCATATCAGTTAGTACACAGAGGTCTTTATTTTTTTTTTTTTTTTCAAATGCTGCATTTTTTTATTTTAGTAGAAACACAAAGTTTATAATTACAACTAAAAATGTCGTTACCCGAACTTTAAGTGTTTGTTCATGTTAAAACCATTTCGGCATCAGCTGAACTGTATACATACAGTCGGAAAAGCGTTATATTTGTGGTGTGGCCTGCTGTAGTAAAAAGTTATGAGGAACTTTTTTTTTGATGAATAAAATGTATTTTTAGCACAACTAATTCAAGTTGAGTCAGAACAAAGTTTAAATGGAGGTTGTTGATGTGGAGTTATCTCAGAAAAGTAAACAGAAAGTTCTGTAGCTGTGAAAATACCCTAGGCAGCACTAGCATCACGTTAGCATTTAGGTTGCAGCTACCGTTAGCATAGGAGTTTTCACGCTGCGGCTACGCTAGCTCTGGTTTACGTAATTTGCCGAGATGCACTACAATTAATCAATATTTTAAAAGTCTCAAAGTAGAAAGTGGATTTCAGACCTTCACATACAAGATAAATACTTCACCAGGGAAAGCCTGTTTGTTTCTAAGTGTGTAATTTTGGCGCAATGCTAAATGCTAACAGGCACTAACAAAGACAATTTGATAAAAATACATTACATCCTAAGCCGAGTGTTTTGTAAAACGCTAGTTCAGTTTGTAGAGTTATTTTAACAATAATAATGAAATGAAATACAGGTTAGCACTAGCTTCAGATACACACATGGTGAAGCATTTACCTCGTATGTGAAGGTTTTAACATGCTGCAAATTAATTTTTTTGCTTTACTTGTTGTCCAGTTAGTGTCAATTAAATTTTGGATTAGTTTGCAGCATTTGAACTACCCTCCTGAGGGAATGAATTGACTGGAAACAACTATCTGGTGGTAAAATCACACCAGAACTAGCCAAGCTGTGGCGTGAAAAGGGTCTATTGTCAGATATATTTAAATATTTGGAACAGTGGTTTACTTTATTCATCTCCGTGTCTACGTATCCATATTTGACATTCACATTTGCTGTTGCAGTTGTTGAGCAGGGAGTGATAAAGCTGGTGTTCTGGTGCACTTTTCATGTTATGCTTCCACCCATAGAGGTCCGTATCCATACCTCTAGAAAATGCCAAAGAAAAACCTTGAATTGTCATCTTTTTGAGGGATATTCTAGTTTCAAAGGGATTACTACAAAAAGTTTCCAACTATTTTGGTCGTACTAAGCATTAAATAGGGCTACCAATAGCTTTTCACTGCTGGAATTGTTCAAATGATAAAATATGTATTCTTTAATTTTGGTTTATCATTCTAAATGTAATCCTGATAAGCACAGAAGTATAGAATCAGTGTGTGTAGTGGCTGTAGATGAAAAAGCATAAAAGATGATCTAGCGTTACTGACTGCGCTGACTCGGGACAGCTCTCGGCAGGTGCTGAGGAGGCCGCTCTGCAGTAAGTCTCTCTGCTGGATGACACTCTGCAGAGCCGCGGGGTTATCTGAGCCCATCTCGATCTCCTGACTGGCCGACAGTAGCGCCGTCTCCAGGGTGTGCTGTAGGAGCGGAGAACAGATCAAATACACACGCAAAGCCGTACAGAGCCATTTGTCACCGCAACCTTCAACTTCTGCCAACTTTAGCAAAAGAACCGAGCTGAGACTAGGGAGAGAGCTGCAAGGCTGCTTCTTTGTTCTAACTCATTGTAACTTTATTAAGTTGTGGGCTGGCTAAGCAAAAAAAATATCCAGCACTGCTTTTTTGTAAAAGAGGCAATAAATTTCCCCTTAAAATGCATATGGAAGTTGTGAGGACTTATGAACATGGTTTAGATCTAGTTGCTCACACATGAATTAACCCACATATAAACCCACATAGTCCTGGTTTACCTTCAGGTTTAATCCTGTTGGCTTCCATCCTGAAATGTGTCAAAGCAAATGTGATATACCGGTATATGGCAATACCAGCTTGTCAATGCCCAAACTTGTTAAATCTCGGAAGTTAAACAGGTTGAGCCCTGACAGTATTTGGCTGGGAGACCTGGAACACCAGGTTCCACAAACAAACTGTTATTGTGTTCTTTTGCAAGACACACTAGTTTTTGCATTAGTGATGAATAAATAAATATATTGTAATGTAAAGTCCCTCTGAATGTCATAAAAAGTGCTAAAGTGATTAAAAATAATTAAAAAATTCTCCAGCAGTCAACATTGCAATTTTTCATAGTGGTGAATGTGTGATTCTAGACCAGAGCTAAAACCTGCAGGGCAGTGTTTTTTGATTGTCTTACTGCAGCTACAGTATGAAGCATGTGTCTGGAGCTGTGTAATTAGAAAGGTTTGCCATGAATTAACAAAATAAAATATTTAATGACCTATGTTCAGAAACCATTTAAAATCTACAGTATGTATTTTAGTGTATTTATTTATCTAAATTTTCTTGCTTCAAACTGTTTTGGACTTGTTTGAAAACATTGCTTTCTAGCCCAGGTGTACACTGAGTGAGAATTCTGGAGCTGTGCAGGTGGGTGAGTCAGAACAGCCCGGTGCAATTCCTCAGTGGTCCACTGGACCGATGAGCTTCAGCCTACTGATCTCTTTTTTAGTCCTAACACAATCTGTCCCATCGGCTCTGCTTGGATCGTGGCCCGCACAGTATAGTATTCCCGTGTTTGCGCCTCTCTGTGTTTGTGCTAAGCGCTCTGGTGTGCATTTTGAGTGCACCATGCCACAAAAACAAGCAGAGGGAGCGACTTGACACTGCAGCACATAAGCAATGTTGACAGGTCGCTAGCACAAGACGCATTGAAGCGGTCAGTGTGGAGTGATGGTACACATCCTCTGATCATCAGTGGAAGAAGCACCAAGAGAGCGCAGCAGTGAAAGAGTTGCTCTTTAGCTTGTAAAGCTGGTACATGTAAAACTAGTAGTTTTGTTGTTTTTTAAAGGCCTATTCTAATGAAAAAGCTTTGTCTAGAAAAAAAAACATGCAGAAAGAGTCTTCATGAAGTCTATATTTCCTGGAGACTGCAGCGATCTGATGCAGCTTTCAAGTTTTACTATACATTTATTCTTGGGGGAATCTATGTAATTCTTGGAGCTTTGGACGAATCCAGACCGCAGTTGACTGCATAAGGGAAAGGAAACTCAACCCAAACCTGCCTCACAGTCCAAGTACACCTGGCGTTAGTTTGAGCCAAATGAGTTAAAAACATTTTACTTATCCCTTTGGCTGTTTTACTTCCATGTTTTAAGGCACATTCTATTACAATCAGTTAAAAATGCTCAGCGCGTTTGTAAGCAATTCATTCTTATCTAGACAAAACCACTCAAATTCAGATTCAAATTCTGAATCCAACTAATTTTAAGTAAGGCTAGATCTATTTTTTGCAGTCTAGTAAAACTTCAATTTTGTGAACCATTGATCATCATCTGGCCCTCCTCCAAATGTCTGTATTTTAGTGGGACCCTCAGAGGAAAAAGAGTTGCCCACCCCTGTTCTAGGCTATACTATTTTGTAACTTGGTAAAAAAAAGGAATAAAAGATTTGTAAAAAGTTAACCATGGCAGCTCTTCTCTAAACACTCCCACCACTCGAGCTTATCTGTCCCCATCTCTAGTCCTTTTGCTGTGACAGATGTGTTGTATTTAGTCACCTTCTCTCTGTACAGCTGCTGCAGTTTGCCCTCCTGCGTCTTCACCACTTTGTCCTGCTCGCACAATCTGCTCAGCCTGGCCTGCGGAGAGAAAAGCACCCATTATGTAAAAAACAAGTCAGGGTTAAGCCAGGCAGAAAATACCACTCTGTGTGCGCTTACGTCAGTGTCCAGCTCTTGTGGCGCGGCGGCGTAGACCTGTTCCCTGTAGTCGTCCGGACTTAACTGTGGACAAGTGAACAGAACGTATTAGGGCGAAAGGCGAGGTGTGAGCGTGCAGGTTTAAAGGTGAACTGTGTCACTTTTCTGGTGCAGGGTTGGCTACCTACTGATCTCTATGAAAATGTTTTTTGGAACTTATTAATTATTGAAAAAATTGTCAACTAATTTAGTATTGAATAATGGTTAACTGGTCTATGAATAGGTTTGCCAAGAAAATATGTTTTATGACTAAAATGTCAAGGATGGGGAGTATTTTACAGTTTTTAATGAGATCACTAGTTTGTATGTCCATGGCCGACATTATTTGAGCTTTGTCTGGGTTAAATTGGGTAAAAAGTTATTGTTCACCACTGATGCCGGACCCCCTCCTCTTTCTGGACATACGCCCACCTCCCTCTCCAGGATTGGCTGGTCCTGGTCCTGCTAGACGAGTCGTTTCCCTCTGCTTATGGACTCTGGCTCTACAAACATAAACTCTATAACTTTAGCCTTGGTTACATCTACAGCCTGTCCGTCCATGGGAGTGGATCCCTTCTTCACTGTGGTTCTCCTCGAGGTTTCTCTTTTTCCCTTAGTATTTATTTATTTATTTTTGAGTTTTTCCTTGCACAGAAGGAGCGTCTAAGGACAGAAGGAGCGTCTAAGGACAGAAGGAGGGTCTAAGGACAGGGGATGCTCTGGACAATCATTCATTTGCTCTACTAATAATCTGCTTTGACATGCTTGATCAATTAATGCTTCTGAAAGTTTATTGTTTCATTGAATGTGTATTGTTTTATTTTTATTTCCTACTATTCATGTTGCTAAATAATAATCTTGGGAAGTCCTCAGAGATGACTGTTGTGATTTTGGGCAATACAAAAATAAATTGAAATTGAAAAAATAAAATTATCTATTTATTGTATTGGGATACCTGTATTGGTATATGTATTGTATCGCATGGGAATACCTAGCCCTACAGTACAAATACAGTCAGTACATATTCAGACGGCCTTGAATTGGCAATGTCTGGTTTACATTTTTTTAAAATTATTTCAGAGCCTTTGAATATGGATTAATAAAATTGGACTCTTATACTTACTGTAATTAATAGGTCATCTTTACCTTATTTGAACTTACTTGAAACAACTTGTTTTTGAGTTTTTTAAATAGGCTGTGGTAAAACTCTTTTCATGCTTTACATTAAAAAACACATTGTGTCAGTACAGCAGTTATTCAGGTGCAAATTAGACTGTTTGTATCTAAGTATACATCATTGTATCCTTCTCGAAGCAGAAGTTGTTGATTAGCATGCTAATTGTTAGCTTCCCCATGACAGGAAAACGTTTTCTAGCCTAATTCACTTGTGAAAACTTTATAAAGTCACCAAAGTCAATAATTACAATCTAAAAATAATGAAGTACACCATTTTGGTTTACATTTTGTGCCACTTTTTAAAAATCGCTATGCTAATATGCTAAGTTATGCCAAGTTATGCTAACTACTTATGCTAAATGCTATGTGTGAGCTTTAATTTGACTTTGGATCAACGCAGTTTGTAGTTGAGTGAGTAAGTTTTTGTTACTTTCTCACATCTAATAATTCTTCTGTGACAATTTAGCTAGCTTTCTCATTTGTGGTCTTTGTACTTTTTACTTGACTTATTGACATTATTTTTAAGTTATACACTGTAGCTGCAAAAACACACACTGTAGAAACAAGACAATAACCTCTCCATGGAGTTGTAAGCAGGTGGACCCTGCATCAGAAAAGTTACACAATCCACCTTTACATCATATTTCAACCAAAACAGGGCTTTCACACAAGCTTTCAGTCTTCTAAAGCAGCCCTAAATAGGTATGTTCTGTGCTGCGTCTGGCACATGGAGTTTATAACCCACAGTCATTCTTCACTGTCACAACGCGTTAATGTACAAAAAGAGAGAAAATAGTGTCAGCTGGATTCTGGAAAATAGTGTTTGTGAGCATGTCTGTGATAGTAGTTTGGATGTGAATGCTCTTCCCTGATACACATTGAAAAACAACAAATGGTCAAATTAATAAAAGGTCATTCCTGAACAACAGCTTGCTCTGATTGGAAAAAAAAAAACATTACAGCAGAATAAAGCCATGTTTCCATAGGCCACGTTTGGGGTGGTAGGGTACGGTTCTATGCTGTTTTCACAGTGCAAAATGGCCCGTCCTCCTTGATGAGTCCAAAGTAAGCCCTGAAAAGTCCTGGACATTGGAGCAGGCCCCTCCACGGCTCACACATGTTCAGGTGAAAACCAGACGGTCTAAAGCAGAAAGAGACAGACTAGAGCTCCTCATTTAATGCTGCCTTGATCCTGTAACAAACCTCCGCCTTTCTAGAGATGAAAACTTTTTGTTGAGCTAATAGAACCAAAGCTAGTATGTTAGCATGTTTGTCGAGGCAAAGCACTACAAAATACTGTAAATGTGATGCATAATGCATCATACATAAACCAACCTTAATGCACTGAATTAAACATTAATGCAACTTGGAGTTGCAGAGACTTTGCAGAAAAGTGAATAAAATGCAAAAAGTTGACAATAAACTAGAAGTAGTTTTTTGTTTGTTTGACCCTCGTGTCACAGCGCCACAGACATGGAATTTTTACACCACTTTTTGTGAGAGCTCACGAAGAAAAAATATGTTAATACATCAAGTACTATTTCGTGCTAACGTGCTATGTGTGAGAGTCGTCATCTGCCCCTGGAGCAGAGACCCTTCAGTAGAAACACAAACCATCATTAACATTAGTAACCCAAACCACTCCACAGAGAACTAATCTGAGGAATCCAAGCTAATGGAAACATGGCTCAAGCTGTTTTAGCCTGAAACATATTGACTGATACAGACGACCTCGTGAACAAAAATACATTTTTAAAACGGCCCTTGAAGTAACAATGTTCCATAACTCTATGGAACAAGTTGATCAAATTAATTTACCATACACTCCATTCACACCTGCATCCATTCCATCAGTAAACCCTTCTGACGAGAACCACACAGTCGCACAGTGAGAGCATCTGTGTGTCATTCAACAGTGATGAACATGCAAAGACTGGCACAGCTCAGGAGGTCCAGAGTGACACAGTGAACAGAGCGAACAGGAGCAGCAGGACTACAGTCAGGGAGGAGGACACCACACCAGGCCCAAACACAAGGCAGTGCAGCTGGGCTTTGCTCAATGCCATTATGGAGACGTGAAGGGTGAGCCACACTTTTACACCTCAGAGGATGGTCACAAAAGTGGCAGGATGTGAGGACGGGACGGACAGCATTGCGCACGCAAAGACAATCCCCCGGTTAAGGTTCCTAAGCAATAGAGGAGTTAAAAAATACATACACGAAGAAGTTTTATTTTTCATCTACAAATTGGCACAAATCTTTGAAGAGCGTAATTACATCAGAAAACTCAAGGTTATCTAACTTTTGATATTACATTGTGTTTATTTACACAGGCTTGAAATCATATTGTTTCTAAATCTAGCTTTACATACAGCACAAAATGTTAGCATTAAAAAACTATTTATTTTCTCTTGATTGGTTAACTATTAATAGATATTGATACCTGGCACGTTTCCACTAACCCTACTTATCCCTACTCTGCTCTACTCTACTTGGTTCTACTTGGCTCTGGTTTGGAGTGTTTCCACTAGCCTGTTTGTCTGGGACCAGGTATTTTCTACTCTATTCGATCATACTTGGCCTGGTTGTATTTCCATTACTTTGTAATTCATGGAAACTCTTTGATAACTGTGAACTCCATGAGTATTCTGATCAACCAGTGCCAGTTACAACAGTTTAGTCCCTGCTTGGCCTGAGTTGGTACTAAAAAAGTACCTGGTCCTAGAGATACAGGGCTAGTGGAAAGAGGGCCAAGTAGAACCAATAGATTCTGGATTTGGCCTTTAAAGTTTCAGCAAATTCTGGATTCAATGAATGAACAAACATGCAACTGCAACACAATTTTTTCTTGAGCTACACTCAAAAATATAGTTCACAAATGTGTCTAAATGTGTGCTAGTGAGCCTTTAGGGACTAGAGGTTTATGGTAGAGAAATGCACCTTCACTGCAGATCGACAGCTCTGGTGGACATTCCTCAGTCACATGACAATCACAAGCTCCATCTGTGTCAATGGCCAGCCTCAGGCATTCACACTGTCTAATCTCCTGTGAGATGGATTCTCTCAGCAAAGAAGAAGTGTGCAATAAAACACAATTAGACAAGTTGAAGATATATTTAAGACATATCTCCAGTCCAGCTCATTAACAGTACATCAAAAAAGTGTTGCGCTAACATTTTTATTATTATGTAGTGTAGGTACATTTCTAATAACTTATACAAGATTTTTTTTTTTGTGTATGTGTGTTGAAACGTAAGGGATGGAAGAGTGGGAGGAGCTAGACCCCCTTTTGGGCCAAATGTGGTTAAATTCAGTTTGTTGGCCCTCAGACCTCCTGCAGACTTGACCCAAAAACAGCAATAAGTAAAGTATTTTTTTAATGGTGGGTTAAAAACAAACAACATATATTTTCTTAAAGGAACCGTATGTAGGATTTTGATTTCAGATTTCATAAACATATGTGTGACCCATATGTGTCACAGATACAAGGTTAACATGCAAATACTATCATTTTGAACAGAGAGGCTTTTGTAAAAATGTTAACATTAACCTACTCAGAAAACAAAGATTGATTTCTCCACTTTTTTGTGAATGCTCTTGATTACATGGTGTCTTTGCTCGCTGTTCTCATTACTGTTCTGTATTCCTCTCTGCATACAGTAGTGTTACAGTTGGTAATAATGTCATGTTGTTCTTCGTATATATATTTAATTTTTATGTGTTTTGTAAATAATGCATTTTGTGTATATCTCATGGTCAGCTGATCAATGTCACATGACTCACTCATCACTGTAAAAGAGGGTCACCTGCTACAGCTTTTAACTAAGCCTTGACGAAGACACCTAGGTGTCGAAACGCGTAGGCCAGTCCATGGTTTGATAAAGGACTTTTATATATTTTTCTACTTCAGAGTGCCTCGGATTTCTTGCTCCATTCTTCACAATACTTTTATTGACAATGTGAGTAAAACGTCTTCTATCATACTATAATTTTTACTGAAAGTCACTGTAATTCTGAGTTATTCTCAATTAAAAAAGCAATGAACATAATGTCCATTTGTTGATGATTACATTTGGTGCTTTGGTTCTCAAGAGGATTATCTAATCAGAAAGCATGAGCCTCACATGACTCTCATTTGGGTTGCCAGTGGGTAACCATGAATCAGCCATGTTTGAGTTTGACCTGATGTTGCACCAGGACACAGACACAACTGTCTGTGATAGGACTATGCACTTGTTTCCACACAGTTCCCGTTGGGCTCCACCTACAAGGTGTTGAAATATAATTCTTGGGAACAAACCATGACAAAGAAATATCTGAGAAAGTGACTTTCCGGGTATTACCCATGATTCATAGGAAATCTTGCTCCTGACTGATTGGCAGCTTGTTATCTTCAATGTATGAGCCATTTCACAATCTGGCAACCAAAGCTCATGTTTGAGTTTAATACTTTTGTAAAATTACTAGTTGTGCATCTTACATACGGTTCCTTTAAATACATTATCAAGCCTGAATAAAAGTCTTACAGCTTAATTTAATTTGTTCTAATGGCACATCTCGGCCTATATATGGATCTTAGCTGTGTTTTAACGTGTGTGTGGCTCTTGATTTAAAAAAAAAAAAAAGAAAGAAAGTCTTACGGTATATATAAGAAAGCAATATTTCTATTGTACCAACACTTCTAAGTTTTTTGCTGAATGGAACAATAAGCTTTCCCAAATGTCTCCACCTGCCAACTCCAGGTGGCTTAGAGTGGAAAACAGAGTTGTACAGAAGATAAAAACTCACTGACCTTAACAGAGAAAAGCCTGTAGACTAAACAAGACAAATGTGCCAGGATTCTGTCCCAAAGCTAAGCCACATTTTCAAAAACCTTAAATACAAAAACTATTTCGAGTTCCTGCCCGACAAACCCAGGGGAACGTGGGAATTTCACAGTGACGCAAAACACACTAACAACATCTTCCAAACGTCACACAAGTCATGCTCAACGCTGGCATGACTTAGAAAACAATTACAGGAGGGGGGACATATAAAAGCGATGGATGGAAAAGTGGCAGAACCGGTCTCGAGATGGGACTTGGACACTGAAGGACGAGCGTCAAGTCGGCCTGCTTACTTGTTTGTACAGTTGAGGCCGTGAGGCAGAGTTCTCAATCAAAGAGTGTGTCATGGCGATTAAAGGGCCATTTTCCTTCATCTACGGTCCAGTGTGGAGAGGAGCAAGCAGCAAGTTAAGAGCCATGTCTTCAAGCACAATACCCAGCTTCAGCCTGGTTAGATTGACTCACATACAGTACAAACGGCTCAACAAAGTCTTTGTAAAGTGATCAAGTTAGACAGTACCGTTATAGCTTCATTGGCAAAAGAGTTTGACTAAAGCAGCTAAAGCATATTGTGGAAAAGTTCATTACATGGTTTGCAGGAGTTTGGAATTGATTTGATAGATTGTGAAAATGTGCTGTACATTGCGATTTGAAAATTGTTTATTACTATAAAGAAAAGAACATTTGCGATAACAATTTAGTTGGAGATATACTTTGCCTGGATCCAATGATTTGTTTATTTGCGTGTTGCAGAGAAAACAAAGAGCTGATTGGTCCTCAGCTGATTGGGATTTTCCAGGCAAGATATACTTGGGCTGGGCAATTAATCAAATAAACGAGAGGTCGAGATTCCGTCAAGTCTAATCATCAATTATTTGGTTGGTGGTTTTGAACTGAAAGATTGATAACCAATTCTTTATCAGTAAAAACGTGGTTCGGTTCGCCGCAGAAATCAAACTTTGAGGTAGAATTATACATATACAATATATATGCTTTTATTTATGTTTATAAAAGCTGGTTTTATTTTGTTTTTGAAAGGATTAAACCAAATAAGGCTTGGGAGGGTGACATGACACAACACAAGAATGTTCAGTTGGTCAAATGTTAAACCAGTAGAGATTTTAAATGGCTGAAAACTAAGCTTATTAATGCATTTTCTGAAACATGGCAGATTTGCCATTTTTTCAATCGTACTGTTGTCGCTTCCCAAGCCTTGTTGAATTGTAAATCAAAATTGATCAATATGAGGTAATTATATTTTTTCACAGATCACCCAGACCTAGGTCCAAATATATATATACAATATATATCCAACAAAGCTAACAATAGCTGCGAGCTAAATGCTATTATGTTGCTAGCGCTGCGGGGCAGTTTTGTAGCTACAGGGCTTTTGTTTACTTTTCTAAGATAACTCCACATCAACAACCTTCTTTTAAACTTTGTTCTGACTCGACTTGAATTAGTTGTGCTAAAAGTACTTTTTTTTTTTTTTTTTGACTTTCTCGCACAGCAGGCCAGGTTAGAGCTGGGCAATATATCAAATTTAGATATTATCGTGAATGTTGTTTTGAAGATACGTAAAAATTATATAATTTAGTAAAAAAAGGCTTGTTTCAAATAAACCAGACCAAACAGCTCCCATACATTCTGCCTTTTCTAAAGTAAATATCAAATGTAAACAAAAAAAAAAGCGTGTCTGGTCAAAACATCTGATTAATTTGTGTATTTTGATTAAAAACATGCATGAAATTTCAATGAATAGTCGAAAGAGTTACCATGTTAAACTTGAGGGCCCTAAAGATTCACATCCACAAAAAACACTATTTAAATTACAAACAATTACATGTAACTTTTCCACAGTATGCATCATTAAAACTACAAGCTCTAGAGAAATATTAGATTAGCATAGCCATAAGCACATGAATGAAAAGGCCCATAGCAGCTGTTGAATAACATGCTTATCAATATCAATGCAATACACTTTTGTCTTTTGATAGCCTTAACATATTCTACTTCAACAGGCTTCTACTTCTACGAGAGTAAAAGAGTCACATAACCATGCTTTACCCCACCTGATTGTCCAAATACATGAGGTTCCTATGAAGGTGATGGGAAAGAATGTCGTTCTACCATCGGCAGCAAAAAAGAGGAGAGAGAGAGAGGCAACAGGAGAATGAGACAATGTAGACAAAAAACATCTGTCCCACACCCACACATACACGCACACATACAGTACATTATTAGGGACAGTACAATGACTTAGACTCCTTTACTAGAGACTGATCCTGACTTCATATCTCTATCCAAACTTAACCTATATGCTTGATGCCCTGTTAACACTACTTACGTAACCTTATTCTAATTATTTGGCAGTAGATAGGCCTACTTGAAATAAGAAAACACATCTTGTTCTTTTCAATTCCCTCTTTCAACTTGAAATACATTGTACTCAAAGATTATACTAAAAAATATTGGCCTGCAAATGACAGATTTATAATTATTCAACCAGATCTCACAAGAACGCGTAAATAACAGAACGTGTCAACAGCGTATGATTAGCACGATTTCATGCCCTTTTGTGTAAATATGACACGCATTCCAGCTCTAGTTATTTCTATGGTGGATGTAAACATTTTATTTTATGATATTAAAAAAACTTATCTAATCTGAACCTACCACAAGCCCAGCCTAAACTTACACATTTAGTAACTTGAACTAAACTTACGTTAAACTATAAAATGTTCCATGTGGCTTCACCAAAACTTTTCAGGTCAGGACCCCCTTATGGTTCAACATTCTGAAGCCCATATCGTTTTCACAATGCATCACATGAAAATTCTAAATTCAAGCATCAGTTTGAATAAATTTAATCGTTATTTTTACTTGTACTTAAAAGACACTAGTAACTTTTGCAAAAATAAACTTCAAAGAAAGCATGCTTTGAAATTTAGATCTTGTTGGTTTTTTTAAATTCAGAATAAAAATAAGTGTTTTTGTTTTGCCTCGGAGCAGGTCCCATTAACAATGACCCATGTTTAACTTTATTTTTTTTAATGAATCATGTGGTGGATTTTTTTACCTCTAGAAAGTTACACGTCACTTTAAAACCTGTTTAGAATTCTATATCAGAAGAATTTGTAATATTAAAGAAATGGACCAATGTTTCAAAAAGATTTGGGGGACCCCGGACCCCACTTTGAGAACCACTGCTTTACTCTATGAAATATGTGTTTATTTTACACTTTTTCTAAAAAGGGGTTGAAATCAAGCTCATCATACACTATCTACGTGTCCTGGTATACTTTCTAGTGATATTGTGTTGAATTATTAGTTGTCCTGCTTATCCTGTGATAAGCAGGGTGGTGGGAGCTGTTGTGTGGGCCGTCCTGCTTCTAGAATGCTACTGCACTTGAATCAAGAAGCTCTTGCTCGATCCATTGGCAATGGTAAACTGGCAATGATAACTTAACTTGACAAGCAAAAACTGTTCAAAGCAAGATAATATGCATATTAATTCAAAATATTTTTAAGTTGCCTTTAAGCTTTATTTTTACAATACTGGTCAAATTTCATATTGATCTTCAAATAATATATACAAAATAATACTGCGCCTACATTACATTAAAGAAATACATTAGTGTGAAATTCAAAGACTTTCCAACGAAATATTTACATGCTTTCATTTCTGCTAAAAATTGCCAATCATTGCGCATGTACAGCAAAAAAAAACTGTCCTGATTTTATCTGCTCAAAACAGCCTTCTGTGTCAATAAACAACCTCTGTCATTGTTTTCAGCAGACCACAAAGTGAATGCAGATTTCCATGGACACAGGTATTGATATCAAATATTCCAGATTTCCCAAAACACATAAACTAGCCTTTAATATATATTCTAGATTGAAGTGTCGATGAGCTGATTATGAAACAGTCCCCACACACCTGTCGACACACACACACACATATAAAATACTTTTAGAAGCATGGCGTGTTTCGCACTAGGAAGAAAAGAAAAGAAAGAAAGCAAGGACGGATTTCTCAAGGTGAAAAAATGGGTCAAGATTGAGATGGGCTACTTAGGTATATAGGACACGTACACAGCCTCTGAACTTACAACACACCAGGCTGGAACACATCGGATGACAAAATGAAATATGTGAAATGGTATTGCATTCAAATAAGATAAGATCCTTAAGCAGGCAGTATTGGTTTTGAGATATTAATAATTCCTTTATCCATTTGAGTTTTTCGTCAGCTGTTGCCCTGGTAACATGTCTACTCGCATATCAAATAGATTACACTGAAGGCACTCCATACCAGAATTTTCTTTCTTTTTTTCAAATTGACACTGGGGGCAAGTATTATGTTATAGATTATGACTTGACTTTATTTTATCAGAATCAATCAATTTTGAAAGGTTAAGGTAAGAAAGACATGGAAGTGCATAAAGTGGTCCCACCGATCCAATTACTGTATATTTGGATCAATATGTAAATATTTGAATCTATTAAAATATCTGGACAGAACATTTCTTCAGCTGTATTTGGGATCGGTCAGTTGTTACTGCAGCGGGAAAATCCTGTTAGTCTAGAAAGCATTTTTCCATAGAGCACAATGTAATCACAAACTGCTCGTGCTCACCTCACAGAGCACCAACACATTTCAAAAGGGTTGGACTTTGTGACAAATCTTACCTAGATGAACTTTTTCCTGGTGCAGAAGTTTTCAGTTTTGTTAAAAATATCCTATTATTTTTTAACTTCGGCTATAGCTCTGCTCGCTCTAGCAAACTCTTGCTCTGATTGGTTAGCATGTGTCATCTGGAGCATGTCCCGTGAGAAAAGAACAACTGCGCATGCTTTGTGATGAGTTACTGAATCTGCGCTAACTAACTCGCAACAAAGCGCACTGAGTACAGCCATTGGTGGAAAACGACAGCCATGTTTCATCATCGGGGTTTGATAATGCTAACGATAGCTGCAAGCTAAATGCTAACCTGATGCTAGCGCTGCCTGCTATATTTTCATAGCTAACAACTAGTTACAGCAGTTTTTATTTTACTTCTGCCTCCATTTAAACTCAGTTGTGACTAATCAAGAACCGGTCCTATTTTTAGGAATCGTACGTCTCGTTCCTTATCGATTCCTCTGGGTCGCCGTTCCTAAATGCTATGTCAATTTTGACCCCACATTGCGCTCTTTATTTTCTGTTTTCTTATGAGCACAAGTTTAAAGGTGGGGTAGCTGATTTTTCACATTCAACACAATTTAGTTAAATCTGACACTTCCATTATAATCCTTCGACACATGGTTAATATAGACATGTATTCATTATGGTAGCAATTATGGCTTAAAACTTTTTTTAACTATCATAAAACTGAAACTGGAGTGACCACCCCAAGCACAGCCAATCAGAGCGCAGCATTCGGCTCATAAAACTCTTGATTATTCAGTTCAGACAGTACACAGTGGTCTCATTTTTTCACAAAGCTCTGCATTTACCAAGTACTTTTTAGTGCAAAACACAAAGGTTACTTTTTACAACTAAAAAATTAGCTACCCCAACTTTAATTATGCAGCATCTCGCGCCAAGCTTGTGAATATAAGTGCATTATGCACAGCGCAATGCAAAAGAAGAACGAAACACACAATGACGCCTCTGTCTGCCTGTCTGCTTCACACAACGCCCACAGCGCGCACATGTGTCGCACACACTAGGAAAGTATCAAGAAGATTAGTAATTAATAGAGGAATCGACAGTACCATTGATTTTAATCAAATTTTTATACTCATCTCTAGGTGTGACTCGACTTGAATGAGTTGTGCTAAAAATACACTTAATTCTTAAAGAAGTAAAATGTTTAGCTTCATATTGTCTTAACAAAGTACTTTCCCCAATTCTTTTCCCCCACAGCAAGCAATGCCCCTAAATAAAGACACGATGAGAACTCTTAAAAAGAAGTATATCTAGTTTTGATGATTTGATAAACATTTTCTTTCTATTTAGGTTGTAATAAACAAAAATGACAGAAAATATAAATGTATAAAACAAAAAGAATTCAAAATAGATTATGACCCAAAAACAGCTTGTGGTGATGATGATTTAACACTCCACCACACACACACACATTCTCACACACACATTCACAAACACGCGGCATGCTAACTCACAGCCCTGCAGCCCTCTGTTGGGCCCTGACCTTTGGGTTTTCTCCGTCCGCGTTTAGCTGCATTAGTTGTGCTAGAGTGTGCTCCCGGATACTGTTAAGCTCTGCCTGCTGCCGACGCAACTTTATCAGCAGCAGAGTCAGTTCCTCGGGCTGCGGAGGAGGTCAGGAGGTAGGGAGCGAGGAAGCAGAGGACACACAAGGTTAAGAGGTTAGAAGGTTAGAGCAGATACAGTACATGCAGCACGAGGGAAGAAGATTATTCCGATGTTAGAAGAGAGTTATTTACAACCACTGCACACAGAAATCATTTACCGAGACTGAACTGTTGTAGAGATGTTGTAGATGTTTGTGCAAGAAAATGGATATAAAGATGGAGTGGTGGCAGGCAATGTATGATTTTGAAACCTGGGACTAGGTTGGATACTCTACACCCGTGTTTTTCAAATTGTGATACGTTTGTTGCCTTTGGTGGTACATGAGTAGACAAATCTATTCACGTTTTGTTCTCCATTAGCTTACTCTGATTTAGAAGCTTGTTTAGTCTGATTTTAAAACATTTTGAGCTCAAATCTGTAAGAATTTAGATCTACTTCGAGAGCCACATATTATCCTAAGTGGTATTTGATGTGAAAATATAGAGGAAACACTGCTATGAATACTTTTTACTTCTACAAAAATTGACTTTTTGGACAGATTTCGCAGACCTAAGAAGAGAGAAATACTTTGTAAAGAATACGTCTACAAAAATCGAGAATTTTTTTTTTTTTTTTTTTGGCATAACTGCTAATTGTAGCAATCTATATCTGGGGTGCCCAAACTTTTTTAACTTAGTGGGTCAAAATGTAGTACTTTGAAGCGTGCCAAAGGTAAAACATAATTTTGTTTTTTCGAGAAGATATGAGATATAAATTGTCTTTTAAAAAACATGTCTTAGGGCAGGGGTATTCAGAGGATCTTTGAAAATGTATTTTATATTTATTTCAAAGTCTATCACTGCTTCATTGTGCTTTACTATGAAAACACAAGCAATAAGAGAGCTAAAAATTTACTTTTCTTTTCAACACAAAATTGAATTCATTTGATAGTCCCCAAAAAAAACCTGAGCATTTCTTTATGGGCTAAACTGGACCCCCTGGTGGGCTGCGTTTGGCCCCCAGGCTCCACTTTGGGCACCACTGATCTACATAAAACAGTGCTACATGTGGTAAAATTTTCCAATGAGGTTCTAGTGTTACTGGTAGGATCGAATCCCATTAAAATGCATTAGTGCCAGCTCGATTCAAGCTGTGCGACTGTTGCAAGTATTCTAACCAATCATTTAAAAATACTTTGTTTAAATTGTCTATATAGGTTCATTTTTATTATCAAAACCCTCAGTTCCGTTTAGTTTTATTCACACTTATGTAATACAAAAAATCCTGCAAGTGTTCTTCTTTTAAACTGAAAAGCAGTCCACTTTGTGATGTCATTAAATTATACTACATGACATGCTCCAGTGTGTTTTAAAACTCCACACATCTTCCAATATTCTACAATTTAAGATAGTCTAGTGTTTTGCGAAGTGGAGACTTAAACCAGTTCAAAAGTCAAAGGTTGTTTAAACTACCACTTAATGACATCACAGTGTGAAACAGAGCCTTTTGAGCTCTGCAGATGAGGTTAGCCTAAAATATCAAGACTATGCTAACAAAACACATCTAAGAACGAAGCTAAGAACTTGTCAAACTTGCATAAAATGCCCTATTAAAAATCATCTTTATCAATACAGCTGTTACGCCGTCTGCAGCTGCAATAATACAATTTCTTTAAGATTTCAACTTGTTCCATTTGGACAATGCTAAGCCCGGAACACATAAATTCCTGATCTGGCTTAGCGAGCGGTGAGTGACAGGGTTTTAACGTCTTTACTGATGCGAGGCCCGTCCAAGAGCTCCTGAAGTGAGCGTTCCCTAAATCCTACTTGGAACATACTGTACATACATCCTCGCTTTGCCTAAATCTGTCTTCTATTTAGGCTGGGTCGTGTCTTCTCGGAAAAAAAAAGGAGAGTAAGAAGTGGGAGGAGAGATGAAGGATGTGGAAAGAAGATTGTATCCGATTGAGCTTGAGTTATATGAGCGATGATGGAGATAAATTGTGGTTTTGTAGAATGCACACCACACACACATACACAAGGGAAGTTTGACTCACTGTTTTGCCTTGCAGAGATTGAGCTGAGATGGTTTGGACTGGGATTCCCGCTGGCATTGACCTCCGATCGGGCGGATAGGCGTACTGCGAGACATAAAGTCAGTCAAATGACAACAAAGTATTGATCTGATTTCAATTTGGCATGAACATTATTGTTGTTGATGAGACATTTTGTTGAAATAATTTACTATAATCATGTGGTTTGCGATCACTAGCGTTGATATTTATCTTGTGTTGGGGCCAGCCTAAGCTTGGCAAAGTATACCTAAAGTGTTTATCCAAGTATTTTAGAAGAAACTAGGACATACGTAATTCAATAATTAATTGTTTGCAAAACGTCAGATACCACACATTTTTCAGGTATTGGTATCGACGAATACTCATGCCAAATCTCCGATCCGATATCACCCTGTTTTGTCCTGAATGAGGAGCCGTAGATGCAGCCACAGCAGCTGTTTTCTGCTCATGGCTAACGCTAAAGCTAACAGTCAAAGTAGCTAGAAAAGGCTCTGTGGAGACTCTTCAGAGTTCAACCATAAAAATACTCCATAACGCAGACAAACACACATGTTACCTCTGTGATGTTTCATTTAGTCTTTAAAGCAGAAGGACTGTGGTTAAACTAACTCTAAAAATGGTCCAACAGCAGCGCTAGCTAGCGGCGCTAACATGCTAACTTAAATTTTTGTTTACATTGCATTTCATTAGGATTAGCGTCTTTTCACAGGCCTCACTGTTGTTTTTATGACACACAAAGGTGAAAAAGGACTAAATAAGAAAATACTCAACACAGTTATGTTTAATGAAAAATACATTTGACTTTAAAATAGGCCTAAAAATCCAATACAATACAGTTACAATAAACACATCTTTATTATGAAGTAGCATAGCCTATTTGTGTTACTCTTTTGTGTAAATATTTTACTTTTTGAAACTTATACGTCTAGTTTGCAGAAGCCATTATTAAAATTAGGGGTGTCAAAATTAGAACATTAATTGAGATTAATTATTTACAGACATATTAATAGAGTACATTTTTTTAATCGCATTATCTATTTTGAAATCTTTAACTTCATTGTTTCCATATGTGAGTTGCAAAGTGAACATAAGGGTTGTTCAACTTGACAACTTAGCAACAAACCACTTCCTAAAGTCTTCATTTTTGCAATATATAAATTTTTCCATCTGCAACAATAATGTAATTAATTAAATTGGATAAAAACAAAACAAAATAAAAAAAGTTGAGATTAAAAACAGATTATTTGATCAATTAATTGCAGATCATAATTAATTAATCTCTCAATTTTTTTAATCGCTTGGTAGCACTAATTAAAATTAATTTAAATTTGAGTTTAAAGTTGTACCTATAATTTACTTCTTTAGTCATTATAATGCAATTATTGGTATCGGCACTTACCAGGCAATGTATCGGTTCCAAAATAAAATAGTATCGGAAAAACACTAACAATAATTCCCATTTTGTTTGTTCTGTTTATTAGAAGTATATTTCTTTGCTACTTTAGACCACTTTTGTGTTTTACAATGAACAAAATGTAAATTACTGATCGATTGTATGGATGATTTCTGATTATTATTGATAGTGGCCCTGAAATAAGCAAACAACAAATTGAACTACATGTCCCAGAACTCACTGCAGCCCAGCGCTGACGAGTGGAACCACATAGGCCAGAATGGTTAATAACCCTACAGAAAAGGCTTGTAATGCTGAGATGTGACTTTAAAACCGAAAAATGCACTGGAATGCAGCAAATTGCAGACAATTTGTCAAAGTTTTTTGGAATGACAGTTGTACAATATAATATGATGCAATGTGTTACAATATACATTTGGACAAACTGTAAATGTGTTGTATATTAGCTTTATATAGTCCAATTGTTATATGTGAAAAAAACACACATTTAATTTAACATCCCTGCATTAGACGCTGTAAAAAGATCTTAATGTATGTATTATTCAAGCATGTGCTAGATTTGTTTTGCTATATCTGTTGTCTTTAGCGTCTTAGCATCTTGTTTTACTTTCTCTCATTCAACCATTTAACTCAATTATGCTTTAAGTGCATGTGAGGCTGTTTAGCAAATAATACTTAAAACCAACATGGCTGCTTACGACGGAAAAAATAGTAGGAAAAATATGAAATATGTGGAATTGAAAAACATTGCTGATTTCTGCAGAATCAATGATCCAAGCAAAAAACTACTTAAGGTGGGAAAGTGAAGTTGGATTTTAATCTAAATGACAAAAGACAAATCAGCTCTTTTCTTTCATGTGCATCTCGCAAATCAACTAATCTGATTGGCCAGTATGTTGTGGAGTTGATCTGAAACGCAGGTGGGGGAGTGATGACCAGACCCACTTTTGCAATTTGTTGAAGCGTGGACTATTTGAACCAAGCCTCTGATGAAATCAAAGTAAGCAAGCAAAATATGGTGCTTTAGTCACGTACAGTGAAAACTGCCGCATATTTTGCTAAATGTGCAGTAGTGACTGGAACAAACTATATCTGTATTCTTATTAAATAGATTTGGAACAAAAATACTGATATGTTTACACACTGACTTGACTAAACTTTGGCCAGCAGTGTTTTCTCTACTCTGATCACACAGGAGTCAGTCTGACTGACACTCCTAAAGCCCAGTTTTACAGAGGCGGAGCTAAGGGAGGCATCTGGGGCTGGGACCCCCTAAATTTGTCTCTATGTGGGGCACCATAGAGACTTTTTTTAACTGTCTCGTGTATTTTTATTTTTAGTAAAAGTACATCACACATAGGAATATCACATCTAAACCAAACCAAAACCAAAATACAGGAAAATTGCATTGAATTTTTATCTCCTGGGTTAGGACCCCCAAACCCCACATAATTACATCAAAACCTTCTTAGATTGAAAGATATTTGTAATAAAGAGTTTTTGGGTCTAAGGGTCTATGTTGTAAATTAAAATTTTATATAAAATTTATTTCGCCCCCTGGTGGTGGCAGTAGGTTCAACTCATGGTATAGGTCTTCAAGGACGACAGCTGAAAATGTTGGCTCTTGACCTCTGACCAGTTAGCCACCTCCACTATAGTGCACACTTTAGTTATAATAGAAGCTAGCGAGAAATCACTTAAATGCATAGTAAACCAAAGACAGACCTTGTTGACTTGCGGCCGCAGCCTTCGGTCCATGCTCATGTCCCTCCTGTAGACTGGAGAGGACAGCTCGGAGCGCGCACTGCTCATGTTGTAGGACCTCATGGCGAATACCCTCCGTACATGGACAGGGAGCCGTGGGAAGGCGACGGGGGGATGGAGTGACTGGGCGGGGCGTGGTCCGACAGGTTGATCATGGTTTTGGGACTGGCCATGTTACTGTACAGTCCTGAGTGTCTGGTATAGGCCTGTCTCTGCTGCCACTCGTACAACTGCCACAGAGTATCGTCTCTCATGGAGCGGCGTTTGTCTGCGGAGGAGGGACCCAGGGCCTGCTCGTACAGGGAGGGGGACATGCTGCAGATACTGTCCCGTGTGCCATGCTGTTCCGGGGCATGCTGCGGTATCCGTCTGAGTACTGAGGCATGTATGGGACCGGTGGCTGGGCATGTTTCTTGGCATTGTTTGGTATGACGTAACACTGTGGAGAGAACAAAAACAAGTTATATTATGTTACTATATGTTTATATTCCTTATGATGAAGATGATAGAATGATAGAAGATTATTGGGAAGCCTATAAGGTATACACCAAAATTAGGTTTTTCAAGTCTTTTGCATGACTTCTTCGTAACCACTACCAACTTTTCCAGGTCCATCCACTTTAGTTTGGTCATGAGACACTAATGGTAGAATAACAGCTCTCTGCAAGTGCTCCCGCAGGTCCCCATCCATTTCAGCTTTTGTCCCCACAGAAAACTTTATCAAAATTTATGCTCAGACAATTCTAAAGATGCCAACACAAAAGAAGATTACCAATCTTGTTGTGAAATCAAGCGAAGCCGAAGAAAATGGCTCATCTGCGTCTGCTGGTTCTGTCGAGAGGTATCTATGCCTGCAGGAGCTTTTCAACCAGTTCAACCTCTGGACGTCGATAATTTGGTGCAGGGAATAACCGCTAAGGTACTAAAGCAGGGCCATATTCAAGCCCAGAACACTAGTGAGGGCTGAACTGCCAACATTGGTATAACAAATTCTGATATGCAAACACATTTCTTCAACAGAATATAGAAGACCAGAACAAATGTTCAACAAAATTGTATATATTTTTTTTTAAATTACAAGTTTAATCTTTAAAGTAGATTCTTTTATGGCTTCAACTTTATTCATAAAAATGACATTTTTTCTCCTTGTAATAATTGTATATATTTTTTTTTATCATAACTTTCTTAAGCTTCAACTTTATTTTCATAAAAATATTAGCTTAATCTTAAAATTAAGTTTAGTTAATTATGGTAATCTTACAAGAAAAAACAACAACAATAAAACTAAATATTATTAGACTTGGATGAAACACAAAATTGATTTTTGTATTTATAATGTTTGCAACAATGCTATGATACAAATGAAAATTTCCATTTTGTAAAACGTCAAGTTTAATTTTGAAAAATTGCTTTTAATGGTTTTGACACTGTTCTCATAACATTGTGAACTTTATCTCGAAATGTGTTCTCAAAAACATGTGTCCAGCCGGGCCTGACTGATACAGGTCGCGGGCCACATTTGGCCCCCGGGCCGCAGTTTGCCCAGGTATGTAAAGGTACTAAAACCAATAGAATTTGACAGAAAGATTGACCATGTCCAGCACAAACTAGAAAGAGACTGATGTATTAGCCGGCTGATATTTTGGGGACGATAATTAGATTTTTTTGCGCATTGGCTATTGGAGGAGCTCAAATTACTTACCACATGGACTATAACACCGAGTCTATAAAATAAAAAATGCAATGATCTGTCATATGGGTTTTAACTTGTAAAAGGCACCTCTTACAGTGTGGACAACAAATGCAGAAAAACACACTAACAAGAATTCTTTTGTTGGTAAGAACAGAGAAAAGCCCATCAGCACAAAAGCATGGAGCTGAGAGGAGCAATACAAAAGATCAGAAACATACTTCAGTCTAGTCAAATGAGAACCAGAGCAGTGCCACTAACAAACAAACTCCACTAATTAAGTTTAGCTTCGACTTTGTTCTTGTTGGTTAAATGTCACGTATAGATGCTGACGTGCGCTGTAAACAAGCTTCGTCAACAAAAAAGAACTTGTAAACATAGCTGGAGAAAAAGCTATAGAATGCAAGCCAAGGAATAGCATTAGAGAGTTCCGACTCAAGGCAAAGAAGAAGTTGAATGGAGTTGTAATGTGTCATCGCCACAAAAGGGAAATTTTACAACAGGAGCCAGTTCTGAATCCAACAAGATAAGTGTGTTACAATAATTTAGTAATGGAATAATCGTTAACTGTCTGTACATTGACTTGAAAACTCGGCATGATCTTGAAAAGTTGTTTTACAGCTCAGATCAAGCAGTAATGACATTAAAAGGATGTGCATTTGGGGTTTTTGATGAAAAATGCATTAATTTAACCTAAAAAGAAAGACAAATCAGATTTTCTCTAAATTGACAATTTGTTTTAAGGATGCATTGATTCAGCTTTTTCAGTTCAGGTTTGGATTTCGATACTGTAACTTTAAATACTGCTGATACTCGATATCGACTGATATGAGTGTAGGGACTGAAAATAGCTTTTTTCTTCTCAAAGCTCAATTAACTTGTTAAAAAATGGTTCATACATAGGTAACTGTAGTTTATTGCGCAAATACCACAACTTAACTTCATGAGATGTTCTGGGTTAACATCAGAGAGTAAATAGTCTCATTGTTGTTCAATTAAAGAACAAATATCCAATGGAGCCTTCCACACAGTTTCAAAAATCTTTATCAATATCGTGGTAACCCTCCTACTGTACTTTTCTGCAAATTACTTAGTCATACTCAGCAAGGGCTTTGTCTACTCGTAGCTTTTCTCTTGTGTACAAAATACACCAAATACAAGTAAATATCAGGCCACTGATGATCAAGACACTTAGTAACATCATGCTGGAGTTGCTTACCACTCATTAAAGTGAACCTTGTAAAGAGAGTTTTGCGATCTTTAATTGACAATGCATTTGTGTAGCTTGAAAAGCATAGGACAGGCTATACTTTTCCTCTAAAAAGTATATTGATCAATGCAGTACTTTGTAAAAAAAAAACTGAGACCAGTTTCACTTTGTTGTTTGTAAAAAAACGTATATTGACCATAATTGCAACTAAAATGAATACATGTTGACATTAACCACGTGTTGAAAGATTTATGAGAAAGCCTAAATGGTGTTTGCAGTGTGAAAATTATCTACCCTACCTTTGTGGAGATTTAAATCAAAATAACAATTAAAATCCCATAATTTAATGATTATTTAAATCACTCTTATGATACAACCAAGGACTTTTTTTTTTACCCAAAAAAAATATATATAACATTTTCCCAAAATCTTTTCCAAAGCTCCCATGACTTTTTCCAGTGATCGTACAAACCTTGGATATTCTAAAAGCTTACCTCCTGGTGTCATCGTCCTGCCCGCGGCCCCTCTGCGTGCGCACCCACTGCTCCAGCTGCTGCATGGAGCTGGTCCGGCTCAGGGTGCGCTCGGGCTCGGGGAGGGCGGGGCTTCTGTGAGAGGAGACGGCGGGTGCTTCGTCCGGACACGCCTCGCCTCCCCCGTTCACCTGGGGCCCGTTGTGCTGTCCGTCCGTCTCCGCGGCGGTCCTCTTCGACGCCACGTTAGCCGTGACCTCCGCCGCCTGGTTGGGCTGTAGCTTGATGCTGTTGATTTTGGTGAGGGGTCGTTCCCGCTCCTCGCCGTCCTTCTGGAAGCCGTACCGTTCGGCGTCCCGTTGCTTGCGCTCCTCTTCGGCTGAGATGGGACTGACGGGAGGGGCGTGCTCTCGGTTGGCCTCTCGGTTGCGTTTGTTGTTCTGGATTTCGGGCTGCGTGAGAGCTGGTCTGTGATTGGCCACGTGGTTGATTTCTTGAGGTCCGCATTGCTCCACTTTTAGTCTGTCCAGTCTGCCAATCAAAAATAAAAACATTAAAGCTGGACTGTCTGACTTTTTGGTTGTTGCAAACTTTATATTTTCCGGTAAAAAGTAGACCGTAAATGCAGTTCTTTATGACAAAAATAGGCTACTGTGCTCGGTCTGAATTAAATATTCTCATAAACCAGTGTTTCTATCATTGGTGGTGCTGCCTTTGGTGATACTTGAAGCTATACAGAGTTGAATATTTGTTAGTGTTCTGGCTTCCCAATAAGGAGATTGTGAGTTCGAATCCCAGTTAAGACCAAATCAACATCTCACGATCTCTGTGGGAGGAGATATCACCTCCAAAAGCATGTATAGGTCAATTGGCAACACTGTAAAGTTCAACTAGTGAATGAATAAGTGTGTTTGTCTGTTTCTATGTGTTGTCCACTGTCTCCCGCCTGTGGCCCAAAGTCACTGGGATAAGCTCCAGTCACTCGTGACCGGAACAAGGATTAGAAAATAAAAGAATGAAAAGATAAAGGGTGCCCAAACTTCTTTCTTTGGTGGGCCAAAATAAGCAAACATTACTGTTAAATGTTTAATTCTTTGGATTTAAAAAGTTTATTTGACAAGAGAGTTTGCTTATTTTTTCTTTTTTGACATATTATAGGAAATTCCAGACAAAATGTAATTAAAAAGACAGTCCTAACAATCTCCCTGGATGCCAAAAATTGGCATGCAACCATTGATTTTTGATCCAAAAACGCTTTAAATACATGACCTCCGTTGGGCTAATCATTTAGAACAGTGGTTTCCAAAGTGGGGGTCGGGACCCCTCAGGGGGTCGCGAAGCAAAATCTGGGGGTCGCGAGATGATTTGAAGATGTAATTTAAGTATTTATTCTCTTTTTTACCTGAAACCGTCATGTTCGACTGACATTTGGTCATATGAAGCATTAAACTACTAAAATAATTGAATTTTACCCAATTTTTATGCTTTTCCAACTTGAAATTATTACAGAGATTTATTTAATTTTACTGTGTGGGTCACCAGTTGTTTAGATTGTTATTTTGGGGTTCCCGGTCTGAAAAGTTTAGGAACCCCCTGATTTAGAACACTTTATCAATGGTTTAGTCTTCTGTAGGCCTAGTTTATCCTCATTTTAATCCACAAGGAGCTTTATTTTTGGCCTTATCAAGCCCGAGCTGGTGGTACTGCTGGTGCATTTCAGTTTCACTCTACTGTATGCAAAAAAAAAAAAAAAAAAAAAAGGGGTTAAAAATATTAACCATGTTCCAGCTGATTTGTGAGAGCTAGGAAGTAGTTAAAAAGATTAAAAACCTGACTTTCTTCAGATACTGCAGCTTTAAGATACATGTACGGTTTAAATATTAATCATGTTATAAAATAGATTGAACACAGCATTAAGTATTAAAGAGGACATAACAAGCCCATTCAACTTGAAAGAGCTTTAACCCTTTAAACATAAGCCCTATTTTCTCTAACCATGACTAAAAAAGCAGTTTCTGAAACCTTTGCAGCATTAACAATTGGCTGGGCTGAGACTAGTTCTAGCCTCTGATGTCTGATGTATTGTAAGAAAAACGAGAAATGAGAAAATTAATTCCATTTCAAAGTCTGTCTATATTTTCTTTGGTAAATACTGCATTAGGAAGAGTAAAGCTAGAGTCTGTGCTTAGAGCCTGTTTAAGGTACCGATACCAGCCTCAAATTTTGAATTATAAAAAGAAGAAAACTATTGGTAATCTACTTTACTCAACTTATTATCAATCGTCAATATTAATAATTGCTTTTGTAAACCAGACTCAAAGAGCTAAAAAATAACGGCTACAAACAATAAAATACAGTTACTTCATAATAAAGATGTTTTTGTTGGAATTGTTATGCTGAAACTAATTCAAAGTCAAGTGTAAATTTCATATTACATAGTTGTGTTGTGTATGTTCTTATTTAGTCCCTTTAAACCTCTTTGTGTCATAAAAACAACAGAGAGATTTGTAAAAGACTCTCTCTCTGCAATACAAACAAAAGTCCGAGTTAGCGTGTTAGCGCCACTAGCTAACCTCACTCTTGGACTATTTTTAGAGTTAGTTTAACCATATCCTTCTTCCATAAAGGCTAAAGGAAACATCATAGAGTAAGTCTGTATATTGAGTGTTTTATGCTTTGAAGAGCCTCCACAGAGTCTTTTCTAGCTGCTCTGAGTGTTAGCCGTAGCATTAGCCATGAGCAGAAAACAGCCGATGCTTCATCTACGGCTCCTCATTCAAGACAATACAAGGTGGAGATTTGAGTACTTGTTGATACTAAAACCTAAAAAATGCAGGATATCGGTAGTTTTGCCGATAACGGTAGTGGTTATATGTCATTATGAAGGTACTTAGCACTTAGCAGTTCTGAAGTTTGATACTGGAAGCCTATGGATTTGTTTGTATTACTCAGCTTGTTTGGATCAATACTGCAGCTCACAATGACCAAATGTAAAATCATGACCTACTTCTTTCAGAGTAGTTGCTTTATGCACTTTTGTCTTAACAAAGACTGTAGCGCCAAAACCAGTTCCTAGTTTGTAAATAGTGTTTTATGAATCAAACATATTCGGATGTTTCTGTGTTACTGTTTTGTGTATTATATCGGTGTCTCTCTTTAGTTGTGAGCACATGATATTACTTAACCAGAAAAATAAAAGCAATGTTTTCCCTCCATCTCTCCTCACAGCCAGATGCTACAAATACAAACAGTAATAGACTAAATATATTCACAAATGTTTTAGTACAATAGTGAGTCACTGTGAGCTGCAGGCTGTAATTAAATCTGCCGTCTGGAATGTGTTTTATAACATTGTGATTAAAATGTCAAATTCATTGTTCAGTTACAGCAGATTCTAGCCATAATAATCTGGCAAGGCTTGGCCAAATCGGCTACATTTATATAGTGCTTTTTCACCTTTCAAGGCTCTCAAATGCTTTCTATTCTTTCTTAAAAATAGGAATACTGGGATCAGATATTAGAGTGCAGACAAAGAAATTTTGCTGAATTTCATATCTGGTTGGGCCTTTGCTGGATTTACTTTGATTTGTCTTATCAGTGCTACATATTCGTGTCACACATCTGCGATAAATACAAGAATCTGTCTCTTTTCACACGGGTCCTGAATCTAACTGAATCGTGAAATTCCTGAATTATTTCACCTTAGTTTGTAATGTTATTCACGTAAAGTTGCTCAGTTGTTGTTTGCAGGATAAATAACAGTTACACAGGACAAACTGGTACATTAGAATAAACGCTTTTTATGGTCTATACACTGATGGACACTGTATCCCAACATGGAATCTCATACTTCTTACAGTAATGCTTTTAAACATTTTACAAATGCCATCTCAGTTCAACCATTTATTAAGACTGAATAATAATTTCCTGTTTATGAAAATGTGGCAGGTCAACACTAGCAGCTGCTTCTGGAGATTGTAAAGTGCGTTTTCGCAAAAACATTTTTGGGAGCCTTTTCTGTGAGAGGTGCAGGTTAATGGAACATGCTCCCTGTTCAAATGCTCGACTTTTTAAAAACAGAATAATATATCTCCTCTATGTTTGTGTATTTCTCTTTTCTGGATTTTTCTTGTCTATGTTAATGTTAAAAGCCCTTCTAGGGACAAGTGCTGTGAAGTATGTGAGCTAAATGCATTATCATGCCTGCATCAGGCTGCTGTGTTACCGTCAGTCAATGTTTTTGTATCTGTCCCTAAATAAACCAATAAAATAAATAAAAAATTATCACTGGAAGTTGCCTAGCAACAGTGTAATAAACTGGCTAAAACTTCTCTAAAGTAAACTAATTTACTAATTAATCTACTTTACAAATAAGATCTGCTGGAACACACCCATTTTGCTACATGTATGTATATGTGGTGGTGTTTCTCATGAGAATATTTTGTGTGGTGTCATCAGTTTAGAACTCTGCTCTGCTTCCTGTTCTTTTCAACAAATTTATAGATTTTTCTTCACAAACTTGATTCATGTAAAACTATCATTTATATTAGAACAGTGAAAAATCTACGCACTTTAAAGGAATTGTATGTAAGTATGTAAGTTGTAAGTGGTTTAAAAAGGTATTACAACCACAGATGAATTGGGGTTGCCAGAATATGGAAATCCCTATTAAAGATTAGAAGCTAGTGACCAATCAGGAACAAGGCTAACTATGAATTATGGGTAAAAAAGTGATAGTCACTTTCTCAGACACCTGTCTCTTTGTCACGATTTGTTCCCAAGAATAATATTTCTACACAATGTGGGTGGAGCCTAGTGGGAACTGTGTGGAATCAACTTCAGGCTCTAAAAAAAACAAACTGGCAACCCAAATGAGAGAGTCATATGAGGCTCATTCCGCTTTCTGATTGGATAATTCTCTTGAGACCCAAAATACCAAATGTAAATATCAACAAATGAACATCATGTCTTCTGCTTTTTTGACTAAGAATGACTCAGATTTAGATTATTAGTCAAAATAGATTACATTTGAACATGTTTACCTTTTGTATGTGGCAAATATAGGTCATGTTTATGAAATCTGAAGCCAAAATCTTACATATGGTTCCTTAAATTGGGCTATCAAAGTCAAGGCTTTATGAAGGCTTGTAAATCTCCTTTAGTTAAACTCTTCTGTATGGAATGGTCGAGTTGGGATGGCCTGTAGTCTATTAACAGTCCTTCTCCTACAGACCAGTGCTCCTGCGGGAGGTCTCAGAGGTAATAGACACCGCTGCACTTTGGCCTCAGAAACGCTTCAGGTCAAAGCTTCAAAGTTCAAGCAGCACGGCTCGCTAAGTCCGCAATGAGAGGGCAAAGTCAGGAGCACGCTACCCAACTTTCCACTTGTATTCTTTTTAAATAGTCACACGAGAGAGCGCTAATGTCTTTACCAGCACTGGTGACTTCATTTTCAACAGAGGAAGATGTTTTTGCAATCACTCAAATCCAAGGATGACAATAAAATTACATAAGAAGAGGTTTTCTTATCAATAATTATGATACAGTATAAGTACATTTTAGGCATTAGGAATTCATTTAACCAATACCGATTCAAAACGTCATCAATAGCTTGAATGCAACTGCAACTAAAATATTATTTCAACCCTACTTGATGAAATTTTGATCGGTTATAATTCACTTTTTATGCCCCGCACTTTTGTTGGCAGCACACTTTCTGCATAGCTCGTTTTGTGGGGCGGTCTCAACTAGATCGTTAAAATAAAGCGACTGAATTAACAGACTTACCGCAGCTAAACAGAAGTACGCTGTCAAGAAAAGTGTGTGGGGAGAATCCAAGGGACTAAACTTGATTTTTTTTTACAATAAAGTAACTTAAAATCAGTTTCTCTCAACACAAATGTCTTGTTAATATATCTATTTAGGTGGAAATGAGTCTACAATGTTCTGACGATGTCTAAAAATTTTCTGTTTGTTCAAAGCTTAAAACATACAGTATCATTATGAACAATTTGGAGGTTCAGAATGCATTAGGTAAGTGACTGTTGTAGGAAGTTTAAAATGAATTATTTCGATTTGCTTACATTTTACAGGAAGCAGAAATCGGTACAGGATCTTTAACGCAACCTATAATAAAATAAATGCACATTCAGAACAGATATTAACCTAAACCACACATCATCCACGTGAAGCAGGAGTTTCAGCACATTGAAAACGAGGATTTCTGAAACTTGGTCCCAGAGTGAAAAGATTTCAAAACTCCGGTTTAGCGTCTCCGCAGTTCCGCTGCATTAGACTGTTGCACAGACTGTTCTGTAAACATCTTGACTGTCCTGTCATCATCGCTGCGTGGCCTGTCCTCTGTCCATGATGTCTGCTGCTCTTTCCTTCTTTCCTCATAAATCCATCAGTGCTGTGTTTTGCTATGCATTGTTGTGTTTTTTGTCTTTTTATTTATTGTTTTTTGTGTTTGCTTTGCATTTCATGTGTGGAAGAACGAGTGGCGGCGCACAAAAAGTTCAGCGGTCCGTGGGCTCACTCCGAATATGATTTCATTGTACTCCATGATGACATCACTGCACCAGAGTCACGTTTTATCTGCAGAACCTTATATGATGTTCAAAACCTAAATCTGCCGTCTCAGAAGACATCTCTCAAAAATCTCCATTAGATCTGTTTTAAAGCTTTGTCAAAATATTCCAAAGAATCTGAAGCATAAATCCACTTTCTGTGTCTCTTCTGTAGCTTTTAGATCCATGTTGTTCTTTCACAATGTTTGCTAAGCTCCTCTAAGTTTCTGGAACTTTTCTGCAGTGTCAAGTCTTCCTCTAGTTTTGTGACTTTCTGTGTCGAAGAGATTGAAAAAACAGAGTCCCCTATTGTTTGCTCATGGTGATAGTAATCGTAAACTACATTCTTGCAATAATTGTGATACTAAAATGTTCTATCGTGACATCCTTAGCTTTACCATGCATTCATATCTGATTTTCAATATTTTGACGAATCTAAGAAGTAGAAGAAGTGCTTTATTGTAACTAAATCTCTTGGAAAAGTACAAAAATAGCTTCCTTCTCTGCCTGTGATTGGAGAGCTACAGCGGATTCGGGGCCCGGGCGGCAGTGCTGTGTAATTACTGAGCACTTGAGCAGTCCGCCTCTGCTCTGCTCATGTAAGAAGAGGGCATTAGTCCGGCCCCGTGCCAAATGACAGGCATCCATTTAACACGCTTTGCAAATGAAAAGTCCCACTGACAGCTGTGACCGGTGTCTTTTCAACGTTTGGACCTTAAAGCACTTACATTGAATTTTACGTCAGTCAGTAAGCATTCTGATTGTACTTTCATTTTGATTTATTGACTTATCTGACTATACAGTTTAAAACCTCGTCAAGTGTTTGCTTCTCACAACAACTTCCAATAAACCATTACAATCAGTATTCTTGCCATAGGCCTGAAAACGTGCTCATCATACGTTTTTGACATTTCATTGTATATCTACGTTTTCTTTGGAGACTGTGTTGCAAATACACACTGTAGCACTTCTTCTATGCTTTTTCTATTGATGTATTTTGGGATGCTCCCTCCACTTCAGTGCAAATGTTCATCTACAGTAAGATTTATTTCTGTTTTTTTCCTTTCCACCTCTTTGTGTCATAAAACAACAGTGAGCTGTAAAAAGACGCTCATCCTAATTAAATGCAATACAAACACAAATTCAGAGTTAGCACATTAGCCGTCTAGCAGCACTAGCTAGCACTGCTATTGGACAATTTTGACAGTTAGTTTACCGCAGTCCTCCTCTTAAGACTAAATGAAGCATCACAAAGGTAACACAGATGTTTGTCTGTATATATGGAGTATGTCTATGGTTTGAAGAGTCTCCACAGAGCCGTTTACAGTGCCTGATTTTTTTCACCAACCCACAATGCCATTACCTAGGATTGAAGGCTAAAAAAATAAAAAGAGGCGTTTCTAGCTGCTTTGAATGTTAGCCATAGCATTAGTCACGAGCGGAAAACAGCGGCTGCTGCATCTTTATTCAGTATAAAGTATATGGTGTACAATACAGGCCGTATTTTGCTTAGTTGCATGTTAGGCACTGCGTAGATAGCTACGCATTTACGCAGCCCAGTCTCCAAAGAAGAAGATACGCAGTAAATGATACCATGAAATGTCACACTTTCTTTAGTGTAAATATGCTATGAAAAGCCAAATACGTACAAAGCTACAATTATGTCTTTGTGATTAGCTGCTAAGGTGGGGTGGGCGCTTTGTCCAATCAGATCGACGTATTTCGCGAGAACTCCCTCCCTTTCCCAACTGCTTTTGACGAGAGCCCTTCCAGATCGAATATGTGTAGAACTCAATGCAGAGTACAATATCGATCTGGCATGAGCCAGGTTAACATACCCCAAGTCCCAGTCCTAAACTTACCCATTTTAGTAACTTAAAGCCTAAACTTACCAGTTAAATCCAAAGAAAATGTCGCCATGTGGCTTCGACCAAAATTCGTGGTTATTTTATGTTTTGGTTTTTCGTAAATATTTAGGTAGAAAAGGTGTGAAAATGTGCTCATCATACGTTTTTGACGTTTCGATGTATATCTACGTTTGACTGTTGACTGTGGTTATTTATATGTTTATGTTCAACAACTAATGTGAAAAGTTTAGGCGTTGAATTCTTCTCATAGTACATAGTATGATCCGTGTTTGTTTGTGTTTTATAGTCTGACACAAATAATTCTGTTTCAGATTTAGCCAGTACAGTGCAGTGCAGTGCAGTTGGTTATTTACATTCACAATTCAAAGGAAACTGAGTTGGAGTTCTCAGCATTGTAAATAACACAATTCCATTACGTAACCAACCTTTTGACCGGTTCCGAGTGCACGAGAGCCGCGTCCGTCATCACTTTCATCCACGACTCCATCTCTTTGGCAGTGTCTGTGCAGAAGTAGTAGGTCCTCATGTTCGGATGCGTCGCCTGGATTCACAACAAGCAAAACGTAACCTGCAAAAACACGAAGGGAAATCAGTTCTGTCTTACGTAAGTCCGTAACAATTCACAGTACGTCTAAAAATACTTGTCGTACATACCATCAAGAGAGCTGTTGTGTGAAAGAGATCTAAAGCAGCTCTGTTCTCTCGCGCCGAACAAGCCATCACATTGTTGAAGCATAGAGAGAAAAACAAGAACAGTTAGTGACTTAGTGAAATTCTTGTTTTCAGCTGCTGAGGTTATTTTTGAATCTGAATAAAATACTGTACATCGTCAAAACAGACAAGATTTTGAACATGTCTGGGGTTAAAAAGAGAACCACAGCGGACACACCAGTGCAAATTTCCTCTTGGACTCAGAACGGCCTCTTTCTCTGGTTTTAAAAGGGACAGTGTGGTTAGAGGGACCTTGTGCAGACTCCAAGACGTAAAATATGGTACAGAGATTGAACTTTTAGCTTCCATTTGAATTGTCTGTAACTATTGTAAAGGATAAGTATTAGCATAAGTTTTTAATATATATTTTAATGTTGTTTTCCTATTGTGTTGTGTTTTGATTCAACTTTTGTGTTTTCTTATAACTAATAGTTTAATCCAGTCATGTGTAACATATGACCCTTTGGATGAGAGCTGATTGGCTGTGCAGAGAAAGATAAGCCTGCTTCACTTTGTGTCAGGAAAAAAAAACTGCTCTAAAGTTGTGCTAGTACCACACTCTGCTTAAATTAATGAAACAAAAACATGTTTTATAGAGCATTACAGCAATCATAGACTTTACATAATAGTTAATGTGTGAATGTCCACAAAAACACCAGTAGTTGCACCAGAAGTTTAAACTAGAGCGTCAATTGTTGTGATTTCAGGGACATTCACACCAACACAACCCTCAGTCCCAGTATGGTGGAGTAACGCCTCGTCTGTTCAAGTGTCTTTAGGGCTCACCGAAAGTGAAAGAACATTCACAAAAACACGATTCAAGTCGCCGCCAATCGCTGAACAAATGTGAGCGATGCAATGCTTTACAAAAATGACCACACATACTTAAGTTGAGCAAAGTACTTGTTAAACTCTGATAAAGAACAGAAAGTGTTAGTCATACCCTGATCCACAAAAGCAGCGTTAGGTAGTTGTAACTAAGTAAACTCTATTTGCCTAGCGTTTTAAAAGCAACTTAGTCATAAAGTGCTTCACAGTGAGCTCCCCTCCCCTCACACACCTAGCGCCTCAACTTCTGACTACCACCAGGTGTTCCCTAACCTGCGTGTTACTGGTTGGTACAGACGAGAAAACAGAGTTACTTGACAGATTGAGCTCAGCTTCTGTTTGCCTGCCATAGTCTTCGCAGCCTTCGCACTGCAGTTGCTGCAGGTTTTGTTTGAACTTGAGCAAATAACCATCCATGCTCAGCTAAATACTTTTTGTCTGTATTTGTCTTTTTCATTTTCCAGTCCACTGATTCGCTGGTTCTCCAGTAGCCCAGGGCCAATCAAACAGCTGCATATGCGCATTGACAGACTCTACAAACAACTCTTCAAAAACCCTCCTCCACGACCTGTTCCTGTGACTCCTGACAGCCTCATTCACACTAAACACACGTGAGCCGCCTGTTGTCAAAAGTTGCCTAACCAGTTCAGACGACCCTCGGCTTGGAGGGTCATCTGTCTGATTTATGGCTCGTTCACACCAATGATCAGATCCCATTCTATGACCAAATCATGCAGAAACCCCAGTATTTCCAATACTTTTTCCTCCCACTGTACATATACATAAAATGCACATTAAAATAAAATTATACATGTCAGCTACTTAGTAGTAGTCATTTATCCTACATTTGTTCAAGTGTAAGTGTTTACTAGTCAATGTAACATAGTCTGGAGTTATCATCAGCTTGTCTCCAGATAAATGTTACGCAATACTGTGAAACAATGCATGTAAATATGTTTTGCTCCAGTTATAAATATTACATAGAGCATGGTTAAAATACCTAAGAAAATTCTTAAAATAGACAAACAAGAATAAAACACCACCTAATGGCATCAAAAGTGGAACTGTGGAGAATGAGACAGTCCTAGATTTGTAAATGACAAAAAATACTTTTAAAAGACACAACAAAAACCTAACACGGCCAAAATCTTACATAGCAATTTATTTTATCTTTAATGCTGACAATGGAAAAGCACCCAAATCGCTGTTTACGTCACTATGGAAACCCCCTTTGGTTTGTTCACTTTTGAAGTCTGCAGTGAGCGATGTGAGGTTCAAATAGACATGTTTAATCTCGTCCCGACTGTAGTTTGACAGATGGAAGCACGGACCTTAAAAGCGTACTTCCTGTTGATGTGATCGTCCACGGACAGCATTGATACATGAAAGCTCGGGAGGAGGATACTGCCCAGGATGCCCTCTTCTTTTTCATCTGTGGAGACAAATAAAAAGACATTGTAAAGTCAAGGGAGCCGTGTTTAAACTGTCAAAGACTAACTTATGGAACACATGGGGGAATATTTAGGCGCTGCTGTCGTTTTCTTCTCAATGTATGTTCTAGGGCTGCACAATTTGAGAAAAGAACAGTTTTTTTTTTCTGTGAAATATAGCGAAATCTGATTCTGTTCACATTTCAAACATGTTTTGCAGACTGCAAAACATTTGAGAGTATTGTGTCATTTTAAGATGTAAATAGACAAATAATTTCATTGCACCAATGCTTAAAGAAACTATACCCAATTCTTTTGCAATAAAATATCTTAAAATCAACTTCTCCAGCACAAATATCTTGTTAATCTATTTATTCAGGTGCAAATGAGTCCGCAATGTCCTGACTCTGTCTAATAATATCCTGTTTGTTCACCAAACTCCATTAAGTGTTGTTGATGTTGTAGCATTGTAGCTAATAGTGTGTTCCAGTCGTCCTGTAGGTCGGAACTCGGACCTTGGAGTGATGCTTTCTCCGAGTGTTGTGTGTTCCAATGGTCAAGTCGGATTACTTTTCAGTAATGAGCCAATCAAGTAATAAAAAGCTTGGAAACTGCCCAGAACAGCCAAAATACAGATCTCTTTATGTCAGTTTATCAACTCGGGCATTGCTGTTACATTTACAGTTTGTAAAACATCGCAAGAGTGAATTTCTGCTTTTGTTTAAATTGGCTCTGTATAGCCGTTAGCAAGATTAGCATCAGGACATAACAGCAGGTTTATAATGGCAGACGCGCATAACGAGCGCAGGAGCAAAGTCACAGAGGCGAGTGAACTGTAGAGACAAACAAAGACAAAATAACACAAGTACGATCAACAGTGAAGCTGTCGGAGGTTTATCTTTCTCAAAACGCAGGGCGCTGCCATGTTCCATTTTCTACCTCAGACATTGAAATTCTTTCCGAGTGTCCGAGTGGGAACTCGAGTTGGAGGGCTGTTCCATGGAAATTTACAAGTCGAACTCGGAAAATCCGAGCTCCGAGTACCACTGGAACACACTATAACTCTTGTTAGCATACCGGCACATCTCGCTACTAACAGCTGTGAAAAAAGCTTGAAACACATCATGCGGTGAACTATTCGGAGGTTCTGAATGCATTAGATATGTGAGCAAAAACGCGTGGACTGAAGTAAGAACTTAAATTAATTATTTCTGTTTGTGTACAAATTTAAGGAAGTATAAAAGGGATAATCGGTCGTCGTCACTTTCCGCTTACTGAGCATGCTCCATACAGAAAGAGACGCTGTCCATCTAAAAATGCAGTAATAGACACAATATATGAAGAAACAAAGCTTGAACTTGTGCAAGATTTGAATGTGCATCATTATTACGTTGCGTTACCAACTGATGGTGGACTTCTAAATATGGACACTAAATATTACTACTAAGTTCTGAGCACTAACAGTGGCTTTGTTTAAATGTAACTATTATAGTTTATTTTGTGTTCTAAGGGAAAGTGTTAATAGAGATAAACTAACAAAATCGAAAAAAAAAAAAAGGAAAATCATCTGTTTTAAATCTGTTTTGCACCAGTACAGCTATATTATCAAGTATCTATTTATGTGAAAATTAGCTCACATTGTCTCTTCTATACGCCAAATGCTGCCGTCATGAGATGTGGGAATTATGATAAATGCCACTTGCCGAGTGGGAAATTGCACGAGTGTCCCCTTATGCCGTAACCTTTGACCTCTCACTGTGACGCAAAGCAGCAGCAAAGCAGTTTTTTTCAACATTCATAACAAGTTTATGAAAATATACTTAATATTGGATGGCTTTGTCCTAAATAGTTTAATTTTGTAAATCAAACGTGAAAAATAGCTCAAATTTTAACTTTTTATAACTTACAAGTACAATTCAAAAAATACTAAATTCAAAATACATAAAAACGCCAAAGTCGCTATGAAGAAGTGAAACATACTGCCCAGCCCTAATTGTTTGTGTGATCTATAATGTAAGACAGGCTTAAATAGTAAAACAATAACAGTACGCAAAATGAGGTTTAACAATTCTGTGTGGTCACGAAAGAGGAAAAAACCAGAACCAATCGTTGAGTAAAAAGAACAGCATTGATTGAGTGTCCGATGCAGATAGGCGGGTCTAATCCTCGTTAAGTTAGCGGACCGGCCTCCACGCTGACAATGGACCGGCTCCACAGGGGGGGATTCAAATGAGTCCACAGATTTAAGCAGAGAAGTGCTGAACATCCCCAATTCGACAAAATCTGATTCAGCTGACTGCGGGGATGGCCCAGTTGCGGATTGACTTTTCCAGTGCACTTTTCACTTATCTGCTGAGTTGGGCTGTAATGTGAGATGTAATAGGGAAGGAGAAATACAAAGAGACAGTGAGGTAAGCGTTAGTCTTTGTAAACTCTTAACTGTTTTTATGATTTTCTCATCTTTAGCTTTATTTGTAAGATTAATGTCTATTGTAAATTATAAATGATAGTTTTAAAGTTTGTTATACATAAAAATAACAGGAACTATAGCAGAGTTCTACACTGACGACATCATGCTAGGAAGATGAGTACATTTTAGGAAAGGGTGATATCTGTTGGTCAAATATGGAACAATTTGGTAAAAATGGCATACTTTTTTCTTTATATCTACTTTTTGTGTCTCAGTCCATTCCCTCTTATCCAATCATCTTGCTCACGAGCCCCAAGAGTGTCGGACTGGGGTGTAAATTGTACTACTTTCCCAGAGCCCAGGGCAGGAAAGGGACCCCAAAAGATTGTTCCTCTAAATGTAAGTATTTGTGTAAAGTGTAGCAAATAGACTTTTGCCAAAGAAAATTGCTGAATAAAGAAGAACATTAATTGGCCAAATAATTAATAAATACATCAGCAAGAGATTATAATATTATAACAAGACAAATAGCCGGGCTTTGACACAAAATTCAAGTTCAATAAATGGACATACTCACTCAATTATTGTCATTATAATGTGCCAACAATGTCACAAGGATTTATATGTATGTTTTTGATCTCATTTAAACAAGTTTACAGCTTTAAGCAAGTTAGCTAATGTTTAAAACACATTCCATTTTATTCTCGACTTTACGCGAGTGAACGCTGTGGTTTCAACCCAATAGGTTTGACACAAAAAACACAACTTATATGTAGTTAGTTATAGCAATAAAAATCTTTTCAAGTAATTGACTTGATCTGCTGAAGACTGCCGAATAGCAACACTTGGTAAATTACATGTGGAATGTAGAAACTAAATGCATATTCTAGGATGAAGCATAACCTGATTAGGTAACACTTTAAAGTACCGCCCGCTAGTTAATAGGTAACTACGGGGGTACTTACTGGTACTTACTGGTACTTCTGGTGTTAGTACCAGTGGTAGTTACTGGTAACTACAGTGGTACTTGTAGTGGTACTTAGAGTCACAAGTACTGGTAACTAAAGTGATAGTTACCAGTATATTTAGTATTAACTACAGTGGTAGTTCACTGTCAGTTACTATAGTAATTGATAGCTAACTAACACTGACAGCGGGTCGTATTTTAAAGTGGACAAGGTGGTACTTCACTGTCAGTTACTATAGTAATTGATAGCTAACTAACACTGACAGCGGGTCGTATTTTAAAGTGGACAAGGTGGTACTTCACTGTCAGTTACTATAGTAAACTCACTCCCTCAGGTATAGGAACCTACAAACAAACTGGGCCAAGGGGAGCGTTCCCTTTAGCTCAGTGCGTATGTCAGGTTGACCGCGCGTGGGAGACCCGGGTTCGACTCCCGCTCAGGACATGTGTAAGACCATACCCGTTACACTATCAATTACTGTAGTAACTGACAGTGAAGTACCACCTTGTCCACTTTAAAGTATGACCCGCTGTCAGTGTTATTACATAATTATGTAGTAACTGACAGTGAAGTACCACCTTGTCCACTTTAAAATACGACCCGCTGTCAGTGTAGTTAGCTATCAATTACTGTAGTAACTGACAGTGAAGTACCACCTTGTCCACTTTAAAATACGACCCGCTGTCAGTGTAGTTAGCTATCAATTACTATAGTAACTGACAGTGAAGTACCACCTTGTCCACTTTAAAGTATGACCCGCTGTCAGTGTAGTTAGCTATCAACTTAGTAACTGACAGTGAAGTACACCTTTCCATTTAAATACGACCCGCTGTCAGTGTTAGTTAGCTATCAATTACTATAGTAACTGACAGTGAAGTACCACCTTGTCCACTTTAAATACGACCCGCTGTCAGTGTTAATTAACAGTTAATTAATGTAGTAACTGACAGTGAAGTACCACCTTGTCCACTTTAAAATACGACCCGCTGTCAGTGTTAATTAACAGTTAATTAATGCAGTAACTACCAGTGAAGTACCACTGTATTAAACTGTACAAGAAGACCAGCTGTCAGTGTTTTTTTTTTTTTTTTTTGGAACTATTACCAACTTTTACTGTAATTTAGCTAGTGCTCAATACATTATTTACTAGTAACTACTGTTTAAAGCTCAACCAGCTGTAGTATGCAAATATTTTTTGGGGTTTATTGATAAACATTTTGTAAATTGTTAATGTGTTTCATATCTATTGTGGCTGTGAGCATAATAAAGAGGTGTCTCTTTGTATTAGATTGCCCAGTGTTTGATTTTTATCATAATCTGTATTATACACAATATTTGCAGTAATAAACTTGTTTCATAACAGTCTTTACCTTTGTTTGTGTAGCATCACAAATAGAACCACCAAGTACACAATTAAGTATCACTAGAGGTACCCGTATAAGTACCACTAATTAGTACAAATGATGCCACCATAATCCCAATTATCATTCCACAAAAGTACCAGTAACTATCACTATAATTAATACTTAACTAGCCGGTAACTGTCACTTTAGTGACCAGTACTTGTGACTGTAAGTACCACTACAAGTACCACTGTAGTTACTAGTAAGTACCACTGGTACTAACACCAGAAGTACCACTAAGTACCCCCGTAGTTACCTATTAACTAGTGGGCGCTATTTTAGTAACTGTCAATTAAGTACTAGTAACTACCACTGTAGTTAATACTAAATATACTGGTAACTGTCACTTTAGTAACCAGTACTTGTGACTCTAAGTACCACTACAAGTACCACTGTAGTTACCAGTAACTACCACTGGTACTAACACCAGAAGTACCAGTAAGTACCCCGTAGTTACCTATTAACTAGCGGGCGGTACTTTAAAGTGTTACCCCTGATGAAATACAAAAATAAGAGCATATAAATAGAAGAATAGAATAGAATAGAAAATAGAAAAAACTTTATTGTCCACTAATGTGGAAATTTGCCTTTGGTTTCACCAAGACGAATAAAAGACACACACATTTACATGCCACTTTCGCTTTACATTTCATAAGACAACAAAGCAATTACCCCCCCCCCCCAAAAAAAAAAAAAAGATCTGTGCGCTTCAGTGGAGATTCCTACAGTTCACAGCCTTAACTGCCCTTGGTATAAAAGAATTTTAAAAATATTTTTCTTAGCTGAAATGCCTCTATACCGTCTTCCAGAGGGCAACAGTTCAAAGTGACTGTGCAAAGGATGAGAAGAGTCCTGTATGATACTCACAGCCTTCTTCTCTAAGAGCTCATCATAAATGCTGCTCAAAGACTTCTGAGGCCGACCAATGATCTTTGAGCTCATGTTAACAATGCGCTGCAGCTTATTCTTCCTCTGCACACTTAAATTACCAAACCACATCAACATGTTAAAAGTTAAGATGCTCTCCACAAAGCTTTTGTATAATTATAAACACTTGATTATTATATTGAGACCAATCTGGGGCCCAGAATTTGCAAACTGTATTAGACTACATTATTCAATTTAAGATTTCACAAAACATTTTGCCTGTTTTCATAATGTTTTGGTAAGATTTACTTCTTTTGTCTTATGATAAATGTAGAGGTAATTCCACCATTTTTACCTTGCAACGCTTTCATTTTGCTAAATGATTGTCTCTTGATGACATAAGTGGAGGTTGCACACTACAGAAGTGGCCAGCTGTAGAACTCAAATACTTCTTGTAATTGTGAGCTTATTAACTTTGTCTATTTCTCCATAAATTGAAACTGAACTGTTGTTAATCTATGATAAATATTTACCACAAGAACTATCACACCAAGGATAGCATATGTGTTTGTAACAGGCTGGTGTAGTTTACCTAGAGAACCGTGAAGACCATGCTGAACATTCAGATCCACTCCAAAGTGAATCAGAGGAAATGAGCCTATCGAACTACATCATAATCTTTCTAAATCGACAGCTCATCACAAGGCCAGGTCACAGTTTGACGTTACACAACCCACTCCTGTGTTATTGTCGTTATTTTGAAGGAAAAAAAGCCTTTCGAAGCAATCTCATTTAAACCTCAAACTATTCACGCACTTCAGACTTCCGCCTGCGTTTTACAAAGTGTCGAGTTCACGACCCGGCCCGATCCGACTGATAAAGACGATTTCTCCTCATGTCCGTCTGCGGAAAGCCTTTGAGTCGGCTGCTGTCAGAGGCTGTTCTGAGGCAGTGGCGGAAAGACGGCCCGGACTGGCACTGACACCAGAAATAACTCAGACAATATGTCATCCGGACGGACGGGAAGCATCGCACTGCGCCCATAAAACATGAGAGATGCTGAGGAGTACGGCTTGGATCTTCATCTACAGTCGGGTAAGAGAGAGTGAAGAGGGTCAAATACTCACATGTATCTACTACTGACAAAAATCACCATTTTTTCACATTCAAAAATAGCTTATAAGGATAACTGCAGGGATTGAAAAGTCAAAACAGAGACTTTTTAAGACCACGAAACGCAAAAATTTAGACCTATTTGCGAGTCGTGACCTGCAGAATTTCACATGCTGTTTCTTTTCCAGAGGCTTCTTAAGATGACATTTTAGATTTAGTACAATTATGAAAAAAGGCACACAGTTTATACAGCAGCAGAGTATTCTATCTATTCCGTCAAACAAATAACAGTAGAATAAACACTCCTTTTATGTTATATTATTGAGAAAATTATTGAGAATAAAAGTCTGACATAAGTTGCTTCAATGAGCTTTAGGTTGGAGACTCCTGGCGTAAAAGATATAGAAGAATATATAACTGATGTTAGACAAAACAGCATTTAATGTGGGAATGTGTGATTAGCCTTGTTTCTTTGCCCTACTTGTTCCCTTGTAAAGTATTCCTGTAAGCATACAAAGGGACTATTTGTTTCTCAACACTGGGGATTCCCGCGCAGCCAGCAGAAAGAGCCGCAGAGATTGATTGACACAAGTTGTAGCAGCAACACTAGCCAGCACTGTTGTCAGCTAACTATATGAGTTTATGGCCAGCGTTGGGTAAGTTACTGGAAAATTGTAATAGACCATATCTTACTAGTTACAGGGTGTATATTACTGTCTCAAAAATGTAACTGCTACTGTGAGTTACTTTGAGCTCATCCCACATTGTATAACACTGATCCTGTTACATTTGCACTTGATTATTGGTTAATTCATAATATTTTCTCATAAGATTTTATTCACCTTTAGATGAGCAGACTCCACAGAAACTCAGTTTTAGAAAAGTTTTGGTCCAGAAGTGTTGTTTTCAATAGAATATCAATGCAGGGAACTGCACTGAAAAGGGAATATATTACTGTGCGAAAACAAAAGTTATGCTGCTAAAACAACATTTAAGAATGAAATTCGACCTTCCTGCCCTTACACCGGGCTCACACTGCCTCAAGAATATGCATGCGTATGTACGGACTCTGCTAGCCTCGCAGACCACGAGTTCACGGGGATTCACGCTCAACTTGGGAGTTTCAGGGAGTTTACGTGATCTCTGGTACATGGATATGTAAACAAGGAACACTTGCGCCGTGTTTTGGGCTTATTTCACGTCACTTCATTTTCTATTAGATTTTTCGCTGCACAATGGGTAAGTACGGGACGTTTATTTACATCCTGTGTGTTCAATAGTCGCGTATATGTCGAGCATTTTGATATATTTGTTATAGTAGTAGAAATGTAATGTTTTTACTTTGAAAACCACCGGATTCTCTTCATCCGCGCTCGTTTGGTTTCCTGTTTGTCGTGTCTTGTTTTCACAACTTCACCAAAAAGGGCTCCGGAGCGCTCCGGCAGTTCGGAAAAATTTCCTTGAAACGGAAACAATCCGGACGACCGGAGCAGAGCCGAGCGGCTCGCCAGACCGGACGGATCGCGGTGTGAGAGGCTGTCATTACTTTTCAAGAAACGGAAAGCCTTCGTACGCCGGACCGGAGTACGGACTGGATCCAGTGTGAGACCGGGGTTACACGTTACATTCGAAAAAACAGCCAGAAAAACACCGTCTCAAGCTTCAGGAGTCAAACCCGCTTCAGACCTGATCCAAAACTGCTGCTCTTGTCCCGTTTTGTTGTTTTAATCAAAAAAGTTTCCACAGCCAACTAGAACGGCAGCATCTCTATGCAAGTGACACGCGGAGTAGAGCAGAAAGTGACGTTGAATCTCTCTAAACAGTACTGTATAGATCAGAGGTTCTCAAACTTTTTCAGACCAGGGACCCCTTATTGGCTTAAACATTTTCCAAGGACCTCCTATAACATTTCGCTCTGGTATCACATTAAAATTCAGAAATTAAAGCTAAGCTATATATCAAATTTGAATAAATGGTTCATTTATATGGTCATTTTTACTGGTTTACTTCTTTCCCTTCAAAGCTACTGTATCTATCTCTTCTATCCAAATTTCTATGTTTAGGATGGTAAATCATAAGAAATTGTTGTATTTTTTAAATTTTTGTACGTTTAAAGCCACACTGTTTAACATTTCATAAGCAAAGCGAAATTATTTCCATAAAGAAAAGGTGATAAAAAATATTACGATACAATGTGATACCGTGGTACAGTGTTATGCAATTTATAATAATGAACAGAAACAAAGTATTTCCGAATCCAAAACTTGTGATATATATTGTTCTTGGGTCAGAATCCTGGTAGCACAGACTAGAAATACAGGTCTAAACAGAATACAGGAAACAGGGCTGTATCATGGTTTTTGTTTGTTTCTTTGCTAGAAATATAGACAATCCATTGAGTTTATGTAGCAATTTTAGTCAACACTGTGCATTCATAATCTTGCCAAGTATGCAGACCTAATAGATAGATGAACTGAGAAGCCCATTTTCATCACTACAACTATTCATAAAGTAAAGAGCAAATGTAGCTCTTCCTGATAAACAATAAATAAATTACTGAAACTGTAGCTGAGTAAAAGTACACAGGAACTTTCCACCTCTGTCGTCCAACATTAAACAAACTCTTTGAGATGTCCTCTAGAGACAGCTGTGCCAATATTTGATCCACACATTACTGCTGCATGAGAGAAGCCCGAGCGCTCTGTCAATAGCCCAGTCAACAAGAGCTTATAAAAGTGTGCATTAAACAATAGGCTGCTGTGGGGAAGGACAAGGCCAGGGGTAATTATAAACTTTAATGTGGACTGATGTGTGTGTGTGCAGAGGTATAATGTCAGGCTCTTATTCCAGTGAAAAAAATAAAGGAATGGTGAGCGGTGCAGTGTCTTACCTCTGTAGTAGAAAAGGCAGAGATCGGACAGAACGAACCATCTCTTTTTCCATAGTTTCATCCCTGTACTGTCCTGAAAGCACAAGAAAAGTATAATCAGAACGTGTAAATATGAACTTTGTTACAACAGCGTCTCAATTAGGCAGGGATCTCACTGCAACCGTCAAATCTGCTGCATTTGCTTGTGTTTTTTAGGCACCATTTAAAAGTGAGTGAAAACGACCACACTGTCAGCAAATGTCGCACGTATGGGGCAGCACATGTGGAACGCAGAAAATAGTTTGCCTATGGATCCAGACCCCAATTCAGCCAATTGTGAAGAGTGGGTCTGGTCACCACGCCCCCCACCTGCGTTTCAGATCAACTCTACAACGTACCAGGCGATCAGATTAGTTTATTTGCGAGATGCACATGAAACAAAGAAGCTCATTGGTCATCTATCATTAAAGGTGCACTGCGTAATTGACAAAGGTTTTGAACAAGCCATCTTTGGCGTTTTGTGGCACTGCATCCTCCCTCCCACCTTCAGATAAAGACGTATTTTTACGGCTTAAAATAACTTTTGACATATGTTGTTTTTTGCGAGATGTTTTCTGAGTTAAGAAGACAAAGTTTTTTTGTATAAAAAGTAGATGCTGACTATTTTATTTGTTATTTTTGACTGACTAATCAGTTTTCAAACTCCAAAAGCTACACAAGGAAAGATTATTGCGAGTTTGAGGAAAAGCTTTGTTTTAGCGTGAGAGAAAACTGTAAACAAGCTCTTTACAGGACTCATTTCTCATAAACTAAATGCTCAATGGCAATTTATTACTAAAACATAACCTTACAAGACAAACAGCTAAGGCTAAGCTACTAAAGCTGTGTCTAAATGTGGATGTACTTCGACAGGCTGAGTGTCTTACCTTCTAATGAAAATAATCACAGATGAACGTCCTATTGCTCTCCAGCACAGTTCTTCTTTCTCAAAAACATGTCCGAGTCCGAGTGGCGAGTGCTGCTAGCCTCTATGTCAGCCTGCCTCATGTCGGTGCGCTAGGATAGTTGTGATATTTCTTCCGTGTGTTACGGGGGTCCGGAAGCTAGATGGCAGTATTTACCACTGATTATTTATTTTATTTTTTATTAAACAGTCTTTACATCAGTCGTCCATTGTATAAAACCGAGAGCTTTTGCGAGATAAATAGAAATAATGATAATAAATCGTGAAGGAGGACTAGCGCGGGAAAATGCGACCAGCTCCACTCACATTTATCAGCCTGTCTGCGCTTATACAGGCAACCTCGATAAGTTTACAAAACGTCATGACGCACATCCAGGCAAGTGTCAATGGACCGTAATTTGATATAACGTAATATTAGCATTTTAACTTACGCAGTGCACCTTTAAGACCAAAATCTAATTTGACTCACCTTACAATACTTTTTTTTTTTTCACTTCGCTAATTGATTCTACTGAAATCCGTGATATTTTTCTGTTCCACGTGATTTTTTTTCCATATTTTTTCATGTATTTTGTTGTACATAGCCTTGATATGGGAGATTGGCTAAATAATCCGTCAATCACGCCCACTGAAATTCAAAAGAGGGACACGGTGGCCACTGGCCAGACGATCTACAGTATTTCTAAATTGTCTGGATTTTCAAGGCAAGTCAAATTGAGCTTTCAGATTTAATTTTGAAAACTTCAACTTTGCTGTGACTAGCCTATTTTCACTATAGACCTGATACAAGTGTGTAAATGCAGACATACAAGTCTGAAAAGTTTCTCTAACACAGCGTTAGTGCTCACATTCTGCTGCAACCTGTGGTGTGGTTGTCCACGTGTAGATGCACGACTGTGGTTTACAAGCTTGAACGCTGTTTTTTGTACGTGTGTCTGTTCCTTTATGTCACGTTACAGTGTTCCAAAATAGTCACACTCCATTTTGACACCAAGAGAACATACTGAATATTCTACTTAGGCCTGACCGATTAACCGTTAAATCTACCAATATTGCACTTTCACGTATCATCAGTAATCCGACTGTAAATGTTGCAGATTGGCGTCGATGATCATTTCGATGGATCATTTTTGCAGTGAGAGCCGCAGGGTTTTTCACTTTTCAATGCAAACTTACTGTAGCTCTAATGTGTCATTTGTCCAGCAGAATGCCCCGACAGCTCATGAACCCTCGCCAGATCAGAGGAGTCAGCGCTACATCTCCGGTCCCCTGAGGTTGTTTGGTTGTTGCAAAGTTAGTTATTCGTGTGGGATGTTTACCTTGAGACGTCTGTAAACTTTAAATCAGCTACCCTACGTCTGAGTATTTAAAGACATTTGCATATTACCAGAGATCCCTGCCAAATTATTTATTTATGATATATTTTTTATTTGATTTAAGACGGCAGCATTTCTTTTGTTTTCGGTTTGTTTTATGGTGACTTGCTTGATGTGTAGCAGCCTAAATGTGGCTCTTCTCGGGCTGGACAGCGATACTTTTCAAAGACATGGAAGGGTCAACTTTTGTTATTATTATTATTTTTTAACAACAAACATAATGAATTTGATATAGAATGGCAATGCAGCTGTACGACGTGACGATGGAGGAGTACAGAAGCAGGATTAAAAAAGTCACAGATGTGGTTTCTGATGCACAAACGCTAGCTACATTGATACTATTAAGAACATGTAAACCTGGTGCATCGCTACATATTACTACGTCAATTACTATAACCACTTAATTTACAATGAACAAAACAAAAACACTGATCTACCTATGTGACAGTTAACCGTTTGGTACCTGTCAAAGCTTTAAATCTCTTCTTTAAAACATTCCTTAATAGCAACAGGTTCATATGAAGTTGTTAGTTAATATAGTGCGCCAGTCAAACACAATATTATAACAGTTTTCCAGTGGATTTTCTTCTAAGTGCGGTTTTAGGAAGAAAAAAGGCACCTAAGACGTTGTGTGTAAAAGCGTGGATCAAAGGCTTTTTACATGGGGGCTTAGAGAGGATGCCGAGCGGTGAGCAGGGTATTAACTCCCCCAGTCCGCTTTATTGGAAAACCTGAGCAGCAGTTTTAGAGGAGAATTGGAGAGAGAGCACAAAAAGAAGGGGAGGAAACCGAGGAGGTGTGTCAGCGCCAGGGCATCACTTTGAACCAGCGTGTGCAAGTAAAAAAACAACACATGTGAATAGGTTTGACTGGCTACTTTGGTCTAAGTGTAAGGTTGAGCAATATATTGGTTACACACTGTTTGTTTTGGTGATATCAGAAGGTTTTTGATACAGTATATTTGTATATTTTGGTCTCTGTTTGCACATGTGCAGTACATAAAGTAAGACTAAAAGGTAAAATGGAACTAGAAAAACAAACAGGCAACAAGTTATTGTACGTGCCAAATAAAGGTGAATGTGTTTTTCTATTATGTTTGTTTGTTTTCTTAACAGTGCATCAAATATGCCAGGGTGCCCAACCTTTTTCAGCTCGCGAGCTACTTTTAGTCTGAGCACAGCCCGAAGATCTACCTTTGGATTTACATTATTTTATTTATTAACAATGTCGAAAAAATTGTTCTTTAGACTAGTCCTGATTAAGACACAGTTAGTTTTTTTTTAAATAGTGCAATAATATTTATTAAAATGTAAGTTATAAACCTGTTAAAAAGTGACACATTTATTTTTGAAAATAAATTATTGTGGCTAAAGCTATAAAAACAAAAAGTCAATAAAAAGTTCAAGCTATCCAAGTCACCTCACTGGAAGCACTTCAAACTCAGTAGGCTACTATGAGTGATTGGTGATTACCGTGGTAACAGTGAGGGGGAGGAGCTTGAGAAAGTTAGGTTTTGTTTTTGACTTGCATCAACAACAGCAAGCTGTTGGACAACAACACCGCGTGAGCAGGTAGGATTCTGTGGCACTACCTGTCTCCTCCTCCTGCTCCTCTCTCTTTCTCTCCTCCTGCTCCTCTCCCCTATTTTCTATCTCACCCCTATGAGCGCGTGTGTTCAGGAGCCGCGTTGGCAAGCGCTGTGTGGCTGCTGTGGGCTCCAACGAGCAGACAGTGGAGAATTCTTGCTGCCGCATATAAATCTAGCCGTGTAGTACGCGCATACAGCGCTTGTTGATGCCGCGTGTAGTTCGCGCATGTAGCGCTTGTTGATGCCGCGTGTAGTTCGCGCTTGTAATTACGCCTATATCTCGCGTTGGTTAAAGTTCGTATTAACAGACGGGGCTTTGGGAGCTACTTCCACTGCCTCAAAGATCCACTAGTCGATCGCGATCGACGGGTTGGGCACCCTGAAATATGCTAAAATAGGGCTTATGATGAGCATGATTCCATGCCTTTTTGGGTATACAGTATATATATACAGCATGATATCTTAAAGCGTAAAATAAACAATAAAATACACAAAAGTTTTAGTTGAAGCCATATGAGAGGTGTTAGGTGTTAACGCATAGGTGTTAATATGCAGGCTTGGACCAGATAAATTAAAGGTACAGCTTCCTAATAGAACTTTGGTAGAAGCTTTAAAATATGCTTACCAGAAATGGACTTTTGTCACAATATACAGTATATAGGTTACAATGGCTCTCTAGTTGTTATAGACCCATTGCATGTCTGTAAGCTTTGCGTCAAATTCTGGTGGGCGAAACCGGAGGCAGAAGAAGATGTTGCGTCTATTTAAACCTGTGTAAACTAGCTCATTTTTGGAGGAATTTTTAAACACAAAAGTAGAAAAAAATGTCAGGTTCTCTTCGGAACAGGCTAAGCATGACTTACTCTGTGGGACCTGACACAAACTTTGTTGAATTACTTCTGGCGGATGGAAGCATTTTGTCTGAGCTTGTGTGGTTCATCGTTGGATCTGGATCTGCTCTTTCATGTAGCTGAAGAAGTGATTTTTACATTTGTTTCAGGTCCGACCCAGTAGAGGCTAAAATGTTGTCTTTTAACAGTTCATTCATGTTGTGATGCTAACGCTAAATATGTTATGTGTGCACTTCCATTACTGCTTCAGAGACAACACAACATTTACTGGAAATTATTTTTTTACTAACTTATTTTTGTTGAACAAGAGTCGCTTTTTTGGGCTTTTTGTCCAAAGCTTGGTTGCTCGTAGCTCTGAAAATCTGTTAGTTCAGGTCAAAGGCTTTGCTAAAAATTTGAATAATTGAAAACAGTACCGTTTTAGCTAGAACTCTGAATAAAGCAGATCAATTTGAACATCAAACTGCACTTGCATGGCTGCGTAAGGTCATGCTAACATTAGACACGATGTACTAGTTACAGTTCACAAAAAATATAATTTTAACCACGATAAAACACATTTTAATGCGTGGGCTATGAGTTCTTGATTCTTTTGCCTCCGCTTAGAGCTGTGACGTCACCATGGCGTAGGATGAAAAAGGTATACCAAGTGAAGGTATACGGTCATTTCAACAAACACTTTAAGAAACAATAAATATAAAAATCATCCTTCAACGCAATAGGCATTTCTGGAACCGCAAGGAAAACTGTCTTGCGATCTCTGTTCATTCTCTTCTCTAAATAATTGTACAGTGTAAATTGGGATCTATTTGGGCGGGAAAAACTAATGAGCCTTCCTTTCACCATGACATCAATCACTCCTGTTCTCCCGGTGGCTCTCCGCTCACAGCTCTCCTCAGCTAAAAAGACTTCAATAGTTTCCAAGCCTTTTTTTTTTTTCCAAAGAGGCCCGCAAAAATAAAAGTGCAAATCCAGCTTTTCTCCGCCGAAGCAGATTTGTGAGCTTGATCTACGTCACCCTGATTGAGTTCACTACAGGGAAAAAGCAGCTGGCAGCACCACCAAAGGAAGCCATCGTTCGTGTGTCCACAAAGCCGGGCTCGAATCGGGACTAAATGAGTTTGGGTCGCTCTTAAGAGGAAGGGAAGAGGTTTATCGGGCCAAGAGCACCCTCGAGAACCCCCTTTTCACTTCCTAAGAACAAGCTGGGGAAATAAAGCAACGGGAGAGAGGAGTTAAATTGTTTTTCGGCTGCATGGACAAGCGAACGGAGACGGGAAACAAAGGTGGACACGGCAACTAGCAAGAGAAGGTCTTGTTTTTGGGGGAAAGCTGAACTAAACGATTGTATTTCTTAAATTACTTCATGAAGGGGAGTAGATCTGTTTATAAAAATTTGAACCCATTTTCATCCATCTTTGCTGTCACTGGGTCGAAGATTTATCTCTGGAGTCTCAGATCCAACCAAAAGAAACTTGGAATGGCTTTTTACTCTATTGGTTTTTGCTTTAAAGGTGCTATACCCAAACTTGTTTCTTTAAAAAAATAAACAAGCAAAAATAATGAATTTTAAGCTTTAGTCCACATGTTTTGCTCATTTACCTAATGCATTCTGAGTCTCTGAATTGTTCACACAATGTGTTTTAAGCTGTTTTTACAGTGACGTGCTACTTTGCTAATGGCTACGACAAACTTAGTGGAATGTGGTGAACAGGACTAGGGATGGATACTGTTAAGGATTTATCAATACTACTACTCCTTTCAATACTGCTCCATCTGGTCTTTTAACAGTTCTCTTGACTATACTTTCACTCATAAAAAACAAAAACAAAAAACAAAACAAAAAACAATACAAAAAATGCTCAAAAAAGACAACAACAAAATTACTACCCATTTTTTTTGTTTTTTTTAATGTATGCTTTGCATTTCATGTTTGGGAGAGCGGGTGGGCGCTCAAAAGGTGCAGTGTCCCGAGAGCTCACTCCAAACGTAATTTCGTGGACTCTTTGACAATCACAATAAATCCTTCTGTTCTGTGCTATCTGTTCACAGGCTACAATTCGTTCGAAAGCTGCGATGTGCTTATTTCACAAGTAATCAGAGGAGCCATCGTTTGTGTTGAATAAACTTTGTGAAATGATGTGGCACTGCTATGTCCCTGTGAGCGCACGTGTGTCTGGCTTGGTGCGCTCAAAGCCCGGAATGCTGCACGCAAACAAGAAAATGCACCAATACCGCTCACCGCACAATCAAAGTAGAACTGACAAGTTTGTGAATGGTACATATTTTATTAAACGCGCTCTGCTAGAACCGATAAGACCGTTAAGGCACAGCACTGGGGCTGTTTTGAAACCGGGTCTCGGTAGTGATCCCTAAATGGAATTAATAGACAAAGACAGGACATTGCGGACTCATTTCCACCTGAGATACATTATGGAAAAGGGAGTGAACCTTGGAAACACAGAAATCTACCAAAAGATTGAACGATTTCTTTTGGATACTTAACAATATCGTCGCAAAACCAGCTCACGCTCACAAACTGTATATATTTGCTGCTAAAATGACATCACACTGTCTAAAACAAATAACTGTAACATCTCTGCGCAATCAAATTTGATACAACACTCCCCTGATTCACTCTACTTCAAATTCTCACCACGTTCTCTTAGTCACTATCCGTGCCAAGGCTTACCTGTTTATAAAGCCAGTTTTTCTTGATAACTGGAGCGCCTGGATTTCTCCGAATAGAGTTGGACCTCTTCCCAAAGTTGTGGATTTTCTTGGACGGTCTCGAAGCCTGGAACACATTGTCAGTTATTATCGCGTTAATATACAAAACCTTTTAGCCGAACGTACTTACCCTGTCTTTCTGTCCCTCTGCCACCTTGCCGGCCGGGCTGTTGGCGTGGTCCGAGCCGCCCGTGTAGTTGGAGGCCTCGCTCATGGTGCTTACTGGCCGCGGTTTTCTTTCATTCGCCGGTGCTTTGGCTGCGGTCCTGGACAGATGAGAAGAAAGACAAGAGCTGAACAAAAAAGCAGCTGAAATCACTCACTGTTATGACGAAGTTTCAAGTTAACATCTGACGATCTGAATGCGAGGGCGTGATTCATTATAATGACAAGCAGGGTTCATACAGATTTAGACTTTTTCATGACTTCTCCAAAAAAATTTTTAACATTTGCATGACCTTGTTTAACATGCTTTTCAATCAACTAACGGCTTCCACTTAAAATCAATTTCTTCTAACACAGATATCTTATTATTTGTTTCTATTCAGGCGGAAATTAGTCCAAAATCTCCTAACTACGTCAAATAATGTCTCTGCTACTGGTATTTGCACGAGAACTGTAGGTCGAGCTCTACTTCTGAAGTTCCTTGGTTTTGTTTTAAAACCCACAGCACAACTTACGAGATCACAAACCTACAAACAAATATATTTATCTGGGGTAAAAACTGTATTGTGGCGTTATTATGTAAATATAAAAAACACTTTTAGCTTAATTGTTTGTTTACATAAACTGAGACTGGTATATGTGCACAAAGAGACTAGAAAACCTCTAAAAATAAAGGCGCCAAAGAGCGTCCATTTTTCGATGCCGGTAATTCGTAAATAGAGGCCAATGCCGATACTAATATATCGCCCATCCCTACTTAAAACACACTGTGGTGAACAATACAGAGGCTCAGAATTCATTAGGTAACTGAGCAAAACAAGTGGAATGAAGTGAAAGTTTAAAACGGCTTCTTTCTGTTTGCTTACATTTTTAAGGAAGCAAAAATCTGCTATAGTATCCGATTAAGGGATTTCTATACATAAAAAAAAGTACATTTCAAAAATTTCAGTCAATTTTCTTTCAGTTTCAAACTAAAAAGCTAAAATTTTCAGTTTAAATAAGTCACAGTATTACTTTTTTGTTTTGTTTTACCGACACATTTTCAAAAACATGGGTAACACTTTATAACAACTACACTTTACATCTCCAGTCTTACTAAATTGTTAATAAAACCTTAATAAAGACTTATTTCATCATGGAAAAATAATTAATTAATAGATTAAAAAAAACTTTATTAAAGCTTAATACCAACTTAAAAACTATCCCCAACTCTAAATCCTAATCTTAGCTAATTAATCAGGTAGCGACTAAGTCTTAACAAACTTTTTCATTCATTTATTTGCCATTTGTTCATGACTTTATTCATGCTTTACTTATGCTTTACTAAGGTGAATTAAGGTGTAGTTGTGATAATTGTTTTTTTTCTCCAACACGACACAAACAGGACTGTGTCTACAATTTATTTTTGAGTCCAAAATATTTTGTCATTTTCTAAAACTTTTCCAAAACCCATAGAATTCTATTTCTTTTCCAGGGCCTGGAAATTTGAATAGAATTTTCTATGACTTTTCCACATGCAAACCCTGGACTAAAGAGAGGGTGGGGCCTGTAGTTGTGACGATTGTGGTGGCCATCTTGCCCTAGAAGAGGCAGCCAAATTTGGATTCATCAAGTGTTAATATAAAAGAATTAGGAAGCTAAAGCTAAAAGTATGCTTTTTCAAGTATTTTCACATTAGTTTGGTGGAAAAGAAGCATTTTAAATGATCAATTATCAAAGCCTTTAGGGACAATGTAATTTAAAAGCAGCTGAAATCACTCACAGCTTGTACAAAGTAATTCCAATTTAACATCTGACAATCTGAATACAAGGGCGTGATCCATCCCAATTGTCTGTTCCTTCATTTCATCGGAGAAGATCAAGCTCACTGTTATAATGAGGTCTCAGCCAGGGCCTATGAATCAAGCCAATTACTTTGAACTTGTCACAGCGGCTCTGTTTTTCAATACTCCCGCAGCCTTAAATGGTCCGTTAAGTCGTCCTGATGTATTGCAATGACACGGGAGAGCAGCGTGAGGGGTCAGGGTTAGAGCGGCAAGAAGGTGGGAAGTTTCCATGGTAATTTATGGGAATAAACTGGGAATGAACACTTCTGACGACTGACTGATTTTCAAACAATGCCTTGAGATACTACCAGATATGCCTTAAAAAATCATTACCTTTCAATATTCAATCTATAAAATATGATGTATTTGTTCAATCCTAGGTTATTTTGTTTCTCAAAAATAGCTTAGAAAAAATGCAATCCTATTGTGAGCAAGGTTGCCTCTCCATAGATTAGATACCACTTGGCTTTGCGGGTCCCTCTACGCAGATTGAGAATCAATTCAAGCACAAAAATCCAAAAAGCTGGCAACAGGCCTTTCAGAAAACTTACATAGTGCCCTTTTAAAGTGTAATAAACAATATTTACAAAATTAAATAAAATTTGTTTTCCAAAATTGGTTGGATTGGCCATATTTGAATATATGGTGTGTTTCAGAAAAATTCCAACCAAAAATAATATAGCTAAGTTATTTAATAAAGCTAAAACAAATCTAGTGTTGTGAATATTTTCTGCGACCCCAAGTTATGTTAAAAGGGTGTTACATATGGCCCAGAGACCACAGCCAGGTGTATGGCTGCAGATTGCTTTCGTTCTTCTCATTTCTTGCTACAGGTCAGAAGTAGCTCTCCATACAGATTGGGCGTCCAAACTTTGACTACTTTTCAGAAAACCATAAGTTTTGTCAAATTACCTATTCTAACCCTATCCCTAAGACCTGACCTCACCCATATAAACATTTGCTAGCAAAACCAAAAAATTCCAACCAAAAAGCTGTACCGTGACTCAAAAAAGGCTGGGAAAATATCATGTTTCTATCCATATTTAGTTTACAGTAGACATTTTTTCAAAGCAGTTTTTACTATACACAATATACTTGCTATTCAAGTTTTTAAAACAATCTTCAAAACCATATTCATGATATTATCAAAAAATACAATATATTGCTCAGCTCTAGCCCATATTTTGGATACTTTTCACAAAACTTTAAACAAGTTACCTATTATATAATAGGTACATAATAGGTTATAACCCCAACCCTAATTCAAACCCTGGCCTTATCCATATTTGGGCAGTAAATGTTGACAAATGTAAACATGTCCTAGTACAACCATGTTTGTGAGATGTGTGTATATGGGCCCAAAGTCTGATCCTGAAAAAATCTGTCCTTCAGAAAATTACAGTTGAAAAGCCCTGATTAATAAACTTAAATTAGATTCTGAAGATCTTGGAGCTCAATTTATAACGCCATACATCTGGTAAATTCAAATGAAGTGACTTTCCAAATAGAATTCATCAAACTGTTTGGTACGTCTAGTGAAGAAGCAATGCTATAACATAGTTTCACATTCAGAATAGTAAGTTGTGAGTAATATTTGTCAATTTAAAGAAAGTAGCTTGAAAAAGTTTGAACAAATGTTACTTTTCCTCGGACATTGTGGTTCGGACTTGGAGGAAGTTCCAAGTCTATGAAGATGCCCTATATACTATATTCTTTGGGACAGGAACAATGGCGTCTGTGGGGAAAAGGAGAACTGCTGCAAAGTGTAATCTCACAAATATCCAGAGACACAGGTCAGTGAACAAGGACGGACCCCAAATCCCACACCGCAAACCCAGCTACACACCTCATTTGTCAAGAAAGTGCTACTATTTCAAAGTAAAACGTGTAGTAACTATAACCAGAGTAAAACTTATGTGCAGGTTTGTAATGATGGTGCAGAGAAGTTTCAATGGAAAAGAAAATGGACAAATAATCTAAACATTGTGAAAATTGTTTTGACCTAGGAAAGCGATGAAACCTTCTGGTTGCGAGTTTCAACCTAAATACAATGCTTGTTTTTTGTTTTAAAATAGAAAAATATACAGCTCTTTTAAAGCCCATGTGACAAATTATCATTTTTTTTTTTTTAGTTTGGTGTGATAGTCTTTGTGGTAAATATTGATCATAGTTTTACAACAGTTAAGTTGCAAATTATGAGGAAATTGTCAACTTAACGTAGAAAATTACAGGAAGTACGTTCTAAAACAGAATCCTGTACATGCGCCAAAATGCAAAGACAATTTACTCACAACTGACACAGTTTCCTGGAGTTTAAACAATCGTTTAACACAGTAGAAAGGCTACTATGGATCACTCCTGAATGAATGAGGGATTACACCGTATCATTTTATACAATTAAAGTGTTACAAGACGGCTGTGCGATATTGACAAAAATAAATATCTCGATATTTTTAGGGCATTTCTCGATGGCGATATTTGGACGATATTTCTTCAGTCCAACAGAAATGTGTTAAAACGTGTACTGAAACTTTTTAGTTGATGTAAATTGGCTGCGTTCACTTTGTAGAATTTGATAACTCATTCACTTTTTGTATTACAACTAATATTAGCTACTTGATCCTAATTTCTATTAAATATTACTGGCCTACAGCAGGCCTGTCCAAGCCCTGTCCCCTTTCACACATTTTTCTGGCCCTCAGACGTCCTTCTAGATTGACCGGAATTACAAAAAGTACAGCATTAAATGTCATTTAATTTGAGCAATTCTTCTATAATGGTCAAAATAACAAATATTTTGACGTTATACAAACTTAAAATGAATGTGTAATGCCTTATTAAACGTGTGTTGGTGCATTAAATTTAGATCAAACGCAAAATTTTGAATGATTTACTTAACAGTCATGTATTATACGGCCCTCAAGTTTCCAAATTCGGACCACTGTAGAAAAAAAATGTGGACACCCCCGACCCACAGTTTATAATGTGTTTTCATATGACCACAACCTTTTGCAATACAAATGTAAAATCAATAACAAAACTACAAAATATGACTTTTGTGCCCTTAGTTGAAAGTTTCCGGCATCAATTTTTCAAAAATTTTTGGTAGCAGTTTTCTATACGCGTCATACTCGATATTAAATTTTTTGATATCTTAAAAGCAACATTCACGATATTATCTAAAATTCGATATATTGCACAGCTCTATTACAAGTTATAATAATTTGTCACATTGTCACTCCTGTGTTATTCTATTATCTATATCTATTTAACAGTAAACAGAGCTTCATCTTTGAATGGCCGGTTGTACTTCCTGGTTTTCGGGAAGTGTCTGCAGTTCTGCAAAAACTGGCCTAGTAGCTGGAGATTACATACATTGACTACAAAAATGTAAGACCAAAAGATCTTGTGTTTGTGATGCCCCCAAGTAGGTAAAGTTTTTTCTGATTTGAGTTAATGTGTTTTGTCCACTGAGAGCTACCGTAGTGTCCATACTGTCATTTGGCCCCATGCAAATACTGTATGTCTGTAAGTATTGTACTACTATAAGGTGTTATCTCTCTCTTTATAGTTGTTTTAATAACTTTTAAGATGTTCTGTATGTGGAAATTTTGTTGAAATAAGGCGCTATTAGGTCTAGTTAACTTGGATTGTTGTGGATTTACTACGTAATCTCAGGCGCTCTGCACAAATGAGTACCGTAATTTCTGGCCTATAAGCCGCTACTTTTTTCAGAAACGTTGAACTCTGCGGCTTATAAGGCAATGCAGCAAGATTATAGATTCTCATAGACTTATATTAATAAGTGCGGCCTATGTATGCACTTTTTTATTTTTCTTACTTAAATCTAGTTGGTGCGGCTTATATTCAGGTGCGCTCAATAGGGCGAAAATTACGGTAATTGTAATATGCATCTATTTTTTGTATGTTACAGTTTTACAAAATTCATCTTCAGTAACACTCTAAAACAGAAAGAGGCTTCCTGGGTCGACTAAAGACATGTCCCATCCGATGAATCGACTAAAAGAAGAGCACGACAAAAGCTCTGAAGCTAAAAGGTATCCTTGTTTTAACTATTTATTTGACCCAAACTGCTCAATTATGCAAAGGAAGGCAAAAAACATTATTTTTATCTGAACACACAGACTAGATCAATAATTTGGTCCAAAAAATATGTTAATTCACTTTTTTTTGTTGCTTTTCAGTATAATTCTTTACAATCTAAATAAAAACATTAGTCGACTATTGAAAATGTTGGTCGACCAAGATTCCAACGACTGATTAATCGACTAAACAACTACAGCACTACAGAATAGTGTTATTTAATCTTGTGTGTTTAATATGTGTTCTTAAAGAGCATTTTGAACCAAAGCTTAATCTTAGCATTGCCTATATTATTGAGACTGATAGTTGATATGCTATAAATATCTGCTGAATAACACAATACATAGATTGATCTAGCTCTCAACTGTAACATTTAATAAACTAAAATGTTATTTTGTATTTATAGTGTCTGTCAGCTGTGTCAAATCTTTGCTTCGCTTAACCTGTTTTGCATGTGAGTAAATGCTTGCTAAAATAATCCCTTTAACTTCTTTATAACATGATTGCTGAAATGCAACAAATCTGGGTATGTATTAATAAGAGAATGACATAATGACGTGGCTAAAAATCTTAAAACCGTCAGTGTGGCAGAATTTAAAAGAAACCTATTCATTATTCAGTGAGCAGCTTTCCTCGCTTTAAGTTCATCTGCCCTTCTAGTTTAATATTAAAGCCCATCTGTTAGGCACAAAGAGGACAGACGGGTTCAAAGAAGACAAACTCCAAACAAAGTCGACGGAGAACAGATCAGACTCGGGCAGGAGCGAATGCCATCTTGGCTCGGAGTAGCTTGCAACGCGGTGGACAAACATTCCCATGCAGCGAGAGACAAAACACTTCCTACAAGAGATAACACAGAATTGACAATGACATGCTGCGTTTAGTTTGCTTGGATGCAGTGCACACAAGGATAATGCAGTGACACAACAGTGGGTATGAGCACAGCGAGGGCAGGGCAATATGGCTTATCACAATATAAAAGAATAACAGGATTATAGATGATAGATAAACCACAGGCTGCTTAAGGCCACCTGCATGGAAACAGAAAGTAACATTGACGTAATCTTAAGGAATACAGACGTGTTTTATGTACATTATTCTCAATATCAACTTTTCCAACTGTTTATCACATTAAATGATATAAAATATGACATTAACATTGCTAAGCACAACTGAATTTTGATCCAATGGAAGTTTTCAATTTCTAAATTCCGACACTACAGAATGATAGATTTTTACTATTTGTTTATTTATTTAACATTTAAGAGGAATAACCTCTTGAGATGAATGATCTCGTTTTCAAGATGAATTTTGAAAGAAATGTAGCAAACCTGCTGCAAAAATGACAGATTTCAATTTATTTCCATGGTAACAGTTGTCTTTTTATCCTGTCCTCTAAATGTTTTAGCACAGGGATGTCAAACACAAATGAAGCTGGTCGAGGGCTGCATTTTAAAATATAGGTCCTTCTGTCATATTCTAGTATGACAATTGGGCTGTATAAAGCTAATATGGCACATATACTTTGTGTCTTCATTCATATTGTCACATATTTCATTTAGGGATGGGACGATATACGATATTATCGCTAATTGTAATAATTAAGGGTTGCAATTAAATAATCGTGATGTTTTTTTCATAATCGTGATGATTGTAATTGAAATTAATCGCAAATATAGCAGCAGATGTGCACCTGTGACTTCATAAGAGCATCTAAAACCTGACTGCTGTGAACTCAGTAAAAGCTGTATTGTGGTTAAACAAAGAAAAGCTTCATGTGTTAAAGTTAATTAATGACTCTGAGACAAAGTTGTACATTGTAACATTGTAAACATTTGTTCACTTTGAATCATTATTGATTGTACTTGGACCAAAATACAATAAGTAGTTGTTCAAACACATACGTACATGTTGTGCGCTAATAAATTTTCTGTGATTTTGAATCTGTGCACTTTTCCGTTTAGTAAATTATCATGATAATATTAATCGCGATTATTTTGGTCACAATAATCGTGAGTGCAAATTTTAATACCGTCCCATGCCTAATTTCATTATGGTGTATTATATTACATTGTACATACTGTCATTCTAAGAACATTTTGGACAAATTGTATGGATTCATACTGGCTCCTGTTGTCAGCGCTGTGTGTGCTTTTGTCTGAGGGCCACTATCAACAACAATCAGAAATCATCTTGGGAGCCACATGAAATAACCTGGGGGCTGCATTTGGCCCCCAGGCTCCAATTTGTTTTAGCAAAACAGGGTTCCAGCACAACTTCTACTTTGAAATGTAAGATCTTGAATATCAAAGACCATGCTCATTATCACGTACTATAAACACATATTATAGACTTACAATTCATCTTTGTTTTGTTATATTTGTCTTTTTCGGCTCCACACAATTCTGAATTAGCTGCATTACATAGCCACAATCAAACATTAAATGCTGTTGGACCTTGTTTGAAAGCTTAAAGCTGAGATGCCTAACTTTTTTGTATGTAAATAATTAAGTCTTTTATTTTACACTGAAGAGACTACTGCAGAAGTAGTAGTAAAAAGCTAAATGTGACTGCTGTGTGCCGTCTGATTTAGGAATAAACTATTGTATTTCTCATAGACAGCTGAAAGCAACCTTCTGATTGGCCGATGGCTAGCAGAATGACGTAAATACAGACTATCTATAAGCTCCTAAAATTACTTACATTAAAATGGAGAAAAACAACTCGATAATTAGATTCAGAACTGACTCAGCAGTCTCATTTTAACTCCAAAAGCTACAAACAACATACTGTAACTGTAAAAACATAAAACATAGCGACAGTGATAATCGAGTTACTGAAGATTGTTTTGGACTATTTTTTTTTTTCAGCAGCAAAAAGTATTATCTCATCACTCAAAAGCATCAATGTATGAGTCAAGTGAACAAAACAAAAAAAAATCCCCAAGTAAATACTATAATTAGCTCTTTTATGAGTGGAAAAGTGGTCGTGTGGTTAGGACAGACGTGTTAGGACAGATGTGTTTCTACTGAGTCGCTTTGGAGAGGATTTTTAATGTGTCAATGTGTTGAACGAAACAAAAAGGCCGGTTTAAGGAGTCCAAAAGGTGGTATAGCTTCCAAAGTATCACCCAGCTGTGTTTTCTAATGAATGATTTTAATTTTCCCAATAAGAACTTGCTGCCAGTGGTTATTTAGTAGAAATTCGCTCTCTGCTTTGAGTTTTTTAAATATAAATTTTAGCGCATCTCTGCAAAATCCCCATAAGAAATTAATGAAACTATCCAGGTATTACGCAAACCCGGGCTAGCTTAGCCGCAGCGTGAAAAGGACCTATTCCCAAGCCCCGGTGATCAACGATGGCGGGCGCTGTGCATCAATGGCTTTTTCCTAACTGGCGTTCGTTGCGATCAACTATTATAAGTTTATGCTTGCTATGTGTTTTTTAAAATGTATCTTGTTTGATTGCGAGATGGTGTAATCTCTCATTCGTCCAGGAGTGATCCATTGTAGAAAATCTTCAAAGTTGTCATCCGGACAGTGATCCAGACTTTTCGACTCTCATTTTCAAAACTCATTTTCAATCTGAGTCAGATTTCAGTCCAGTTGACAACTTTGAAGACTTTCTACCCTTGTTTGATTGCATGTTTCTATTTTCCTTGCTGCTCCTAAACTGTGTTGCAAAACTGGAATTTCCTCATTGTGAGACAAATAAAGAATAAAATATATCTTATCTTATAACTTATCTTATCATGGTCGTTAGCTTTAGCCTTTTGCTAGGAGCGCTACATGCTATGGAACATGCGCAATTGTGTTTCCCCCGTAATTCTTTGCGTGAGGAGGGGGACGTTCTGACCGTTCGGACCAATCAGAGTGGGAGCTACAGTGTGAATAGCTGTATCCGAAGCTAAGGCTGTTTTATAAGAAACTAAAACCTTTGGAACCGGAAAAAAGTTTATGATGTTAAACTAGGTAAGAATTGCCACAAAATCCGACAGTTCTTAAAACTGTAGATGCTGTTTCTGCTGAAAAAACAGCAGTTTGTGTTTGGATTGCACTCTAGGAGAAAAACCTGTAGAGGGATATTCCCGCTGCAGGACCAATGGAGCAACCACTGGAGCTGATTTACAACAGTTACAAGCAGCAATGCCCTATCCAGATAATATAATAGATCCATGCCTAACCCTTCCTCATCAAGCAGCATGCACACAAATTGCTGTACTTCAAATGTTCAAAACTCAACTTTCTTCATTCCTCTTGTAACATTGTTCCGCGCTGTGTAAGTATTTTCTCGAGGATGCAGATACAGTAGTTACAAAGATTCAGTGGAGATAATGGGGTCCGCAGCAGTAGCAGCGACAGAACAAACCCTGTGTGAGGTGTAATCGATGTGGGTCTGTCATCACTGTGCAGGGGCAGTACAGGGGGAGGGGGGTTTAATGCTCTATTTGGCTAAAAGACAATTTCCCATCGCACGCCTGGGAGCTACAGCACTGCTCTCAGCGGGGATCTGTGATAATTACTGATAATCGATAAGTGTGCAGTGAAAAGTACTGGGAGTAAGCATTGTTTAAGGCCTGACACAGAAAGTCCACATGGGCCAATACAGGAATGTGGTTAACACTGTCTATTTTCTCTGACTCAATTCATTCAATTCATTTCTTGCACTTGTAATAATCTCAAACCCAGTAATCTTATTTGTTTCTTTGCGTAAGAATAATAAGTGCCTGGATATACTGGAAAGTCTGAGCACCATGTTTATTCCCTAAGTTTCAGTGGCTGTGATTGACGGATGACTTAGCCAATCAGGGGCACGCATCGTCTATCGTATGAAAACAAACATGGCTGCTTACAAGAAAAGAGAAAAACAAAAATGACAAACAAATATCATGGGAGATTGAAAAACATTGTGAACTTTTGCAGAATCAATTAGCGAAGCAAAGGGTCGAAATCATAAAACAAACAAAGTGACGAGGGACAAAGTTGCGGAGGCTGGAAAGTGACTAGAGCTCTGAAAAATGACTTCAAAAAGACTCAAGCCCTGAAAGGAATCACACGAGCTGCAGATACAGTGCTCAGAACTGTTACATTATATTCATAGTTTACATAAAACAGACGCAGGGTTTATAGTTGTTCTGTCACATTTGGGACATGTGTGGTCGCGGTGTCGATGTGCATTGGTTCAAAAATCCGTGCCTGCAGATGTTTGTAGATCTAATATTGAATCTAATGATAAGTAAACTCCAATCCCCCATCTCAACACACTTCCCGCATTTATGTGAAATTAATATCAATAAGATGATAGTGAAATGTTTCTTACCTACTATATAGGGATGGGACAAGATCTCGTGCCATGAGATCTCGCGAGATCAGCCTGTCATGACACTGTGCGCACACGTACAGAACTATCTCGCGAGATTTTCCTTGTACATAGGCTATTATGAATAGTCATGTTTTGTATCTTTGAGCAGCTGTAGTAAATATTCTCCTCCACACACAGACTTGTAGCGGACTTACAGAAAACAGTCTAAACTCTGTCCCAGTTTTTATTTCATAATGATAGGATCAATACTGACAGAGAAAAATATATAATATATGTGCAGACACCAGAACAGCGCAGTGTTTTTCACATTTAAACATAGTTTAAAATAGATACACAAAGAGATATTTTGGCCTATGTCATCAATAACTTTGTAAAACGTCCAAAAGTGTGTCTCCGTCTCTGTCTGGTCTCTGTCTGCAGCTGCAGAGGCAGGAGAAAGGGGGCGGCGCAACACACGAGGAGCAGGACAATTTCAGTCAAATGATCTAACTCAGATCATTTAAATCAGGGGTGCCCAACCCGTCGATCGCAATCGACTAGTGGATCTTTGAGGCAGTGGAAGTAGCTCCCAGAGCCCCGTCTGTTAATACGAACTTTAACCGCGAGATATAGGCGTAATTACAAGCGCGAACTACACGAGCAATCAACAAGCGCTGTATGCGCGTACTACACGCGCGAATTACAACCGCAATATACGAGCGCTAGATTTATATGCGGCAGCAAGAATTCTCCACTGTCTGCTCGTTGGAGCACACAGCAGCCGCACAGCACTTGAGCACTTGCCAACGCGGCTCCTGAACACACGCGCTCATAGGGGTGAGATAGAACAGAGGGGAGAGGAGCAGGAGGAGAGAAAGAGAGAGGAGCAGAAGGAGAGAAAGAGAGAGGAGCAGGAGGAGAGAAAGAGAGAGGAGCAGGAGGAGAGAAAGAGAGAGGAGCAGGAGGAGAGAAAGAGAGAGAAGCAGGAGGAGAGAAAGAGAGAGAAGCAGGAGGAGGAGACAGGTAGTGCTACAGAATCCTACCTGCTCACGCGGTGTTGTTGTCCAACAGCTTGCTGTTGTTAATGCGAGTCAAAAACAAAAGCTAACTTTTCTCAAGCCCCTCCCCTCACTGTTACCATGGTAATCACCAATCACTCATAATACTGTAGTTTGAAGTGCTTCCAGTGAGGTGACTTGGATAGCTTTAACTTTTTAATGACTTTTTGTTGTTATAGTTGTAGCCACAATAATTTATTTTCAAAAATAAATGTGTCACTTTTTAGCAGGTTTATAACTTACATTTTAATAAATATTATTGCACTATTAAAAAAACTAACTGTGTCTTAAGCAGGACTAGTCTAAAGAACAATTTTTTCGACATTGTTAATAAATAAAATAATGTAAATCCAAAGGTAGATCTTCGGGTTGTGCTCAGACTAAAAGTAGCTCGCGAGCTGAAAAAGGTTGGGCACCCCTGATTTAAATAATAAGAATACACGGTGATAGACCTAATGAAAGGTAAAGCTAAACTGAGTGTCTCTGAGCTGATTTACTCGACAGAATAGTCATGTCTGTGGATTTTTTTTTTTCTTTTTTAAAAGTAAATGAGTATTTGGTAAGTAATGTAATTACATTTACAGTGATGCATTATACTACTAAGTTACTTAAAATTGTATGTAATTGCTCTAAGTATTTGTAATTTTTGATAGATTTCCTAAACTTAGCAAAGAATGGTAACTAGACTCATGAATGAAAGGAAATGAAGGATATTTACAGTTTGTTTGCAAATTGTGAATATTTATGATTTTTTTGCTCACATTATAGATATTTTAACATCTATACTATCAAGACAACTCTTTTTACTCATGTTTTATCAACTTTTAGCAAAACAAAACAAAAATTCGAAGACAAAATAATTCTCTTAACCCTGTCCAAATTTAGATGCAAGTCATTTATTTCAACTACAAAACTTATCTAGCTAGAGAAAAAATAATGGCCTTTACTGTTTCTCTAAAGTACATTACATCCATGTTTCATGTGTGTGTCCTGGACATACACAAAGCTATTCGCTAGAGCTTTTAGCATAATTTCTAAAACACAAACCATGCTCTCATACATATTAAACACATAAATATTTCAAAGTTACATTACATAGCTTCTTCTACTGTATGTTCTCGACGTATTCACTGCATGCTGACACTTTACATCTGAGGTCATCACAATGCGAGCTGGTATTTACAACCACTGCACTTTCACACGAGCTATACGAGGAAGTGAAAAGTCCCGGAATAGTTTCAGCTGCCGCGGGTCGTATGTACGTTCAGATATACAGAAAGTTTGCAGCTAACACGTGTGCCACCGACATGTGAAGTATCCCGCGCGCTAACAATAGGACGACTATTTTCAACAAGTGTCTCTGCTTTAGGCCCAGCACCTGCCAACAAAACACTTTCACCACAGCTGAGAATAGAGCGGCCTCATGTAACCTATAGTGCGTCTTAAACAGTGGTATGCGTGCCATTTTGGGGTTGTGTTGTTTAAGTGAAGTTGCTAACAGTGCAAAAGTATTAAGTAAAATTATATACAGCAGGAATTATATACATGGATCAGATATATTTGCTGGATTTGTGAAATTTTGCTAGATCAGATAACGTTGCCATGACATCGGTTCAGTAAATATCTTGGTAGGGCCTTTAATTGGACAAAGCAAGACTGATCTAGAACGGCTCATATTTGCATTCACATAAAGTTGTTAAGTTATAGCATGATAAACAACAGTTAGGACTGCTTCAAGATTTTAAAAACCTCTGTTTTCAGTCACTTCACTGGTATCCATCGATTTCGTTAACTTAAAGCCATATCATCGAAATTGGTATAAGAAGTGAAAAATCTGGTTCAGTGCATTTCTAGTTTTGGTTCACATCTTGGAGCAAAAGCATCAATATGATTCAGAACAGACAATAAATCAATTTTTCCATTGCGACATTGTACATAATTAAATTAGTGAGTTTTGAATTTTTGGTTCAAAATGTTGCCTAAAAGTGCATTTGTGTTTAGAAGTGTGACAATAATGGTTGTAGATGTCATGCGACCAAGACCTAACCAAATGTAACAGAAGATAGAGATAGGTCCCCTTGGTGTTAAGTCCTTTAGAGTGCTTTGAAAAAAGGCAATTAAGCACTATATAAATATAAATAAAAAATAAATAAATAAATAAATAAATAGAAAAGACCCAGTCTGATTGTAATCACAGCTTGTCTTCGATCCAACGACGGTTTTAAGTTCAGTGATTGCCACATTCAATAGGGGTTGTGAAATAACATCTTCCGGTCTCAGACTGACATAGATGGACGTCATACGCAGAAGTTTTGTGCTAGTCCTGAAGCGCTCCTCTCAAACAACAATATCAACAACAACAACAAAATGCTCTCCTGTTGTAGACGCAGAAACGGCTACAACTGCAGGAAAAGTAAACCTTCTGGACAGGTTTTAACAACTACAACAGCAAATATGGACTTAGGAAATTATACTTTGTCAATGTAGACACGATATATAAAGTGATCCAACGATCTAACAACGTCAATATATCCAACAATGCTAACAGTAGCTGCAAGCTAAATGCTAACGTTATGCTAAGATAAGATAAGATAAGATAAGATATCCTTTATTTGTCCCACAATGGGGAAATTCCAGTGTTGCAACGCACATTTTAAGAGCAGCAGAGAAAATAGAAACATGCAATCAAACAAGATAATAGAAATAAAATAGACTTAAAATATATATAAAGATACAATAATTAAAAGACTATTATTTACAATAAATGTTTGCTATGGCACAGTGCAGGATATGACAGGATAAATAGATAAAGTGGCATCAGTATATAGTATATAGTATTATGTACAATATATGACTATGATTATGTACAACTGCAGCAGATGAACAGAATAAATAACCAGTAATAAATATGAGGTAAAAGTATGACTATGTTTATGTACAGAGCAGCATTTAAGGAGGTATAAATAGAGGTAATAATACTATCAGATAAAGTGACATGAGTGAGTTGTATCACATATGTTTCCATGGTAACACAGTATTGCACAAGATTAAATGTCCAGAGTTAACAGTGTTCGTTGTAGCGCCGCCTGCCGTGTTTTAGCACCTTTTTTTTTTACTTTGTTACTTTTCTGACATAACACCACATCAACAACCTCCATTTAAACATGGTTGTGACTCAACTTGAATTAGTTGGGCTTAAATACGCTTAATTCGCTAAAATACGTCTGAAAACAGCTTAGCTTCTTATACTTTAACATTGTTAGGCATGAGACACTTTCCCCCTCAGCAGGCCACAACTCCATATATAATGTGTTGTATCTATGTGGCAACCTAGGTCAATCTGAGACTGACAGACATTAGTGCATAACCACAATTAAGATTTTTCATACAATCATCATCAAGCCAGTAGCAGCTTAACTGTTACTTTTCATTATTGTATTGATTTAGGTATAGCCACATTTAAAAAATGTCACCTTTAAAATATATATATTTAGTTTTAAAGTTTAAACTGCTTAACAACTTTTGCCCTAATTCATTACTATTCTGAAAAGGAACAGGGCACATTAGAATTATATGAGAACATTTAAATGTGATGAATTACAAAAGGTAAATTTTGGGGAAATTACAGACATGGACGATTTGCACTGGACTAGAAACTCAGAGGACGTCCGTAAATATACAAATTTGCATGAGGTCCTGAGGTAAATACAGTATTATGGCCTGCGAATAGAACATAGTGGTGGAATTCAAAACTGACCACAGCCCTACGTCCCCAAAATATGACCCTTTAAAAGACTTTGTGAGGTGCTGTTTTAACCGTAAAACATTGTATCTTCTTTCAACAACAAACACAAATCACACTGACAGTGCAAGTCAGGACAACATTTACATGCCCCTGGTGGAAGCGGGTGAATATTACAAAAACACAAAATGACTCAAAAGACACAATTCCATCAATCTCTCTGTTAGGTTTCGAAAAAAAAAATAAATACAAAGTCAAACCCACATAATTGAAATGCAATCACAACAGGCCACGGGGCAAACCACAAGTCAAAACACAGGCTGTGTAGCAACGACGACGAGAACAGACACAGCGTGTACGTTCACATTACCTGCTCTGGCCAGAAGGTAAGGCTTTGCCGCAATTTACTCTATGAAACAGAGAAACAAAAGGTGATTGAGAAATGTGTAAATACTTGAAAAAAACATGTTGAAAATAGCTACGGAGATGAAAATGTTAGCATGTTAGCATAGAGACCGGAGGAAAGATCTAAGAATTTCCAACGTTACCTGTGTTTCTAGAAGATGACAAGAATAGGATGAAGAGGAAGGAGGTGAAGAGGAAACAGGCAAAGAAGAGGGCAAAGATGGAAGAAGGCAACAAGATGAATCTCTGGCAAAGAGAGAAGGAAGAAGAAAGGCGGAAGAAGAAAGAAGGCGAAGAAAAAAGAGAAGAGGGCGCAAAGAAGAAAAAGAAGAGGGCAAAGAAGAAAAAGGGCAAGAGAAGAAGGCAAAGAAGAAAAGGGCGAAGAAGAGGCAGAAGCGAAGAAGAAAAGAAGAAGAAGAGAAAGAAAGAAGAGAAGAAAAAGAAGAAAGAAGAGAAGAAAGAAGAAGAAGAAGAAGAAGAAGAAGAAGCAAAGAAAGAAAAAGGGCAAAGAAGAAGAAGAAGAAGAGAGAAGAGAAGAAGAAGAGGCGAAGAAAGAAAGGGCGAAGAAAAAGAGGGCGAAGAAGAAAAGGGCGAAGAAGAAGAGGAAGAAAAAGGGAAGGCAAAGAAGGAAACAGCGTAGAAGAAAAGGGCAAAGAAGAAGAGGGTGAAGAAGAGGGCGAAAAAGAAGAGGGCGAAGAAGAAGAGAGGACGAAGAAGAAAAGGCGAAGAAGAAAAGGGCGAAGAAGAAAAGGGCGAAGAAGAAAAGGGCGAAGAAGAAGAGGAAGAAAAAGGGAAGGGCAAAGAAGAAAAGAGCAAAGAAGAAGAAGAGGGCGAAGAAGAAGAAGAGGGTGAAGAAGAAAAGGGCAAAGAAGAAGGCATAGAAGAAAAGGGCGAAGAAGAAGAGGCGAAGAAGAAAAGGATGAAGAAGAAGAAGAAGAGGGCAAAGAAGAAAAGGGCAAAGAAGAAGAAGAAGAGGGCGAAGAAGAAAAGGGCGAAGAAGAAAGGGCGAAGAAGAAAAGCGCAAAGAAGAAGAAGACAAAGAAGAAAAAGGGCGAAGAAGAAGAAGAGGGCGAAGAAGAAAAGGGCGAAGAAGAAGAGGAAGAAACAGGGAAGGGCAAAGAAGAAAACAGCGTAGAAGAAAAGGGCAAAGAAGAAGAGGGTGAAGAAGACGGTGAAAAAGAAGAAGGCGAAGAAGAAGAAGAGGGCGAAGAGAGAAGTAGAAGTAAACTCTCTGTGTTGGGTTCAGAGAGATGTGTTGCTTATAAAGAGGTGTTAGTATTGTAAAAACACAACGCATACTTTGAATAACTGATTTGCAGCATCTGTGTTTGCTTTGCATTTCAATATTCTTTGATGTTGCTGCCAGCTAGAAGTCCTTGACCCGTGACTTCAATCAGCAAGAAAAATAAATACAAGTAATAACATTCTGAAGTGAATTCTCTTTATTGTTTATTTTTTCTATGATAAAATGCAAACTCTGTGATCTCCAACAGAGGACTGACAAACATGAGCAGAAAAGTTTGGGCAAAGCAAAGTTTGGAGGGTGGAGCTTTATCACCGTAATCGGATTAAATGTGAGAGGGGAAAAACAGTTTCATAAGAAACATAAATGTGTCGTTTCTGATCACAGCAATGTGACAAAGAGACACTTCAAGCTAAAGATGGAAAGAGTCAAAAACCTTAGAGTAAAGTTACAGTATTTCTAAATAACTGGATTTCTTATACATGCAGTTTGGGAAATGAAAATAATCAATGTAAGAAATTCACACTATGCACAAACTTTTTAATTTTCTTACAATGTACCTAAACTTTTCCTCCAGAAAATTGATTTGCATTAGGTTGCGTTCACATTAAAATTACATTGTTTAATTGGAAAAAATGGATTTGGCTCACCATCTGGACACCGTCTGCAATATAAGGTAAGCCTGATTTTTGCGTGTCTAGCTCACATGATGCTGCCCCAGTTCATTTCTATGGTGGATTTAAAGAGTGTTATTATTCTGAATCTAAAATAATTCTAATCTTAACCAACTCCAAGCCTTAGACCTAAACTTACCCATTTTTGTAACTTCAGTACTGAACTTAGCTCATAAAATCAAATAAACCTCCTGTGTGTCATCAACCAAAACATGTGTCTGTATGACGCCAAGAAAATGGGCGAAAAAGAGAACTCGAAGAAGCGTTGACATACTATTTTGTACGGGTGGTACAGACAATCCATGAGAACATGTTGGGCAAACTCAACCTTTTTGCTGAACTGACAAAATATCAAGATGCTAACCATTCCCAATCCTGCGATGAAGAAATTAACATTCTTCTCATATTTCAAAGTGCAATCCCCTGCGACTCGTGCTTCTGTTAACCACATGTCCGACACCTCTTAAAACAAGCCCCGTGTTCAGAATGTCACTTCGGACACACATGCGTACTTGTCCACGCCATAAACACGTTCCCACGTTCACCTCTTCCCGTCCAGCTTCCCACTCACGACGGTGCCGCGGCTGNATATTGTCACATATTTCATTTAGGGATGGGACGATATACGATATTATCGCTAATTGTAATAATTAAGGGTTGCAATTAAATAATCGTGATGTTTTTTTCATAATCGTGATATTGTAATTGAAATTAATCGCAATTATAGCAGCAGATGTGCACCTGTACTTCATAAGAGCATCTAAAACCTGACTGCTGTCAACTCAGTAAAAGCTGTATTGTGGTTAAACAAAGAAAAGCTTCATGTGTTAAAGTTAATTAATGACTCTGAGACAAAGTTGTACATTGTAACATTGTAAACATTTGTTCACTTTGAATCATTATTGATTGTACTTGACTAAAATACAATAAGTAGTTGTTCAAACACATACATATTGTGCGCTAATAAATTTTCAGTGATTTTGAATCTCTGCACTTTTCCGTTTAGTAAATTATCGTGATAATATCGTAATCGCGATTATTTTGGTCACAATAATCGTGAGTGCAAATTTTAATACCGTCCCATGCCTAATTTCATTATGGTGTATTATATTACATTGTACATACTGTCATTCTAAGAAAAGTTTGGACAAATTGTATGAATTCATTCTGGCTCCAGTTGTCAGCGCTGTGTGTGCTTTTGTCTGAGGGCCACTATCAACAACAATCAGAAATCATCTCGGGGGTCACATGAAATAATCCTGGGGGCCGCATTTGGCCCCCAGGCTCCAATTTGACTCCTTTGTTTTAGCAAAACAGGGTTCCAGCACAACTTCTACTTTGAAATGTAAGATCTTGAATATCAAAGACCATGTTCATTTTCACGTATTATAAACACATACTAGACTTACAATTGATCTTTATTTTGTTATATTCACCTTTTTCGTCCAGCCCACTTCTGAATTAGCTGCATTACATAGCCAAAATCAAACGTTGTTGTACCTTGTTTGAAAATCCTTTTTTGTATGTAAATAATTAAGGTTTTTTATTTTACACTGAAGAGAATACTGTAAAAGTAGTAAAAAGTTGAAAATTGGACTGCTGTGTACCGTCTGATTTAGGAATAAACTATAAACTTTCTCGTAGACAGCTGAAAGCAGCCTTCTGATTGGCCGATGGCGGGTAGAATAACATAAATACCGACTATTTATTGGCTCCTAAAATGACTTACATTTCACAGAGCACAGAGCGAGTTTTACTGTCATGATAAAATAGAGAAAAAATACTCTGTAATTTGATTCAGAACTTACTGCTAAAACATAACTGTAACACAACAATGATCTATTGTATAATGAAGTTACTGAAGATTTTTTTTCTTTCAACAGCAAAAAGTATTATCTCATCACTCCAAATCATCAATGTATGAGTCAAGTGAACAAAACAAAAAATCCCCAAGTAAATACTATAATTAGCTCTTTTATGAGTGGAAAGTGGTGTGTGTGTTATAGCGCTCCTGCAGCGGCGTGTCACTCACAACACATACAATGTAATATGATGACAACAACAAAAAAAATCCCCTTGAAAACAAACGGCTCATAGACTGCCTGACAATGAATGAAAACATGGACAGACGTGTTTCTACTGAGTCGCTTTGAAGAGGATTTTTAATGTGTCAATGTGTTAAACGAAACAAAAAGGAGGAGTCCAAAAGGTGGTATAGCTTCCACAACTAGTATCACACAGCTCTAATTTGGGATCACACACACAAAGAATTTTTTAAATACTGAAGGTTTTACCAGCATACATATTTCTAATGTTTGGAAGATGCATTGTAAGTCGAATGAATCAATTGGAGTCTTAAAAGAATGGAAAGTTGTGTTTTCCAATGAATGATTTTAATTTTTCCAACAAGAACTTGCTGCCATTTTTAAATATAATTTTAGAGCATCTTTGCAAAATCCCATGAGAAATTAATGAACTATCAAGGTATTACGCAAACCCGGGCTAGCTTAGCTGCAGCGTGAAAAGGACCTATTCCAAGCCCGGTGATCAACGATGGCGGGCGCTGTGCATCAATGGCTTTTTCCTAACTGGCGTTCATTGCGATCAACTATTATAAGTTTATATATATTCTATGTCTTTTTAAAATGTATCTTGATTGCGAGACGGTGTAATCTCTCATTCGTCCAGGAGTGATCCATTGTAGAAAGTCTTCAAAGTAGTCATCTGGACAGTGTTTCGAAGATCCAGACTTTTCAACTCTCATTTTCTAAACTCATTTTCAATCTGAGTCAGATTTCAGATTGAAAATGACTTTCGGATGACAGTCGGAACGTCTTGATCTTCGGAACACTGTCCAGATACTACTTTGAAGACTTTCTACAATGGATCACTCCTTGTTTGATTGCATGTTTCTATTTTCCTTGCTGCTCCTAAACTGTGTGTTGCAAAACTGGAATTTCCTCATTGTGAGGCAAATAAAGAATAAAAGTATCTTATAACTTATCTTATCATGGTCGTTAGCTTTAGCCTTTTGCTAGGAGCGCTATATGCTATGAGAAGTGCGCAATTGTGTTTCCCCATAATACTTTGCGTGAGGAGGGGGACGTTCTGACCGTTCGACCAATCAGAGTGGGAGTACAGTGTGAATAGCTGTATCCGAAGCTAAAGCTGTTTTATAAGAAACTAAACCTTTGGAACCGGAAAAAAGTTTATGATGTGAAACTAGGTAAGAATTGCCACAAAATCCGACAGTTCTTAAAACTGTAGATGCTGAACAGACTGCTGAAAAAACAGCAGTTTGTGTTTGGATTGCACTCTAGGAGAAAAACCTGTAGAGGGATATTCCCGCTGCAGGACCAATTCAGCAACCACTGGGCTGATTTACAACAGTTACAAGCAGCAATGCCCTATCCAGATAATATAATAGATCCATGCCTAACCCTTCCTCATCAAGCAGCATGCACACAAATTGCTGTACTTCAAATGTTCAAAACTCAACTTTCTTCATTCCTCTTGTAACATTGTTCAGCGCTGTGTAAGTATTTTCTTGATGATGCAGATACAGTAGTTACAAAGATTCAGTGGAGATAATGGGGTCCGCAGCAGTAGCAGCGACAGAACAAACCCTGTGTGAGGTGTAATCGATGTGGTCTGTCATCACTGTGCAGGGGCAGTACAGGGGAGGGGTTTAATGCTCTATTTGGCTAAAAGACAATTTCCCATCGCACGCCTGGGAGCTACAGCACTGCTCTCAGCGGGGATCTGTGATAATTACTGATAATCGATAAGTGTGCAGTGAAAAGTACTGGGAGTAAGCATTGTTTAAGGCCTGACACAGAAAGCCACATGGGCCAATACAGGAATGTGGTTAACACTGTCTATTTTCTCTGACTCAATTCATTCAATTCAATTCTTGCACTTGTCAATAATCTCAAACCCAGTAATCTTATTTGTTACTTTTCGTAAGAATAATAGTGCCTGGATATACTGGAAAGTCTAAGCACCATGTTTATTCCTAAGTTTCAGTGACTGTGATTGACGGATGACTTTAGCCAATCAGGGGCACGCATCGTCTATCGTATGAAAACAAACATGGCAGCTTACAAGAAAAGAGAAAAATAACAAACAAATATCATGGGGGATTGAAAAACATTGTGAACTTTTGCAGAATCAATTAGCGAAGCAAGGGTCGAAATCATAAAACAAACAAAGTGACGAGGGACAAAGTTGCGGAGGCTGGAAAGTGACTAGAGCTCTGAAAAATGACTACAAAAGACTCAGCCCTGCATGAAAGGAATCACACGAGCTGCAGATACAGTGCTCAGAACTCTAACATTATATTCATAGTTTACATGAAACAGCACACACATGCAGGGTTTATAGTTGTTCTGTCACATTTGGGACATGTGTGGGTCGCGGGTGTCAATGTGCATTGGTTCAAAAATCCGTGCCTGCAGATGTTTGTAGATCTAATATTGAATCTAATGATAAGTAAACTCCAATCCCCCATCTCAACACACTTCCCGCATTTATGTGAAATTAATATCAATAAGATAGTGGAAATGTTTCTTCCTATAGGGATGGGACAAGATCTGACACTGTGCGCAACGTACAGAACTGTCTCACGAGATTTTCCTTGTACATAGGCTTTTATGAATGGTCATGTTTTGTATCTTTGAGCAGCTGCAGTAAAAGTCTCCTCCACACACAGACTTGTAGCTGACTTATTTTGACAGAAAACAGTCTAAACTCTGTCCCAGTTTTTATTTCATAATGATAGGATCAATACTGACAGAGAAAATATATAATATATGTGCAGACATCAGAACAGCGCAGTGTTTTCACATTTAAACATAGGTTTAAAATAGATCCACAAAGAGATATTTTGGCCTATGTCATCAATAACTTTGTAAAACGTCCAAAAGCGTGTCTCCGTCTCTGTCTGGTCACTGTCCGCAGCTGCAGAGGCAGGAGAAAGGGGGCGGAGCAACACACGAGGAGCAGGACAATTTCAGTCAAATGATCTAACTCAGATCATTTAAATATAAGAATACAAGGTGATAGACCTAATGAAAGGTAAAGCTAAACTGAGTGTCTCTGAGCTGATTTACTTGACAGAATAGTCATGTCTGTGGATTTTTTTTTTCTTTTTTAAAAGTAAACGGGTATTTGGTAAGTAATGTAATTACATTTACAGTGATGCATTACTAAGTTACTTAAAATTGTATGTAATTGCTGTAAGAATGTGTAATTTTTGATAGATTTCCTAAACTTAGCAAAGAATGGTAACTAGACTCATGAATGAAAGGAAATGAAGGATATCTACAGTTTGTTTGCAAATTGTGAATATTTATGATTTTTTCTGCTCACATATTAGATATTTTACATCTATACTATCAGACAACTCTTTTACTCATGTTTTGTCAACTTTTAGCAAACAAAACAAAAATTCGAAGACAAAATAATTCTCTTAACCCTGTCCAAATTTAGATGCAAGTCATTTATTTCAACTACAAAACTTATCTAGCTAGAGAAAAAATAATGGCCTTTACTGTTTCTCTAAAGTACATTACACATCCATGTTTCATGTGTGTGTCCTGGACATACACAAGCTATTCGCTAGAGCAGGGGTGCCCAAGTGGGGCCCGGGGGCCAAATTCGGCCCGCCAGATGGTTCAATTTGGCCCGCGAAGGATTGTTCAGGTTTGTTAGGACTAACTGTTTGATTCAATTTTGAGCTGAAAAGACTGTCAAATGACAAAATTCATGTGCAATCTCTTAAAACGTGTTAATAAAGATATTTTAATCTTCATCTCTTCTCAAATGTTTTTTTTTTAATGCCGAACAAAATTATGTTTGGCCCTTGGCACTCTTCAATGCTCTTCAATACATTTTGGCCCGCGAAGAAAAAATATGCAAAATTTGGCCCACCAAGGAAAAAAGTTTGGGCACCCCTGCGCTAGAGCTTTTAGCATAATTTCTAAAACACAAACCATGCTCTCATACATATTAAACACATAAATATTTCAAAGTTACATTACATAGCTTCTTCTACTGTATGTTTCTCGACGTATTCACTGCGCGCTGACACTTTACATCTGAGGTCATCACAATGCAAGCTGGTATTTACAACCACTGCACTTTCACACGAGCTATACGAGGAAGTGAAAAGTCCGGAATAGTTTCAGCTGCCGCGGGTCGTATGTACGTTCAGATATACAGAAAGTTTGTAGCTAACACGTGTGCCACCGACATGTGAAGTATCCGCACGCTAACAATAGGACGTCTATTTTCAACAAGTGTCTCTGCTTTAGGCCCAGCACCTGCCAACAAAACACTTTCACCACAGCTGAGAATAGAGCGGCCTTATGTAACCTATAGTGCGTCTTAAACAGTGGTATGCGTGCCGCTTTTGGGGTTGTGTTGTTTAATTGAAGCTGCTAACGGATCAGATACAGTATCTGCGCCGATCTGTGAAATTTGCTGGATCAGATAACATTCCCGTAAATATCCTGGTTGTGCCTTTAATTTGACATAATAAGACTTTCTACTGATCTAGAACGGCTCATAGTAGTTATTTACATGATAAACAACAGTTACATAGGACTGTTAATTTAAACTATTATTCACTATTATCACTCGGTATCAGCAGGAACTTAAAACCACATTATCAAAATTGGCAAAGGAAGTGAGAAATCTGGTTCAGTACATTTCTAGTTTTGAATCACATCTTGGAGCAGAAATATGTTTTAGAACAGACAGTTTTCCAATTGACTAAAACAAATTGATGACCCCTGACTTAAATAAATGACAAAAATGTAAATAAAGTGATCCAATGGGCCCAACAATGTAAATATGTCCAACAATGCTAATGGTAGCCTGGCGTGTTTTGACACCTTTTTTTTTTTACTTTCTGTTTACAATTTCTGACCTAACAACACATCAACAACCTCCATTTAAGCGGGGTTGTGACTTGAATTAGCTGTGCTAAAAATATACTTAATTCGCCAGAAAAACATTTTAAAAGAGGTAAACAGCTTAGCTTCTCATATTTTAACATGGTAAGGCATGAGACGCTTTCCCCCTCAGCAGGCCACCAATCCAAATATAACGCGTTGCCGACTGTATCTACTGTATGTGACGACTTAGGTCAATCTGAGACTGGACGACATTAGTGCGTAACCCCTATTAAGATTTTGTCCACAATCATCACCAAAATCAAGCCAGTAGCAGCTTAACTGTTAGTTTTCATTGTTCAGTCTCAATTAGATACAGTATAATGACATTTAGATATATTTTTAGGGGTTTTCACCTACAAAATATATAATATTTAGTAGGGCTGGGCAAAATCATATCGTATATGATGATATTATTGTTGAAAAGTTGTAATTGAGAATATTGTGATATAATTGCCGTTTTCCTCTTAGTTGTGAGGAAGTGAAACAGAAATTCTGACTACTTCCAATGTTGTCAGATTGTGTTATGACATTTTTAACAATATTTTTAGTGTTAAAAAAATGCGAAATGTATCTATTTTTGTCATTAGTGGGTATATTTTTGTGGATGAACCTGGAAAACAGTCAAATTGACCTTGATTATCAAAATTCACAGGCTAGAACACGCATTTTTGTTCCACGCTCTAAAACCTTGAACGAGAGCGACACAAGCTTAAATCTGAAGAAGTTAAAACATGAATAACGAAAGAAAATGTAGGAGTGTAAGCAGAAATGCTAAAAAAACACTACATCAATAATACTGTTAGCGCAAATGTTCTTTTTCTATCGTGATAAAAAATTTAGGCCATATCGCACTGCCCTAATAGTTTTCAAGATTAAACTGCTATGGCAACGGCCCTAATTCATTACTATTCTGAAAAGGGCAGTGCACATTAGAACTATATGAGGACGTCTGAGAAGGTAAAAATCGGACTGAATTTTACAGACATGGACGATTTGCATTGGACTAGTATCTCAGAGGACGTCCGTAAATATTACAATTTGCATGAGGTCCCGAGGTAAATATTATGCCCTGCGAATAGGACATTAGTGGTGGAATTCAATACTGACCACAGCCCCAAAAAAATGACCCTTTAGAAGACTTTGTGAGGTGCTGTTTTAACTGTAAAACATTGTATCTTCTTTCAACAACAGAACACAAATCACACTGACAGTGCAAGTCAGGACAACATTTACATGCCCTGGGTGGAAGCGGGTGAATATTACAAAAACACAAAATGACTCAAAGACACAATTCCATCAATCTCTCTGTTAGGTTTCGAAAAAAAATAAATAAAAGTCAAAGCCACAGAATTGAAATGCAATCACACAGGCCACGGGGCAAACCACAAGTCAAAACACGGCTGTGTAGCAACGACGACGAGAACAGACACAGCGTGTACGTTCACATTACCTGCTCTGGCCAGAAGGTAAGGCTTTGCCGCAATTTACTCTATGAAAGAGAAGAAACAAAAGGTGATTGAGAAATGTGTAAATACTTGAAAAAATGTTTGAAAATAGCTACGGAGATGAAAAATGTTAGCATGTTAGCATAGAGACCGGAGGAAAGATCTAAGAATTTCCAACGTTACCTGTGTTTCTAGAAGATGGACAAGAATAGGATGAAGAGGAAGGAGGTGAAGAGGAAACAGGCAAAGAAGAGGCAAAGATGAAGAGGGCAAAGAAGAAAAGGGCGAAGAAGAAAATGGCAAAGTAGACAAAGAAGGCGAAGAAGAAAAGGGCAAAGAAGAAGAAGGCGAAGAAGAAGAAGAGGGCGAAGGAAGAAGAAGAAGAGGGCAAAGAAGAAAAGGGCAAAGAAGAAGGCAAAGAAGAAAAGGGCGAAGAAGAGGGCGAAGAAGAAAGGATGAAGAAGAAGAAGAAAGAAGAAGAAGAAGAAGAAGAAGAAGAAGAAGAAGAAGAAGAAGAAGAAGAAGAAGAAGAAGGCAAAGAAGAAAAGGGCAAAGAAGAAGAAGAAGAAGAGCGAAGAGAAGAAGAGGGCGAAGAAGAAAAGGGCGAAGAAGAAGAGGGCGAAGAAGAAAAGGGCGAAGAAGAAGAGGAAGAAAAAGGGAAGGGCAAAGAAGGAAACAGCGTAGAAGAAAAGGGCAAAGAAGAAGAGGGTGAAGAAGAGGGCGAAAAAGAAGAGGGCGAAGAAGAAGAAGAGGACGAAGAAGAAAAGGGCGAAGAAGAAAGGGCGAAGAAGAAAAGGGCGAAGAAGAAAAGGGCGAAGAAGAAGAGGAAGAAAAAGGGAAGGGCAAAGAAGAAAAGAGCAAAGAAGAAGAAGAGGGCGAGAAGAAGAAGAGGGTGAAGAGAAAGGGCAAAGAAGAAGGCATAGAAGAAAGGGCGAAGAAGAAGAGGGCGAAGAAGAAAAGGATGAGAAGAAGAAGAGAGGGCAAAGAAGAAAAGGGCAAAGAAGAAGAAGAAGAGGGCGAAGAAGAAAAGGGCGAAGAAGAAGAGGGCGAAGAAGAAAAGCGCAAAGAAGAAGAAGACAAAGAAGAAAAGGGCGAAGAAGAAGAAGAGGGCGAAGAAGAAAAGGGCGAAGAAGAAGAGGAAGAAACAGGGAAGGGCAAAGAAGAAAACAGCGTAGAAGAAAGGGGCAAAGAAGAAGAGGGTGAAGAAGACGGTGAAAAAGAAGAAGGCGAAGAAGAAGAAGAGGGCGAAGAAGAAGAAGTAGAAGTAAACTCTGTGTTGGGTTCAGAGAGATGTGTTGCTTATAAAGAGGTGTTAGTATTGTAAAAACACAACGCATACTTTGAATAACTGATTTGCAGCATCTGTGTTTGCTTTGCATTTCAATATTCTTTGATGTTGCTGCCAGCTAGAAGTCCTTGACCCGTGACTTCAATCAGCAAGAAAATAAATACAAGTAATAACATTCTGAAGTGAATTCTCTTTATTGTTTATTTATTTTCTATGATAAAATGCAAACTCTGTGATCTCCAACAGAGGACTGACAAACATGAGCAGAAAAGTTTGGGCAAAGCAAAGTTTGGAGGGTGGAGCTTTATCACCGTAATCGGATTAAATGTGAGAGGGGAAAAACAGTTTCATAAGAAACATAAATGTGTCGTTTCTGATCACAGCAATGTGACAAGAGACATCAAGCAAAGATGGAAAGAGTCAAAAACCTTAGAGTAAAGTTACAGTATTTCTAAATAACTGGATTTCTTATACATGCAGTTTGGGAAATTGAAAATAATCCAATGTAAGAAATTCACACTATGCACAAACTTTTTAATTTTCTTACAATGTACCTAAACTTTTCCTCCAGAAAATTGATTTGCATTAGGTTGCGTTCACATTAAAATTACATTGTTAATAATTGGAAAAAATGGATTTGGCTCACCATCTGGACACCGTCTGCAATATAAAGGTAAGCCTGATTTTTGCGTGTCTAGCTCACATGATGCTGCCCCAGTTCATTTCTATGGTGGATTTAAAGAGGTGTTATTATTCTGAATCTAAAATAATTCTAATCTTAACCAACTCCAAGCCTTAGACCTAAACTTACCCATTTTTGTAACTTCAGTACTGAACTTAGCTCATAAAATCAAATAAAACCTCCTGTGTGTCATCAACCAAAACATGTGTCGTATGACGCCAAGAAAATGGGCGAAAAAGAGAACTCGAAGAAGCGTTGACATACTATTTTGTACGGGTGGTACAGACAATCCATGAGAACATGTTGGGCAAACTCAACCTTTTTGTTGAACTGACAAAATATCAAGATGCTAACCATTCCCAATCCTGCGATGAAGAAATTAACATTCTTCTCATATTTCAAAGTGCAATCCCCTGCGACTCGTGCTTCTGTTAACCACATGTCCGACACCTCTTAAAACAAGCCCCGTGTTCAGAATGTCACTTCGGACACACATGCGTACTTGTCCACGCCATAAACACGTTCCACGTTCACCTCTTCCCGTCAGCTTCCACACGACGGTGCCGCGGCTGAAAATAGGTCCAGGCCGAACACATGGGAGAGGAGCTGAAGCCACATGTCGGAGCTGAGGCCTGGGCATGATTGGAGCGGTGTTTCAGTTCACATACCGGCGTGAAAAAGCAGAGAGGGAAGGGCTGGTGTGAGCAATCTAACCTGCAGCTACGGTAGACAAGATTATAGGTCTGGTTCGCAAGTCTGATCGTGAATACTGTCTGAAAAGAGTGGGCTTATCGAGGTGAAGATTAGCCACATCTCATCTACAGATAAACTATTATTAATCTGTCGACTATACACTTTACTAAGCTTAAGTCAGTAAGGATTAGATGACACTAGGGGTTGGTATTGGTAAACGATTAGTTGGCCGAGTATTCTTTCGATGGATCGGTGAGTTGTTTAGAATACAAAAGTCTCTTCAATACAAGATTTTTGCACATTTTGAGTTGAGTTGAGCTTTACAGACAAACTAATGTTTACATCAAAAACACCTTACCTCACTTACTATAATCATTGCTTTTCAGTCAGCGTTTTCTCAACTGTTTTGGAACCTATTAATGGGACTGTACTCGATTTTTTTGCAACAAGATAACTTAAAAGCAATTTCCCCCTAGCACTGATGCCTTGTTAATGTATCTAATCAGGTGGAAATTAGTCCCCAAAGTCCTGTCTATGGCTAATAAAATCCCGTTTGTGTGCAGCTTTTTCTGTTTTTGTTTTTAGCATTGTGGCTAACTGTTGTTAGCCACCGCTGCTAAAAGCTGTGAAAAAACATTAAAACTCATCATGATGAACAATTCTGAAGCTCAGAATGCATTAGCTACGTGAGGAAATCATGTAGGCTGAAGGAAAAAGGTTCAAATGAATTATTTCTGTTTGTTTACATTTTTAGGATGCAAAAATCAGGTACAGTCCCTTTAAGTAGGGCTGTATCAAAAATCACCTAAAAATCTCGATTATTTGCACAAAAACATTACTGCAAGGGAACACAGTTTGGCCTTTGCTGAACAGTTTTGAAAGAATCAACAATGTAACAACTAGAACAAAACATACATTTTAAACAACCAAAAAACTATTATTTTGTTGAAAATGTCCATGTCAGATAGCATCTTTGAACTGTGATATTGACATTGGTATAGAGAATTGAGTACATTCCTTGATGTCGAAATTGTATTTGAAATAGAATAATGGTAATTTAGAATTGTGACAACACTAGTATAAAAAACAGTTCATGATTATTCGATTACTAAATCAGTTGACAGTTATTTCAATAATCGATTAGCTGCGATTAATCGATTAACTTGCTGCAGCCCTAGAAGGTAAAAAAAAACTCTATTCAATGTCACATTTACTACAAATTATTGAAAAAACAAAACAAAATGTAATTCCAGAGCTACAACAATTGCATAAACACATCACTACAATTCCAAGATGGCAGCGCCTGTATTAGCAGGAAACTGAAACATCTTGCACATGAATTGTAACTTTTTGTGCTTAATTTGTGCTTTTGGTGCTTAAAATGATCAGTACTTGCACCAGCCCAGTCTCTAGAAAAAATGTAGAAATATAACGAAATCAAAACACACATTTGCACGGACATGTTGCTACTTATCAATACCAGTACTGTTTTATGTGATCGTGGGAATTCTTAACCAACCTGTGAGAAAGGAAACCAGAGACAGCTTAGTTTAACTTGTTCATCATTCGGTTTATTCTGCTGTTCTGCCCCTTGGTGTCTAAACACCTAGCAATGCATATTATTATTCAGTGTATTATTACTTTGAGCCTTATTGCTTTTATTTCAAATTTCACTAAAGCTTCCCGGGACCCACACTGAGATTGGGTCTCAGCCGATTACTTTGTACAAGAAACATCAAGCTCCAAGGTAAAAAATGTTAAGAATCCCTGACTGATATGACTGATCTCAAGGCACAAGATATCGTCTCACCTCTACAAGTGAGGCATTCATCTTCTAAGATAAACATAGGAATATAAGATGCAACACAATTTTGAATCTGCACATGTGGTCTTTTTTAACGTTTTTTCATTAACAAATTGGACTTCTGCTTTGACTAATCCATAAACAAGCTAAAATGTGAGATGACAGAAGAGATTTGGCTTTCTCATCTTCTCATGCCAAATGTCCGTGCTTCTTCCACAGCCTGTCTATTTGACTAATGATACAACCCGCCCACTCACGAGGCCATCATGCTATTCAGGATTCATTGTGACCAGGACATTGGTATTCAGTTACATTTGCAACCGAAAATAAAACGAGTTAGCTTCTTCTTGTTAACTCTGATACAAATGTGATGTATAGTTATTTATCGGATGTGTGATTTGTGTTTTATTAGAATTCTGTTTCAAGATCACACTTTGAATGTGATTGACAGATTACTTTTAAGCATTGTGCAGATCTTACTACATTGTTAGCAGGTGTTACACAAAATAGAATTGGATATGTTGTTTGTAGAAGAAATGATGGCACTTCAAACATGTCAGTCTTTGTGATTTGCCAACTACGTCCATTCAAACTTCAAACTTTACAGCATAAGTATAAGTGAAAGTGTTTTGGTTGAAGCCATTTAGGACGCAAGTTACAGAAATAGGTATGTTTTGGTCTGGGGCTTACAGTGGGTTAAGATTAGGCTTATAGGATTCAGTTAATATTCCTTATAAAAACACGTCTTTACATCCACCATAGAAATTAACCAGGGTAGCAATACGTTCATAGATACGCAAAAAAAAAAAAAAAGAAATTTAGGTGGTATACATACACAGTTAAAAAAGTAACTACACATGCTATCAACACATCCTGGTTTGTGAGATATAATAATGATATAATACTAAAAGTGCAATTAAACTGAGAGTTTTTCACTGTCAAATTGTGTGTCTGGGGTCATAATTGCATTATCTACTGTTTCTCCAGGACTTTTTTGGTGACTGTGCTGCCATGATTGTCAAACACTGTCAGTGCATTTTTAGTACATGCCTACGTCACGTTGAGCCACCGAGGCAAACTATAAAAACTCCTTTTGACACCGCTGTTGTGGCGAGTTGGAAAGTAATCACCTGCTGTGCATAACATGATAGGTCATTTGACTCCCATGAATAAGCAGGTGATGCGAAGTGCAAAGGGTCGCAGGTTCAAAACTCGTGCCAATGTTCTCATTTTTAACTTCAGACAAGCTCATGAGCTTATGTAAAGAATACATTTCATACATATGTCTGCAAAGTTAATAAAAAGGTCCTCATCACACGTCACGACCGCGCCGACAACAAAACATTCTATTTTCCACTTTTGCGAGTCTGTTTGGAGTGGGTGGGAACAGAATTTTGTGATATGATGTGAACAGAACCTATAATGGGAAAAAATAGTCCATGTACTATTGCGAAATGAACACACATTTTTTTTTGTCGTGTCAGTTGTGTCATGTTTTTACTCCTCTTGTAGTGTTACTAGCTATTTTGCACATGAGCAAATGCTTAATAAGTGAGGTCCTATCTGTACTTTTATACCCTTAATGCACTGAAGTAAAACAAATTGTGCTTGAATACATTACAAACACAGCTAAATGTTTTTGGTTTATGAAAATAACAGACTACAAGCGCTAACCTCCCGTTTTATGACTCCAATTAAAACCAGTGTGAATCTAGTATACCTACTGCGGCTATTCCCAGCAAAGCCATTATGAAGCAAAGATGAATCATTTAACACCAAGCTCTCTCTTCTTACTTTTTCTTCCAAAACCGTCTCTTAATTTCGACGCCTCGCAATTACCTCCGAAAAGAAAGAACCCATTCTGCGTGGCCTTATGAAGCCATATTTGTGCGAGTCATTTCTGTGCCTGCGTCTGTGTGAATCGGCAGAGATGTGAGAGTAAAAAAAACGCAGGGAGGGGAGGAATGTGTCAGGAGGGTGCAGTGTAGCAGCTCTTGCACAACCCAAAACCGTTCTGCTGCTCTGTGCAAAAGTGCGGCTATATAACGGCCTCTCTGTGACACATTAAACACTGGATTAGCATCTAAAGCGTTTATTGGGAAACTTTATAGAGCTGTTTACTGGACTGCCGCCACGGAATTAGCATCACGGGCTAGAAATTCACACGAGATTTCAATTAGGACTAAAGAGAGGAGGATTGACAGCAGTGTGGATGGTGTGAACTGTGTGACGGGGCTGCAGAATATATTGCATTGTTGTTGTTGTTAAAATGGCAGATTATGAATTTATATGTCTTATGATGCTTGTCAGTTACAGCTTACTTTAGCAGAACACAATCGGCCAAATGTACAAATAGTATTTTGGAGACTATAGTCCTACTCGCATTATATTCACCTTGGGACATTTGTAAGCTTTAAATTACCCTATTCGCAGGGGGATAATCGAGGTCTGTAATTTGCTTGTTTTTGGTTTGTTTTATCATGAATGACCTGAGCTGTGGCAGCATAAATGTGGCTCCTCATCAAGTTGCTGCGTCCGTCCATATCTTTGTCTCTTTTAATCCAGCAACGGTTATAAAGTCTCTCCATCCAAACTGTCCAGACTTTCTCCATACTCCAATCTTCTCGACCTTCCATTACCACAACAACATTGTACTTTTTAGTTTTTAGCTGTTTAATTGTGGAAAAACAACAATTTCATTAGAGACGGGTCAAAAAGGGTAAAGTAGGCTGCAGAGTCATTATTAATTAATTTATGTTCAGTTCACGGATTGAAAACTAAGACGCATTCGGACGGGAGTAGAATTACATGAGGATGTCTGTGTTTGGTGAATTCTGGGAGGTAAACATGGATGTACATATTATTAGAGCTGGATTGGACTCCGCTCCCTCTTTTCCAATGGGACTGGTGATAGTGGCCGCTCCGCGGAATTTCAGCAGTTGGGCCCAAGAAAACTGCTCAAACTGCTGGCACGACACCTACAGCTTCAACAAAGGTCTCATTTAGAAGGTATTTCTCTCTAGTTTCACAAGATAAACTTTTCAAATTTTTTCAAAGCCCCAAACACTTAAATGTTGTTTAGCCTAGCTTAATGCTCTGCCTGCGCTATCTCCACTCCTACGCTGCTCTCTCCCCGCTCAGGCCACCATCGCGCTGATTGGTCAGGCCTGATCATGCTGTCACTTTTCTGACGTCATCAGTGTGCCACTGACCATAAGATATTGAAAACAATGGGCCGCCATCTTGCACTCATTTTCCAGTTCTAATTATACTTCCATGGCCTGGCCACCCACAAAACCCTCGCAACTACTGACCGATCTCGAGTATTTTTTTTCTTGCTTGTTTTGTTTTTTGTGACACTAAGATAACTATAAAATATATTGTCAAATATGACTGAACAATGCATAAATAGGCTTTAAAATGACCACTAAATCATCTGCAATAATGATTGTGTCCATTGACATTCAATCTCTCAATGTGACTGTTGTCACAGCAGCATCTGCTAATTCAGCAGTTTATTTTGCCCAATCTCAACATGTTATTTCCATGTCCTTCATAAAGCCAGTCCTTCAGTTGTGCGGGGGCTGCTTTTGGTGCAAGAAAATCTCTGGGTCTGCACATTTATAATCATAATTAGCGGTGCTTAGCCGCAAGTGGCTGCACCTCGCAAGCATCAGTGGAAGCTGGTGGAACAGCAGCGCGCAAAAAACTGCATTTCTCCCTCACTGTGTCCTACAGTGAGAGCTCAGATCCAGTCGGGATCCAAAGTGTGCACAAGAATTCCCGCCCGATGCAGGTCTCTATTCCAAATGTCACAGTGGGATTGCTGTGTCCTTACGGTAAGACACTTCACCCACATTTTTCCACAAGGATTGAGTGTAACAACACATCACTGGACCTCCATGCCTGGACCTCAGGTGCCCCTAATATCGAGAACCTGGACCCTTCTCACTCCTCCCCACCTCTCTTTCTTGAACTGAACACCGTAATTTAATTGAAGCACCAGTATGGAATGAGTCAAGACTATTCCTAGTAAATAATAGTAGGCTAAGCAACTCTGCAGATTTGAACAAAAAATCTATGAGTCTGTTTTATTACTAAGCTGTTTTAATTTAATTTTATATTGGTATAATAGGTACAGTTAACAAAGTGCACAATAATGATCTAAGTAACAGTTTAACACTAACTGCCATCAATACCACGATCATCTCCAGAGTGCATGCTTATACATAGAGCCGCTGCAGCTGACAGAATCAGAAGTGACACTCCATTTATTTCACATAAGTCCATCTGACGTGTGCTCCGGTTGAAGAGAAGCCGTGCTCCTTTGGGTCATGTGGGAGAACATGTGACGGCCATATCGCAGAGGGTCACATGGGACGGACTCTTGACATATACTCTCTACGTGTTTATGACAAATGAACAGGCGCTGAACTCCGCAGAAGGTCACAAAACAGAGAAACATCCATGAATCATCGCATTCCCACGAGCTGAAGTGCACAGGAGACAATGACAGGCTTAGTGCGGAGCTTAGCGGATTGTCAACTCTGGTATGTGCACCACTTGTCAATCCCGGTCCAAAATACTCACATTTGGAATCGTCAGCAAGTGTGTTGCCGATTTACTGTACGATTGAATGTACGGTATTTACATGCATCCAATATTATATGTATCATGAAGGTATAGTAGTTCAAGGGTTCTCAAACTTTTTCACTTTATAATATTTGTCTCTCAAAGTACCAGCAGATCAAAATTTGCACTATAATGGGCCGAAATGTAGTTTAAAATGATACTAAATCAGGTCTAAAACAATGGTAAATCATAAAGCAGCTTTGAATTTTTTTAGATCAAATTGTGATTGTGCACCAAAAAAGCAAACGAACAGCACCAAATTAGCTGTTTTCATTCTTCGTTTGGATTACGTATTTGGTCAGATCATTGAGAGACTTGCTAATTTTGTTTTCAGTCAACTAATCGATCGACAGCACGTTTTAACTCAACCAATAATGTCTGCAGTCTGATCACTAAACTTCAAGTAAAGTCTTTGCTAGTTTCTTGGTTTGAAATAATATTGTCTGGATATTGTAATCAAGATATGTCAAAACATTATCGAGATATTCCTTTCTGTCCGTATCGCCCAGGCCTAAAGGCAGTGCTACATGATGCTTAGTCAAAAACAGGGCTCGAGCGTGAATAGAATTGCCTTAAAATACAACAAATATTCAAACGACAGAGAACTACTTGATGGTCAGTAAAGTAAGCTTTGTTCAATAGAATACAGCTCATTTTAAAAGGAAATGTGGTATCACTTAATATTAATTATACCTTATTTAGCCTTACTAAAGCCTTGATAAAGCATGAATAAAGAATGATCAATTAACGGACAAATCATCAATTAATGAATGGAAGTGTTTATTAAGGCTTAGTAACTGCTCAATAAAAGAGCTAAGATTATAGCCTATTTTGTTCATTAACTTCTCATTTGTTCATTAAGAATTAATCCATTATTCATGCTTTATTAAGAGTGTATTAAGGCTAATCAAGATGTAGTTAATATAAAGTGTTACCGGAAATGTATTTAAGTAACCACCTGGTAGTAGATGAATTCTTGTCATCTTTATGGATTTACAAACTCTTGAGAATCCATCTGAAAAAGACCTGTACGGTGAAAGACGGCCGCTTTGAGCTGGACCAATCACAGCTCAGCAAAGGACCAATCACAGCTCAGGATTATGATGTGACCAACAAATGAACTAAAGCAAACTTAACACATTGACTTGCCATTTGGACTAGAGAGAGTCATTGTAAGTTATATCAACAAATGTCCACCTTCTGGCAGTAATCAGAGTAACTTTTTGTCCAATTTTTATGTTAGAAAATGTATAACACAATCAGAACCAATTGTGTTATGAAGGTATGAATAATTTCTTTTAATGCCTGAATGCCATCGCTGGATGAAATGCCTGAACTTTTAAGAAACCCATTGGCCATTTTTGTGCCATTTCTCATAGTTACCTCCCTAAATATCCAGTATCCTCTGCATCCATGTGAGAAAGCATCCTGGTGTATGTAAACGCCATATCCAGATACTATCGACAAGAATATTCAAACGCACTCATTCAGAACAAACGGACTAAAAGGGATTATGCAATAGTCGCTACACAACAACACAGCAGACAGCAAGAAATGTCAACCGGTGGCATTCTAAAAGTGTAACAGAGACTTACTGTTCGCTGACGACAAAGATGCAGTTGTCTTGAGAGGGGACGCCGGAGACTGGGTGCTTGCAGGTCACCTTCCGCTCATTGTGACTAGACACAAGAAAAATACAAGAAGAAATTAGGATTACTTGTTTGAGCTAATACAGAGGTTTCAAATGTAATAAGTTAGCCATTGGTTTATTAGAAATTCAACTTATATTATGGTAATTTTGTATCAATGTTATATCATTTCTCCTTAAAAACATACCTCAAGATGCATTTTCTGTTAATCACACTTGTCTAACCCAAAACCCTGCATGTTTAGGCCGCTTTCCTCGCTTTAACTGAAAACAATCTGTTCCACCTTGTGATGTCATTAAGCAGTAATACAGGAAGTGCTTCTCTGTGTTTTTACACTTCAAAGTCGTTCACAAGAATTCTTTAAATACTGCATTTCAACTGTCCAAATGTTAAAATTTAAAGCTGGTTAATATTTTAGTAATTTTTTCAAATCTCAGTTTAGGATGGGCCGATATAGATTTTTTACCAATATTTAACCCTGCTGTGGTTGATAACTGATATTTGTCAATACGGATATGTATTTTATAGCACATGTAAGTAACATTTTCAATTTGTTTGTTTATTTATTATTTTTTAGCCTGTTAAAAATGTAAAATGTAAAATTATTAAACTACAACTATTGAATTATAATGACTAAAGAAGTTCACTAAAGATAATCTTATTTTATTCAAATCAATAATCAGTAGGTTTATGATAATGCCTTTTGTAAACTAGACTCATAAATGTCAAAAAGCAAACAATATTGGCTACATACGTAAAATACTGTTCCATCATTAAAAGTCATGTGTTTAAACTATAAATATATTACATATTTGATTTTGAGAACTAGTTTAGAGCCAAATGTAATTGTTATTAAACATAATTGTGTTGAGTATATTCTTATTTCATCTATGTCCACCTGTGTATCACAAAAATAACAGTGAGGCTGTAAAAAGACGCTCATCCTAATTATGCAATATAGACAAAAGTCAGAGACCGAGTTAGCTTGTTAGCGCAGCTAGCTAGTGCTTCTGTTGGAGCTTTTAAAAGTTTGTTTAACACAGTCTTTCTACTATAAAGCTAAATGAATCATCACGAGTAACAAAGATATTTGTCTGTATATATATGAATATTCATGCTTTGAAGAATCTCCACAGTCATTTCCAGCTGCTCTGACTGTTAGCATTAGCATTAGCCACGAGCAGAGAACAGCTGCCTGCGGCTGCATCTACGGCTCCTCTTCAGGACAATACAGGGCGGTATCGGACCGAGATTTGGTATGAGTACTTGTCGATGCCAATACCTGAAAAATATGTGATATTGGAGGTTTTGCCGATATCAGTATTGGTATAGGAACAATTCTATTGAGGACAAACTGGGACTGACACGTGCATAGAGAGATTAGAGAACCGCTCTAAAAATATCAGCAAGAAATCTCTACTGTTTTCTAAATCAGTCCAATATCGATACTGATACCAATATATCGCTTATCCCTGATCTCAATTCATTAAAAAAAAATCTTGACATCTCTAATAAACAAAAACTAAAATGGAAAAATGCAACCATTTGAAAGGTAGTGACTTGTAGGATGAGCATTGTAGAGTTCAAATGAGGCCAAAACCTTTAACACGGAGCACTGTGCATTTGAAATTTGACGATAAACATTTGTTGTAAAAAAATTGTACTGGACTTGTTTTTGACATGGTGACAAAATTCTAACTCAAAAATAATACACATGGGACCTTTAACTGTTTTGTGCCAAGTAAACAACTCACAAAAACTACATTACATCCCACAGAATCAGCGGTTCCAAAATACGCCACCCGAGCTGTACACAGTAGCCTTCGTAATAAACCCAATCTCGGAACCCTTGTGTAATAATCACAGCAGAGAGCACACACACACACTGACCACAATGTTTATAATCCGAGCGGCCCAGAGGTTCAATAAACTCGCAGGCACAAATGATTAACTGTAATGACCGCGCTTAATAGCCAATTATAATTTTGTTTGTTCAGTATCATGTGATAAGAGCGAGGCAGCCGGTTCAACGGCATCAGTCACTTTCATGCATCCCCTGTTCAAATCAATAGGCTTCATATCGCTGTCAGGGCTGTGGGAGGACATAGAAGAGATGTTAAGTATTGTAAACAGCAACTGACTCAAACGCAAATAAAGAGAAAGAATTGGGTTTTTTGATAACTCGAACAATTTGCTTAATGTCCTTTTTCTTCTGTCAGTTAAAGCAGTACTGTTGAGCCATGTCGATATGCTAAAAGCTATGAGTCAAGTGTTAACATAAACAAACGCTCTTCTTGTATTTTATTGGACAGGATAATATTAGATGTAGGTAGGACATTGTAAACACATTTTCATCCGAATAGATAATATAAATATATATATATATATATCTCGAGGCAAAAAGTTACCTTCATAATGCACTAAACCCATATTTCAAAACATTCTTCATGGGTATACACTAGGGCTGTAGTCGACCAAAGAAATTCTTGGTCGACTAAAAACATGTCGCATAGATCGATTAATCGACTAAAAAGGGGGCGTGGCAAAGGCTCTGAAGCTATAAGTAGAGTTAACAAAAGTAATGCAAATCAATGCTAAAATTGGTGTATGAAATTAGATACTGAATAAATACAGATAACATTAATGGGACAAAAATTTGAACAAAAAATAATAATAAAAAATTACATTGTCTGAAAAGTTTTGAAATATTCTTGAGTTTCATCGAAACTAAAAGTTTGATCATAAACTTGGATTTTGTGTTGCAAATGTCAGTCTATTGTATAAAAATCTGACTTTCTTGAAAGGGCATTCTAATTCTCATTGTGGTATCGCGAATCAAGTTTATTCCTTATCAAAATCGGGTTGGAAATTTGCGTATATTGTGGCAACTCTGCAAGAAATCTTGCTCAAAAAGACTAAAGAAAATGAAGAGGACCAGTGTGTTTATATAAAAAAGTCAGTTCAGACCAATGATTCTGTTACTGTTGAATACAAAATCCTTAGAACCTAAATAAAAGATTAGTCGACTAATAAAATTTTTGTCGACCAAGACTCCATCGACTAAATGACTAAAAAACTACAGCCCTATACACTGTTTTTTCTATGTAATAATACTGTATAAAGCTCAACCATCAGGAAAATGGAGGCGTCTCCCCCAAGCTTTGTATATTTTTATTGCAGATGAAACATCCAAAACAATCTTTTTGTTGTCTTGCTTTGGGCTTAAAAGTTACATACTGTTAGATCAATGGTTATGAACCTTTTTGAACGACGAGACCCGGATATTCTTGTGCAAAGTAACCCTGGGCCCAATCTCATATTAAATGTACTGTGTTTTACTGATTGTGCTGTCCTCAAAGCGGCCGTTTGGTTAAGAATTACTGCTCTAGATCAGTTGTTTCCCAAAGTAGTGATCAAGACCCCCTCGAAGTGTTGCAAGTTGTAATTTCAAAATACTACTCCGTATTAATCAATTATTTGCATTGAAAAGCACATGCTGTAGTGAATTTCAGTCAAATAATACAACGAAAGACTCAAATAATTAAGATGAAACCTTTTTCGATCAGATTTGCAACATAAAGAAAGCGTCACTTGTTTTGGTGACCCCTGTCTGGAAAGTTTGTGAACCCCTGCTCTAGATCACCTGCATAATCCGAAGAAAAATATGATAATCATACTCTTGTTTGAGTTGTGTTCTCTGCCATATATAGCTAAAGAAACAGCATTTCCATGGAAACCAGCAGCAGGAAGTGACACATTTTATAATGTCTAATGTGGTCCTTGGGAAAATCAGCTCAACAGATCTCACTAGCTCTTTTAACTTCTGTTAAAACTATTCTTTTCAGTGTAATGATTTTGCTACTGTAATATGTGTTTTTTGTTTGTATCTTGGAAATGTTTGAATAGCAATAAAAAGAACAACATAATAAAAATTGTTACAAGTCTTGTATCAGAAAAGTTATTAATGTAACAACCAAATTCCAACTTTCCAAGGCACATGAATGCAAACCTCTGATCCCAAAAACCTAAGCAACCATAGACCACATGAATACAGCATTAATCCAACAAAAAAAATTGACATTTTTGTCTGATTTATGTTTAAAAAGTTAAACATAAAATAAAGTTGAAAATTCAAGTGGGAACTGCCAAAATCGCTGTCACGAAATAAAATTCAAAAACCCAAAGCCTATGTATACCTTTGAACAAAGTCTGTTTGAAATAAAACCCATTAACCCTGACCTTATAAGATGCCTACAATCCATAAACGGTTTATTGTTCTTTAAATTCTGCACAATACTCTACTTTTTAAGCACACAAAACGAACATTTGCCCCGTTTCTCTTCACTGCCTCAGATTAAAGAAGACTGGCGTACGTCAACACGGTCGCTGTAGTGCTAACAACATCCCGGGGCTACTACTGCTGTTTTATTCACTGGACGTCCACTCAACTGCAAACTCGCCCTCTTTCTCTCTCTCTCTCTCCAGCTGCACTACAAACGCACACCAAAAATAACAGCGTTTTAAACTGAAAAGAGCAAATACCAGGGCTGAAATGGTGGGTTTCGGTTTGAGCTCACCACAGCGCTGCTCTGTAATTACCCGAGGCCACGATTGGCAGAGCAGTGCTACGTGCGGTCTTCGTGCAGCAGACCGGTGGCACCGCTTTTTTTTTTTTTTTCTTTAGCATGTGTAGTCGTCCTCGTATGTCCCACTGCAGCCAGAGCACAGGGAGTTTATGTACGAGATTTGAGTCTTGTCTGATAAAAGTCTTAGCGGATTACAAAGGCGTGGACAGATGTGCAAGAGGTTAAAATGAATAAGAACAAACTTCTTACTAGAAACTAAAAAGATTTGGGTTTTCCAATGGCCGGCATCAATAGAATGCTGAGAAATCAATACAGTAGCTTATAATTTCTTTCCAAATAAGACAGTTTACATGATTGACCTCAAAGAGTAATACAATAGATTATTTAACAAAAAAGGCTACTGAACAGAAAACCAAACGAAATTAAGAAAAATACTGTCTAGCCACTGTGTTCCTCTTTGGAGTTTCAGTGGGTATGATAGACAGATTCATTAGCCAATCAGAAACACGCATTTTCTCTAATATGAAAACAAACATGGCTGCTTGCAAGAAAAAAAATACTCTATATCGAAAAAAGTGGGGAAAAATAAGCAAAACAAAAACATCGCAGAGAATCTAGTGACACTGAAGATAATCAAGAAGAAGAGGCAAGAACTGGGCACTGTCAGTGGTGTTTTTGTGGCAAATGTTCACCTCATGAAATTGTGGGAGTAACCATGGAAACACTATTCTGTCATCAACCAAAATGGCGGCTCCCAGTGGCTTGAAAACAACATAAACAATGACAATTTAAAAAAAAAATAGTGAGCAGTGATATATTTGTTTGTAATTTATTTTAATAAGCATGACTAGTACTAGTGTTTTAGCCAGATTTGTCTTCATATCCAGGGTTTCCTTTAATGTACTTTATAGTTTCTTCATTATTATAGATTTAGTCTCTCCAGAGCCTCTACAATCAATGTTTTGTTGCTCTTCTCAAGGCTTTGATTATCGAGATGCTAGACTGCAGCAATTATTCATTTTTAAAGGAAAAAGTGTTAGACAGAGTGACGAGTGGACTGCAAGAATCTCACACTTCTGCTGCGTGCTTGCATGTTTCTCCTTGTGTCTGGGTGAGTTGCAGCCAACATGCTTATTAATAATATCCTTTATAGTCCTGACGAAGCCTATAGCAAAACATGTTGAGATGTGACCCAGGTGATGCAGAAACCACTTCTCCTGATGCTGCTTCAGAGGAAATGAAAGACTTAGTCAAATGCAAAAGACACATTTCCCTAAGGTATAAATATATCTAATCATATATAATTGATTATCATACTCTGAACAGAAATGTGTTGAAACTTATAATACATAACAATACAGTACTATTACTGTTGCATATTTAAGAGCTAAAACATAACTTTTATTTTTACCAGTTCTTTTTGTAGTTTTATACAATGCATTTTATTTTCTGTAACTTGTGTATAGTTTCAAAAACAACATTTGCAACTTTATCTATGGATCAATACACCATTATGTTGATCAGAAAGTACAATCAAGTGCTTCCTACAACATTATTTACAACTACATTGAACAAAACCAACTTTTCCACACTTAAATCAATCATTTAGCCACAAAGGTGATTACTGACAAAAAACTGAATTCCTCAGAAAGTAGCTCAAAACTAAAGCCCTGAATACACAAAGTACAGTCAATGTGATCTTCTTAACCCAAGAGGAATCCAATGTCTAACTGCATTATATCATCAGTCAAATTAATGAGCAGTAAAGCGTAGTACACTACAGGCAGTAAAACATGGCCCAGAGCCAGAGTAAACATGTCCGAGATTACAAAACCACAAGCTATTCATTCAGCCCCATCTGCAGACAGAAGCTAGCCTTGAGTCAACTCTGCAGCGAGCTAGCACTTGAGAGAGGATTTCAGAAGGGAAGCTGTGCTGTGCGGCCATTGTTAGAGGCTAATGTTATTGCTACAGTATTGTTGACATTTTCTCGTGGTGGCACTTTACAGGATATATACTGTATAAGGGTTAAGCGGGGAAAAGGATCAAGACAAGTTCATCCTTTTCATTTCAAAATCCATGCACTTTGAGAACAGTTTCCCAAAGGTCATTGGCGTATGCAAAGTAAAAACGCAATATCTTTACGATATTGTTTCTGCAGGGATCGAGAGGTCAAATTTAAGCCTTTTAAGACTTTTTCAAGACCAGAAAACATACAAACTAAGACCTGTTATTATAAATAGTACATAATGAATACAGCAACTGAGCATTCCATCTATTCCGTCGACTACTGAGAAAATGATTAGGAATTTTCTGACAAAGTGTGTAGTGTGAAATGGATCAGGAATAGTTCGTGAAAAAAATATAAGATCTGAGCAAACATTTAAAGACCTACAATCATGGATCTGATATAATATCTGGATTGGGTATTGTACTGTATATTATAGCTGCTGTAAGTCATCTGCAGTGGCCGCTCCATTGGTACTCCGTTGATACTCTAGAACGCAAAACACAAACTGCTCATAATTATTACAAACTAGGGCTGCTCAATTATGATGAAAATAATAATCTTGATTATTTAAATCCTAATTGAAATCATGATTATTCAAACGATTATTTGCTTAGCGAGACAGCGGTAATGAATGCAGAGAGTAAAAAGATCAAATAAAAGGTTTCACAGAAATAAACTGCTGTAAATGTATTCTACAATTGTACAGACACCATCTATTTTTCCAAATCGAAGAAATAAATTAGCGCTTATGAGCAGACAAGTTACGGTTAATAATTGCTCTAAACCCTTTTTGTAAACAATGACAGCAATAATCGTAATTGAAATTGAAATTCGATAGCACAGCCCGATTACAAACTTTTCTCTTTAAGACTTATTGAGACTTTTTAAGGTCCAGTAGAAATCCTGACTATAGACACAAACAGTGGAAACAGGTCGAAAAAGCACCAAGAGTTTATCACTGTGAGAAAACAAAAGTTATGCTGATGAATCAACATTTGTGAACGATCCTTAAAAGTTACATTAAACTGAGTGAAAAAATGCTCTTTTTTTAATTCAAAGAAGTTTTCCCAGCTAAGCAGATAGAGAGCGGTTCTTTCTGCATGGAGCATGTGCGGTAGAGCAGTGTTGGGGTACGCACGCCCTCACCAGGGGGTACTTGGAATGTTTTTAGACTTTAATAGAAGGTGAAATGCATCCTTAATGAATATAAAAAAATATTTGTGATGATTTTTCAATACTTTTGAACCATTTTAAACCACTTTTTTATGAAAACAAGAAAATACAAAAGCAATAATTGGCAGTATTCTACTAGAAAACCCATTTGTATACCTAAATGCACAAGTTAGGGGGGTACTTGGGACAAAAAAGGTTGGGAACCACTGCAGTAGAGTGGAAAGTGACGTCGACCGAAAGTCCCTCTATATAAAATTAGTATCAAGACTTGAGCCATTTCCTTGACATCAAAGTCAAGTTTGAAATTGTAATGTTGTGACAATGCATTTTGGAAAACCTGCAATACTTGGAATCAATGAGTCTAGGCTATAAATTGTGGATCACAAAAGCTGTTTCAGTTAAGTATATTTCAAAAGCATTGATTAGAGAGCAACAGTATAGATTTTTGGGAACTGGTACTGTCATAAAAGTAAAATGTCAGAATCCATTAATCTTAAACTGTGTTCGTTAAGAAAACATTCACTGTTATTTTGTCTCTTATCATTTTAAATTTTTGCATAACATTCTTTTGGAAAAAGTTCTACTACTGAAGTGAATTCATGAGCCTAAAGGAACAATTAGCCTCATTATGTATACACACATCAAAGCCATTAGCATCTCTGTTCATGACTAGTTTAAATGACAAACACGAATAGTCACTTTATGGGCGCCAATGGTGGAGCGAAAAGGCTACAACAGCAAATGCTAAGCGCTAACTAAAGTCTACTAAAAAACTAAATCCAAATCCAAATTCTCTCACTTTAAATAATAATAAAAATGTTGAGATCCACACTTGGATAAACTTTAATTCTTGAGTTAGCAGCTGAATTGAGAGCGTTTAAATATAACACTGCAGTCAGAATGCTGCGTTCAGGTGCACTCCGGCACAGCAGACACACAAACAAACAAACAACTCTGCAGATAAATATCGGCACTGCGCCGCCTCTAAGAGAATCAATCTGAATGGAAATTGGATTAAATGATATTCTGGAGGGTCTAAGCCAGGGCCATTCAGTTTTATTTACCAGTTTGAAAAGGCTATGGTTTGACTACAAAAGTGAACTACAAATGTGTTTTTACATCCAATATTCCTTAAAAACTTTAACTTCTTTTTTCACTGTTATAAATACAAAATACAACAATAACAGCAGAATGAAAACAGGACAAAGTCAAAACAAACCCAGCGTCGACTTAAATCAGGGCAGATCAGAGCAGAAGTGAGACTGGATCGAGTTTCAAACCAAAACTAAGCCTATAGTCTATATTTGGTTTACATCAGAAAACCACATCTTTAACAAGAGCAGACCACAAGCCAGGACTTTTAAGGTCTTAACCATTTCAATAACAGAATCTGGTTCAAGAGATACTACGGTGAACAACAAACACAGACTATCAAGCAAAAAGGTCCAGTGATGGGCTAAAACATACTGCTCGATGGGCCGCATTTGGTTCAGAGGCCATCATTTCAATAGCTTTAAAATGAAATACAAAATTACGATACAATAACAGGATTGATACATAATACAACAATAAATATTTTATTATTACAATTTTGTTGATAGAAGTGCGAGCAGAGTGGTCAGAGCTCTGGCTTCCCAATAAGGAGATTGTGGGTTCGACTCCTGGGTTGGACCAAATCAACATCTGATCTGGTGGAGTTTGCATGTTCTTCCTGAATGGGGTCAAAAATACTAAAGTCAACATACTCGCAGTGCTGAAAATCAACTCTTTTCTCTAAAATAAATACAAAAACAGCACAACACCAAAATTGATTGTCATAGGCCATTAATTGAAAAATCTCAAGATCGAAGTCGAACCGAATCTTCAATTATTTGGTGGTGGGTTTTAAATAAAAGATTTTGTCAATAAAAATGTGTAGTTTGGAGCAAAAGTGAAACTTTGAGAACACATGAAAAGTTTTTGTTCTGTTTATGTTCATGAATGGCATTTTTCATTTGCTTTTGAAAAGGTTAAGCAAAATTGAATGGAAAATCGAGATCGATCAATATGAGGGAAAAAAAGCCCTAGACCAGTGGTTCTCAGTGGGGGTCCCCTGAAAAAGTTGAACATTAAAGTGATAGTATATTCCTATTGTCTAGCCTACAAGGTGAATTTATCTAAGCTTACTATGTCTTCAATAGAGGGAAGGCTTCAAAGTTGTCATCTAGACAGCGTATCTTCAAATATGCTGTCTAGACCCTGAAGTCTTTCTACTATGGATCACTCCAGGACGAATGAAGGATTACACCTACTTATGTCTTCAAATTCAAATCAATCATAAAACTAAAGACTACTTTATCATTTTGTGTTTGGAGGTCGCGAATGGCTACGGTTGTTATTTAGGGCAGGGGTTCTTAACCTTTTTGACCTCGGGGCCCGAATATTCATGTAGACAGTAACCTGGGGCCCAATCTCATATTAAATGTATTGTATTTTACTGATTTTGTGGCCCTCAAGGAGGTGCTCGCGGCCCAACTTTGGGCCCCGGCCCTATGGTTAAGAATCAGTGATTTAGGGGGTTGCGACTGGAAAAAGTTGGGTACCACTGCCCTATAGACAATGATTTAGAGAGTGAATGGTTGACTGACTCTAACACTGCAACGAGTAAGCCACTGTCCAAGGTGTTCCTCTGCCAAAGGCCCAAAGTCACTGGGATAGGCTCCAGTCACCTGCCAGATCATACACAGAATAAGATAAATACCACTTAGTTAATGCATTCATTACTCTTAGCTTTTTTAAACTAATAATATACTTACGTTATAGATGTACGTATGTTTGACCACATTTCTGTTAGACTGACTTAATGTCGTTTAAAAATGCCTAGTCTTCAAATATTCAAGTCATATTGCGTTAAAAGCATATGATAATTCCAGTTTCATGCAGCCTATAGATATACAGTTGTTTTTTTGTCTTCTAGATTGATCCCTTCCCTTCTATCTTGTTGTTGACTTCTTCAGATTCCAGAACTTATCAGGGCCAGCGTTCCAAAGCCATAACCCTCTTCTAAATTTAACAGGGGGCACTTGTAAGTTTTAACAGATGTGCAGAGGGACACGTGTGCCCTGTCAGTGTTGGAAAATAGAAAGACAAACGACCACATTGACTGACAAGGAGGATATCAAAGCGTCGCCGTGGAAACTGAATATGGACAGAAGCCATTAGAGGAGCTCCGAAACATTCCAAAGGCGATCACGTGACCCGCCGCCGCCACCGGGACAGTCCGTTCTTAGCGCCGTTCCGAGGTAAACATGGCAGTTATGTAGTGAGTAAAAGCATACAGGCGTGGTTGGGAAGTCAGAAACAACTCACGGACCACAGCGGAAAGAGAACCATCAGCAGTATCTTTTTAAAACTTTGGTTGGAAAATGGAATGCAGCAGAAAGTGGGTAAAGCGTAAACCGACATTTGAATTCACTGTCTCAAAGTCTGCATGGGGAAATTTTGATCTCGTATTAAAACTGGGCCATATATCGAGTTTTAATTACGAAAAACATTACGATGTTTAATCAATTTTAAACGTATGTAAGGTTGTTTCTCCAGTTACATATTTGAAGAACGGCTATAACACATTTACTTTGGGCTGACAGAATATTGTCCACTTATCTTTATCGGGATATGTCAAAAAATATCCAGATATTTATTTTTGTCAATATCACTTTCTATTAAATCTTTTGTTTCCCTGGTCAGGCTGGCGCCACCTAGTGCCTTCACTCAATTTCATTTCATTCCAGTCAGATATCGCAAGACTGCAGATAGTTTCCAAAGTACAATTGTCCAATCAGCGAACAGGAGCGGAGTGGTGTCCTCCTTTGACCTAGTGGCAAATCTTAACTTATGACATAGTACCTTTTAATTTGCAAGTTTACCACATAGAAACGGCAACAATTATGTCACGTCAGACGGTTTCACCAAAGTGAAAAGAAACCGACTGATGCATCAGGCTTGTGTTTGAAAGTCAAAGATTACAGATGGAAATTTGCATGATGCTAAATCTGATGCAGTCACCTTTTTAAGGTATATCTGCACAGTGTTCTTCAAATAAAAAAACAACAATATAGACTAATAGCTCTGCGCACAAATTACTTCATTACTGAGCGCAGAAAGAACCATGGCTGCTTGTCACAAGCAACAGCAGCAACATTTGTTATTGTTCGCTAACTACAAGAGTTTATCGCTTTGCAAAAACAAAAGTTATGCTGCTAAATCAACATTTGTGAAGGAAATTTGTCTTTACAATTCATACACCTTACATTCAGGTGAAAAAACACAGAGAAAAACACTGTCTCAGGCTTCAGGAGCCAGACGTCCGTCATACCTGATCTAAACAGCTAGCTCTCATCTTGTTTGATTGTTTTTATCAAAGAGGTTTGCGCAGCCAACTAGACAGACAGCATATCTTTCTGCAGACGACATGCGCAGTAGAGCTGAAAGTGATGTCAGCCAATAAGCCCCCTGTATTCAAAATAGTTAACTTATGTACTCGTAAGTACTTCCTGTTCAATCATTCTCTGAGGTTTTCACTACATGAGTCTAAAATGAATAAATACTCATAAGATCAGACATACAGTATCTGAAAGCATGTCAACAACTTTACAAATCAAAACAATATTTCAAAACACCAAAGTGTGTTTACGGAGTGTTTGTGTCTAAATGCTAACGCTAACTGGAACTGCTCATAACGTTAGCTAATTTAAATATCTACAGTCCAACAGACAATCCATGCACAGAGCCAAAATGAAATATGTCAGTGAACAGACAAATCAAACAAATAATCACATATAAGCTAATTTAAGACGTACATATCCAAGAATTTACAGCTTTGAAGGGTTAAGATAGCACCTTCATGGAACACATTTCAACTCTATATAAAGCGCCAATAAAAACCCAAGCCACATATAATTTTCTTAATTTAAATCATCCTTGTTGGAAATATGTTTTCCAAATGTAGCATGGCCCAAGCCTCGAATGCACCAAGGTCTGTGGTCTGTGGTCAGTCACTGTAAAGCATATGGAACAGTTTGACTCGTGCGGGGGCTAAAAACACTCTACAAACCCGCTTTAAATCTCTGTGTTAAGTCCTGTTTGGGCTGGATTAGTTTCACCTGGAAGTCTGTAACTTGTTTAGATAGATCATTTACTTGATTGTACAAACTTTATTCTGGTGATAATCCTTGTGCTGAATATTAATGATCGTTTTACAGTAGTTAAGTTGCAATTTATGAAGAATTTGACAAATAAAAGTTGAAAATTAAAAAATGAAGATGTTCTAAAACGGAATCCCTCCACATGTCAGCCACCATTCAGATCAATATTCAGTTCAGTGATTATATTTACCACAGATAAATATATTAGTTGTTTGTTGCCAGACTGCACCTGGCAACAAACTGGTTTTAATGGCCTGCATTTGCGCATATTAATTGTGGCAGCGTAGCGCTTATTAATGAAGCTAACCGCACCTTAATAGGGTTAGGCATTAATATAAGTGTTCAACTTCTGCCTAGACCCTTTCAGTCTGTAGAATACTGCTTTTTGTTTATCATGTTTTACTGTATTTGTTTACTTTGACAGAAGCTATTGACCGAAGAATAATAATAACAAATAAACAAACCTTTAGCCAAGTATATCAAAAATAATGTTAAACAAGCAAATTTTAAGCCTTTTAAAGTCACTCATAAGTAGTGTTGGGTGTAACTTAGTTACTGTAACTTATACTGTAATTAGATAACATTTTTGAGAAACTAGTAGTGTGACTTAGTTACTGTGAAAATACTTGTAATTAAATTACAGTTACAAACTAAATACTCGTAATTACTTTGAAAGTACAACAAATCTAAAAAAGTGACTTATTGAGAGATAAAACATCTCAGAGACACAGATCAGAAACTGGATCAGGGCCCAGAATCATTTTAAATGTTGATTTAATCATATTTAAGCAACTCCTTTGGTGTTTCCCTCTGATTAAATGATAATAAAAAGTTAAAACCTATTTTTGATCGATGTTTGCAATAATACACACAAAGGAAACCCCAAGTTACTTTTTTGTGGCAATTACTAAGTAGTGTAACTAATTACATTCTTTAAAAGTAATAAGTAATATGTAACAAATTACTTTTCAATACTTTTCCCCAACACTGCTCATAAGAGGCAAAGTGAAACTAAAAGTGACCAAAATAAACACAAATTAAAATCACTAAAGCCAGACAGTTTTTTAATCGCCTGCTATTAATAAAAAAGTATTTATCAATATCAGTTATCAGCACCCCCAGCCTCTTCTATATCAGTATCAGTTCCCAAAAATGCATATCAGTTGAGCACTGTAAAAAAAAAAAGGTAAAAACATGACTAAGATCTTAATTTGTATAATAAGGAACCTTTAAATAGTAGCACTTTAGTTCGTCTCTCATAGATAAATCTTCAGACTAACTAGTGCGCACCATGCTGCTTTTAAAGAGTCCAGTCTTGGTTCTGTTCCGCTCTCCGGACTCTGTTAGCTGTAATAATTAGCCGAGCACCACCACGGTAATAAAGAGCTTAAAAGTGTGTGGGGTCAGCGCTCCTCCTGAGGCTTAGCGCTTTATTGTCCTGGGTGGGACTTTGAACCCCCCCCCCGTCCCGACTACAGTTAAAAATCAAAACATGTCAGGGCTTCCACCGCGAGTGTTCTCTCTCCGCCGTTAGCCAGGAATGAAAAAGGGGAGGCAAGCGTCCTGACAGGTCCCGCTACTGGAATATTTCTGTTGGACGTGGACCAAAAGCAGCATACTCAGCAGTTCTGGAGAGGGAAATAAGAGGATTTAAGTAAGGCTGTAAGAATGTGACTGTGGATTCTTTGTTTGTGGGAATACAAATTAGGGCTGCAATTATTTGGGTAATTGTTTAGTTAGTTAGTTTGAGCTGAGGTATGTAGCGTCGCTTGAGGATGACCTGGTTGTCAAAAGCATCAAAAATCAGATTCTAATCAATACTGGTATCGAAACTTGATCCTTGTCGGAACAAGTTACTGAACAAAAAAGGACATTTTCTGATCAGTTTTAGAATAATCCTGTGCTTTATCAAGACTAGTTTAATTGTTCAATACAGAAATTATTTGTATTTTGTGCTGAAAATGTCTAGATTTAGTATCGAGAATCAAGTCTGTTCCTTTTTTTAAATGTAGATGTACACTTGATGTAGGCCAACAAGTTTTAGCATCAAAACAGTAGTTTTTGTTTATTCTGAGGCTCATTGGATGTTTGGAACATACTATATAAAGACAAGTTAATGATTGTTGATGTAGATTAGTTGTGATTAATCGATTGAATGCACCAAGGTTTCAAAGTCCCACCTAGGACAATCGATTAACTTGATGCAGCCCTGTTGCAAATGGAAACAGTCTCAATCAAATAGTTTAAAATAAGTAACCGAAGAGTTCTGGATAGGGACTTAGTTCACAAAGTGCATTATTGACATTTTGGCAAAGTTGTAAAAATACATTTTAACAAAATTACTCTTGCGTTCACGACCCCCAAACACAAAAACACAGGGAAGGCCGTTCCGAGCCGCTACGCATGGGAAGCAGATCAGCATGTATGTAAAGAAATAATATTTTAACTAAGAAGTAGCTCAGAAAAATAAAGGCTTTTAAAACTTTTATTGTATGAAGAGTGTCTTGGGTTTGCCCCTTTTTCTGTAGCTTTGTGTTCCCAAATCACCAATGAGCTCCTTCAGACTTCACTGAATGTGAGATTTCCATGAGCATTTTTGGAACTTTATTTTTTGGAACAAAATACAGGGTATTTGCAAAGTGAAAAAGCACTTTAATAATCTTGTGTTTGATTTTATCTTGAATAAATAGGGCTGTGGTCGTCCAAAGAAATTGTTGATTAACTATGGGCTTGTCCCAGTGATCAATTAATCCACTGAAAAGAGCGTGTAGCAAATATTCCAAACCAAAAAGTATCTTTTTTATCTAACCATTGATGCATCCCAAACACTGCTTGAAAAAACTCAAGTTGCAACGGAATCCATGTTACAGCAATAATTTCTACAAGAAATTTTATATTGATAGGCACATTGGACCATGACTTTGGCCAAGATCTTCAGCTGTTCAATGTAAGTCATATAATGTAGATAAAAAGACTTAGTCGACTAATATAGATTTTGGTTGACTAAAACTCCATCAACCGATTAATCAACTAAATGACTAGAGGACCGCAGCATTATGAGATAAATGTATCTGGTGTCAGCAAATAAGAATCTACAACTATAATTGCATCAAATAGAGACACATTTTTACATAGACCAACTGGGGCTCCAAAGCATATCATTTACACAAAAAAGCATTAATACATTTCCGTAGTATACATAAGCATTTAAATTTGTGTAGCGTTTCCGTGTGAATTGGATGATTTTTTTTTTTTATTCGGGAACCCCCAGAAATCCTTTCACATTGAGAATCAGTGTGTTACTTTGTCAAAACAAAAACAAAAAAAGACAAAATCGAATGACACTTTAGGAATTTTCCATAATCCAGGCTTGTCATTTGGCTCAATTTACACTTTCTGTGATTTAATAGACAATACAAAACAGCTAAGTCAGCACTTAAACTAACTTCTACAGTATAAGATCTCACCGTCCCATGAGCTCCAGTGTGTGTTTACTGTATAATTTGTGGCGCGCAGGTGAAAGGGTAAGTCTTATCTGCTCCGAGTCAGACGTCACGCAACATTCCACCTGGAGCCCCTCTAAGCCCCTCTGTATGGGCAATATCTGTCTGAGACCCTTGACTCTTGAGGTCAAACGGTCTTTAGCATGTCTCTGTGGCTAAGTATGACACCTACATGCATCAGATTTACAACGCATTGGAAAAAGTATGTGTATTTTTGTACTTTTTCTTGTACCTTTTCCAAGAAAACCATACAAGGACTGATTTATTAAGTGTGGAGAAGCTATTTTGGGAAGATAACAGGGCTATATCTAACAATTATTGAAATGGTCGACTGGTCAGGGATTATATTTTTAACTATTGCTTGTCTTACTATTCTTTCTATTTCACGTAAGACTTTAAGACTAATTACAATAGCAAGATTATACAATGTCAATTCAATTTAAATTGTCTTTAAACTTGCTAGGTACAATTAATACACTAAATTACTTACTGGCGCTTGCAGTTTGCCCAAGTTTGGTCTAAAAATACCTGAAAAAAAAAAAAAAAAAGCAAAAGCTTTGGAACCTTAGGTGTCACAGTGGGACAGCTGGTCCTTAGGCAAGACACTTTATCCACAGAGTGGATCTGGTGTGTGTGTGTGGTGAATGGTTGATGCACTCTTAATACATGTGTTAAAAACAACACAACATGTTTTTACACACCAGCATGTCTAGCTAAGGACAACACAACATGTGTTAATTTTAACAGTGACTGTGTTATAACATTTAACACATTAGTTTTGTTAAATGATTCAGCACAAATTCAAATCTATGTGGTACTTATTGTTCACTACCTTACTCTATAATGCTTAACCTTTCCCAAACTGCTTCAGTTTCAAAGTGAAAGACGCTGGAAATGGGGTCTTTACATTACAAGTCGTGTTTGCTACCGACCAAGCTAAATTGTACAAAGGGTTTCGGAATACATTTTATGTTGATCTGTGTCCTACAATCTGATTGGTTAGAATGTTAACACAAAGATGTGTAGCACTAGTTTACACAAAAAATTCTAATGTGTTCAATATTTTAACACAGCAGTGCTAAAACAGCTGTAACACAAGAACTGTGTAAAATATACGATCTAGTTTTTTCAGTTCCGATTCCAATACTTTGGCTTCAAATATCTGCCGATACCCGATATCAACTGATGTAAGGACTGAATTTGCTTATTTTTTCCTATCAAAACATAGGATTTTGTCCTTCAGTGTTCTGTAACGGCTATTTAGCATGCAAGTCATAATTTAGGAACTTAATCTGAATAAAGTGTCCAACATTTTGAGATGTTCTGATCAAAACAAGCCTGTAAATTAGTCTCAAAATGATTAAACAATGAAATTGGCTGAACCGTTATCATGAAGCCGATACCCGATCCAGCAAAATTCCCTGGATCTCAGTATCGGATCAGTGCATCCCTAGTAAAAACACAACTCTTTTAAGAGTGTGGGGTCAGATGGTGCAAAATATCCTTGCTTCTGCCAGTCTGCCCCAGGGCAGCTGTGGCTGTGATAGTAGCTTACCCCCGTGGCCATCCAGAGTGAATTAATAATGCATAATTAGAAGCAGCTTTAAAATCAATGCATTATCATTATTAATTGGTTGTGGTATTAAAATTAGTACTGACAATCTATATTTTTGTTGATGTTGAAAGCTTTATCATGACAACGTTAATTCTTACAATGATTATGGTTAATTAAGTAAACTCTCATCTCGTCTCAATCACGTAGATTCAATCTCGTGTCACATCTTGCAAAAACTCATGTCTCATCCTAAACTATCAACCAAGAACACCTCAGTCTGCCTGAACCTCATCTCACCTGCCTAACACAAGCCTTTAACAAAATGCAGATACGCTCCAATTATCCTGGCTTTTCTTTATGATTAATTCTCTTGTCAGTGCTCATAAATCTAATCCCATTACGCAGGAAGGGACCTGGCCGGTGGAAGAAAGGACCATTGAGGTGACAGCATTATCAGGTGAGGCCCAGAGACCGGAGCGGCAGCAGTGCCTCTGGATGTGCCCAAACAGAGGTGCAGAGGGTGGACAGTGGTCGGGACGGGGTGGTGGTGAATAGCCCCGCAGTGCACACAAAGGCTGAGCTGAATAGGCAGAATTGGCTGTGGGGTGGGTGAGTGAGACAAAAAGAAAACAGGGGGGTGCGGTCCCAAAGCAGCGCAGCAGTTTGAAGTTAAGCCATGTGCTGTTAGAGTTGTAAACAGTTTGCAGTTGTAACAGTTTTGAGGTATAACTTTGTAAATCAGATATTACAGTATTGTAAATGTCAGCAGTGAGAAGCAAAAATGAATGAGAGTTAACGAGAGACATATTGCAATTTCTTCTATTTAAAAAAAATCTAAACTCTAATAGAAAAAGCAGCTACAGACTCACAATTATGATAAATAACCACAATACTGCTTAATACTGCGTTTGTATGTGACGCGTGAAAAGAGAAAATCATTCAAACAGTGTCAGAAAAACTCCAACAGCATCTCTGTTGATAAGTGAATAATTTGTTGTCCAACAGTAAAAATGTTGTAAATGACCAACTGCCGTTAGCCAATCAAATCAAACTTTATGCATAATAAAGTTTACATAAAGCGCTGTTCATATATGATGCAACACAAAGTGCTTTACCGTGCATTACAAACAATCCACAACACCACAAACACAAAATATTTCACTGTTCACATACAGTACATTAGGCCGAGTACAGATGGACCGGAGAAAGCATCATCAGAGGAGTCGTCTGCACCTGAAGCAGAATCACCTGCAGCCACAGGCACCAGCCCAGGGCCAAGAGAGGAGATGAGGTCAAGATCAAACCTCCAGGAGTCAATGAGCCAGAGGCAACCACAGCTCCTGGTGCAAGGCTCCTCATAGGAAACACTGGAGATCCAAACAAACAAGCTAGCTAACAAAAACACAACCGTGAAGCACATGGCCCGTTACGCACAGCGACGGCAGAGTCAGACATTTCCAGCCCAAGTGTTGGATTTGTGTTTAAGCGCAGTGAGTTTTTGTTTGGCCAAGTTGAATAGTTCTTGTTTGGTCCCAAAGTTGTGAGGCGATTCGTGCTAAGCTAACAGTGAGCTCATGCGCTCTGAAACTGACACTTATTTACTTGACGGGCATCGTCGCAAATGCCGACACAAACGCGCACAATCTTTATTTAACTTTGATAAATCAGCTCGAAGTTAGGGCTGGGTGATCTGGAAAAAATAGAATCACGATTTTTTTTCTCTTATCGATCTCGATTTTCGATTCGATATAGAAAAAGCCATTTATGAAGATAAACAAAAAAAAACTTTTGGTATGTCCCTTTTTTTTAAAACTATATACAGTATCAATATTCTACCAAATAATTGACGATTTGGTTCGATTCAATCTTGATTTCTCGATTTTTCAATTAATGGCCCAGCTCTTCAAGTTCTTCAAAAAGCGACTTCAAATGTAATACCTAATGAACACATTTTGACAAATTCAAGACAATCAAAAACTTTTTAAGGATCCGCGAGAACCCTGTGTAAGTTTCTGAAGATAAAACAACATTATAAAGTTGAAATTTATTAACTTTAAAGTACTACAAGACATGGTTTACTAATGATATATGATTTTTTTTTGGTGCATCCTCTACAACAATAAACTATCAAAAACATTCCAACTGCAAGTAGCAAAAAGTTCAAATCTTAGTCCTGTGGTCGGTCTGCGTGTGACGCTTTCACTTTTACTTAAGCGTGAAAAAGCAGCCCGCTCGCAAATCGGATTTTTCACAAACAATTCAATTAGCATCCTCCTCCCAGCAGCTGTGACATGGAGCAAACTGTGTCAAGGTGACGCTCTGCTCTGCTCTGACTGATTTAGGGAACCAGACCACCGCTGCGCCTGGAAGGGAAAGCACAAACCAGAAGAAAACAACAATATTTTCAAATTTTCAGAGTGAAATAAGTCCTAAAAAAACATGAACTTTTGACCAAAACTGAGTCATACTGTTCTCAAACTTTGCTTCCCTTTTTGGTTATTTTTGAACACAGGCGTTGGAGTGTCAGTTTTGTCACTTTTGGTGTTTCTCAAGCTTCCCCTTCTTTGAGGCTTTTGATTTCAATTTCATTCGAGCATATGATGAAGAGATGACAGGAAATTGTGCGGAGATATGTAGGTTTGTGGACAAGTGCGACCAGAACTTAAAATAGCCACGTCTAATCAAGGCCAGCTCCTTAAAGACACGCTGCTCTCCTACTGGAAACACATCTATAAGCATCATCGTTCTGCCTGACTCATGCTTTACGAGAATCGAACAATGAGACGTGGCTTCTTTAGTTTTACAAGTTAGATATTAGTGTGCTTAAACAGCGGCTGGTCTCCATGGAGATGTGACTGTTTGCCTTGATATCTGTGTGATCCCTCAGTTCTGTAGCAAAAGAAAATTCTGTTCCGTTAACTGCACTAAAGTTTTAAGAATGAAGATGTGTCATTCAGATTCTTGAGGTCAAGTGAAAAAATCTGTACAACAAATCTGTGTAAAGCATATAAAATCAATACAGACTCAAACGTTTTGTTGTTTGAACCAGTTCAAAATGTTCATAGGGGTACATTACAAAACAATGTTCAACTAAAACTGCAAGCGGTGATAAAGGCTGTTGAGCCTCACACTAGGAGTTACAGTGACATAGACTTTGGCTTACGTATAGTTTAGTATGATGATGAAATAAGTGTGCCAAAATTCAACTGTTTATGATAAAGAAAGTTTTTCTCATTCCATTCAAATTTTTTAACTTTTTTTTTTTCAATGGCAAATTTATTTTGTGCCTGGTAATACGCTTGCAGATAAATGTTTGTTTGATTGGCTTTTTTTTGTTCAGTATGGGAAAGAGATTGTATGTACCAATTTCAACTATCCATATTTTCACTACAAACACAGCTCTCTATTCGCTTCGTTTTTCTTTTTTTGCCATAGCAACACGCTTGCATAAATAGGTATGTTACCATTGGCTTTTCTCGTTAGAAGGGTCAGAAGAATATTTGTTCCAAATTTCATTTGTCAATGACAAACTACTGTAATTTCTGGCTACCTTTTTCACAAGCTTTGAACTCTGCGGCTTATACAATTCTCATGGACTTATGTGGCATTTAAATTCCACTTCCCACTTGTGAAAATGCGCTGGAACGCCAGTTGAACTGGTAAATACCATTTGTGAACTGGGACCTGGTCGAGTAAGTTCTACTTCAAACATGAGCTCAACAATCACCACACTAAATGAATCTGGGAGTTTAACTGTCACAAAAACAATGTAAAGATTGGTTACAGATTATTTAATACTTTTGCTTAGCTTAAAGGTTAGCATTAGCCATAACGTCTACGAGTTGATTTGTCTGAACTGGGAACTGGTATTTTCAACTGGGAAATATTCCAGTTTCCCAGAACGCAGCATTACTGTTACAAATGCACTGATCCGATATTAGATCTGGTATCGGCGTCCATTTCTGATCGGGTATCGGCTCCACCAATATCCTAGTAGCCTTTAATTGGACATAATGGGACTTATTTACTGGCTGGTGTTGATCCAGAACGTCTCTTACTGTTGGATATTTTATTCATATTAAGTTGTTTAGTTGTGACTTGCACTGTAAATAACAGTTACATAACACTATATGATAAATGTTATGTTTTGAAAATGAAAAAAAAAATCCAATCCTTACACTGGTTTCGGTTGATATTGGGTATTGACAGACTTAATTCCAAAGTATTGGGATCGGTATCGGAACTGAAAAAGCTGTATAGGTGCATCCTAATTACTATTAACAAGTGCAATACTGTATGTAGTTCTTAATTTATCTTTTTTAAATCTAGTTAGTTTTTCAGGTGCCTAAATAGTGCAAACATTACGATACATGTTTGGTTTCAACTCAAATGTTCAAGGGGCGCTGTGAATTATGACATATATTTTTTTATGCATATTGCACGATGAAACTTTCCACAAAGACAAGCAAACAGTGGACACTAACATAAATTACACAGTGCACCAACAAATAAACTACTGTATCACAAGAAATACTTCAATTACTATTATTCCAACTTCTTGCAACAACAAACACTGTCATTACTAAGGCTGACTATAAACAAGTACTTTGCTTTGGTCGCACAAATCACCTGCTTACAATAAACTGCAAACCACGTAGTTACAATGGCGCAAATCGACCGTTTAGCTCATATATATTTTTACAACTGCCATTTTCAGTATATTATCTATAGCTGAGGTACAGAACAGATAAGATGTAGCCTTTAGATTCAATAGCAACCAATGTCCTCATAGAAGCTTTGGACAAGTCTAAAGATCAAATTCACTCCAGTCATTGCCACATTGAACAAACATTTTGCTAAATACACAAGCGATAGTTCAAAAAAATATGACACAAGACCTTGCGTTTTAGTTTGGAAGGCTATAACTTTGCCCACCCACACAGCTTTTTAAACCGCAAGCCTTATTGAAAACATAAAATCTGACCGCAGAACCAGGTACAGTTTCTAGCATGTTAAATAATTCACGCCTAAAGATACATCCTTCGAGGTTGTTAAAGAAAACTGGTCGGTCCACTTCCTGTGCTTCAAGGAATTTAAATAGCAAAGACTAAACAAAATCGCACATGTCACAAAAGCTTGTCTATCTGCGTTTGCATCTCTATGGTGAAATAAGCTGGCGTCGGACAAGACAGGAACCCAGTGCACAGTAATTACAGCTTAAATGAATGTGATTTAGCCCTGTAGACTCTTCCAAGACTGAATTAGGAAAAGAGCCATTTGGGGAAACTTGGGGAGAATTTAAGGACTATGTAAAGCCGGCTTAGTTGCAATGATAAAAGCCATGATTGATGGAAAGGTTCTGATAAGAAAGCATAATAACACTGTATTTAAATCAGCTTTTGGAAAAGAAGAATGGAAGAAATATTATCTCTCAATCTTAAGCTTTTAAGTCAATACAATGTCAAAACTTGCTTGTTTTTCAATGTCAAATTCAGCTCTCTTCACGATAAGAACTAGAAAGTTTAGTAACTGTTTGCTTATACACATACTTACTGACTATGACACTGAAAACATGTAAAAATGTGTTTCTAATAATTATTTTTGTAAATCAGTGTTCTCAAATGGCATTTTTTTGCTTCATATTGGTCATTTTTTTAGAAATGTCATAATTCCAAGTCTATCACGATTTGAGCATCTAGTTAGCAAGCTATAATCAATAACTAAGCTAATCGATTGCCAAAGCAATGGTTAGTCGCAGCCCTAGACAATTCAAAATCACATTTATGGAGTTAAAAAGTAGGATACTTTATCTTTAAACACATTCCTAAATTTATTTTACAAAAAATCATTATATTTTTAGTTCTTACGATACTAATGTTGCCTGTATGATCATGACTAACAATAAAAAAAAACTACAATACTATGTTTTTTTTCTTCATTTGACGATAAATGTGGGTAAATTGCTGTTTTCGCAAAAAATATAAGCTATAAGAAGAGTTTTAGCAACAAAAAATTCTTTTTTTTCTTGAATCAAGACACTCCGTTTCACTTTGTGACGTCAATGTGCATATATAAACTAATTTATGTAGCAATCTAAACTAAAAAGTAAACCAAACAATTCAAAAAACTAGTTGTCTGTCGCGTGTAAAACTATTCAATTTGTGCTAGCAGTTAACTTAAAAGCTAGCATTTAATGACATCACAAAGTAGAACTGAGTTTTCAAGATGTAAACAGCTAAATAGCAGGATTACTCAAAGATTTATGAATGAAATATGTATGTTTTTCATGAGGTAACACTATATTAACGCGACTAAAAGCTTATAGGAGTACATTTTTCGTAACGTATATCACCTTTAACCAATAATGTCAACATCCCGAAAGTCATCGTAAGTAACCACGGGACTCTCCTGCTTCTGAGATTTCAACTGGAGTCTACCTGGTGGCATATGTTTACAGCATTTACTGTACGTGATGGACGTCTGAGCCCCTCGCTTAATGAAAAGCTGCAAACACACTGTCTGCTCCTCATAAACGTAAGTAGCTTGTTGTGGCATTAACCAGCAGCACCGTTAAAGCCCTTTACACACCCACAGCCCACATGCACCCCAGTGATCCACGCGCGGACCCACTTGAGCACTGCGTAAAAAAAAAAGCGCTACTTACATTCAAAAGCACGGTGAAAAAAGATCCCGCTCCCGAGCCCAGAAATAACGCTCGAAACAAATAAGGTGTTGTATCCAGAAAGAAGAAGCGAGGGGAGAGTTTTTGGTGACTTTTAGCAGTCTCGTGGTGATGTGCTGCTGCCGCTCCGTGAGCCTGTGCTGCTGTGTTCAGGACAGGCAGGCAGGCAGGAGAGCTCGCCGCGGTGGTGACTGCTGCTGTGCCGCGGAGAGGGGGGTGGAGATGCTAACCCGGAAGCCGTCGGTCACACGCTGCAGTTTCACGCGGCGGTTCTTTACAAATGTCTCGAAACGGCGCTAAAATAGTTTACCACGGATTAAAAAAGAGTATAACGGGTCGAGTAAAAGTTTTATTATGATGTTATTGAATGTAAAGGGAACGTGTGTAAAGCTAAGTACCATTTATGCTATGGTGCACGTGTTAGCACTGAACAAGCTAGGTACTAAATTGCTAATTTGGATGTGGTAATTAGCATTTATTTGGCCCATATTAAAGGGACTATGCTTGATTTTTATACAACAAAATAACTTAAAAACAATTTCCCCCTAGCACTGATATCATGTTAATGTAATCAAGTGGAAATTAGTCCTGTCTGTGTCTAATAATGTCCCATTTGTGTCCAACTTTGTCTGTTTTTGTTTTTAGCATTGTGGCTAACTGTTGTTAGCATACAGACTCACCTCGCTGCTAACAGCTGTGAAAAAACATTAAAACACATCATGATGAACAATTCTGAAGCTCAGAATGCATTAGTTAAGTGAGCAAATCATGTAGCCTGAAGTAAAAAGCTTAAAATTGATTATTTATGTTTGTTTACATTTTAAGAATGCAAAAATCAGGTACAGTCCCTTTAATGTCTCGGCATAACCTATTTTGCAGCTATTATACAATTACTGACTCTCTCCAATAAACTCATTAGGCCAGTGGTCTCCAACCTTTTTTCTTGTAAGGACCGGTACAGTCACAATTTTCTTTTCCAGGGAATGGTAGAGGTTGGGTAGCGGCAATAACAACAACGTAAAATGCATACAGCTGATTATTGTGCATATTTTTAGCTCTTTTTTGCTTGAATTTTCTGTTTAATTGGTTAAGTGGCACAGTATTTTCATAGTAAAGCACAAGGAAGCAGTGATAAACTATAAAATGAAAAAAAAAAATACATTTTAAAAGATCCTCTCGGGCCTGGTAGCAGATGACCTGCGGACCGAATTTGGGCCCCGGACCGGTGGTTGGGGATCCCTGCATTAGGCTATATAATGCTTATAGCGTCGTAGTAGAACAGTTTTTACAAATAATTATCTTAATAATTATCTTAAGGATGTTGATGGCTAAAAAAACATACTTTATTTTTTTGTTTGTATTTTTTGACCAAAACAAAAAGTAGGGTCTTATTTGATGTTGGGCTAAAAAGTCAACATTAAGCTGATAAAGTTGACTACTAAGGAGCTTTTTATAGAAAAGAGTTAGCAAGATAAGAAGATATATTTTTATCACTCCAGCATATGGAGAGAAAAGCCACTGAATAAATATAAGCATAATAAGCTGTCTATGTATTTATTTTTTTACTTTTTTATAGAGAGTTTTATGTAATTAACCTATTCATTTTTGTGGCTTAGCTTCTAATTTGAATTGTGAGAATTATAAAGATTTTTGAGCATTTATTCTTTTTATTATTGTTATACACTTTTATTATGGTTATCACACTCTATCTGTGCAATATTTCAGAAACTATTTATGAAATGTAGAGTTGGTTGAATTAGCAGCACAAATTGTAAAATAAGATATTAAGTGACAAATAAAAACAAATGAATCACTATGCATTATTATACATTTACATAGGCCTATTGTTCCATAATAATAAACCTAAACAAGCGTGGGGAAAAAAGCTGGGAAATGTGATTTTTGCTGCCGAAAAAGAAAACCCCAGCGTGAAACTGCAGCCGGCGTGAGAGCGATGCGCCTCCGCTCTACAGCTCGGTGGAGGAGTCGCGTGCGCCACAGCGTCTACGAGGGCAGAAACCCGAGCGCGATGACGTCACGGCCCGAGCGGAGACAGACAGCACGCGGGCCCAGCGGCGATTTATGAAGAGTGACTCGGAGCGAAAATCACACACAGAGCAAACAGACCAGACAGCACGGGCCGGTTATTTTATAAGGAAACAGACGATCGCCCGGAGGGATTAGCGCTGAGACGTAACTAGACACACTTTGGTCCAACTCTGAGAATTCTGGGAAGTCATAAATACGAGTCATACAAGGGTTAACACGCCTACAGCACTCAGCCTGTCAGAACTTTTGTAGTGCCTCGGGAAGCATTTAAGGACACAAATGAGTTCACCGTTTTTCAGTCTTGTTTGAGTCATGGCACACTAAAAAGATTTAAATTGCAATGCCACTGCACATGCACAACTATAAACTTGTAGGCTAATAATGTGCAATTTTTGCTTCTCTTTAGTGTGGATTTAATTTTCGCAAGAAAGATCTTTCAGTATTGTAAATTAAATTCATTCGGTCTAAGTTGTCGGCTAAATTTTTTCAAGGCACACCAGTTTTCCTCTGACACAAGGCTGTAGTAGGCTTAGTTAGATCAGTGTTTCTCAAAGAGGGGTACGTACGCAAGCACTTCCCAGGGGGTACTTGGAATCATTTCAAGCTTTACAAGGTGAAATGTAATTTTATGTGAATTTAAAAAGTTATGTGCTCAATTCTGAATATTTAGATTGTATAAAAACAATAAATCACAATACTAACAAATGACAAGATTAGTTGATCAACCTGTTGCTGTTGAACAAAGTGTTTTTGCCAAATGACTTTTTCAGATTTTTATTTATTTTTACATATTGTTCCTGTTTAGTATATCGACCATTGACTGTTTAATTGTTTGATTTTCTAACATTTGTTTGCTAACTAACATTCTTTCATTCTCAGAGATGACTGTTGTTGTAATTTTGGGCTGAATTGAATTGAGTTATACTTGGATTATGAGTAAAAACTAACTGAGTTAGGTCACACTAATTCAGACAAGTCATAATAAATACAAAAAGGCTTTAAAGCGCTCATACACTCAACTATCTGGTACAATCTTATCTCATGTCCCAACAACTAAGCATTTGGATACAAAACAGCACGCTATCTAAATATAGCCAACCTTACGGAACTACTCACGTTGTACAACTGTGATGAATGACATGAAAACTTGAAGACACAACTCAAAATTTGCACATACACTTACTTGCTAATAAGTTTCAGTACATTCTTTCTTTGTTTGATTGCACATACTTTTTTTAAAGGTGCACTTGTGACTTTTTTGGTGGAAGATCGATTTTTTTTTTTTTGTTTCTCAGAAATGTAATTGTTTTGAGTAGATTATTTTACTATGGTCATATACTTTGCTATCGCTAATGAGACAAGTTGGTCATGCCAATTAATAGGTAAGAGCTGGTCAGCAAATTGCAGAGAGTGAGTCTGGTCACCACTCCCCCCACCTAGGTTTCAACCAACTAATCAGATTAGTTTATTTGCTTGACGCACATGAAACAAAGGAGCTGATGGTTGTCATTTAGACCCAAATCTAACTTTACTCACCTCACTTTTTTTTCACTCATTGATTCTGCAGAAATCTGCCATGTTTTTCGGTTACACGTGATATATTTTCAGTATTATCCCAAGTATTTTTTTTTCATTGTAAGCAATCATGTTGGTTTTCATGCAGGAAACGATGAAAGCTTCGTAGGCTAGTTAATCATGCCCACTGAAATCTAAAGGAGGAACACGATGGCCAGGCAAGCTTGGCAGGCAAGTAAAAATACAATTAAAAAAAATATATATATATAATAAATAATAAAAACCTAAGATTTAACATTATTTATTTAACTGTATATACTGATATATAACTGTGTATACTATAGAAATAACAAAATGCAGACCCTCTACCAGAAAAGTATTTTTTATGCATGAAAATGCATAAAAAATAGACATTCATTCAGTTGCTTCTGTTGAACAAAATTCTACCTTCATTCTTTGCCAAAATTCGACCTTTTGACACTATAAAAATCTGTGTAATTTTTTTTCCAAGTATTAAATGTTTGAAATACATTTTGTATCTGTCACTTTTTGGTTGCTCATGTAACTACTTTTAAGTTAAGCATCTAAAGTGAGTACTTCTTTTACCACTGAAGTCAGATTTAATAAGCCATCTTTCAAGAGCTAGAGCACCTATAGTTTTTGTGATCTTGTCTTGTGCATTTGAGAGCAAAATATCACCAAATCTGTTACACCGAGAGAATAACATCCCTTTTATAAAACTAAATCGTTTTCCTATAAAATCTACTTGGGGACATTTAACGCCGGCACTTATCGGATTTCAGTTCGTCAATACAATCAATAGAGCTTAGGAGAAGATTACAAGTCAGTAGTTGAACGCTAAGCTAAACATTGCTGCGCCCATCGCCGCCTGAACCCATTCTTGAGCATGTCCGGACAGAGAAGTCGTTGAGGGCCGACCGGGCTTTGATGAAGACTCACCGGAGAGGTATTTGTTATTACAGGTACGCGGCAAGAGTGTTGACTTGCACAGCTTTCTTTGTCTACTCCTCCAGCCAGCACAGCAGCATGTGATAGCTAGCTTCCGTTTGTCTGTCCATCTCTGTTACACGCAGAGAGCAAAAGATATCTGATTTTGGGCTTTTGAAAAGGAGTGAAGTGGGCAGAGTACTGAATAGCAAGTAGCAGCAGCAGGGAGCTAGAGGCTATTGTAGACATGAAAGCAAGCACAATGACCTGACTCTGAAAAAGGCTACGAGCTAAACTAGCCTCTGTAATTGTCAGTGCTGGAGGAAGACACAGGGAGACAGTCAATAGTAGCTCTCAAATGGAGGCTTTCTTGGCTTTGACTCTGTAGTTTATTCACTGTACCAGCTCAAATGCATTTTATAGCAAGACAAACCAGGATAGTAGGGTTCTTTAATGCTGCAGGTACTGGGCTTTTTTATTGTAATATATACATTTTGTTTTTTCAACTAAAAGTTTACTATAACTGAAGTACTTTGTGAAATATAAGGCTATATAAGGCTCAGAATAGAATAATAAAGTATTTTAGTTTTCATCAACAGTTGAAAGTAGCACTCTGATTGGTGGTCCTCTCCTGTTTCACTTTGCAATCTACCAAAAACCAAAGATATTTTGATCTTAAGACAGCCCAGTCTCTGAAGAAAATGTAGATATATCAAAAACATATGGTTTTGAATAAGTGAAAAGGTCCGCACAGCAGAGTTAGTTCCCAAAGTCATTTATTTGCTACACCAAGTGACATTATGTGGCGTTTAGCCCTTCATCAGACATGAAAAACTTAAGATACACCTGTCTCCTGTATACACATGAGACTAAGTGGACTAGTCACATGACTCGCTTATTTGTGATAATTAAGATAACATGAATAAATATTTACATAAAATTATTGACATAAAAATACTTTTGAACGAAATAATTATTTGCTATACACACATCAAGGGGTACCCCATCATAAAGTATTGCAGGAACATTCGTTTAACAAATGCATCTTCAAGCTTGGTTTATGGTTCTCGCACGTGAAGTTCGCGGATATTAGACGCTGGACTAGAGCGGAGCAGACGCTGACCGTGTTATAGTTTCTGTGTGTTCAAGCGGTTGCTTGTAGAGGGCAGTAGGGAGCTGCATTGAAAGCTGTGATTGCCGCGCGACCGTCCGCGTAGTCACGGATTTTTCCCTGACGCGACGCGGAAAACTGGTCTAAGTGGCGGCGCTTGAGGGGGCGTGTCTCAAAATTACGTATTCCGCCGCACGGACCCACGCGTCCTCGCGGATGCGTCAAGTATGAAACAAGCTCACTTTCAAAGGCATGCAACGATGTTGGACAAGCACAGAAATAAAACTTTTAACGTCACTTGGTGTAGCAAATAAATGACTTTGGGAGCTAACTCTGCTGTGCGGACCTTTTCACTGATTCAGATTTTTACCGTCTGTGTCCTTCATGCAGTTTTAATGGATCTGCGTGTCTTTTACATTTTCAACAAAAACTTATGGTTTTCTTGCCTTAAATGTTGAGAAAAGACAGAACGCAAAATAACCACGAATTGTGGTTGAAGCCACATGGCGACATTTTCTTTGGGTTTAACAAGTAAATAACCAACCTGAAGTCCCAGCCGTTCCCCATTTTAGAAACTTGAAACCTAACTTCAACCCAACTCGTCCAACCCAAAGAAAATGTTGATACGTGCATAGCTTGAAACTAAATTTAGATATAGTTTTGGCTTTTCGTACCATGAGCTGAATGGTTTAAGAACCCTAACCCTGTTGAGAGGAAGTTAAGATATATTTAAATACCCACTTATTATTACTATTACAGATGAAATATCACGATAACCTTTACTTGGAACGTAACTGAAATCACAATTATTAGAGAGAAGTCAGAGCATCGGTGCAGCTTAGATAAAGAAGAATCCGTCTGGTTACAATGTATTCTATGTAAAACAATACAATATGTGAGCCACTTGATGACAGTAAAAATCATAATTCGATTCATTGCACAGCACAACAGTAGTACTCCAAATAACAGTAAAAGAAATACAGAATATATGCACACAGCTGTATAAATAATGCATGTAGATTCGTTGTACAGAAGAAGGGGGTGTCTTTCCCCGAGCGATATGTCCAATCCTCCGGAGAGCCAGGCCTACGGCAGAGCTGCTCACTGCTGCAGGTAATGTCTGAGGTTCACAATGGACATTAGACCGGCACTCAAAGCACTATTAGAAGGAGATTTTGCACAGATGTCAAAAGCAAAGGACAAAAATGTTCACTTCAGCTGCAAGTATAAGAGTTTTGTTCGTTTTTAGATTGCACCACGTGTTGGAAGATGGGCCGGTGGTTGAAACAGCTTAACTAAACAACATACTTGCTGCTTTTTTCTGTTTAGTTGACTTTATTTGGCTTGGGTTCAGCTTCACACTTTTACACATGACACACAGTTTTGAACATTTAAGTGCAGCTTTTACTTCGGCCTATTAGAAGTCAGGCCCTCACAAAATGGGACTACTGCTTTTTGATGTTTGCAGCAGTGCTTTAAGTGGTTGAGATGCACTGGTACTGGTAGCTTTAACACTTCTCAGAAAGCCTCAATTGAGTATCGCACTTCTCTGAGCGGTCAACACATTCTTCCCATTCATTTTAACTGAATGTGACTCTAAACAGTGATTCTTAACCATAGGGCCACGGCCGAAAGTTGGGCCATGTATCTCATTGAGGGTCGCACAATCAGCAAAATACAACACATTTCTTATGAGATTGGGCCCTAGGTTTTATACAGAATATTCTAGCCTCGAGGTAAAAAAGGTTAAGAACCCCTGCGCTAAACAGTAAGTTTAGTATAGTTAATTAATTGCCAAGTTCATTATGAATGTTCCAATGTAATCTTGTTGTTTCTGTAACAATCTTGTCTTGCCTACTTAAAGCACTGGATTGCAGGGCTACATTTGTGAGACTGGTCTTGGTTTTAAGAATCTTAGAACATTTATAAAAAATCTTGGTCTCGTCTCAGACTCAAGCGCATTTGTCCTGGTCTCGAGAGTGCTTAGACTTGGTCTTGGGGACTAACACCGAAACCATGTTTCATTAGCACCATGCTCTGCTAAAGCTTACACCAGGACACAAAGAGGATGATGCGACACCTTAAAGTTGGTGTTGCTAACTTTTTTAGTTATAAATATAAGTAAACTTTGTGTTTTCCACCAAAAAGTATATGGAAAATGCAGCATTTTGTGAAAAAATTTGAGCACTGAGTACTGTCTGACTTGAATGATAAAGAATTTAAGTTTTAGTCAGGAGCAGAATGCAGCGCTCTGATTGGCTGAGCTTGGGTAGTACACTACAGTTAAATTTTTAAAAAAATGTTTAAAGTCAAAATTGCAACTTAAACTTAATACACTCATATTAACCATTGTGTTGAAGGATTTCACTCTGCAATGTAAAAATCACCTACCCACCTTCGAGTTCTTGATGACTGCCACAGTTTGATAGGCACTACATAAAGAGATAAATAAGGAATGATATGAATATGAAACTATGTGCATCATACAAATCAACACCTAACACAGGGGTCTGCAACCTGCAGCTCAAGGGCCACATGCGGCTCTTTCAGACTACAGAGTGGCTCTTTGGGGTCTGACTGAGAATGAGGAATTACACTATAAAAAGATAAGAAAAAAGAAAGACTTTCTGTGGTATTAATGTGTGTAAATGTGATACTTGTCTGTGTATTGGGGGCAAACATACACATATTTGTGCTGTGTAAAGGGACATGTGACACAAAAACTGGGACAGTGAAGTGAAACTCCTTAACAACAATGTACAATGTCATTCAAAAAGTCTGTCTTGGTCTTGTTTTGGTCTTGATTATTTTGGTCTTAACACTACACTAACGTTCCTCAAAATAGGTATTGGTACTTTCTTTTTTTTTTTTGTAATTGTACTGTACATAGTTACTTTCCAACACTGTTTCAAATAACTTGTGTATAAAACGTTTGCCTGTTTGGTACTTTATATTTTGTAGTGGGCGACCCGTCTTAGACCAGGCACCGCATTAAAGAACTCCTGGCTCAATTGCTAATGAAAAACTGGGCATCTCAAAGCAGGCTGCTCCATCATCTTCTATCCACGGATCAATAACATTGTCCCGTCACTCCCCAATCAAACAACAGCTCTCCGCAGTTACCACAAAGTTCATTCATATTCAAGCAGGAGTGAGGCGGATTACATGCACGCTTGCCAAACTTTATCATGGCGTGGCTATAATAGTGTTTTTAATCAGTATCAAACTTTCGCAGGCGCGTTCGGTCATGAGCATTCACTAGATAATTAAAAAAGTCTAAGTCACCTTCACAGTGAACGGGCTTGTGTGAATTACCCATATACTCATCATTGGGCTGAACGCAGTCATTTTGTGTGCCTGTTTTCATTTAGCTTGTACCTGCACTGTCATAAATCAAACTTTTATGAGCAGCAATACATTGTAAAAAATAAAAGAATGGGAACATACATTGTTTTTGCATTGTAGGAAGACTTGTTTTTTCCTTCCTTTTGTGGCGTGTTTCAACATCATGGGTCAAAACTAGAAAAGTCAATGTAGGGAGCAAATTAGCTTCTGCTCTGTTATGAGTACTTTTCGATGACGTAAATATGTGCTTGACGTCGTTAACAGGCAACATCAGTAGTGAGTTTGTAGGCACTCACAGTTTATTTACGTTAAAAAATAAAGGCGTTAAGTTTACCGATGACGGCGATGAAAGCCCTTCTAACCTTGCAGAGAGGTGCACGCTTTCGTGGGAGCACTTTCGGTCGTTTGCATGCCAGTTGGAGCCGTCTCTTGCGGAGGATAACTCACGCGTCGGTTAGCAAAGTCTCAAAACTAGCCTATGAATAGCGAAAGTCGGCATTTATCACAAAGGAAAGCAGTATCGAAAGAAACCCAAGCATCAAGAACCACGCTGACGTCACCAAATTTGTCCGATGACCCTCTTTTGGGCTGTACAAATGCAACTGTTCGTGGAGTAATTAGCTCCATGAAGGAAAAAAGATAGAACCAGGGGAGCGACACTTGTTCTATCCCAGGAGTTCTCAAACTTTTTATCCAAAGGTCCAAAATGAAAACTCCATGAAGTTCAAAGGTCCAAATGAAAAAGTATAACTTTTATTATTGTTTTTATTCAGCTTACTGACATTGAATTAAGTGCTTATAGCAGAGTGTAAACATAACATAAAGTCCATTTCAATGCATGTCAACAGATGCCCATGCGATCATTGGATACACCATTATGAATCGTTTCTGTGATTGGTCAAGCACAAATAAGGTAGGCAGCTCACTTAATCAGCTTAAAGTATTTCATTAAATGTCTCAACTTTCCAAATGCTTTTAAGCACACCAAATATTCCCGACCTACTAGATTGTAGAAAATATACAAATCAAAAAAGGACATTAATATGGATCCTGTGTAATATTTTTTACAGTTCCTTAAACTTATTTTTAATACCTTCAGTTCTTTACGAAGAACTATCAACTTGTCAGCCCACTCTGAGGAAAATGAACAAAATGTCAAAAACGTATGTTATGGACATTTTTTTTTAATTTGGCTTGAATTTAGAAGTAATGTCTTGAAATCAGTTCAAAACCTAACCTCTCTACAATAAATCAAGGTTAAATTTGTCAAAAGGCTTGAAATTAAGTTTAAATCCTAGAGTCAAGCAACTTTAACTTGTCTTGAAATTCATTTTTTGCAGTGAAATCAGTGACACATTGGTCTATATCCAAGTCAATCAAAAGAGTAACATTTATTCTCTAAAATGTGCTGGAGGCCACATCCCACAACCCAAGGGCAGCATCTGGCCCAGGTCTGCACTAGTCTATAGAATGTTGTGATGTTCCTTCAAACAAAAAGTACAAAAATAGAAACAGACCTTGTGCCATGTTATTGTTGTCATCCGGTTTGATCTACAGAAGAAGAAACCACTCTGCCTTCTTGCAATATTAAAACCTATGCGCTGTACAGTTTACTTTACACACTGAAAATACATTTAGAACAGTGCAGTCGGAGCCGCTTTTAACTGATTTGTTTGTAACCTGCCTCACCTGCGTTCACACTCGCTTTGGAAGAGGATTAAAAAAAAAAAAAACACGGAGCACTCTGGCAATTATCAATGAGCAACCAAGTGTTTCAGCTGCAGCGCTCTCCAGGCTCCCTCCAGTTCTCGGCTGACAGATGCCAAGGCAAGGCTTTCAGACTCATTAACTGCCCACACAGAGATCGGAGAGGGAAAAAGCCACTAAGTGTTCACATGTTTATCTGCTCTCAGAGGAAGCGGGCTCTCTGTGCTACCTGCCCACCCGCTTTGGCAAATGTTTTTTTTCCCTTTTCCACCTACACACCTCTGCAGGCTTCTTTGTCACCGGCTACATGCTGTAACGCTCAGGGCAGATGTAGGAACAAGGACGGAGACGGATTATTTAATGTGACAAGTTTGACTATGTTTTTCAGCAACATGAAAGTATTTAAGATGAACCTTTTTTTTTCCCCAATTGCAGTAAGAAGTTAAAATAAGATATCCTGTATTTGTCCTACAATGTGAAATTCCAGTGTTCCCACACAGTTCAAGAGAGCTGGGAAAGTAGAAGTATGCAATTAAACAAGATAATAATAAAAAAAAGACATAGCAAATACGTATATACTTATATAAAGTAAGTAGTCTAAAACTCTTTTTTTACAAGTGTCTCTTATGTCTAAGCACAGTGCAGATTATGATAAGATAAATGTGGCATCAGTATTGACCCTATTTTGTCCGCCCACTTTCTAGGAAGTGTATTTCCTGTTTTGTTTGTTTGTCTTGTGGAACAGTTTCAAACAAAGGTAATGACAGTTAAATTAAACCCATCGACTACTGGCTAAATGCAGGTAAACAGGAAGTGCACTTCCTAGAAAAGTGGGCGGGACAAAATAGGGTCAATAGTATTATAGTACGATGTAGGCCTACAATATATGACTGTGATTATGAACAACTGCAGCATATGAACAGAATAAATAATCAGTGAATATATGAGGTAAAAGTATGACTATGTTTATGTATAGCAGCATCCGAGAAGGAATAAATAAGTGGATAGACAAGTAAGTTGCACCATGTTAACACAGTATTGCACAAGATTACATATGACTGAGGATGTTAACAGTGTTCATTGTACAGTCTGACAGCGGCAGGAAGGAAAGACCTGCGGAACCTTTCCTTCACACAGCGAAGGTGAATCAGTCTGTCACTGAAGCTGCTCTCCAGAGGAGACAGCAGGGCATCCTGCAGGGGGTGAGACCAATGACTAGAGATAGCGTGTGGCCTGTCGCCGTGGCGGCTGCGGCAGCCATCTTGCGAGGGGAGAGGCAGCAAAATTCTAATTGAAAGCAATGTAAAAACAAGGTCAGATAATTAATATATTAAAGGGGTAATTGAGCATATATTATATATTTCTAGTCCAAATAATACAGAGAACTGATTTCTGTCTGTGTTTGGTCATTTTTTTTCTGAATTGTGAATATAAATATTCAGCCTTAAAACACTGCACTGGACTGGATTTGATGCAGAATTAAAGCATTTTTGTGTTTATTAGGCTATATGAACGCAAACGTACATAATTATTGTGTGTACTTAACTGCTTTTACTATAAAGGAAGATTTAGTAGCTAAAAATAAAAGTATGAGAACATCAGCTAAGTCTTCCCACACAAGATGGCTGCTGGAACTGGACATTTGTTGCTATAGGTTACCATGGCTACTCTCTCTCTATATTATAACTCATTTGGTCTGTGACACTATGATAACACAACAACATAGAATATGGTATTATTAGCATTTCTTTTTTTTTTTACATGTTATTTAATTTAATTATTAGCTTAATATTTGTGATAAACTTAATATTTGACTGGTAATAAAAATAAGGAAACAGCTCAGAGCAGAGAAACATTGCCATCAACTGACAGTACATGTAAGACGTCATGTCATGTGACTTTCTGTAAAACAAACATTATGAAACTTTCTTTACTGACTTTACTCAAAGCTGCTGTATCTGATTTTTGCTTCCTTAACAATGTAAACAACAGAAACAGAAATTATTTTAAACTTCCTGCATCAGTCTTCATGTTTTTTGTTCTCGTATTTAGTACATTCTGAACTTCTGAATTGTGCACCACAGTTTTAAGAGGGAGACGAGTCAGGATGCTAACGAGATTTTGCCACTATGCTAACAACAACAACAGACGAACTTCAAGGAATTTGATGACACGATATCTGTGCTGGGGGAAACTGATTTTAAGTTATTTTATTGCAAAAAAGCAGGAATGATTCTTTTAACCAAACCTAATCCTAACCCTAATCATTTGAAATTCCTGAAGTAAAACATTTTAAAATATAAACATTTGCTAGTGAAAATAACAAATATTTTACAGTTTTTATTTCCCCCATCACAATAAAACATAGCAGACAACAATACTTTACACCAACCGAAAGAATTTGACAACGCGCTAACAAATTGTACTGTAAACACAAGCTAGCAATTAGCCAAAGATCAAGAGAAGCGCACAGTCGCTACTTTTGCAGAGGCTAACAAAGAAGATAAATCAATGAGGAAGTCAAAGTTACAGTCCCTGCGGCTGCCAGGAAGTAGAGTAGAGCTGAATCCACTGAACGGCCCATAATTACATGCACAGGCTGTCACCCTCCTGATCAATAACCTGCTTTCAGCTTGTGTGGAGGGAACAATCGTGCTAATAGTGTGAGGCCAAGAGCTAGCATGTAGCATTCAGGCAAGATTACCTATTGTTCTGTATGACATGCAAACTACAAATCCAATGTTTGAGATTTTATGCTGATTACATCACTGTATTCTAAATGTCAGCAATGAGTGGCAAAAGTAAGTGAGAGACAAATTGCATTGTCTCAGGCAGAGACTTAAAACACAACTAAACTATAAAAAAAACGCAAAAAACTACTGCTGAAGACTGAGTTTGTATGGGACGTGTGAAAGGAGAAAGGACACCGACTTTAAACAAACAGTTCAATAAATTAGCTTTCAGTGCTTAAATAAGATGTTTTTGGTGAGAGAATTATCTGTTGTGCAACAGTAAAAAAGTTCTACATCACGGCTATTCAACTTGATTTTCCCAAGGGCCAGGTTCTTCAGGGAGCCTTTGCCTCTGAGCCGCGGAGCACTGTAGGAACCTTTTGTTGTAACTTTTTTAGCCCCTGGCCCCTTTTCTGGCGTGTTCCCACATCAGAAGGACCAGGAACCAGGGAAGCCAATGTGGGGACCAAATTAGCTCCTGCTCTGGGGCAAGTACTTTTCCTTTAAACCGAGAACTTTTCAGTGACGCAGCAACGTAATTTGTAACGTCACTGACGCATGTTGTACGCACACAACACACATCAACAACGCTTGCCTGGAAAATCCATGTCCCTCTTTCGGATTTCTGTAGCCGTGATTGACAGGTTAATTAGCCAATCAGAGACACGCATCTTCCGCCGTGTAAAATCCAACATGGCTGCTCCTGACGAAAAAAATACATGAAAAAATATCACGTGGAACAAAAAACATCAAGGATTTCTGTAGAATTCAGGAGCAAATCAAAAAAATTATTTTAATGTGAGGTGAGTGAAGTTAGATTTTGGTCTAAATGACAGACGACCAATCAGCTCCTTTGTTTCATCTGCATCACGCAAATAAACTAATCTGATTGCCCGTAACAATGTGGATTTGATCTGAAATGCAGGCAGGAGGGCGTGGCGACCAGACCCACTTTTCGCAGTTTGCTGAAGTGTGGGTTCTGGATCCCAGGCAACAACAACACCAGGCATGTTGTAAAGTTTTTATTAAAATAATAATAGCACTAAAGTTTGCTGATGGAGATGAGAGATGGACGGATGCAGAAGCAGCAATGCGTACACTACGAGAAGGTACATCTTCAGCAAGCTAGCTGATGAGCTAGCACCAGTTGGCATTTACACCCCGTCTAAGTAATGCCACGAGAAAATTAAAAAAAACTGACACAGGACTATACAAAAATCAAGGACCACAGCAACCAGAGTGGGGCAAACAGAAAAAATGTATGGTTTCATGTCCTCAATCGTATTTTGGCACACTGTCCAACGGTTGACGTCACCGAATGTTTCCTAGATCCTCTTTTGAGCAGCGCGAATGCTAGCAGGTACTTGTTTATTTCTAGAATAGAATTGGCCCTGTAAAAGAAGGGGTGTAGAAGTGTTCCTGGTGCCTGGTTCTTGGCACTTTCATGTGCGAAAACGCCGATTATGTAACCATTTTTGACTAAATTTTGGGTTGTACAAAACATTCACTGTACTACTGCTGTTTCATCGATTAGATTTGTATTGATCTACAACATTTCCAAACCAGCTCTAAACCAAAATGAAACAGGACCAAAACTAGCTAAGTCTGAACCAAGAAACCAGCCTTAAACAAAAACCAGGTCAGGGCTAATGCACAATTGCACCAAAAACAAAATGTGGACAGACAAACATACCTCAAAGATCTACCAATGATGTCACAGATGAAATGAAAATTAAATTAAATCCTAAATCTGGTTTTTAACTCATTTTTCTTTTCTACAATTTATGAATTTACATGGCTCCTAAAAAAAGACTAAAAGACTCCATTGTCTCTTCCTAACTTGGAGCTATAGCCACAGCCTTGTTCTTCAAACAAACCCAACAGAGCAGTGTAGTGATATTTGTTCAGTGTTTCTGTGCACTTAAGTGTTCAAACTCCACTGTACTTTAGTCAGGAGGTGCACTTACGCTTGTGCTGGAGGCCAATGACTGGGATAAAGAACACATCACTGCACTGCCAACAGAATAGAACCACATCTATTTAGTTCTACTGTATCCTGATTTTAGCCACAGTCTTAGAAGTCTATGAAAGATGTTTGAATCTGTCAGTAGTTTTTGTTTTGTGTCGAGAGAACTCCACAGTCTGGATCTGTTAGAGGATAAACTGGACTGTATAATCTGCACTTTGGAACTCCACAGGCTTCACTGTAAAAAAAAAAAAAGAAGGCAGTTTTAACTTAAAAAGGCAAGTACAATTTCTGCCTTAAAGTTTTATGCTGATTAAACTCATGTGTGTGAGTCTGTCTGTTTCTCTCTCTCTCTTCATTTCTCTCCCCCTCTCCGTCTCTTTCTCTTGCTCTGCCTTTTTCTCTTTTATTCATTTTTCCCCTCTTCTCTCTCTCCCTCTCGTTCTCTTCTCCCTCTATCTGTTTTTCTCTTTCTCTCACTCATTTCTCTCTCTCTCTTCTCTCTCTCTCTTGCTCTTCTCTCTCTTTCTTTTCAACCTCTTTCTCTCTCTTCACTTTTTTTCTTCTTTTTGTCTCTGTCTTATCTCTCTTTATTCTCTCTTTTTCTTCTCTCTTTTTTTCTCTCTCTCTTCTCTTTCTTCTTTTTCTCTCTTCTCTCTATCTTTCTCTTTTTCTTTTCTCTCCCTTTTCTTCTCATTATCTTCTCTTTCTTCTGTCTTTTCTCTCTCTCTTTCTTGTCTTTTCTCATTCTTCTCTCTCTTCTCTCTTTCTTCTCTCTATTTTTCTTCTCTCTCTCTTCTCTTTGTTCTCCTTTTCTTTCTTTATCTTTCTCTTTCTTCTCTCTGTTTTCTTCTTTCTCTCTTTCTTCTCTCTTTTCTCTCTCTCTTCTTCTCTCTTTTCTCTTTCTCTTTACTCTCTTTCTTCTCTCTCTCTTTCTTCTCTCTATTTTTCTTCTCTCTCTTTCTCTCTCATAACTTAAAAGTCTAAGTTGAAAATCTTTGACTCAAATTGTTGATTTATATAAACAACAACAAGATTTAAGTTAATTGAACATATTGTCTTTAGGATTTTTTACAGTGTTTGTTCCAGACCTTCAGACTTGTTCCTAACCTCTCAATCAGTTCTGTTCTTTTCAATGGACTAGCCAGTGCACGCAATCATATCGTCTTTTGGACATGAAGTGCAAAGATCAGCAAAAGTTCGATAAAAATGAACTTTTATAATAAATACTGGTCAAATCTGCCTGATGGACTAAATCGTAATACAGGGTTAGGGGTAGCTTGGGTCCCACATTAAAAATCAAATCAACTGGACAATTAAACTTTTACAGCTTCAACAAGATAAGCAGCTAACATTAGCGTCTTTTTGGCTAATGGCTTTACCAGTGTTTTGTTTATTCTCTTGGCTCAACAGTGAGTTATGCGACTTTCTTTATCATCTTTCATTCAGTCGTGTTGTTTGCTGATGCTGTCACTATATTTGTCCACTGACCAACGAGGGAAATTTTGAGTGACCACTATAGTGTAGTATAGCAGTAATTGTGCTTTGTTGTGATGGCGCATGATTTGTCAAACATTTACACAATTCTGAGGAGGTCCTCTAGGCCAGGATCTGGAACCTTTAACATCAAAACACACCTGCTTGTCAAAGCCTGATCAGAAGCTAAGCAAGTCGGGGCCTGGTCAGTACTTGGACGGGAGACTGCTGGAACAGGTGCCACAGTGGGACGACAGGAGTGGATTGACATTGTGGGAAAGACACTTAAAACCACATAGCCTCAGTGTCTGTTACACTGGGTGAGTGGATACTAGATTGTGAGGCGCTTTAGCAATAAGGACTATTTACCAAAAGAGTCGCATTATTCAATAAACTAAAGATCAGAAAAAGCCACAACTGAATTTATACAGTATTATAAAATCCATCCAACAAAAACTCAATTTACACAATAGTTGTGAAATGTTTAACCAAATATTCATTGGTTAAACATTTTTTGCAATATGAAAATTTGAATAAGAACTTTGAATACCTTTTTTTTTTTTTAAACATTGTACATTTTGTTGCTAGGGACCCCAGACCTAAAACACCTACAACACTTTTTTACTTGACTTGGCTGACTTCATATGTGAGCACTTGGCCCACATCTGCTCAGGACTGGTGGGTTGTACAGAAGTGTTTATTTTTATTTTTTTTGAGTACAAAGATCCTGCACTGAGTGATTTCACAGAGGGTCACCGCTCCAGCTCCTTGTGAATACGACAGCACCCACGCTCACAAAATCTAAAGTTAGCATATCCAGTCCAAACCTCTTCAAACGCTTTAGTCCCGCCTTTTTCACTGACACAAAACCCCACTTTCATCCTGCTAAAATCCACTTCATCAGCTCTAAGTACAGTAGCTCCTTCTCAAGTTATCAAAGGGAACCTAAACTGACGCCTTACTTCGCAGCTTGTCATAACATCGAACCAGCAAAGATGGAAATTTGTTTGTCAGGAACATTCTGAAACAAGCATTTAGAGGTAAAAACAAGTAAGTCAAAGTTAATGCAAATATGCGAAGTCTTATACCGGGCTCACACTGCCTCCAGATGCAGATCCAGATGCAGATGCGGATCCGTCTGGGTCCGGTTGTCACTCACAGTGCCTCCAGAATATGCATGCGTATGTACGGACTCTGCTGGTCTCGCGAGACCACAAGTTCACGGGGATTCACGCACAACTAGGGAGTTTCAGGGAGTTTAGGCGATCTTTGGCACATGGATATGGAAACAAGGAACACTTGCGCCGTGTTTTGGGCTTATTTCACGTCACGTCATTTTCTGTTGGATTTTTCGACGCATAATGGGTAAGTACGGGACGTTTATTTACCTCCTGTGTGTTCAATAGTCGTGTATATGTCGAGCATTTTGATGTATTTGTTGTAGTAGCAGAAATGTAATGTTTTTACTTTGAAAACCACCGGATTCACTTCACCCGCAAGCGCTTGGTTTCCTGTTTGTTGTGTCTTGTTTTCACAACTTCACCAAAAAGGGCTCCGGAGCGCTCCGGCAGTCCGGAAAAATTTAAATGAAACGGAAACGATTCGGACGTACGGAGCAGAGCCGCGCGGCTCGCCGGACCGTACGGATCGCGGTGTGAGAGCCTCTCATTACTTTTCAAGAAACGGAAAGCCTCCGTACGCCGGACCGGAGTACGGACTGGATCCAGTGTGAGACCGGGGTTACACAACAGTTTTCTGACTTTAGTCCTGGGCAGGCAAAAAAACATTAGGAAAAAAAACTACACAAGGATGAAATATTTAAAAAGTTTTATAAAAGTTTTGAGTTCAGGCAAAGGCTCAAACAAATAGACCATAAAAGTGTTTGGAAATGACAAAAATTATAGTTTTTATATAGTATAGTTTTATATTCTGATATCAGACTACTGATATCAGAGCCCAACCTTCCTATACGCAGACTACGCAAGTTGTGTAGGGCCCCGCCTTCTGAATTCTGAATTGAATTCTCAGCAAATCAACGACTCTGTGAACAAATACATGTTCTGTACCTCATAAGCACTCAGCCAATCTTATTTTGCACCAATAGGGCAAGTGTTGGTAGAACTACAAACACATAAAGCTGATGTACTTAAACGTCTGCAGATCGCGAAATGTACCGCAGCGAAAATGACCGTGGCAAAATATGGCAAATTTCTGCACATTGGTGTTGAATTATTTCAAAAGCCACATAAAACATGAGGCTGCTTGTCCCGACAAAGTTTCAGATGTTAGTATATCTGTCCAAAAAGTCCAGCGGATGATGCAGCTTATCAGCTGTTACAGCGTCAGTGTGAAGAGGGAACAGAGGCGGAGCTCACAGGGAGAGGGACAGTGCTGTGGCCCCACTTGGAAACGCTGACACCAAGTAAAACTTGAAAAGGTGCAATAATATATAATTATTAAATTATGCATAAAATTAAAGATGTGTTGGTCTAAAATAGCCCACTCCAAATTTAGGGAAATGCATCTAATTCATTCAAAAGTTTCTGGAGTAGGATCTTACATTATCTCTTTATTGTGAGAAATATTATTTAGCTTACACTTATTTTTTTCTGTTGCTTTGTGTATAGGTATAAATTATAATGGAAAAAAGTCAATTTAAACGCTTCTTTGGCTTGACTGATTAAGGTTCGTAGAAAAGACTGGAGGGCCCCGAAGCTGATTTTTGCTTAGGGCCCCCAAAAGGTTAGATCTGGCTCTGACTGATATAAATGACTCTCTCAATATATTCAAACAGGCCTCATCACCATTTACAAGTAAGAATACCAAGATATATTTGTCACTTACTTCAAAAGATCGGTTCAGAGGTTACATTGACCAACAATTTTCCATCATTTACGGATCGTATTTTGTTTTAACAGAAAATTGTCAAGGCCCTCCGTCATTTTGACATGTTAAAAATGGAATTGCACTTTTACATACTGATTTACAGACCCACATCCCGACTGAGCTCCCTCAAAATGAGGACGCAGCAGGGACAAGTGCTGCTTGAATCCCATTCAGGTGCTCTGTTGTTCTGCGACTGTGAGATCCTACCGCTTGCATCAATACGCAGCCTATGAATCTGAAAAACTGGAGACTGCAGTTTCATAGACTACACTTTAGCTACAGAGAAGGCTTCATTCAACAAAATAACAGGACACACAATGTTGTGCCGGTCTGATTTCAAGAGGATTCGTTTCTTTGACCACGATCGCTTAAGGTGGCAGACTCTGTGTGATGTTTTCAGTGGTGGATATACAGACTGTACGAGTGAATCTCTAGGGTCAGAAGTTAGCAGCTCACGATTCATGTCCTTACACTACACATCCGGATGGTCTTATGTGACACTGTACGTCGACCCACGGCACGTCAGACTCCTGTATCCAGAAGCACAACATACTGTAAAAGGTGGAGGAGAAGAAGAATCCGGAAGTGGAGATGCCCCGTGTTTAACAACAAACATTGTTTGCTCATGGGCAGTGTGAGAGTTTGATTTTCTTGCGATCCTACGACTGTTGATCTGAAGCTGGTAGTGAGGTGTTAATCTCTTCTTGTTACCCCGTGGACTCTACTAGGTGCACAACACACGACTGAGCTGAAACTCGGGCCGATCTCCAAGTGAAAAATTGTCCCAAAATGTGTCAAACGTCGCACAGTGTCTGCCCGCCTTTAAAAGACAAACACTGATGTTTCTTCAGAAAAGTTGCATCTTCAATTTCCTGGTTTGGCAGTTGTTGAACCCGATCTCACAAGAAAGCGTACATTTACCACGACTTTACAGGACATGTAAGTTACGTATGATTAGCACGAGTTCACAGCTGTTTTGTGTAATTATGGTACGTGCCGCGTCCCAGTTCATTTCTATGGTGGTAAGATGTGTTCTTATTTATGAATATTACCAAAATCCTGATCCTAATCTTAACCTGCCCCAAGAGCCAGACCTAGACTTACCCATTTTAGTCCTGGCTTCAACCAAAGCTCCAAACCAACTATGGCGTAACATAAGTACGCAAAAAAGGCCTGAAATCGTGGTCATAATACGCTGTTTTTGTGTCTTCATCACCTGAGGAAGACAGGCACCTTTTCCCATCATTACATGGATAGGATATAACACCAGGACTTTCTCAGCTATAAAAGCAGGTGTGTCCTATATTATATTGAACTTCTTCTCTAAATTAAAATGTTCTGACACCATTTAGTGTTTTTGTTTTGCGTATGCCATAAAAATCAAAATGTCAAGACATAAAAGCTTGGAATATGTCATATGAGTCACGAGTTTCACTTTTGGAAATGAGTGACCAAAATGCTAATCTTTGCAATGTTGTAAAGGTATGCAGTGTCTATGAGAAAAGCAGTTATGTTTCTGCCTGGCGGAAGCATTATCAAGATGTATGCCTGAGTCTTTGCGCGTAATGTTTTCTCAGAGGAGGCATAAAAGTCCTACTCAGCTCATTGTTTTGCTTAATGAATGTGTCAGCTCGTGTCTTTTGGTGTAATGAGGCTATAGAGATGGTTAATGTTGGCTGCGGACCAGATTTGATGAGGCTATTAGCGGAAATCCCACGATCACAAGGTGTCTCCGAAAGAAAGTGATGATGCAGCAGGGTAAAGCCGCGCAGCTTTCATTTAGATGGAGTTTAATTTTTCTACTTGGAATTTAAAAGATTTTTTTTCTTGGTTTTTCTGATAGCAGAACACTTCTTTTCAATTCAGGATTTAGTTCACGGTGGCCTGCATTGCCTAAAATGTTCCACAGTATAATACTGTATAAGCTTACACTGCACTCTCAGAAATGAAAGTACAGATTTCTCTAGCAGGTACAATCGCTCGTCACTGGGGTGGTACCCCCAGGTACAAATTTACTTGGTACCCCCTACAATGGGATACACTTGTGGACCCTTTTGCACTGTACCTTAAAGATACAACTATGTACTTATAAGTGGCAATTTTGTACCTTGTCATATATACCCTTTCGAGAAAGGTACTTTTTTGTACCTTTTTTGAGAGAGGTACTTTTTTAGAAAGGTACTTTTCTGTATCTTTTACAAAAAAAGGTACAATTTTGTTCTTTCAACTATTTTTGCTTCACTGTATTAACATGAGGCTATAAAACTGTTTAATTTATTTGGGTGTTGAGTAAAAACGTCTACAAATGCATTTTGTATTTTCTAAACAGAAAATACAAAATGCATTTGTAAAGAATTCATTAAGACATTGTTTCAAATACAATAACAACATCCATACAGTTATGTCTCAATACAACTGCCACAACTCCAATATATTTTCAATGGCATTGAGGATGAGGAACAAATACAACTTGGTTCATTTGCTAAATAATATTTTCATTAACTTACAATATTATTGTGTACTACAGTGAGCACAAACCTTTTGTTCACTGACAAAGACAATATGCTTTGTTTGAAAGTTGGCCATGGCTTTATCTTACAAAACATGTTGTCTTGTTTGAGATTTGGCAATGTTAGCAAGTTTCCTAAATCAGTACAAATTGGAGGTTGGGGACCTTTATGGAGGTTGCAAAATGATTTATAAAAAATGTGTTGTGGTACATGCAGTTTCCCTTTATGCGCTACAGTATCTGCTTTTGTTGTCAAATACAAAGAATAAGATAAAGCTATGTCGCGTTCTAGTCTAGGTTGGAACTCAGACCTTAGCGTCGTTTTCTGCAAAAGTTTTGTGTACCAAAGGTCAAGTCGGATTATTTTTACAGTAATGGGCCAATCAGTTAATACATAACTTGGAAATTGCTCAAATTGGTCAAAATACAGATCTCTTTATATCACATTATCAACTTATTCTAAGGCAATCCTTCAACCTAAATGTTCATGAATCAGCTGCACAGAAAAGTAGAGAGAGAATAGTGAAGGAGCAGAAGAATGAAAGCAGCAGTCTGTTTTAGGACGTCCACAATAGGTCCCATAAAGTCCTGCTTTTACGACTCTCTCTTGTTTGGGGAGCGCACTAATTGTTTGAGCTGATTTGAATGAGACAGAAGTATTTCCATAGAGAGAGTGAGAGTGAGCGGAGTGACAGGTGCAGAGAAAGGTCACGTCAGATGGACAAGACGTTATGTAAGCAGAAGGCAGAGATGATTCAGGGACAGAAAAACGCCTCTACTGATAAGACTCATCAGTTTTGAATCGACCTGCGAAGAAATATTCAGATTTCAGATGTTTTGTCACCAAGTAAGTCGTGTTAATAAATCGAAATGGCGCTAAAGACCAACGCTTAGACACAGACAATGCCAATGGTTCTATGCCTGTAGGAATCAACAAGGAGACACCGCCGAATGTTTGGAAGCACTCTCCATTTAATCTGGGTCACAACAAGAACAGTCGGCCCAAATTACAAAAGACAATGAACATCATTAGCATCCCCCAAGTCACGTCAATAAATTAAAACATTGAGGCAACATAATAGCTCAATATTAACTTTAAAATAGCGCTGTGACAAGTTAATTGATTAATCACATTTAAATGGTTATTGAATTAATTCAACTAATTTTGTATTCCAATAATCGTTAACTGGTTCCCAAACATGCAAGTACTGAAAAAGATGTTTGACAACTCCAGTTGGGCAGCAATGACAAAGAAAATGTGTAAATTTACCCCTTTTACCAGAAAAGACACAATCAAGCCAGTGTAAACATACAAATTTGATCCTGCTTTGAATAAATGTGACTGAAGGCAAATGACTCTGAAAATTCTACAAATTAAATTTGCCAATTGAACTATATATTTATGTGAATATCTCATGTACAGTAGCTGTTTTTGCTGTTTTCAAATGAGACAATGCTTATCCTCCTCTATATTTTAATGATTTTTTAAGGCAATAAAAGTGGTCTCAACACAGTTTAGGCTCTGTCTGGATCAAATTTGTAAAAATCTTGTAGTGACGTGACTTTTGCACTCAAACAACTAATCAATTAATGGAAAGAAAAATCACCCAAGTAATCGCTGTAGTTGCAGCTCTCCTTATTAACAAATATAACCATGCTACAATAATAAATATGAAATAAAAAAAAGACACAGAATTACATTCGATTAGCAACCTTTTCCCACTACGGGGATTTGGCAAAAGGGACGAAAAAGTTACAACATCAGTACACAGCTGGGAAAAAACTACACATTAACCAATCACCAGGTACGCAGAGCCGAAACAGCAAACAGAAAGACACTTTTGTAGATATTAGTCTAAATAAATAGGGTATGCATGTTTTTGAGGACTTCACCCAGCGAGATCGCAGATTTTGACTTTGGTCTACTACTTCATTATTGGGAATCCAGAGCAGTAACCACACCACAATTTATTCTTGAAAAAGTGCCAAAAAGAAAATATTTACTTCTCTAAAGCTGATACTAATACCTGAATTGAATCAATTAATTTTCACCTAGCGTTTAGGTTGATGTGCTTCTGGGGTTTTTCAGTCACTTCTTCTGCATTTTTTGTTTTTGATTGTGCTTCCGGTGCCCCTGCTGGTGCTAGTGTAACTTCCCAATCTGGACCTCTCTCTTTCCTTTTGCTAATGCAAAGATTGGAAGAGGTGAGTCATCCAACACAATCCACTTTGTCGTCAATAATGTGTTGTTTTATTGTTAACCAAATCAAACAGAAAGCACCTCTAAATTTTCACTGCGCCCTGTGGCTTCTTACTGCACCTCAACACGAGGTTCCACACAACGCAGATCTGAGATTTAACGGCAGCTACACCTATTCCTAATGAATCAATATCAGAACTGTCATCGTTAAAAGCTTTTGTTTATTTATTTACTCATGGAGTGCTCCAGGCTTTTCCCATTGGGAGTAGACCTTGGGGATGCTGGATGGACTCTCTCTGGACCGGCCTGACAATGCCTTAAAGCTCTCCCAGCTGGAGGAAGTGTGTGTGGAAAGGGACATCTGGGCCTGGTGAAATTACCTGTTAAATATTTAAATACATGCAACCTATTCCAGATCTACTACGCTGCAACGTTATTTTTAACCACATTTACGTTGCACTCATAACACAAGTATGTCACACACACAGAAGACTCTCAGAAGCAGACTCCAGCTCTGCCCCACTTGTGATGAAACCATTAACGTCACAGAAAGTTCCGGAGCTGTGAGCGGAGATGCATGTCACAGTGAGGGCCGCGTGAATGGCCTCAATGCACCAGCGAAGTCTAATCTCATCAACCGCAGCTAGTTCTGGGATACATCTGTGACATCCACTTTTGCATTAGGGCACGGTTGCCAGATTTTCAGAAAGCAACATGCGACCGAGCCTTTGAAAAAAAAAAAAAAGCAGAACAAGTGTTAATACAGTAATACTGGATTATTTCAATAGTGTTTTGAACATTAAGAACAACTAAAATGTGAAAATATGCTAAAAGTTCAATAAGGCAAATGGCAAAAGCACCTCTTTTTTGACCGCAAATTGCAACTCAAAAGAAAACCTTAAAAAACTGCAACCAGTAACTGTCAAAACACACTTTCCAGAAAAAAAAAGCCCAAACTCGCTATAAAAAGTAAATTTGGCAACACTGCTTTAGAAGAGTGACAAATTCCAATAGAGCTGTCACTAACACATCTAAGCAAAAACACATCTAAGCCCATTTTACACGGTTAAATAAAAAAAAAAATGAGGCAGAGTTTTTCTGAAGAGCAATTCAGGTCGGGAAGGGGGCAGGGGAGAAGCTGCAGTTGCTGTATTTGCAGCAGGAGGCAGCTGACCCCTGGGACACACTGCAAGCGATTTCTGCGCTACGCCAGGCCTACGCGCGTTAAAAATAGCCACGCCATGCTCGCGTATTGTTTAGAAAACATGCAAAGTCAATGAAACCGGCTACACCACCAGCGCTTGTCGTGCGTAGCGAGCGTGACGCAAAGGCGAGAATCGGGAGCGAAAATATCCAACCTTTTTTTTGTCGCTTGACGCTGGTGTAGGTGCGTAGAATACAGAGAATACAAAGAAATCAGGCTTCTACAGTTGTATATGTGTACTTGCCATCAGCACCTCATGTACTGGGACAGACCTGGACTGTGTGACGGAGCCCTGCTTCAATAGGACTGCCTGCTTGAGTTTTCATATTTACTTTTGAAAACCTTGCGTTTGCCGTGATCAGCCGGTCCAGAGGGGAAATATAAACCCATTCATGTGACACTACAGACCTGATGCAAGAGCAGAAACACAGACAGACAAACTTACAGCTTTCCCATAGAGAAACACAGGGTGAATGGTTGGTGATGACGCACCACGGGCACGCACACATATTCTGCTGCAATTGGCGGTGTGGCCACCCATGCGTGGACGCACGGCTGTGGTTTCGCTTGTTCACGCACGTCATTTTTGTCGCTTGCTGTGTGTCTGGGCCCTGAGAGACAAATGCTTCAAATGCCCCAAATACATTTGTAACTATATCACCGTGACTTACAGAAAAATTTATGAAAGTAAAAATGTTACTTTGTTCTGTTTTTAAGATTACTGCATAACTTTCAATTCACAATTTTTGTGTCTTCTAAACAAGATTCACACACAATCCAAATCCGATATATTGCTGGCACCGCTGGTAAAAATATAGTTTTCCCTAAGACTATGCTCTACTTCAAAAGCACTTGAACACAATAATAGTGTCTAAATCTGCTCTTACACAAAACACATTTATTAAAACATCAAGTATATTTAATTTAGACAAAGAAGATTGTACTTTAGGGCTAGGTCAGAAAACAGTAATGTCAATTTGCAAAACTGCTGCTCAAAATACATTATTGAGCTCAAACTAGTGCACTCAGCTCTCAACAAACTGTGGATTTAAACATTCTGAGGACTCATAAAGAAGAACGAGCCGTGAGAGCTGAACTGAAGCGACCCTGGCCTAGCTTTATTGGGTCTGATAGGAGCCTAAACGAGCCGGCTCTGTGTGTGTATGGGACGTGTTCAGCTCCAGTTGCAGAGAGAGACGGGAGTTCAGCGCTCACTTCACGTCCAGTTGATTAAAGCTGAGATGACCAGCACAAGTGGGTCACAGTGACATAGCGAGACACAAGGAGAGACAGTGAGATGGGCGAGATAGAGTTCTGCAACAGCACTGCAAAAAAATAAAAAGATTTACACCAACACAGTCTCACAGAAATGCTACCACAACATGTTAATAGCGTAGCATGAGCGCGTTTTGTGTGTGTATTATACAAAAAAGCATCAGAGAGATGCTTTTAATAACTTTTTGAACTTGATCGAAACAGCTACCTCTCATCTAAGGAGATGTTTTGTTGTTTTTTCAAAGAAGTTTCCCCAGCTAACTAGACGCACAGCGTATCTTTCTGCAGGCGACATGCGCAGTAGAGCAGAAAGTGACGTTGACCGATAATCTCTCCATAGATAGGTGTTTTGGTTGAAGCCACTTGGGGACATTTTTTTGGTTTGAATGACCAAGTTTAGGTCTGAAGTTACAAAAATGGCTAAGTTTAGGTTTGGGGCTTGGGGCTGGTTAGGGATAGATAAGGATTTCTGGTTTGGGTTACAAATATAATCAACCATGCAATGATTTATAGGTGAGCAATACGATTTTGAATTGGCACCTTTGTTCAACAGTAAACCAATGCAGATTCACAAGTACAGTGGTCCCTCGTTTATCGCGGGGGTTAGGTTCCAAAAATAACCCGTGAAAGGCGAAACCCGCGAAGTAGTGTTAGTTACCAGTAATTTCAGTTGATAACCTCCTGGTTATGATGTTTAGTGTCTTTTGTACAGGTAATAATGCATTGAACACATGATTCACCGAGAGATTCAACAGCGCGAGTCATTTATGTGACCTTAAAGAGGGACGGTGCTGTACTCGTTCGCCCGCTCTGCTTTTGGCACGTTGCCCGTCCCGCTGAGCCATGGATCACACGGCTCCAGAGCCGACAGCTACGAAACACATCCGGACTCTAGCGAATCACAACACACTCCTCAAACACATCTCTGAAGTACACAAATGACGTTCCAGCGTGAACAAACTTATCATCGTAACTACGAGCTCAAAGAGTTAAATCCTCACCTGGAGAAACGTCCGAGCGTCAGGTCAGCTTCCCCTGCATGATCCAAACTGTCTAAAGTTTTCTAAAAGAGCCTCTGTGCTGTTGCCTGTGAACAGCACAAGTCTATAGGACCGCGCACTGTAAAAAAAAAAAAAAAGCAAAATTGCACACAAAAAAATTGGCGAAACAGCGAAGCCGCGAAAAGTGAACCGCAATAGAGTGAGGGACCACTGTACAGGAGTAATACAGCAGAATCTACAAATCGTCGGTCAAAGGCCTAACTGCAGAATTTTGGACTAACTGTAGCTGAGCTAAAACTGACATGCTAACACCAAATAACAGCGAGACGCAATATTCTTAGATGAAACAAATGCATGAATAATCAATTCAAGCTCGCTAGGTGATAGCACACTTCTGAGCTTTGCAATATTTCAAAGCTGGAAAAAGCAAGTACGAGTCAAGGCCTGACATGTTGGTTAAAACACAGTGTTTTCAAATGAGACACCAAGGTTACAGACAACAAAGTGGACATCAGCTTTTGAGGCACCAGTGCAGTTTGCAGCCTTGTGGAGGTGATTTCATTATTATCAGGGGAAACAACGAGTACGTCTGTTTTTTCTGAGTTTAATTATCATTCCGGCCTATTTTCCCTCAAAAGTTTGTTTAAAGGGACTATACTCTTTTTTTTTTACATTTTACATTTTTTTTTTTTTTTACAACAAGATAACTTAAAAACAGTTTCCTCATAGCACTGATATCTTGTTAATGTATCTATTCAGGTGGAAATTAGTCCGTCATGTCCTGTCTGTGTCTAATAAAATACCGTTTGTCGCCAATTTTTTCTGTTTTTGTTTTTAGCATTGTGGCTAACTGTTGTTAGCATAGTGACTCACCTCGCCGCTAACAGCTGTGAAAAAACATTAAAACTCATCATGATGAATAATTCTGAAGCTCAGAATGCATTAGCTAAGTGAGTAAATAGTGTAGACTGAAGTAAGAAGCTTAAAATGAATTATTTATGTTTGTTTACATTTTAAGAATGCAAAAATCAGGTACAGTCCCTTTAAAATTGGTAAAAATTCAAACTAAAACTGTTTCTGAACCTTTTGGAGCACAAGCAAATGGCTGGAGTCTTTGTAAAGCTAAAACCCTAAAGTTTTAGTTTCTGATGTCTAACAGGCTCTGCTCAGAACTGAGAACTTTCTTCTTTTTCCAAAAAAAAAAAACCCCAAAAAAACAATTGAATTTCCGCCTATATTTTTTTGGGTAAATATAAGGATTGGTATAGTTGGATTGACAACATTGACCTAAAAGACTCTAGATTTGGCTTGTTTTGGATTTTGACAATTTCTCTGCAAAAGCTGAAGGTAATTGAGGTCAAAATTAGTTTTAGGTGGAGCCAATTCAAAAGTCCTATTAACATTTTTGAAGTTTCTAGGATTTTTTTGTTTATCAGTTTACAGTAGAAACTGAGTCTAATTCATCCCAGAGGCTGATTTGAAGAGGAACACAATGTGATTTTTATCTTTAACATTTCCAGGTGCTTCATAGTTTGTTTTTATCACATATTGAACACTTTCCATGAACATTTTAAACCCAGATGTTGCGTTCTGCAGAGACTGAACGTACGTCTGTGCTGCTGTGAGTTTGTTTAGACTTGAACCCGGCGTCAGGTCAAGTCATATTTACTTAAGGCGGACTGTTGATTGCAGGCTCAGTGTTATTTAGCAGATGAAGTCAAACAGAAAGGCGCTCATTACGCTCGCTGGACTGTCACATATTTTCATTTGGAGACAGCAGGACGACAAACAGTGACGTGACTGAGAGCATCAGAAGAGAAGTGTTTGGAGCTTTTAATTGCAACAGATATTTGTAGGATCTGTCTTTTCATTTTGATAAATCCTCAGTGTTGCTTATTAGACACTTTTCAGTAAAACATTTCTATTTAATATTTAGTTTTACAGCTGAAAATGCGCAATTTACAATGAATTCCAGTGGTACTCAGAGCTCGGACCGAGTTTCGACTTGTAAATTCCCACTGGAACTGCTTCTCATTTAGAATTCCTACTGGGACACTCAGTTTCAATTTCAGAGTGAGAGGTAGAAAGTTGAACATGGCAGTGCCCTGCATTTTGAGAAGGATAAACCTTTGACAGCATCATTAGTGATCAAAGTCTTAGATTTTCTCTACTGACCATTCACCCAATGAACCTGCTGCTTGTGATCTCCTGCTGTTCTAAACATGCTGCTATGGGCCACAATGCTAATGTTTGTTTGAGTTTGAGTTTGTCTTCGATTAGAGACAATACATTAAAAATGCAGACGTTTTATAATAAGCGGGCATTCCAGATATATTCATGAGGAATAATGCATGAAGTCTTGGTGAATTCATAATGTATTCATGCATTAATTCACCATGAGTCATCAACAACTATTATGAATGAATTCATTCATAAATTCCACAATTTATTCATCAAATGAACTAACATTAAATCATACTAGTGAACATGACTTTTAACCCTACTATAAATACAAGGAATTCACGTTTTATTGTATTTGAACTAGAAATAGTCATTCATCATGACTTTTGAAAGTCCTGCATTAACATCATGAGTCATCATGACTTTCCTTCACCGAAGATTCAAACAAAACAGAATCTAGCCTTTTAGTCAAACTTTCAAAAGTTTGGCTAAAGACTATTATTGCTGGGTTTCACATTCTAGAATTCTTGTCAGTTAAAAGTCAGTTTTTCCTATTGATAACATTGGACTTTGTCATGAAATATTTCAAAAATGATTTAATAAATGTAAAAAGTGATGATTTTTGGGGTGACTAGACCCAATAAACTTTTGCATTGCAAAATAAACTGTGTTTAAACAATATTCATTTTACCTGCCCCCAGTCTGATTGAAATAACATTGGACAGTAGAATGTTGTGATGTCATCTGAAACCCAGCAATAGTCAAACTTTTAGTAAAACCTTCAAAGTCACGATGAATGACTATTTTTGGTTCAAATATCTTTATGTGAATTCTTTGTATTCATAGTATAAACATCATGTTAACTAACATTAGTTCATTAGATGAATTAAAAGTGGAACCAGTTGAATTCATGATCATTCATGGTAGTTCTTAATGACTCATGCTGAACTAATGCATGAAGAAATCATGAATTCACAATGAAATCATGCAATAATTCCTCATGAATATATCATGAATTCATGATGACAATCAATGAATTTGTGTCCTCTTATTATAAAACGTTAGCTGCCCATATTTATGTCAAAAACACTTGAGTAAACAGCTAAACTGGGTGAAAACAAGAACAATGTTTAGCCCAATCTTGAAGCACGTCTTCCTTTTCTAACTCAGCTCTCCGTCTGCTGACTGATGAAAAAGTAAGATAAATATTTAGAAACACATTAGTATTACATTACTGCAGCAGCTAAACAGCAGCTCTTCAAGTCTGCCTGTTTGTGTTTACTCAGACATATCCTCTTACAAACGCCTCAAACACACTCTAAACCTGACTTCTGTGTGAATGTGATCCACGTCGACGCTCGCTCCAGACTGAGAGAGAAAGAAGCAGCCACGAGCATCAGAGTGTGTTTAGTGCTGACGTCAACAACAACAACAACAACAACAACAACAACAGCAGCAGTAAGCAAAACCGTCACAGGATGGCTTTGTCAGGCTCGTAAAGATTAGATAACAAGGTGGTGTTCAAGGAAATCAGAGTCTGGATCTTTCTTGACTAGATGTAGGTAAAGTTTTCTGTTTGTGATCACAGAACAAAGATGTGTATTTCTTCAACTTTTCACATCGACTAACTCTGAAGATTGTATTTGTCCTGTGCAAAACTGCAAAACTGATAAGCCTCTTTATTTTGAATATTTTGAATAATCACAATTAAATACAGACAAGTGGGCAGGGATGGTGGTTGGTGAGGACAGGGCTTTTCTGAGCACTCAACCATCAGCTGCAGAACAATAAAAGTTTACTCAAACATGTAGGAATCATTCTTAATAAAAGAGAAGGCCGTTAATACAATAGATTTTACACAATAGGTCTCCTTTACGGTCTGTATTATGGTTACACGGAAACACAATCTTTGATTTTGCTCTTGTTTTTCATGAGCTCAAAGATATAAAATATTTTTTTATAAACGCAGAAGACCCACTTCTGTGTCACATCCACAGTGTGTCTAAATGTGTGTAAGTGAGTACTTCTCCTTTGCTGAGATAATCCATCTCACAGATGGGACATATCAGAAGGCTGGTCATTAACCATAGAACCAGAGAGATGTGAGCACGTCCTTGAGGGCCACACAGTCAGTAAAATACAACACAGAGATTTGGCCCTAGGATACACTTTACACCAAAACAAAAGGTTAAGAACCCCTGGATTAGACAGACAGCCTGAATGGTCACAACTGGCTCTGTGCACGGAACCTCAGCTGGTTTGTGTTTGTGCAAAATAGCTAACTTCTGTACACACGACCATTTCCTGTTAGCGTTAGCATTTAGACACACCAGTGTCCTCTGGTGAAATATTCCTCTGATATGTAAAGTCTTTAACATGTTTTCTGTAACATTCACCACAACTGTCTGATCTAAAGAGGATTTATTAGTTTTAAACTGATGTAGTGAAAACCTCATTGAAATGAATTGAACAGGAAGTGGTTGTGTGTACAGGAAGTACTATTTTGAACGAAAACAATCCAACTGCACAGAGCCAAATAGGACATTCTAAATGTTCTGAACACAATTCCACAGATGAAACATGCATTTGTCATGGATCTCAGGAACACTGAATGATTCTCAAACTTTTTCAGGTTACACGTAAAGCGATGATGTCTTTAGTCTTATGTTTGATTTTATGTTAAAGTCTATAGGTCAGCAAATAGACATTTTACTGCATTTAAATGGAAAGGTTTCAGAGCTCTTTTGAGACAACAGTTTTTAAATTTCACATATCATTAGAAGACCTCCCAAAAACCATGTGGCGACCCCCATGGGGCTCCTGAACCTCAGGTTGATAACCTCTGCTCCACATGACCTGTCTCCAAAGACAATTGAAAGAATGTGATTTTGTTCAGTGTAATATACACAAGAGTTGACCAGATTTCCCATAAATCACCCAAAACATTAAACATGAGAATACATTTCTTGATTATGTCATTTAAAGGTGCTATACCTGACCTTAAAAATGTAAACAAACAGAAACAATTGATCTTACACTTCCTACATCAGTCATGGTTTGCTCACTTACCTAATACAGTCTGAGCAGTCTTTTTTCACAGCTGTTAGGAGCAAGATGTGCTAATGACAACAACAACAACTACAACAGATGAACTTTGTGGATTTTGGTGAATAAACGGGACATTATTAGATGTAGACAGCACTAAGATTCACATAAACAGACATATAAGACGTGTGCTTGGGGGAAATTGATTTTATTGAAACTAAATGGACAATACCTTTAAAAACTAGAATTGGTCAGATTTTCCGTTTTTCCTTTTGCATATAAATGCATTTCTTAGTCATATGCTTAATAAAAACTAGACATTAGAGGTACCCACATTAACCTTTAAAAAACCAAATGTTATTTGCAGTGTTCGTAATATAAAAAACATACTGAAAACTATCTGCAAAAACTATCAAACGTAGCCTTGCTAACTTCAGACAGATTAGGCCTTGTCTTTCCTTAGAAGCAGCCAGGACAATTATGCATGCTGTTTTCTTTTCTTACTTGTCCTATTGTATCACCTGTTGGGGACAGGCTAGAGAAACTGCAACAAGACCTTTAGAGTCAGTGTATTAACAAGCCTTGAAGATCTTTGATAAAAAGACCCTAATGCACCATCATTGTAACATAATCTTTTGACAACTTCAGACTATTTTCCAACTTGTGTCTGGTGTTCAAAATTCTAAATGGCTTGGCTCCTGGCTGTTTGAAGGATTTTGTGGATTATCAAAGTGTAAATTCAGTACAATCAACAAGAATAGCCTCTTTACATGACTGCATTATACCCTTCCGTCACTATAATTAACAATAAATAAAAGAAATCCCACTTTGCCGCGCTAATCCATATTTGGTCAAATCGGGCCAATCAATATTGTTCAGAAACCGGGACTTGGCACAGTGGACACCACCAGGGCAGCTCTCTTTAACTCCCTGATCACCTCTAATGGTTTCTGCTTTTCTCACCTAACACCACACATCCAAACTCAAACTCCAGCTCACAGATTCAAGTCTAAAAATACGTCCCCTCCTGCTCTGTTATAAATCACATTAGAAGTCCATTTTTCTGTGTTCGTAGGGAGGGCCTGGTCAGCGAGGTCAGGAGCTGTGGTGTTTTTGTGGGTGCAGCTGCATGACTGAACTCCTTTGAGAAGAGAGAGAGAAAAAAACAACAACAATAAGGCGATGGTCCCGCGGTCCGCACGCCTACCTACGGCTTTTCCGCAGAATTCACGCGCAGGGGGACGTTTTGTTTCACACAGTCAGATGTTAATCTGCGAGAGATTGGAGAACAGGGCTTGGACGACAGCTGGAGCCGACAGGAGTGGAAGTTATGGGAGTGTGTGGGTTTTAAATCACTGTTCTGACAGGAAGAGAGAGATACGTTTGGGTCAAGGGGAAACGCTAACAAAGATGGTTTTATGAGAGCTGTGGTTTTATCTGTGTGTTTGAAAATGTTACAAGGAGGCATATTAAGGACAGAATGAAAATGAATGTGGTTCAAGTAGAGTGAAGTATTGTTTAGTAGATCTGAAACAAGAGTAAACCATGGCTGTAGTAAGATTAGATATCCTTTTGGTCCATAATGAGGAAATGTGAGTGTTGCAGTGGACAGTTCAAGAACAGGAATAGAAACATGCAATCAGAACAAGATAAAAAAATAGACTTGTATCTAATGTAATTGTGATAACAGTAGTATATTTATTCATGATTACTGACTGTAATAAGTCAATGTATTAGGGAGTATCAGTTTTGATACTATGGCTTTAATATTTGCAGATACCCGATATCACCGATACTAGTGCAAGGACTGAAATAGCTTATTTTTCATAGATAAACATCAAAAAGTGTTATGTCACAACTTAACAACTGAATAAAATGTCAAACGTTATGAGAAGTTCTGGATCAACACCAGCTTAAATTAGGCTCACATTTTCTGGATCAGTACCAATATCCGATTAGAGCTGGGCGATATATCGAATTTTAGATAATATCGTCAATGTTGTTTTGAAGATATGTAAAAATTGAATATTGAGTATATCGTGCAATAAAATAAAATAAAAAGTCTTCAAAAAGAGCAGTTTGAAAACACTAAAAATAGTATTGTAAAGCCAAGATTTCATTTTTCTTTTCACATTTTGCTTCAGAATCGTTTAGTCAATAAAAAACTCTGTGGTGTCAGCCAAATTGGTATAAGAAGTATTTGAAAACACTTAAAGGTTGTATGGAGGATTTTTCAAATCCAACAGCTGTTTGCTGTTTTTCAAATGATGCACATGTGTTTCTCCTCCCAGGGCCACGCCCTTTACTGCAACTGGACCAATGAGTTACTTAGGAACACTGAGGGTTTGCTTGACAGGTTAACAGGCCAATAGATAACGAGGTACCTCGTTATCTATTGGCCTCATCATGTCCACAGTTAATATATTTTTTATAATTCTTTTTTTGTTTAGCACTAGTACAAGGCTGTTACAAATCTATGCAACTGTTTTTGACCAAGATGACAACAAATATTTTTGAAAATCCTCCATACAACCTTTAATACAATTATCTCATTTACTTGCATTTTTTCTGGGCGAAGGATTATTTAGAAGGATTATTTGGTCAAAACATTGAGAAATTACAAGTTTTGAAAAAGGGTCAAACTAATTTGTGTAAAGACATGTTTGGGATTTTTTGTTGGATTACATATTATCGCCTGAATATCGTAATCAAAATATGACAAAAATTATCGAGATATGCATTTTTGTCAATATCGCACAGCTCTATGTCCGATACCTACCGTGCTCAGCAGGAGACATTGTGCACTTTTATTATTCATCGTTTTTGAAAACATTTGCAAGGGAACGATATATGTTTATGCGAGGGAGAACAAAAAATCTGGTTTCAAACGCACAGCTAGATGGCAGTATTTTTATAACTGAAGCTAGCTCTTTGGAACATGAGGTCAAACTGGAGCCGAAAGGCCAACACAAGAAGTATGTTTGAGTAGAAGGGAGAGGTGCTTATGAAGGTCACTGAGCTGTGTAACGGGACCATAGGTAAGCCCCCCAACAGCTGTCTGCAGTGCCAACTACACTACAGTATAACGTCAATGCTTCTAAATCATATTACAAATGCATTTTTCAATGAATCGTTCTGTGGTGACGTTTTTTAAGAAGAAACCGTGTTGGTTTGGGCAACTCTCCCTGGCTAATGCGTGTCAAAGGAGCAAAAATGGACAGCATTGCCTGTTTCTCCTTCGTGTCCCAGTGAATAACACTGAGCTACATGTTGCATTAAGATTTTCTTTACGCAATGTCAGGGGAACATCAGACCACATAATAAAGGAACATCGGACCTGAGGAACACGGGCTGACCCCGGACTGGACGGACAAAGATGAGCTGGTTGCTATGGTAATGAGTTTATTACTGTTGCTAAACGGACCTATAAGCTATTAGCCTATTTTTTTATCTTAACCTTGATGCAAACCTTTTTCTTAACCTTAACCATTTCCATAATCCTGACTTACCAATTCTCCTAAACAACATTCCTCCAGATCTGACTATCAAGTATTTACCCAATACAAATGTTTTGCGTTCTCTCGTAAAAGACTGAATAATAAAAAATTTCACTATGTCCCGTGCTGTGTGCCGCAGACACTATCGGATCATCACAAAATTTTACCCCACAACATATTTTTTTCTTCTCTTTTAAAGGCCCTTTGCCGGCTTTAATAAAGAAAAAACTTAAAGCTGATGTACATAATATGTTGTAAACTGAATTAGATATTTGAACCTGCCAACTACTTCCTCACTCTACAAATACGTCAACACATGCATCCATTTTTTGGTTGGAGATCGCTGGAACAACAGGTGTTACAGTGAAGCAACTACAGTGGATTGTCATTGTGTCCTTGGGCAATACACTTAACTTTGCCTCAGTGTCTGCGTACACTAAGTAATTGAATTGTTCATTGTAAAACTCTTCGATTGCCTTGAAAGGTGGACAGTCAGACCATTTACCAAGAATTCAGCTTGATCACTCATGACTGCTTACTTTTTTCATACAGAATCTGCATTTTTTAGACATTTCATGACTTCTTCTTCTCCATAACCCTTCTTTAAACCTGCCTCAGCACAAAAGCGAGGCTATAGTCGCAGAGTGAGCAGAACAGAGTCTTGTAAGTGGTTGAAAGCTTCATCACGGCTGGTTGAACACAGGCTAAAGGCAAAAGCACTGATGGCCTCTACTGGACCGATCTCAAGGCAAAAGCACATAAGCCATTCTTCTATTACTGAAAACTGAAATTTCTCAACAAAATGCCCTTTCTTTCTGTAACAAAGCAAATATGTGAAGCTGGGAACGGCATTAGAAACCGCTGTGGACCGTGACAAGTCATTTTCCTCTCGCAAATGATGTGGCAACTTAATTAAAACTTGCAATAAACCAGAGTGCAAGAGGTGGAAAGAAACAAAAGCCCTAAAGTAACAGTCAAAATGTTAGGTATCTTTTTAACCAAGTATATTTTAGAGCTGATACTTTTACTTTTGCTTCTATACATTTGTGAGCACATATCTGTACTTTATAGATGTATAAATAAAACTACTTTACTTTATATGAATGAATGTATGTATGTATTTACGTAGTATGTATTTATTTTATTATTTTACAAAGAATAAATAAGTATGTTTGACACTTTCACGGTTCACCAAAACTGTGCAAAATACTTTTACTTTTTACTCAACTGATTCTTCAGTACTTTCAATTAAACAGGAAAACTAGGGTTGTCAATAAGTCATCTTTGTCTTTTCCAGCAAAAACTATATTGTGCACTGTGAAAAGTCATAAGACTCATAAGTGAAATCTTTGTTTTGATATGTCTTAACAATGATGATGATGGCGTTTTCCCATATGAAAGTACCAAGAACTAAGTTCCCACATAAAAAAAGTTTTGACACAGCATCTGTTCAGTCTGGAACATTTACTGTAATTTCTGCCCTATTGAGCGCACCTGAATATAAGCCGCACAGTAAGAAAAAAGTTAAAGTACATATACAGGCTGCACTTGTTAATAGTAAGTCTGTGAGAATCTATCATTTTGCTGCTTGCTTTATAAGCCGCAGAGTTCAAAGTTCAAGAAAAAAGTAGCATCTTATAATCCAGAAATTACGGTAAATAAGTCATTTGTTGGAGTTAGGAAAACTCCAAGTGTTAAGTGTTTTCCCTTCTACATAAAAAATGGTCTATTTATATAGTGCTTTTCTTTCCAGGCACTCAAAGCGCTTTACAATCTAGTATCCACTCACCCAGTGTAACAGACACTGAGGCAGTGTGGGTTAAGTGTCTTGCCCAGGGACACAACGACAATCTACTCCTGTCGTCCCACTGTGGCACCTGGTGTTCTAACGGTCTCCCATCCAAGTACTAACCAGGCCCAGGATCAGGCTTTGACAAGCAGGTATGGCCATAAAACTATGAAGTACAAAAACTAAAATCATCAGTGAAATCAACAATAAAACACAACTATTCAATATTATTCCTAATAAAAGTTACTATTTACAAATTCATGCATATATTTTGGGAGCTTCTGTATTTATTGCTTTTAAATAATTCTTCTCTGGGATAAAGAAAGCTTGTCTAAATATCAGAAAATATAAAACACGTTTCAAAACAAAGCTAATGTTGTAAATGTGTTTGTGTCACCAAAAAAGTTCCTGGTCTAACTGCAAAGTACCTGCCTCAGAGCAGGAGCTAAAAAAGTCCCTAAAGTGTGGCCCCAGTCCATAGTTCCTGCTTTGTGTGAATGCGCGTAAAAATGGGTACTGGAACTAAAAAAAAGTACTAGGAACTGAAAAAAGCTCCTACAGTGGGAAAAGGCCTGATGAGTTTATTTACAGTGTATAGCACATTTACACAGACAGATGTCTTCCAGAGTGTTTCACACCGAGTTTCCAGGACTCGGGGGCGTGCAGGTCGGATAGCAGCTGACCCTTCTCACCCTGGACACAGACTTTTTGAGCCACTCCCCTCGGGCAGGAGGCTACGGTCCATCCGGACCAGAACCTCACGCCACAATAACAGTTTCTTTCCCTTTGCTGTTGGACACATGAACACGCTATAAACATGTGACTCTGTTGGTCTCCTGCACTCATCACATGGTCACTTTATCAGTCATGTTATCATTACCTGACACTTTTATCTTTTTAGTTTCATCCTACCTCTTTGCACTGACAGATTGCACTATTGTATTTTATAATTTCTTAAATATTTTTTATTATAGTTAATATTTTTTATTATTCTTTATGTGTATCTTCTGTGTTATATGTTGCACATTACATTAGCATCGTAGCAAGTTCCTAGTTTGTGGAACTTGCTACGATGCTCTTTTTAATGCCATTGTTAACTGACAATGGCATTAAAATCTTTTCTGATTCTGATTAATCTGCAAGAATAGGCTCTTAAGCCATAATTACAGTCAAAATGAAAGCATGTTTGTAAGACGTAAGGAAGTCACACATTCAGAATTTCACGTTTTTTTCTTTTACTTGAGTATACTTTTCTCTGTGTCTGAAATTGTTGATAGTGTAGACAGCCTACTTGCTCCACAGTGCTGTTGCTGTAGCAGTTTGTATTGTCAGTTTCGTATTGATTTACTGCCCTCTGCTGGCTACACTCACTAAACACATTTTTCAACCCGAGCCCCGCCCCCCTGCTGCTGCTGCTGCTGCTGCTGTGACATGAGCTGCTGATCTAAGAGCGTGTTCAGCACTTTCACCTTCAGACGGGCTGAAGATCTACATCCAGCTGAAGAGCAAGAGGACGTGACCAGCGGGGCGGGAGACACGGCAGAATGTATATATACAGAGAGAGAGAGGGAGAGAAGGGAGAGGGAGAGAGAGAGAGGAGGGAGAGGGAGAGAGAGAGAGAGGAGGGAGAGAAGGAAGAGGGAGAGAGAGAGAGAGGAGGGGGAGAGAGAGGAGGGAGAGAGAGATAGAGAGAGAGAGAGAGAGAGAGAAGAGGGGAGGAGAGAGGAGAGAGAGAGGGAAGGAGAGAGAGAGAGAGAGAGAAAGAGAGGGGGGGAGAGGAGAGAGAGAGGGAAGGAGAGAGAGAGAGGGAGGGAGAGAGAGATAGAGAGAAAGAAAGACAAAGAGAGAGGGTTGGAGAGAGGGAGGGGGAGGGAGGAATGAATGGAGGGAGAGAGAGGGGGTGGAGGGAGAGAGAGAGAGAAAGAAAGAGAGGGAGGGAGAGAGAGAGAAAGAGAGAGGGAGCTAGAGAGAGAGGGAGAGAGGAGAGAGAGGGGGAGGGATGGAGAGAGAGGGAGAGAAGGAGGGAGAGAGAGAGGGGGGAGGGAGGGAGAGAGAGGGGGGGGCACACTCAGCAGGGCAAGTCACACATAATATATATACAGACAGAGGGTAAAGAGAGAGAGGGAGAGAGAGAGAGGAAGAAGGAAAGAGAGAGAAAGTAGGGAGGATTAAGGGGAGAGAGAGAAGAGATGAGAAAAAGAGAGAGGGAGGGAGAGGGGCGAGGAAGATAGTGAGAGAGAGAGACGGTGGAGGAGAGAGAGAGACAAGGGTCCTTAGAGAGTGTGTGAGAGAGAGATGGAGGGAGGAAGGAAGGAAGGAAGGAAGAGAGAGAGAAACAGAAAGAATTAGGAGGAGGAGAGGAGAGACAGAAAGAGGGGGAAAGGAAGAAGAGAGGGAGAAGTGGGGGGTGAAGAAGTAGGGAGAAGGAGAGCGAGACAGAAAACAGTAGAGGGAGATTCAGAGGGAGAGAGAGGAGGAGGAGAGGAAGAGGGAGAAGGAGAAAGATGGGGTAGAGAAAGAGACAAAGGTAGGAGGAGAGAGGTAAAGAGAGAAGGGAGTGAGAGAAAGAGACAGAGAGGAAGGAAAAAGAAAGAATCAGAAAGGGGGAGAGAGAAGGAGAGAAAGGGAGGGAGAAAGTAGCAGATCAAGCTGGAGGAAGAGGATGAGCTCAGCCAGGCAAGTCACACAAACAGTAGAGAGAGTAAGAGAGAGAGGGAGAAGAGGAGAGGGACAAAGAACTAAAGAAATAAACAGAGAGGAGGAAAAGAGTGAGGGAGAGAGAGGAAAGAGAGGAAGAGAAAGAGAGAAGAAGGGAGGAAGAGAGATTAACAGAAAATCAGAGAGGTGGAGCGACAGACGGAGAGAGAGGGAGAAGGAGAGTGGCATAGAGAGAGAATGAGAAGGAGAGGAGAGAGAGAGAGGAAGAAGGGGACAGAAAGAGGAGGAAGAGTCTGAGGGAGAGAGGGACAAAGAAAAGGAAAGAGAGAGAAGGGAGGGATTTAGAGAAAAGACTTCCAATCGAAACCAAAGAGGAGACAGGACTTACTCTTCAGTATCAGAAAGGCTCAATCTTTACATTCTTTTAACACTTCTCTGTGACATTGGATAGTCCTAACTTTGGACGGCAAAGTGATTGGCTGTGTCTGGTTCCTGACTCTTCTGCACTCAAACAAAATGTAGGAGGAGCTGGCTGGTCAGGGAACATGTTTAAAAATCAAGGTTCCAAAGCGTGCTGCGAGTGGAGAAAAAACGTTTTATGACTGAGATTGCATAGTAAGCACATGGGAATTGTGAAAATCTAGTATTTTGATGGGAAAACTATTATAACTACCAAAAAATAGATGATAGATGATTTGGTGGATTTGCAGTAAACAACAAGTGAGCTATTGTTGGGAAAAAACAAAAAAACTGTCAAAAGCGAAGAAAAAAGCCCAAAGTCATAAAGAAGAAGATTAGACCATTTTTCACTCACACATTTTATTTCTTCTATAATAATTAGTAGATGCACAGTTGGACTCTGATGCTATCGAACACTTAGCATCGGAGCTAGTCCAGTATGTTTTTTTCAACTTATGAAAGATGTGGAAGTGTGGTACAAACCTATCGTCCACAATTAAGCAAAGGTCAGAGCCTTTTACAACTCACTGTTAAGTTTACACATTTTTTAGTGCTTTAGTGCAAAATCTGTGTATAAAACGGCTTACAAACTTCAAATAGAGATTTCTAATCTAGTGCATCATTTTAAGACTCTAATGACACTAATCATCCTCTTTTACATGTTATAACATCACAAGATAAAAGTTGTACATAGCTTCACTTCTCTGTGGAGGAGAGGTGAGTGATGGACTTTGAATAGCATTATGTGCCTATGAACGTATCAATTTGGGAAACACAATATAATAACATTGCCAATGTTGTTTAATGAAGTTTCATATCAAGTTTGTTTTGCTCATGGTTTAACTAAAATTGCTTGTTTTAGCTCTTTTTATCCATAAAAGTGCAACTTCTGCCATTGTGGTGTATTGAACAGAGCTGCTGATCACGCATCTACTAATTCAGTAAAACACAGTGAACATGATTCTATTTAAGATTTCACCAAAAAGTTGGCTTGTTTTCACTTATTGGTTATTTTTATGAAGTTGGTAGTTGTTTTTTGTCCAGCAAATATGACATACAGTATGTAGAGGTGAACCCACAACTGTTACCTAGCAAACACATTGTAAATGTGAGCCAAAAAAACCCACATAAATGACACATGTTATGATTTGATAATGACAATATTTGTAACACTTAAATTGTGTAAATTGTCTTTGCATTTTGGCACTTTTAGACGACACATGTGGAGGGATTCTGTTTCAGAACTCATGTCATTTTGGAACTTTTCTTTCTCAATATTTTGCAACTTAAGAGCTGTAATATGAGCTGTCTATGATAAACATTTACCACAAAGACTATCACACCAAACTAAGTCAAAATGAGAAATCAACTGTCATATGAACTTGAAGCTTTTTCTGGATCAAACTGTATCATATTTGCGTGACTTCTGCACAACTATATTAACTGAAATAACCAACTAATCCATCACCAACATGCTCACTATTGCAGCCCTAGTTGGAACTGTTTTTAATCGTGTCTACGACATATTTAATTCCAACCCAAACAAAAACAATGAACCGCCTTGACAGCAGCAGCAACACTCATGCATTTTTTACGTGTCGCGGATGAGAGAGGAGGTGATCAAACATTCAAAACTCGATCAGAAACAAAGCCTTGATGAAAAGAATAGCCTACATTTAATTCTCCTAAATAAGTTCAATCAAACGGAGGGGAATCTCAAAATACTTCAAAGTGTCTTTATCTGGGCTGTGCAGAACATACAGACAGTAACTCATTTGGTTAATGGCAGCACCGGAGGCAAAGGAAGAAACACACACACACACATACACACACAACAGGGAACTCAAACAGGTTCAGATCACAGCGGCATCACAGCATCTGCTCCCAACACGTTACATATAATACTGCGTTTCATCTTTTTAGATTGTCAAAAGAAACAGAAGATGCAAAGATAAGATAAGTATAGTTCAGCAGGACAATTGTAACTTGCAATAGAAACAAGGTAATAACTTCAACAATAGATTTAACACACTGTTCAGAGCCCTGTGCTACGAAGCTAGATTTGGGGTTTAGCGAGGTAAGTTCTGGGTTAAACCTGGTCTGGCGGTCCTACGAAACTGGATCACTTCCTATCAGATCTCTATGGGAACAAGCGGTGAACTCATAACCTGCTCCGGACCAGGATAAGTTCCCGAATAAGTTAGAAAGACGAGTCACTGAGCAGAATGAGGGCAACGAAGAAATGAGGAAATGTAAAAGTCGCGGCGTATTATTATTTGTATCAATGAGATGCGCAAAGATTTATACATACAATGACTAGACTGTGGAATCCTATTGTTTAATCAATGTGTGATGGTTAATAAACACTTTCATAGTCCAGAAATAGGCCTATTTAATGACTGGCTACACTTTTGGCTGTGCACTTTGACTCAGACAAAAGGCACCTGTCTGAGCTAAAGATACAGTTCAAACTCAGACTGTTCAATCTACTAAATGTTTGGTGATGTCTGCACATTTGTGCTTTAGTCTGTTTTATCTATGCATGATATTTAAATGAACCCTTCTGTGTCTGTGATTAGCCTCTTAATGGAGACCTATTATGTAAAATTCACTTTTCTAAGTTTTTAACCTTGTTATAATGTCCTTCCTTTATCATTAGTTTCCTCAAAGTTTTATTTGAGTTGATTCATGCATGATGGAGTAATCTTGTTTTGTTCTTCAGCTGCAGCTCAAGTGCTCAGAAAATCCCTGTTCTCACCTACCACCTATCCCCTCCCACTTGTCTGTATTTACTTGTTATAATTCACAAGATTAATGCTCAAAGTGAAGCATAAATGGTTCAAAACGTTCCCATAGTTACTTTCCAACAATAATAAATAGTTATTTAAGCTCCGTTGCTTTTTAAAGTTGCATTTTAAAATGAGGCGGTGGGGCTTATCAGTTCTGTAGTTTTGAACAGGAAGTTTGTAGAGCTATTTTATTTTCTACTCGTATTAGATCAATTTTGTGTTTTACAACGAACAAAAGTAAATTACTGATCTGCACATGTTCTAGTTTCATACTAAATAGTAAGAAAAACACAATAGGTCTCCTTTAACGCAGACTCCAGTTGACGCTACAGCGCGTTTCCTTTGGCTTAAATTTATCATAAATCCTGTGTATATATATATATATGTATATATATATATATTGCATTCATGAGTGACGTTTCCTCCTGTTTGAAGTCCACAGCTTGTTTGTTCTGATTGGTCTGTTTGACCTAACCCCGGCTCTGCTCTGTGACATGGCTTCATTGAGAAAATCCAGGGTTAACAGATCCAGTTGTGAACTTGTTTCATAGAACAGTTTATCCAGAGAGGCTCATGTCTGAGTTTGTCAACCGAGGTAGGAGAAACTTATCCAGGAGAAGTTCAGCGACGTCTGTAGTACAGGCCTCTGGTGGTGTAAAAATATAAGGTTACAAAAACAAAAAACTGCTGTTATGGCTAAGCAAAGCACACAGCAGTATTACAAAATAAATAATAGGACTGGGACAGTGTATCGTTTTGCAATATACAATTTGTAGTATTGTACTGTATCGTACGGCGCTCCATAGTACTCACAAAAAAAAAAAATTTATCTATAATTACAAGATAAGATCTCGTAATTACGTAATTACGAAATAACTTTCTCGTAATTACGAAATAACTTTCTCGTAATTACGAGATAATTTAAATGGCTTTTCCCACATTCTGTATCCCACACGCTTCGTATAGGCTAAGCTAGTGACTTTATCCACAACGAGTAGTCTTTTCTGTGCTAGCTTGATGTTTCTAAATAGCTAAGATGTACTTGTGGATTTCGTTATGTTAAATTAAGTGCCTGTGGTCTTCACTGTAATGTTTATGGTCTACAAAAAGTATGAAACGCTAATAACGTGACTGTCAACTCACGCTACAGTTAGCATGCTATTATAAAGACGGCCAGTGTGTGGAGCTGTTCACCCACCAGAAAGAAGCTAGTGGTAATCGGCAGGTTTTTTAAATAAAACTCATCTTCTTGACTGTTGACAGTAATCTCACACATCCTTAGAATGAGCGGCAGTTTTTCTGTGGCTCCAGCGTCTGGTTTTCAATTTATTTGGCCATAAAGGAGAGAAGTGCTGCACATTTGCTACACTTCACCATCATTTGACTTGCAACATACGGGCATTTTTGCAGTACCCGCCCACTCTGGGTGATCCATGCGGAAGAATTTTTTTTTTCTTGAGTACTATGGAGCGCCGTAGTATCGTACCAGCAGATGTATCGTAATACTTTATGTATGTATCGAAAGCAGAATTTAAAAAAAAACATTTAAATGCACTCAAGGTTCTGATACATTTCCATATATCAGAGTCAAAGCTGCTGTTCACATCAAGATTGTGTCAACACCAGGCTTTTCAGAGCCAAAGTGGATCCATAGAAAAGTGAAGACATTTTGTATTAGATAGACTGAAAGTGTGCCTGAAATTAAGTACCTCGGCACAATCAATGGTGACAAGTTCAATTGGAACTCCAACACTACGTCAAAATTTGCAAAGACACAGCAACGTCTGTATTTTCGAAGGAAATTGCGCACTTTTAAGGTCGATAAAACAACAATGAGACTGTTTTATAAAAGTTTTATTGAAAGTATTTTGCATTCAGTGTTTGGGGTGGAACACTGTCTCCACAAAGCAAAACTAATCTAGAAAACAGTGTGACTAGCTGTGAGTAAACTGATAAAGCAACCACACTGTAATGAAAAACATACACTACATTTGTGATTTGTTACAGTAACATTATCATTCCAGTGCGAGGAGAGGTTTTGGCAGATAACAACAGTAGATAGAGGAGCTTATGGAGCGCTTGCGTCACCATATATTAGTATTTTGTAAACAGTCTCCGCCTCTAAGTGCACGGTTTTCATTCAGATGAGCTTGTTTTTCCAGTTTCGGTTAAACTCGGATGAAAGACGATGCGGATGGAGATTACACCTTTTGTCTCATTAAGCATTGAGACTTCCTTGTGAGTTGTTCTCTCTGTTTTAATAAGAAACAATGAGGTGTGTTTGAGAGAGAGACAGAGTTAAAGTGAATCTATAAGCAATAAGCAAACTCTTTATTTATAGCATATTCTGACACTTTAAAGTAAATGAACCAGTATTCACCCAGTAGTTTTTTGTATTTTTCCACATCTTCTTCTTTACTTTTTATATTGTTTTGGCCAATAGCAAACCTGCAACCATCATGGCAGACATAATATTTCCATGGTAAACCGTTGTTTTGGTAAACCATCTTATTTTGCCGTTGCGCACAGAACTCGGAAACACACTTCCGGTCAGCTCCTCCCCCGTTCATTTCATTTACATAACCTGCTAAGAAAACCTGGGCATATTTTCTCTGAATCATTTGAAAACGATCGTTAAAGTATTTAAATAATCGTTTGCCGGTTGGATTGCCGCGATAGTCCCCATTCATTTCAATGGTGGTTGTTAATGTGTTCTTATTTATGAAAATTTACAAAATCCTACATCTAATCTTAACCTACCCCAAGCCCCAACCCTAATCTTACCCATTTTAGTAACTTTATGCCTGAACTTACCCGTTTCACCTGAAGAAAACGTCTTTCTTGTGGCTTCAACCAAAACTCGTGCCATTTTTACGCTGTGAAATCTCGTGTCATTTTTACGCTTTTTCATATCGTGCTATACGTACGGCGTAACATAAGTATGCAAAAAAGGACTGCTGTCGTGCTAAAAATTTGGATTAGACTATTCAATGTTGTTGTAGTTTTTGAGCAACTCCAAATGTAAATAATGGCTCTGACTAAAAATTTCAAATGCCTAGAAAAAGGTAACGAATTAATGTAGAAAAACAATTCCTTTTTAAATCAAAGCAGACACGTAGGTCATTTGATGTACATTTCATGATTCCAGTTGCACATATTTTATGTGGGGCTGCGAATATTGTTTAAAATGAAGAAAAAGGCCTGGCAGGGAAGTCAAAGTGAGAACAGGACTGGCAGGGAAGAAGCCAAAATCGTTAAAGTTTTCAGCCTTCCGTGAGTTCACAAAAACATACATTACATACATTTATGTCATAATATATGCATAAAATCCAGCTAAAGGAACAACTATGGAAAGAAACATTAGCAGGCCCTCCACTCACTTCACGAAATGCAGATTTTTATTATTTATTTAGTGTAACAAAAACATCTAAATTACCAAAAACATGCTTTTAGTTTATTTTTAGCCATTAAAGTTCACCTTTAAGCACAATTCTCTGCCTAAGGTTAATATTGAGGCTAGGGTGGGGGTTGGCAATAATAATTTTAAAATAAAATTCCAAGTAATCCTAACAAGATGGTCGACAAGATGGACCAGCTTGATACAACACCTGCATTACCTTTAAATCAACATTGTATTTGTTTTGTAAGTTACTGTTGTTCTTTAGGCATTAGGTATATGTTATAAGACTATTATTTTCCATCCTGCACCGTGTGAGTCCCACAGCTGTCACTCTTGAACAGGTTTAATATGCTGCTTTTATGAACTCTGTGTCTGTGATATTGGCTGCAGAGTCTTCAGAGGCTCCTCGTGTTTATAAGATCCATGTTTATGGAAAAGACAGTTACAGTCCCTCACGGAACCTGTCATAATGCACCAGTCTATGACAGGCATTTAAAAGGTACACTTTAGTTTCACTTTGCTCTGTGTAGAAAGATGTTCTTAAATTGTAATTGATTATGTTGAAGGATTTGTCAGAGCTACAGGAAGTAGTTGGATAGATTTGAAAACCTACTTCCAGTTTTGTAGTGAGAAAATCTGTCAATTAATCGGCTTTAACTGAATTTATGATTGTTGAAGCTGTTATTTGCTTAGAGCTGAAACTCATGATTCTGCACTTTATTCCAAATGGTGTGGTGACACCCAGCACTGGCTGCCACACATGATGTGTGAATGCATGAAGTTGGACACGTGTAGTTCTGAGAAGCAACCTCAGTCTGTCTCTATCTGTGATACTGTCTGATGCAGTTCAGGGTGTCAAGTTTGACTCCAGACTTTTAATATAACCCTTGCTTTCATTACAAAACATGACATTATCTTTTGAAAACATAAACACTATTTCTAGATTTACTTTGTCAGTATTATGCAAAATGCAAAAAAAAAAACAAAAAAAAAAAACAGTGCGCACTTTGTGGGGATCAAACTTGGTCCAGCAAGGCGCGCGAATGTGCTCCAGTTGTCCGGATTTTTTCCATTGGAAGTAACTTTTTCCGGACTGTCGGAGCGCTTCAGAGCCCTTTTGGGTGAAGTTGTGAAAACAGGTCACTACCAACAGGAAACCAAGCGAGCGCGGGTCAAGTGAATTCGGAGGTTTTCAAAAAAAAATCATTGCGAAACTGCTATTTAAACTAATACGTCAAAATGCTTGACATACAGACGAAAAATGAACAAACGCGCAAAACTCAGCGCAAATGTTCTTTGTTTACATACACATGTGGGGCAGAGCTTTCAGCCGCTCTGCCCCTCAGCTATGGAACTCACTCCCACCCGACATTCGCAATATTGACACTTTGCCTTTGTTCAAAACCAGACTCAAAACCCATCTGTTCAGGATAGCCTTCTCACTGTAAACTTACACTTCCTTTTTCTGTATTGTGTGTTTTTAATATTTTTTCTTATGTGATTGTGTTTTGTGTATTTTAATCCTTTGTAAAGTGTCCTTGAGTGTCAAGAAAGGCGCTGTTAAATAAAATGAATTATTATTATTATTACATGTGCTCAGTGATCGTGTGAAGTCCCAAGTTGAGAGTGAATCCCCGTGAACTAGTCCTACATACGCATGCATATTCTGGTCTCAGTGTGAGTGGCCACCGGGCCTAGATAGATCTGGATCTGGAAGCAGTGTGAGCCTCCTGATTCTGCCAACAACAACAACTCAACAACAGACAGACTTTGTGAACTATGCTAATTTACTAGACATTGTCAGGACATTGTGGATTAATTTTCACCTGAACATACATAAACAAGCTATCTGTGCCGAGAGAAATACATTTAAAGTTATTTTATTGGAAAAATCTAATATATTCCCTTTCATTTGCAGAAATCCTTAGTTTTTTTCAATTCCCCCATCAGAAGATTGTGTATTCAACATTTCCACTCAAAAGAAACGAAAGAGGGCTGTAGCTGACCAAAGAAATTCTTGTTTGACAAAAAGTACGCCCTGTCGATTAGTCTACAAAAAAACGAAAAAGCTGACCTCTCTCAAAGGTTAAAGAAAGAGAACGAAGATGGTATTTCTATTCCGTTCGAACCCAAAAACTAATAACTTCACTGTCATGTTGTAATATCTTTCTAAAGTTTCTCCTTTAAGCGCCTGATTTCTACGATCTGTGGAGCAGATGATGACTTTCGGGGTCTTTGTTGTGACAGCGGAGCATCTGTTCACGTTGAAGCGAGTCTCTGGCTGTGATTGGGACTGAAGACGATCCTCTGCCTCTGAATGTTTGTTTTCATTGTTTATTTATGGAGGAGGCGGCCTTATTAGTCATTCAGGGTGACACTGCAAATGTGTACGCAGTAAGTATGCTCTTTTGCCAAATACCAAAGAGGCTCTGCTGACTGCGGTCGCCACTAAACAGAAAGCTTCTATATTATGCAAAATGTACTCCTTTGACGACGTGAGAAGAGTGTTTGTCACATCAAAAACATCTCTCAAGTTGTGTTTTTCTTCACATGTTTAAAGTATATTGTATGAAGTAAAAGCTTTATTAACATCTCCAAAGCTTAAAACGCACTGTAAATTTGCTTGTGATGATATGACAGCTAAAGAACCAGTTTATAAAGATACATTTGATTAGGGTTGTTAGCAAAGACGGCAGCTTGTTTCCTGCTGCTACTGATTCTGTGTTGTGACACTTGTTCTAACCCATGCGCTCATTGGATACATCATTACGACTCCTTGATGTGATTGGTTAAGCACAAACTATAGTAGGCAGGCACTAGTTGACAAGTCAATTGAACGCAGAATCAACTTTTTTCACTGTCAAACTGTGTACATGGAGTCAAAATTAAAATATCTACTGTTTCCAGGCTTTTTTTTTGGACATTTTTGTGCACTCACTCATTTTGCAGTCATTTGGCTCAGTTAGATAATCGTGTGGTACGAGTAGAAAAGATGCGCAGGTTCGATACTCCCCCTCGTTTTCATTTTTCTCATTTTTCAGTTTTAGAAAATACATGTTCACGTCATGAGCTCGTGTGCTCATTTAGGCTAAAGCAAAGGCTTCATACATGTGTCTGCAAAGTTAAAAAAGAATCTTGACATAACAAGTACGAAACTAGACCTGTGCACAGCCTCGGAGCTGAGAACTTTCCGCACGTCAGGACCGCTCCGACACAAAACTCACATCATCACAAGCTTGCTATTCATCTTTCGTGCTGTCAATCAATGTCTGTTCACGCCCACTGAGTGTCTTTAAAGGCCTCCTGGCATCTCCCACTTTTGCGAGTCTGTTTGAGGTTCAGTTCTGGCGGAGTAAGTTCTGACAATGTGTTTAGCCTCACTTTAAATGTCCCACCTTTTTCAGAATGCTTTCAGCGTGGAAGAACTCAAATCACTTATCCATCTGACATGAGCCAGGTTACATCACACTAGGGCAAGTGC
>CM076411.1:5415066-5429012 GCA_038363315.1 Mugilogobius chulae
CCCAAAACTTGACTTGGTCCACCTCGGCTGAAAGCGAAAAAGCCACTATAGTCTGAAAACAAATCTCAATCTCGGTAAAGTCAAAAGTTTTGCTAAACATGCAAAAAGAGAAATACAGGTAAACAGTGGCAGAAAACCGATAAACAATAGGAACGCTGATACTTCTCTCACATTTCTCACTCTTTGGAATCAAGTACAGTTCAACTTATTACTTTTTCTCAGTGAACAAGACGTTTTTCCGTCCTAAGGAAAGAATTTGTCATCTGAAATGTCCAACTCTACATTTTAACAATTTCTAAAAAAAAAAATCTAACTCTTCACAAACAAAAATGGCACAAAATTTGATCTTGCTCATTATCTGACACATTACAACACAAACTACTACATAATTACCACAAACGTACTGAATATTCTATAATGCACTGGCTAATCCTAAAATATGCAGACTAAATGACTTCCCGGCACGAGTCCATCCATCTGAAGCTCTCGTCAGGCTGATCCCACGTCTGATCCTCTGCACACAGCCGGCCTCAGCGCTGAGACAGACAGACGACGGACGGACACGCTTTGAACTGCGACAAAAGGGAAAGATATGCATGTGAAGCTATGGAATAAGTGCATTCTATTGTTCGTTTGAGCTCGAAGGCAAAAGTCTGGGTTGTGACAAGACAATATCAATAATAAACAGTCAATCAGACTCAAAGCAATTTCAATTAAGGGCAACAATGTGAGTGCGCAGTTTTGATTTCTCTAAGGCTAACAATCACGGTTCAATTAATGTTTGAAATTAATTGGTGAAAATAAATTGCCCAGAGCTGCGTTGTGTCAGACCTGGAACTAACTGTTCTCTGATGCACTGCTTTAGGGCCTTGTTTTGTTTGTGTATCAACATTTATTATGGAAAAAGAAAAGTCTACTTAAAGACAATGTTCCACGTCGTAGAAAAATGGCCGCCGCTTTAGGTCTGCTCCAGTGACATACAGTATGTTGCGAGTTAAACTTTAAGATTGATTCAGTGCCTTTCTGTCCACCAAGTTCTTCTTTTGTTTCACACATGACTAAAGTGGGCTGAAGCAAGACAATAAAAAGCTACTTCTATGCTCTGAAACTAGGTAAATTTGCCAAAAAAATATTTACAATATGTACAGTAGGTTCTCTTTGAGCCAAGCACCAGCAGTTTACATTGTACTAGAACAAATGCTTTCTAGATTCTGCTGCAGTACCATAGAATGGCTCGCGACAATTTTAAGCAACGTCATATTCTGATAATTTAATAGATTAATACAATATTAAAGTAATTTAAAAATATATTTTATCACACTTAGATTAATTGAAAAATATATCCCACTGTCACACTAGATTAAAATGAGCAGGCAATCTCCCACTGTACGTCTGATGTTCACTACAATCCAAGATGTATATTTATTTATAAATTGTTATTAAATGTATGTGTTTTGTGTGCTCAGCCGTTTAGTGTTAATCTATGTTTAGTCATTGTACATTAAATAATTATCAAGATTGCTTTGTATTTTGTACAAACTGTGTGAAACCAATAAAATCATCAGATATATAGACTAAGGGTTTTAAGCTGATACTGCTCTGGGAAAGACTGTCTTGAGAAGCCTCTGTTTTGTGAAACTGATTGTGCTAGGTACAGTACATGTGATGTCAGCAGCAGTCCATTAGTCAGAGATAAGCAAAAAACAAATTGTGTAATCATAACAATGTCTTGTGTGAGGCTTTACAATAAAAGGAAGGTCAGGAGTGTGGGAACTTCAGAAGCTCACGCACTCCTTGCAGCAAGTAAAATCTGCAAGTGTGTGGCTTCTGGTTTGTTCTTTAATGATTGAGTCTTTGGGTAAATTCCCTGACATAAATTAAAAAAAAAGTGGGAGCGCTCATGAGTCAGGTGCCCCTGAAGGATGGTGCAAAAAAACTGATCACTACACTGTAAAAAGTCATAACGTCAATAAGTTAGATTGGTTAAAATGTTTGAGTTGATATAACTTGACAATGTGAGAGAGAGAGAGAGAGAGAGAGAGAGAGAGGAGAAAAGAAAGAGAGTTAGGGGAGAACGAGAGTCAGAAAGAGAGAGAGCACTGCAAAAAAGAAAACTCTAACTTTGACACATTTTAAGATTTTTCCACTTAATAAGACCAAGTCTTACTAAGATTATTTAACTTGTTTTAGGATTTTCTATCCCGATTGACCTTATCAAGATATAAAACTTAATTTAAGCAAACGTGTATATTTTAAGCCATAATTGCTTGAATCAAGAATAGATTTGAATCACACTGGCAGATTATTTCACGTGAAATAGGAAATTTTTACCTAAAAATAAGCAAACTTTTCTTATTTATTTAAAGACATTTTTTGCAGTGAGAAAGCAAGAGAGAGAGAGAGAGGGTTAGAGAAAGAAAGAACGAAAGACAGAGTGGAAAGAGAGTCAGAGAGAGAGAAAGTCAGCAGAGAGACAGAGGAGAACGACAGAGTGGAAAGAGAGAGAGGAAGAGGGAGCAAGAGAGAGAGAGAGTCAGAGAGAGAGACAGAGGAGAGAGAGTGAGGGAGCAAGAGAGAGAGAGAGGGATAGACAGAGAGACAGAAAGAGTCAGAGAGAGAAAGACAGAGGAAAATGAGAGAGAGGCGAGAGAGAAAGAGAGACAGAAGAGAAAAAAGAGCAAGAGGGGAGAGTCAGAGAGATTGTGTAAAAGAGAGAGAGAGAAAGGGGAAAGAGCAAGAGAGAGAAAAGTGAGTGGAAAGAAAGAACAAAAAAGAGAAGAGAAAGAGAAAAAAGAGAGGAGAAGAAAGAAAGAGATGAGAAAGAGTGATGGGGGAGAGAGAGAAGGTAGAGAGAGAGAGAATAACAGACAACTCACATACATTAATTGACAGACACTTACAGTTTTAAATTAAACTGCCCCATTACTTTGTATGAGCTTTTCCAAATGTCACCACACCAATTAGAATCAAACTCATTTCAACGTGACTTTGCAGACACTTTGTTAGACCTCTGCATATTTATTTGTGCTTTCTCTTCCGCTCTAACCCGGCGAACGGCATCCAGCGCCTCTGAAGCTCCGCGTGGATCAAACATTATACATTATTCACCTGCTTTGCCTCCTGCACTCTCTCTCCCTCCGCTCCGGCTCATTTGTAATCACCGCGTTTTCCTTTTGTCTTCGGCGACCACACGCGGACACATTCTTCCGACGTAGCTCCAGCGATGACATTAGGCTGGTGGGAACTACAAATGTACAATATCAATCACGGTGGCCATACATTATTCAGCGAGCGAGTTGGCGCACAGTTCAAATATTTGCCAGAGGAAGGATGGACGGAGTTGTGGACACGGAGAGCGAGAGAGAGAGAGCGTGGGAGAGGATACGAGCCGTAAACTGAACTATTATCCAATCACTGTCATGGTGTGTGCAGCCAGGGCTAAACAGGTCTAAATGAGGACTAATACAACAGTCAACAAAGCCTGAAAAGATTGGAGATGTGGCAGAAACACTAAGGTTCTGATATTTCATATTTTTCAAGTATCTGTATTGGCAAATACTAAACCCCTGTCCGATTCTGCCTTATTGTTCTGAATGAGGAGCCGTAGATTTAGCAACAGCAGCAATTCTCTGCTCGTGGCTAATGCTAAGGCTAACACTCAGAGCAGCTTGAAACGTTTTTTTATGGAGGCTAACTATAAAACTACTCCATAGACAGAAAAAAACAATCTGTTATCTTTCTGGTCCTTCATTTAGTCTTTAGAGGAGAAGGATTATGGTTAAATTAACTGTAAAAATGGTGCAAAAGTAGTGTTAGCTAGCGACGCTAACAGTCTAACTTGCTAACGCTGACTTTTTGTTGCATTCAATAAGAATGAGCATCGTTATACAGGTTGTTTTTATGACAATCAAAGGTGGAAAGAGACTAAATAAGAAAATACTCAACACAATTAAGTATAATGTACAATTGTAAGAGTTGCAAGCTAGCCAGCTATGTGCTAACTTAGAACCATAAAGCATCTGTTTTCAGTCTAAAAAGCACATCTATAACTTAAGATTCGGCAAAACCTTTCTAGTTGTTTAGTCGTGTTGTGTTGTGTTGTTCAAAGGCCTGTCGCTGTTGTGCTGCTTTGTGTTCGAATTCGTAGTGCGCTGTGTCCAATAACAATAAAAAAGTACTGCGTAAGATTCGATAATGATATATTGTGCGCCCCTATTGTTCGATTTATAGAGACAGATGAAGTCAGACTCTTAATGGAACAAAATTATTTAAAACATGTCATTATGCTGCAAAAAAAACAAACAGTATAAAGCATTTGGACGACTGTACTGGACAGAACGTGGTTCACTCACGACCAAGACATGAAAAATAAATCCAGCTTCCATTCATCCAGTGTCTATTTCTCTCTTGAAAACATGTCTAAAATTAGACTTCTGCTGAATCCACCGTGCACCAAAACAACATTTATTCAATTTGATGCCTGCTCTTATTCAAAAAGACTTACTACAATAACTGCCTATTTTCAACCATTGTTTACACGCTCACTGCTATTTATACCTGTCGAGTGGCTCTTCTTTACAGTCCACTCATTTCATAATGGGTCCGACACACACACACACACACGCCGAGAGGTTGTAAAAGAAGCACTTTGGTCTGATTTATGTGGGCAATCATGATTCAAGTTGTTCTACAGTGGAGTAGTAAGTTATTAGAAGACTTTTTAGCTTTAGCGCCAGCAGCAGGCTTCAAATCACACACATCAGCTCTCAGGGTTTCTATAACTTCTCACACTAAGTGCCAGCTGGAGAAAGTATGCTATCGCTAATGGACTGAAGTGGTACAGTACGCTAATTAAAGTAGGGTTAAAAATGAGCTTATCTAACCAAGGCTAAACCAGAACTAAAACAGGGTTGTCTTCATGCAAGTTGTATTTTACATTAAACACATCAAAAGGGATGGATTTTTTTATTTATTTATTTATTTAGAAAGGATAGCCCCTTGAGATGAAACATCTCGTTTGCGAGGGGGTCCTCAATATAGAAAAATACAAATAACAAGAACTAGAAGAAAAAACAAACAAACAAGATAACAATAACAACAACAACAACAACAGCAGACATACAACATTCACACCTACATACAGTGTTATAATAGTGAGCTCTCTGACAAAAAACAAGAAAAAAGTCGAACATGTTTTTTTTTTTTTTTTTTTTTTTTTAGTTAGATCATTTAGACAATACTTTTAAAACAGCCCAGTCTCAGAAGAAAACGTAGATATACAACGAAATGTCAAAAACGTACAATAGGTCTTCTAGTCAACTATTGATAGATATTGCTTCTCTCTTGATAAACATGCGCACAGGCTAGCCCAAATTAGTCCATTGTAACTCATCGCTCCCGCCACTTTCAGGACCAGAGTGATTGGAACTGCCTGTGTAGAGAAAGCTTTCTCCGTGAGCTCGTACAAAAGAACAAGGCTGAAGGTATCATCTTTGACCCTCAAAAACAAAGAGAAAGTGAGTGTCAGCAGTCACCTTCAATCTCTCTCTCTGAAACCTTCAAGTCAAGTCAGAAATCTGGGGGTAATAATGAACTCAGACTTGAACTTTGACAGCCACATGACTTGGAGAGACTTATCCATGCATTTGTCTCCAGTAGGTCGTTAGACTATTGTAACGGCCTGCTCACCGGCCTTTCCAAACGAGCTGTAAAACGGCTGCAGTACATCCAGAACGCTGCTGCTCCAATCCTGACCAGAACCAGGAAGTACGATCACATTAGTCCTTTGCTCAGGTCTTTGCGCTGGCTCCAGTGGCTCAGAGAATAAACTTTAAAACAGCTCACTCCATGGACTAGCACCAAAGTACATCTCTGACATGTTAGTGCTGCATGAACCATCTCGGACTCAAAGGACAGGGACCAGACCAGCACTAGGCTGGTAGTAGGCAGGGGTAAACATGGGGAATCAGTTTTATGCAGCGCAGATCTGGAACAGTCTTTCTGAAGATGTAAGACAAAGGCTCAAAATATTTCTTCTTGTTTGCGCAGATGAATGAAAAAGTTGTATCTGCAATCTTTGCTTCTTTTAAAAGTGCACTGCCTAAGTTAAAGGTGCACTGTGTAACTTTCTGGAGGGGAAAAGTCAACAGCACAATTCAGTAGAAACAGAAAGTTAAAACCAGGCTTTAGAACATTCTGAATGGCTCTAAATACATTTTATGCTGTAACGTGGAAAAAATACAGGTACATTAACCACTTTTCTATAGAAACAAACATTTTCCAGGACTAATAATAGTTGATATTGTGGCCATTTAAGTCCCTTCAGAGTAAAAATACAGTTTTTATCATTTATTTAGTGCAACAAAGACATCTAAAACATGCTTTTGTTTAACTCTATTTTTGGTCAAAATCTTACACAGTGCACCTTTAAATACCAGTGTCTCTAATCCAACTTTCCATGTCTAACTTTTGGAGTTTGCAAACGTGTCAATCAGTCAAAAATAGCAAATAAACTAATTAGCATCTACATTTTCATAGTAATAACTTTCTTACCTGGGAAAACATTATGCAGAAACTAACAACTCAATAAGAGACTTTTAAGAATCGTCTTCAGTTGAACAATTATGCAGTGCCACTCTTAAACTTTGTGCACCTTTAAAGTCAATTTTATGATTATTTTATATTTTTAATAACGTTGTTTTGTTGTTTATTGTGATTTCTATGTATCTCTTTCCGATTTGTAAAGCACTTTGAATTGCTTTGAGTATTATTGTGCTATCCAACTAAATTTGCCTTGCCAAGAGCCAGGACAGAATCCAGTTTCAAGACCAGGACAGAACCTCGTACAATATGTGTACAATATTTTTAAACTCAAGCCTGTTAGGAGTCCAAAAGATAAAACTATTATCATTGTGTTTAAAAAAAAAAAGAAAGTTTCAGCTTGGAAAAAAGAAAAAGTGATCGTTTAATTGCGAGATAGAAAAGGTCAGTTCCTCTAAAACGCCTCGCAAATGACTATGGAACACAGGATCTGCAGGGTTAACTCGCAGCCCGCTCGATATTAGTCTCCTCGGTACCTCGGCTTAATTAAAAAACTGGCAGCTCTACCGCACGAGCGCTGCACTTCAATCAGAGCGACCTGTGCCGTGTTCGAATCATTTCCAACGCGCAAAGTCAAGCTGTGGCGTTTTTAAATGTCCAATGTTGACAAAATGTTACAGTGATTTCATTTGGTGTGGGGGGGAAAAAGCTGTGTAAAATCCCGTGTGGGTATTTTAAAAAGCACGGATCCAAATGTTGCCGGCTGTGGAGAATTCAGGTGGGGAGAGCTGCCTTCCAAAAAAACGGGATAATAAGCCGGAGAGGTGACCATCTGGTGAACTGCAGTCAGCGCGAGCCAGTCCGCCTTGGGCAAAAGAGAGGAGGAATTATGATACAGGTGTACGAGGATCACAATTACAGTACTGGACCAAATATGGTAAGATTTTTTTTTATTTTGCAAAGCTTATAACCTGTGCAATATTTGTTAGAATTAAGATTTTATTATGACAAGCATTTTGACTTGTTAATTCGTTAGGAAAAGTTACATTTTGCAGAAAATAATTGTATGTATATTAAGTTAAATATTGCATGGGTTGCATAGAATTGGAAACATTTATAACCCTAATTATACAAGCCATGAATTTAAGAGTAAAAATACTGTTTATCACAATGGTTCACTCTCAATCTTGAGCTAAATCACACATTTTTTGTTGATGTTTAACAAATCAGATTTTTGTTTTTTAATCATACTAAATACCAAGAATGTCATTTCAACATGCGTCTTTAGTTTCCCCAACGCAGTTATGTCGCTACCTGGTTAGCATACCTTTCAAAGATCCTTAAACTTAACCAAATGAACTTAACCAAAACCTAATCCTAACCCTAACCCTACCCAAATCGTAAATAAACTGTAAATATTTTAAAATATAAACTAAAATCAGGCTTTCAACATGATGTGTGTGGGGAGTGCTAGTAGCAGAGTGGTTAGAGCTCCGAATAAGGAGTTTGTGGGTTGGACTCCCAGGTCGAGTCAAGTCAACAGCTCACGATCTCTAATAGAGTCATCTTCATGACATCCAGAGAGACTGAAACATGACGACGTAAATACATCAAAACACATTTTCTATAAAAAAGAAACTTTGTGCTCTAGATGGAGTTTAGCTTTTGATCATCTGCTGCAGGACAATTCAAAATGTATTAATCTAATCAAATATGAAGTTATGATGAGTTGTTATAAACACGGTACTCTTAGAAAAATTGATATAAAAGGCCTTTTTGCACTGTAAGAACTTCTTTCAGTTCTTAGTACTTTTTTTTAGTTCCAGTCCCTATTTTAGGCGCATTCAGACAGAGCACCAACTATGGACTGGGGCCACACTTTAAAGGCTTTCTTAGCTCCTGCTCTGGGGCAGGTACTTTCCAGTCAGACCAGGAACCTTTTGGTGACACAAACACATTTACAATGTTAACTTTGTTTTGAAAGATGTTTTATACATTCTCACATTTAGATAAGCTTTTCTTATCCTTATGAAAACTAATTTAAAAGCAGTAACTCTCAAAATATAGTTATTTAATTTGAAAATAGTAGCCTAACTACTAGGAATTACAGAGAAACTTTAGTTTTATTGTTAATTTCAGTGGTGTTTTTAGGTTTTGTCGATCATAGTTTCATGTGGAATCCAAAAAGACAACTTTTGTTTTCCTAACGCCACTTAATGAATTATTTAAATGTTCCAAACTTTACATACAGTATACTGTTAAAGCCAGTTGGACCCACTTTGAGAAAATGTTGCTGTGTGAACACAAACAAGAGGAGAAGGTAGTTCTTCTGACTAAACAGGCTGGAGGAATGTTGAGACTAGTTCTTGGTACTTTCATGTTTGAAAATGCCTTATGTCTTTAAAAAGAAAAAAACTTAGTTCTGCTCTCTGGATGGAGTTTAGCTTTGAGCATCAGCTGCAGGACAATTCAAAATGTATTAATCTAATCAAATATAAAGTTATGATGAAAGAACTCTGGCACAGACCAGGACACAAGCACATTTACAATGCTAACTTTGTTTGGAAACATGTTTTTATATATTTGGACATTTAGACAAACTTCTCTTATCCGAGAAAAAAAAAAAAAAAAAACTCTAAAGTTGTAGCTCCCAAAATAACAGTTTTAATTTGTAATTGTAATTTTTAGGAATATCAATGAATAATTGTGTTTTACTGTTAATTTCAGTAATGTTCTTTTTGATACATCATAGTTATGTGAGGAAGGCAAAAAACATCTTTTTTTTACTAATATTACTTAAGGACATATTTAAATGTCCCAGATTAATATTACAAGCTAATATTTCAAGTGTTGGCCACTGCCCAGGGTGTTCCCCCGCCTATGGCCCAAAGTCACTGGGATAGGCTCCAGTCAGTCGCGATCCCTGACGAGAATAAGAGGTAGATCTTTAGTTTAACTGCCTGCCATCTGTATTCAATAGAATTCTCTCATATTGAACAATGTTGAGACCTATTGGTTAAACCCACCTACAACATGACTAATCACGAACATACTTATATTTACATTTTTATACATGGCCCAATTTTAGCTCCATGTTAGACCAGAATCCATCCAAAGCTAACAGATGTGACGAAAGAACAGCATATAGTTCAAGACACACCCAAAACACGTCTGTCCTGAAGACAGCTGTCCCTCAACTGAACCTGGCGCTGCACCAATGACAAACGGCTCACTGCAGATTACCGCAGGATTACTCAATGTCAACATCTCGCGCAGCAGTAAATCAAAGACACCGCACCGCTAAGAAGCTTTGGATGCATCATTACGCGCTCCTATGGGCTTCCGCTAAATCCCATTGAGGTCTACACGGAGAGCCGCGCTAGCACAGATCGCCCATCGCGTTCATTCACAGACAAAACCGGACGGACTTCTACGGTTACGTGTTATTGTATAGTTCATAATGAGTTGTTATAGAGGAAGTGCTTTTTAAATGGAGCATCGTGTTACATAAAGGCTGGAATAAAACAAACATAGCTTCCTCTGATCTGGTTTAAAGCTTTTGGGAATTGTTCTTTTTGAAGTTATAATAAATGTAAGATGTATTAAAAGAAACGTATGGGTGTTAATGTATTTTTAAAGCTGTTGTACCGTAATTTTGTTGGAAATTTGTTGTCTTTGCCGCCCAAAAAGTATATTGTAATTGCAGCAGTTCAGAAAGCAATGTACTGTCTGAATAAAATAATGAAGTGATTTAAATATCATAGACTGCAAAAAGCACTTTCACTTTCATTTTGCTATATCTGTAACTGTAAATGCAGCAAAAAATGAATGCATATTATTATAAACCATGTTCTCAAAGATTTGTGAGAACTATTAAATAGCAGATGTAAACAGTTCCTGAATGTTTTGTGAAAAGGTACCAAAGCTTTATTAATAATTCAACATAGATTATCAATGTGTCAACAAAGACTGTACAAAGTTCATTTGTGCAAAAAAAAAAAAAAAAAAAAAAAAAGTAGGTCTAGTGAAGGTGTTTTTCGGAAAAAAAAAAAAAAAATGCAGTTGAAATGTGATGGTTTTCTGGGTTAAAACAGATGAAGCAAATCACAATTTAAGGTATAAGGTACACTTTATTGTTTTCTATTTATTGTCTCTGAATGTAAATTTGTCTCTACAATATAAGAACCATCTCAAACTCTTCTTGAAGAGAGACAAGAATGTTAGCCACTTTGACACCGGTATGTTTTTAACCCCCAGAACCCCACAACGTCGGGGACAAGATAAAAAAGTTAGTTTTACTTAACAAGGAATATCTCCAGTTCCATTAAAGCTAGAGACAAGCGGTCTTTTCCTTGTAAAGAGGACATTTTTTGTATCCCCTGCTTATGTCTCTGGCAATCATCAATGTAATGCCAGCATCCAGAAACGATTATCCAATGGTATCATGCCCTGAGGTCACTTCCTCCATTTCGAATGGAGGATGTTTTTTCAGAGATTATTTTTCAAGAGATACTCCCGTGTGTGTGTTTCACAAACACGAAATAAACCATCTGACCTTTCCAGCCGCCTGACTGGTTTGGGGTCCGAACCAGCGGTGTTTTGCGGTAGTAGCACCCCGGCGCCGCCGCCGAGTCTCATTCAAGCTAAACAAAGATGGTGGCTCTCCGTGGATGTACGTGTTTCTGCTGCTTTTGATGCAGTTTTAGCAGAAACACAGAGTAATTTCTTTTTGAAAAAAGAGCCGGACATTGGATACACCATTACGATTGTTGCTGTGATTGGCTAAGAAAAAAAAGTAGGCCCCACACCCAATCAGCTTGAAGTATTTCACTAAACGCCCAGCCTTTTCTCAAACGCTTTCAGTGAGTCAAGTCCCAGATGGATATAGTGAGAACTCAGATAGGAGTTCAACACAGATCCATCTGATGCTAAACTACCTCTAAATAAGAATTTCATCAAATAAGTGGCTTTTAGACAGTGCGTAATAGTGCTAACATTGCAGCTTTGCATGATGTAATCAATGCATCTTGCCCAGAAACACCCACAACTGGGCTGGGCAATTAATTGAAAAATTAAGAGAAAAAATTGGATCAAAACCCCAAACTTTGAGACATAATTTTATTGTATATTAATAAAAAATGTAATAAATTGCATATATTAAAAGTTTTTATTTCTGCTTATGTTCATAAAATCCACTTTTCTTTAGTTTTTGAAAAAGTTAAACAAATTGAATTGAACATTTAGATTGATCAATATGTGATTATATTTTTTTCCAATCGCCCAGCCCTATTCACAACTATAACATGATTGTTATCTTGAGGCACAATAGTATTTGATGTTACACAGGTACCTGCGTGCGAGGCAGTGTCCAAACAGGTTTGAAGTGGACAGATGCAGGTACTTCTCAGCTCACAAATACAGTATATAAAGATGAAACATGACAAAGTATAAGACTTTTAAACATTCGAGGGAAGTAAAAACAGACATAATCTAACCTTAACACCAAAATTAGACTGACATTTGTGTAAACTTAACATGACATCACTCTTCAGCGCACAACCCGGGGCCGTCACCATGCAGAGCTCACATTAGCCTCCTCTCTGACCGCGTATGTTCACACATCCTCCTTTTCACTCTCTCTCCAAACACCAAAACAAACAGGCTGACTTCTCCCGAGCCCTGTCCAGATGGGAGCCACCTAGCAGAGCCAAAAGAGATACAGTACAGTTCAAAGCGTGAACTTCAGTCAGACGCACCACCACGGACCCCCACCCGGCCGGCCTCCGTCCTAAATCAAGCTCTCAGTCAGGGAGGGAGACAGAGGGGTGAGATGTGAGCGGTGAGTCAGCAGTAACGGCATCGAGGCTCGAGTAAACACCTCCGCAGATCTTTACACTCTGAGGACGCCAGTGTGCTGCTTGGGGGATACGAGAATGTCACAGAGTCATTTCCACGTGACAGACGGCTTTGTCGGAGTTGTTACAGCGGCTCCGGTCTCGAGGATTAGGAGGATTGTTACATTATGATGATGCACTGCAAATAAGCCGTGTGTTTACATCTTTGGGTAACGGCGTCGCAGTCAATGAGGATATTTTTACAGTCGCTCAAATGGGATGTGTTTTAAAGAAGGTTTTGAGCTGTGTTTCTTAAAATGTGTTAGGACAGTACATGGACAGTAAATTTGTCAATGTATCTTTAGGTGTCAATGTTTCACTTTACAGTATCTGTGCAACCAAAGCAATCATCTGCAGTCTGCACAGAAATACTACTAGTTTGAATAGCGTTCCAGCGCATTTGTACAAGTGGGAAGTGGGAAATATCTCAGTTCCCTGGAACACACAAATAGTGTACAAAAACAATGATGAAAAGAATAGCTGGTTGTCCTATTATATTTTATGGTTAAGTAAGGTCTAAAATAGGCCTACATACACAGTCACACATATACTATATTTATTTATACTGATAGCTACATATATCACAAAACCCAAGCTTATGATATAGGCTAATCCGAGTGTGACTTTTTGGTTCATTCAGAAACATTTGCTCCTTAACAACATTCTCTCTCTCTTTCAGAAGCAACTGGGCTGTGTCACAGAAGAGCTATTTAACAGATTAACGTATTCTCATGGCTTGCGTGTAAATACTGTACCATGCCATGACAAATATCGTGTCATGGCGACACTTCGACGACACTTCTGCAATTACACGCCCGTTTACCACATCAAGTACAGACACGCGATGTTGAGGGACAAACAGGAGGTTTTTGGGGGGTTAACGGCTAAGTTTAGGTCTGAAGTTGCAAAAATGGGTAAATTTAGGTCTGAGGCTTGGAGTTAGTTTAGGATTACGATTGTGTTAGTCTTCAGCATTTTGAACTCCCGGTGATAATCTGTGAAACCGGAGCTTCATTTTGGTTTTGGTATTTTGTGCAAATACGCCTTATATCCCGGAGAAAAGGTCCAAAATATACAATGAAATAAAAGATAATAAGCGGCGCAAATCGCGGGAAATTTTAATTTACTGATTATGTCTTTTTAATTGTGTTGTGTTGTTGGGTCTCATTTCAAACAGATCATTTCTTTTTTTACAGCTGTTAGTTAGCCACAATGCTAACAACAACAATAACAAAACACAACACACAACAGCAGAGATGGGTGAACAAACGAGACATTATCAGACATAGATCCAGAACAGTGCGGACTAACTTCCACTGAATAGATACATTATGAATTGATTTCAAGTTATTTGCCGCAAAAAATTGGGCCCTCTAAGACTTTTTGAAAAATCACAAATAATGCTAGAATCCAACCGATAGCACCGCATTATGTTCTAATCTTCCAAACAAACAAGATTACTGGTGAGACTGGTCTGGCATCGCTCATTCAAATGCAATTCCAAAGAAGTTA
>CM076411.1:5430012-5611319 GCA_038363315.1 Mugilogobius chulae
CATCGAGTCACTGTTGCCTGAGGCAACAAACCCAGATTTTTGTGGGGGGGCGTGGGGGGTCAAATGTTATAATTGATATAATGTCAGGGACCCACAAGCTCTCAAAAAGTATCTTGAAATATTTTTTTCCTCCTAAAATAAAAAGTCATGCAGTAGAGGGTTAACATGCTAGTTCTGATGTCCAGTGTGTTGTAAATCAGAGTGAGAACAAATTAAAACAATTATTTGGCCGGTACATTGTAAAGGTGATCTGAACATGTCACGTGTTAGGTTTTCTATAAGTATCATTATTTGTTTGCTGGGTTAGGGTTAGGCCGTGCCTATAAAGGAGCGGAAATGGAACTCCTCTCTCTCTCTCACTTGCAGGACACCTGGGTCCACAACAGCTCGCCCGGGCCCTGCCCCACAGCCAGCCACGCCAACCCGCCGCACCTTTTCACACGCACTTCAACACCATACATTACACCACACTGGCTTTCACACTGACTTTCACTCACACCACACGCACCACAGCACATTCCTCAAACATTGACAACAGTAACATTTATAATTTTTCAATAAAAGACCCCATTGGGCATTAAAACTTGGTCGTGTGTCCCCAATCTTTTGTTGCGGCTCTCTGAGCCTGGGTCGTAACAGTTGTACTGATCACATACAGTGCAACACGTTGTTTGAAAGCTCACGTAGAAATTGCTGGGCTTATTGTAACTATCTATTTGATTACACACAAGCTAACATGTTAGCTACCTTATCATTACACACTTTGTACCTTTAGACAACTATGCATGTGCAGACCAAAATTTTATATTTTATAACCTTTTTTTTTTTTTTTTTTTTGCAAATGTTTAGTTAATTCTATTTATCTGTGTTGATATTTATGAGTTTGAATGTCACATATTGATTGCCATTATAAGCTAGCATTAGCGTCCATAACAACTTTAATTTAGTATTTATAGCTTTGAAATGGTAGTGATTATTTCAGTTTACATTAATTTGCTTAAAATATGTAAAAAGGCTTTGTGTGGAATAGTTAAATTATTTCTATGTTTAATTAAAATTTCAATAGAAATGCAAAGCTATCGATACAAAAGCACTTTTAGCAGTGCACTTCCTGTTTAAAGCTTAGTTCATACCTGACGGCAGAGTTACTTTTTTTTTTTTTTGCAGACACGCCCCCTCAAGCATCGTCAGCTTTGTGACAATTTGTGACTACGCGAACAGTCCGTGCGGAAATCAGTGGCATTTTAATCTTTGCAGCTGTCCTACACAGATGTGAAGCTAAAGATTAAAGATTTCATTTTTAATGAAACTGAAGACTTTTGAACCTGGAAAAAGTTCGTTATATGAAACTACAAGGTAAGATTTGTCACAAAATCTGACCTTTTGAAGTGTGTAGGTCTGTGAGGCGAGCATTAGCTACATGTGCGGCTTTCTCAGCTGCAGTACCAATTGAATGGCCACTACCAAAATCCAGGCGGTTTTAAGCAGGTTCTATCCATGACAATGTGCTTGTACCAAATTCTAGCTCAACAGCAAGTTTCCATCTGTAGTTCTACGGAGACTAGAGGTTTTTTTTCTGGTATGGACTTGTCAAGTAACATTTTCTAAAATAATATTCTTCTTAATATAGGTAACATAGGATTTTTTGACATTGCACATCTCAGTCACATTGCACAGTAACCAATTTATACGATGGTAGTATTTTGACAAAACATGTTTTCTTTCTTCTCAGAGCTTTTGTGCACCAGATCCACGTCTGAATTTCTAAACAGGAAGTCCAGTGCTTCCTGCCGCCAATCAGATTGAGAAAACCAATTTATCTCTGACACGGGACGTCTCTCTCTTTTTCTCTGTCTCTGTCCTCTCTCTCTCTTTCTTTGAGTGAAAAATGCCCTAAATGTCAATACGAGACCGATTCTCCTGGAGTGATAAGAACATGCCTGTGACTCTGCTGTAATATCTGTGGAGCGAACACAAACAGAAGTGAGTTGTCAGATAAAATTCTCCAAGCAGAAGTTAATTGTGAGGACTTGAGCGAGAGGAGGGACAATCAGACCGGCAAGGACTTAAATGCACACTGCAACCTGAGATAGCTTAAAGGGCAGTTAATACCAAAATGTTTCAACAATGTTTCCTCATTTTAGCAAATAATTCTGACTAAATTCATAAATATCAAGTGGGAGTGTATGATTTTCTTTCACCTCATTCCAGGAAGAAGTTGAACACAGGTAAATCATGTTACAAAAATGAGCCAGAGCGAATAGTATAACTGCAGAGACGTGGAATGATGTGTCTTTTTCTAATACGACTCATGTGAATGGAGAAAATAGACTAATAAGAGTAGAAATACAGAAGTACTGCAAACATCTAAAACCACATGAAATCATGTTTTGTCTGGACCAGCAAGTGAAAAGACATCTCGCACATCATTCTTAAAAATGTGAGCAAAATAATACATTTTAAGCTCTCTACATCAGTCACGTTTACTCACTTATCAAATGCATTCTGAGCCTTTTTCACAGCTGCCACAATGAGGATTACAGATGAAAAGTAGCCTTTGGGTAATTGTGGCTTTTTACTCATGTTTGTCATGTGTTAATTACAATTACACTGTCCTCTATTAAACAATGTAGTGATGTGCGCCTTTGGCCGGCAGAGGGCGCGCACCACTATATAAGGCTGCTCTGACGTTGCTTGCGTCCTCTCACTTCCGTGTTTTGGGTCTTGGCTCGCGTCGTCTCGAGGGGCCAGGTAAACAGGCTTGCTGCTTATTTGCACATTTCTTATTTATTGTATGTTTGTGAGTGAGTGGTTCGTGTGTTTGTTTAGTGCCGTTGGGCGCTCCTCTGGCGCATGTTGCGGCTCTCGCAGCAGATTGCGTGGTGCAGGCCGGTTGGTGACGCCATGGTCAGGAGTTCGGGTGAAACATGTCATAAGTCCCCGGGTTTCCAGGCGTGCTTGGGTCAGGCGGACCGGGAGTCTCCGCAGCGACTGGGGGCGAGGGAAACACGTGCGTCCGGGTACGTTCTCTAGGCCTCCTAAACTAAATTACAGAATGTATGTAGCTAATCTAATCTAATTCTACAGGACCAGAACAACGGCACTGGCCCCTTGGCCCGCCGTAAACCACCACCTTGTTTCCTCTGGCTAACTCTCCTGGTTCATATGTGCACCGAATGTGAAAGATTGTGATGAACTAAAGGACTATGTGAACTTTGATTGGAGTGGTGAACGAACTGAAACTCAATAGAATGTGAAAAATCAACAGAAGTCAACTAAACAAACTTGCTAAACAAAATAAAACAAATGTGAATTCATGGAACATGCCTCTCTCAATGAACGAACCTGTGTGCCTTTAAATGTTTAGTTATAGTTTATTTTTTTTACTGTCCAGGTGAAATTCCTGGGCTGCGTTGTTGGGTTTTGTTTTCCTTTTATTATTTTACAGCTAAGGTTAAAACATTATTTCAAACATTTCATTTTATTTACAGCTAGAAATATAACGTAGAAATGCCTCCCCCTGCCACACAAACTAATCTGACAATGCTAACATTGGTTAGTAATGCTGTGTTGCAGACTGAACAGCGTTGGAGCATTCAGTTTTGTGTGTTAAAGCGAATTTGATGCAAAATATTTTTGAAGCTGACGCCCCATTAGGTGCCCTAAATGCCCCAAAGCGTGTCAGGGTGTTGTGGAACAAAGACACTTTTTATGCCTTGATGCGCTTCTCTGTGTTTAAGCTTTTTTGCAAAAATCTTTGTTCTGCAAGTAGTTAAATTACGTTGAGAGAGAGAGAGAAGGAGGGAAGGAGAGAGATAGAGGCTTACTGCATTTATAAAATGTAGCTCTTCCAGGCAATGTCCTTCTGCTGTCACTGTTCTCCCCCATTGTTGGGTTGTACAGCAGTGGTTTAACACGGCAACAAGCATTTTTAATAGATTCATGTGAGCTCTGAGTCGGTCCAGATCATGACCCGTATTGATGTTTTGCCGTGTCGCCAGATTTTGTGAGAGCAACACGCAACAAGTGACAAAGCTTTTGACAAAATCCCCAAAACAAGCAACCTTTTAATAATAAAAAAAAAGTTGATAAAAGACTTCAGTAAAGAGTCCGCCACAGGTTGGAGTGTCTACTTTACAAGAACAAGCGAATTGTGACGTGTTATGCAAATTCACTGGACGCCTCAAGGTGTGTGTTTATTATTCTTCGGTCAGTAGCCATTGCCAAAAGTAGACAAATATAGTAAACATAATTTACAAAAACATTATTCTACAGACCAAAAGGGTTTAGGCAGAAGTTTAACACTTATATTAATGCCTAACCCTATAAAACATAAACTAAAGCATTTAAGATGGTACGGCAAACAGCAAGCCTATAAATGATATATTATTGTCATACTGTATATATACTGAATATATACATATCTCTCTCTCTATATATAAATGCATATATATTCATAGATAAACACATACGTGTTCACATTCATATTTTATGTAAGTATTCTAATTGCACTCACTCACACAAAACCCTATGCTCAGTTCATACATTCATACCGACGCATAATTGCCACTTTACATTCATACACCTCTAACAGTTACATTTGATGTAGGTTTTACACTTTCCTGTTACATGTGATCAGACGTATTTATTCTGTAAATCTATATTTTCCTATCTTATTGGATTTGTAAATATATTTAAATGTGTAAATTGTTTGGGAACCCTTTAGTGATTCATCCAGGTTATTCCATATATTGACTCCTCTAACAGAGACACATCTACTTTTTAAACTTGTTCTTACATTTGGTTTTTGAAAAATACTTGATCCTCTAAGACTGTACTTACTTTCTCTGAGCTTAAACATCTCTTGAATACAATAAGGGAGCATATGATTAAATACTTTGTACATCATGACTGCAGTATTAAGTTCAACTAGATCACTCAATTTAAGTGTATTTAATTTAACAAAAAGTGGATTTGTTGAAGCATAATAATCTGCATAATTAACAATCCTTATAGCCTTCTTTTGAAGAAGAAAGATTGAATTTATATATGATTTACAACTATTCCCCCATATTTCCGCACAATAGTTTAGGTACGGAACAATGAGAGAATTATATAAGAGCTTAAGTGCATTGTGATTTACAGACTTTTTAATTTTACATAAAATCGCAATAATTTTGGATATCTTTGTTTTAACTATATTTATGTGTAACTTCCAATTTAGTTTATCATCTATAGTAACACCTAAAAATTTTGTTGAATACACCCTTTCAATCTCCGTACTTCCTATTTTTAAACAAACCTGCTGATTTATTTTTCGGTTTCCAAAGATAATAAATTTTGTTTTATTCAGATTTATTGATAATTTGTTTATATCAAACCATGTCTTTATTGTTATTAGTTCCTTTTCAACTTTATTCAGAAGGTGACCAAGATTTGACCCTGAACAATATAAACTTGTGTCATCAGCAAAAGAATACAATTTAGATGTTCTAATATTTTACAGATGTCATTTATATAAATTATAAACAATTTGGGGCCCAGCACTGATCCTTGGGGCACACCATAAGTAATGTTTCTTTTATCAGAATTGATATTATTAATTTGCACATATTGTTCCCTGTCAGTTAAGTAGCTTTTAAGCCAAGCATAAGCAATTCCCCTAAATCCAAACCTTTCTAATTTATTTAAAAGTATTGTATGGTCTATTGTATCAAATGCTTTGGTTAAGTCTATAAAAACACCAATAGTATGATTTTTATTTTCAATTGAGGTCGATATATTCTCCACCAAATCCATTAGGGCCATTGAAGTAGACCTATTTGATCTAAAACCGTATTGTTGTTCACATAACAAATGGTACTTATTAATGAAGCAATCCAGTCTCTTTACAAATAATTTTTCTAGAATTTTGGAAAATTGAGGTAATAATGAGATTGGTCTATAGTTAGTAAATTGATGACTGTCTCCACCTTTAAAAATAGGTATAATTTTTGCTGTCTTCATTTTTGTTGGAAAAACTCCATTTAAAAATGACTGATTGCAAATGTATGTAAAGGGTACCACTATACAATTTATAATTTCTTTAATCAAAGACATGTCTATGTCAAAACAGTCAGTTGACTTCTTATTTTTAAAAGAACTTACAATTTCAATAACTTCCTTTTCATGAACACTAGCAATGAAAAATGAATTTGGGTTTTTTGTTATGATTCTATCAGAAAAAACATCTGTTTTTACTGGTTGTGAAATTCCATTGGCTAAGGAAGGTCCAATATCTACAAAAAATTGTTAAATAAATTAGCTATTTCCTCAGCTTTGTTTATAGTTTGATGGTTTTCAATAAAATAGTCAGGATAGTCCTTCTTTTTAATTCCATTCTTAATTATTCCATTAACACTTCCCAAGTTCCATGAATATTATTTTTATGTTGTTCTAGTAAATTACAATAGTATAACTGTTTGCTGATGTTTTTTATTTTTGTTAACTTATTATTATATGTTTTATATTTATACTCCGCTTCTTTAGTTCTACATTTCATATATTTCTTGTACAAGTTATTTTTTATCTTACATGATTTTGCTATGCCTTGGGTAATCCATGGCTTTGCTTGTTTTAATGTATCTTTTATATAGTGTTTCTTTAGTGGACAGTGTTTGTCATATAATTTCATTAGAGTGCTAAGAAAGTTATCAAAAGCTTCATTTGGGTTCTCGCAGGCATAGACATCAAGCCAAGTCTGCACACATAAGTCAGATTTAAATGCAATCATACCTTCAGGAGTTCGTTGTCTAATTAATTTGTACTGGGGTTTTTTTGCTTTATATTCCTCCTGGAAAAAATTTGAAAAGATGCTAAAAAACAGGTAGATGGTCACTAATGTCATTAAGAAGAATTCCAGCAGTAATTTGGCTTCCCAATTGATTGAAAAATATATTATCTATTAGTGTGGCTGAGTTTGTTGTTATTCTTGTTGGTTTCGTGATAAGAGGAAAAAAACTATTACTATACATTGTTGCCATAAAATCAGTTGTTTTTAAATTTTTCTGTGGGTTAAAAAGATTAATATTTAAGTCACCACAGACAATATGGAACTTGTTAGTATGGCTAAATAAGCGGTCAATTTTTTTATTGAAAGTATCTAAGCATGATCCGGGTGTTCTATACACACAACTAACATTAATATTTTTACCTTTTCTATTAACTATTTCAACTGTTAAGCATTCAAATACTCCATCAACTGTGGTTGATTTACTGTTAATCTTACAACATCTTAAATCTGAATTTACATATAATGCAACCCCTCCTCCCTTTTTGCCTGTCCTGTTGATAGTAAACATTTCATAACCATCCAAATCAAAGTCACAGCCCTTCTCTTCCTCTAACCAAGTCTCGGACACTGCTATGACACTGAATTTATCAAACTGACTTAGATATTCTTTAATTTCATTGTAGTTTTTATATAAACTTCTACTGTTAAAATGTATTATTGTAAAAGCTCCATCAATATTTACACATTTAAATTGATCATCAGTGTAATAGTCACAGTTTTGCATTAAATTATTATAGAGATTATTGTCAGGATCAATGTTATTTCCAAATTCATTAGTTTGAGAATTATACTTTATGTTGTTGTGAACAGGTCAGTCTGAATGCAGCATAAGGGAGTTGATGAGGGTGAAGGGACGAGGGGGCAAAGGCAAGGCAAATTTAAAAAAAAAATGTATAGCACAATTCATACACAAAGCAATTCAAAGTGCTTTACAAGGCAGGAAAAGATGCAAAGGGGTCTTTGTGGGCCCCATTTTAGGGGCCCATATGGTATACGGTAGAGGCGGTTAGCGCTCTGGCCTCACAGCAAGAAGGTTGCAGGTTCAATCCCCACAGTGCCTGGGCCTTGCTGTGAGGAGTTTGCATGTTCCTCCCCGTGTCTGGGTGGTTTCCTCCAGGCACTCCGGTTTCTCCACCAACCAATAACATTCATGTTAGGGAACACTTGGTGATAATTGGAGGTTGAGGCGCCAGGTGTTTGGGCGTATCGGCTCTGCTAAGCTGCTCCAGGGCTGTTTACTGTCACTGAGTGAGGAGGGGTTCATCTCTCTGTGAAGCGCTTTGTGACTCTGTGTCTGTGAAAGGCGCTATACAAATAAAGATTACTTACTTACATTTTTCATGTTTATTTACATTGTGAGGGGCCCATATGAGGCACACTTGCCCCTGGCCCCAAATTTCTATCAGTGGGCCTGGTAGTTGGCCACAATGCTAAAATCTCAAAGTACAATAAGTCCTCATATTATACAGTAAAGTGTTTCTGTAATACAGCACAGAGAGCTGTAGTGGACTTTCAGTAATTTTTGCCACCAGAAATTGACTATTCAAGTTTTCAGTCAAGCACACAATCTAGCATATGTGCTGTGATCAAACCCATAGGCCATTACACAACATGCATAAGTACCATATGAAGTAGCACTACATTATCTATTGAATGTTGTGTTTATGCAGTACAGTGGGTTTAATGTATACTAAAAGTCATTCAAAATCTAAACACAAACATTTTCAGACAGGACATTTTCAATGTCAGTGCATTATTCTGTTGAATGGAAGTGATTTTGTGTGAAGAAAAGGCTTCTTGAGTAAAGAGGATGTGCCAATCTCAGTTGCTAAGAAACTGCTGAGGTGTTGGTGATAATTATACGACTGAGAGAGTAACATAGTGAATATTTATCCACGAGAAAAGACACGGAGGAGTTCTACATTGTGTAACCAAAGTAAACAGGCAGGCACGTGGAGAGAGGCGTGCAAAGGGATATAATTACACTTTACTCATATTTGGATTTAGAAGTAGAAACTGTTCTTTACACTTTATCATGCTGGTTTGAAATGAGACTAAAGTGCCAATCAGATGGGATTAGTTTTACTTAAAGACATGTCTGTAAAGTTTCTCCCATATTTTAGTTTCTGTAATTCACCAAGCTCTGATATCCCAGCTAATTCTAGTTCTGTGTGAATCCTCGTGTCTGTGTGTTTAGTCCATGAACTGAATGCACAGACTCAAAATGAGTTTATTGAACTAAATTATCACTACTCATTTCCCCGGATCATTCTCCATTCAAAGCAGAAAATTATAAAGTTAACTCTTGAAATGACACTGATCACTGCGGTCAGCACACTTCCAGTTTTTGACATATTTGACCTGAAACATTCTTGTTCTGAATAATAAACAGTGCAATGTAAGCATGTCCACAGACTAGTGGTGTTAAATATAAGTCTAGGTGAGTAAGTTTTCCTCCTGCAGTGAGAAGCAGCAGAGGAGACAGTTTTGGTTCCTCTCCTCCAACTTTCCAGTGGTGTTTCTGTCTGTCACACAGCAGACATGTGTCTGTTATTACAGCTGAAGTACCAAAAGCACTGAGTCCAAATTGAACCAGTTCCCAAAGTGGAGTGGAATCGAGGTGACAGAAAGTAGCATTGTGCTGTGTCACACTATACTTTATTTTTTAAAAATCATCCACAGGATACAACCTTATAAACTAAACCCCCCTTTTTGGAGATGTTAAAGCTGCACTAACCCAATCTTACAGAAATGTGTATATACCACGCACATTTATGTATTTAACATTTTTTGGGACGAGTTAACGGTCCAGGGTGTTCCTCTGCCTAAGGCCCTAAGTCACTGGGATAAGCTCCAGTCACCTACGACCCCTAACGGGAACAAGTGGTAGAAAATGAATGAATATTTTACATTTTTATGTGTTACTGCCCCAGTTAATTTCTGTGGTGGATGCAAAAATGTCTATTATTTATGAATATCAACAAAATCCTAATCCTAATCTTGACCAACTCCAAGCCTCAGACCTAAATTTACCAATTTTTGTAACTTCAGAACAAAAACCCGTTCAAACCAAAGAAAAGGTCTCCATGGCTTCAAGCTAAACACCTGTTTATAAGAAGAAAATAGTGTCTGTATTTAAAACAGTATAATAGACTAACAAAAAGTCCTCATGATACGCCCAATATGTAGTATTTAAACGCATTGTTATGCCACTGTGTCCAATTTGCTAATATAATTTTTCTTTTTTTTTTTTTGTAAATCTTCCTGTTTGTATAACTTTTTTCCACCTTCCAAAGCATTCAGTATGTATATAATAATAAGAGTTCTGCTCAGAAACACAACTGCAAGAAACAAACAGATGGTGGATCTTTTGTAATGTGGATATATTATTTATTATGGTCATCTTTTGAGAGCTCATTACAATTGCTTATACATGGTTCTATTGTATGATGGACATCTACATCTCTAGTCCTAGTTCGCCTGTAGGTCAGATCTGTAGAGAAATTATACACCACTCACTAAATTCTATTCAAAACAACAAAGAACATAGGAACATACCATCCCCATGGAGACAAGCAGATGGCAGACTTTCATGTCAAAGGTATCTTCACAATTACAATATTAGTCTACATCAATAGTAGTTTCTAAAAAGCGATGAAAAGCAAACTCCTGTTGCACCATTCATCCTGCTTTTATTTCCAAGATGAGAATTGATTTTGAAAAGCCATTCAGCAACTGTGACTGCTTCTGTGTGAGCTTCTTGTCCGATTCTATCCACAGATTAGTTTGGACGACTGAAGAGATCAAGGAATTATAACCCTATATCTCTCATGTGAACTATCTTTTTCCATGCAGACGGCTGAGTGGAATGGAATCTGTTGTCTGGCGTCTTCAGCTGCTGTGTAGTATGTTCTGAGGTTAGAAGAGCTGTTGTTGTGTCGCTGGCAGACTCTAACCCTGGGCTCAGACTGCCGTTGGTCCAGCTCCAGTCCTGTCTTGATCCAACCCTTTCACCTCCTTTGATACAAGCACAAGTCAGTCCGCTCACTTTTGCGAAAATTGACGAAAGAGTTCAAACAGACAGAATCCAGAGCTTCGGAACACCCAGCATGTAACCGGTTCATTACACAAACTGTCTCTTTTGCTGTTTGTTCTGCATACCTGGCATCCAGTCACTATGCTATCATGGTCCGCCCAGGTTTCTTCTTTGTGTGTCGTAACTTTCTCTTCCCTTTTGGGTCAATAATGGGCCTTTGGGTTGTTCCGATATTCTTTGTCTGTCGACGCGAAGAAATCTGGAGGGATGCTGCTGACTCAGTTCACTTTATTGTAATCCAGATTAAATGGAGACCACCTCCAATCGCTCGGCTGTATCCTGTGATTCACTCCTGCACCAACAACAATCATAAACCAAAAAACACAATGCAGACAGAAATACACCAGTCACACGCATGCTGCCTACAAAATTCACTGATATCGATGTGTGTACCACTGAGGTCAACAACATTACAAAAAGCTTTGTTGCAGGAACATGCCATGAACTGGGGCAGGAGCTAAAAAACTTCAAACAAAGAAACAGCTAAAAGTTCCTACAGTCTGAAAATGCAGCTCAGTCATTCTCTCGATCATTCACTAGGAGAATTTTCAGTGATGACAATAGACTTACACATGCATGTTCTTGAAGGTGAGAAGAAGCCAGAGTATAGCCTCTGTCCACATAGACCATATTCTCTCCAGACTAACATGGAGAGAACATGCAAACTCCACCCAGAGAGATCCTGAGGTTCGGACCACAGTAAACTAAACAGCTTTTAAAGAGAGCATTGTTGTACTGACATCAGATCAAACTGTACTGGCATTACATCATCACTGACTCGATGTGACAATAGTCCATAGAGCTACAATAGAAAAAACAAACCGCAAAAACTAAAGAGTAAACAAAAGAACTTTGATGGCACAAACGTTCTGACACGATGATGATAACTGTATTTACCATCAGCCTGTGGCCCAGCAGCTTATCCAGTTTGTCCACGACTCTTCTGTTTACTCTCGAACATTGTTTTGGCGAAAGCATCTCGATGATTGTGTTGTGGCCAGAAAAATAACAGATTTTGCTATAATATTCAATTATATTCATCTGAGCCAAGCTTAAGAGTAAGGCGTCGGTCCGAAGAATAATCCAGAGCATATTTAAGGAACTCTACTTATAATTTGAACAAAATAAATTATACTATTTAAACACCAGTATGAATCTCAGAATGCATTACTGTGTTTTTTGTTGTTGTTGTGTGTGTTTTTTTTTCTTGGATGTTTTTGTTGAACTAACAACATTATAAATGCTATTCCTTTACCTATGATGTTATACACAAGCCTGGTGTGAGAAAAATCCCTGTCTATACCACACACTTTCAACTAAAGTGTAATTTACTCTATTTTCTGCATGTCTGACACACATTTTTGCCCCAGTTCACTTGTATGGTGGATATCATTATTAACTTTCTGTAACCTCAGAGCTAAATTTACCCATTAACCCCAAATAAAATACACCACAAAAGACACCATGAAAACACTGTGTCTATTCCACATACTGTATATTATGTTTGTCAGCTCAAAGTCATTTATGCGTTTACATTGTGGATCTATTATGAAATCTGGGTACAGTATTGTTAGCTTGAAGCTGTTGCATATCAGCCCAAGTGGTCACTCTATTGGTTCTGCAGCAGAAAAATCACTTTACAGGCCTAAAAGCTATTTACCTTAGAACGCAATACAAACAGCTTCAAAAAACAGCTAGCTTCGACTACTGCGTTATCGTTCCCGATCTAATTGGTCAGAAGCTGAGCTTTTTACTTCGTTCTGCTTCACTTGGCTCGCGCTCGTCATGCTCGTCGCGCAAAGAATCATGGGAGAAACACAACTGCACATGTCCAATAGCCTGTTAGCTAATAGCTAATGGCCAATGTGGTAATGAACGCCAGTGAGCAAAAGCCATTGATGCAAAGAACCATCTTTGATCACCGGGGCTTGGATGACATGACACATTACAAACATGGTAAATAAGTCTTCCATGAGAACATGATGTTGAATGTCCCAATCTGTTGTTCAACTTTACATTTCAATTGGATTATCTTCTTTATTTTTTACTTCTACAAAGTTACACCTTTTAGGTTGCAACCATAAAGTTAAACTCTCCAGCTTGTTATGGTTAAATACTACATAGAAGAGGCCAGACTTAGTACTTCTGTTTGATGGTTTTCTCTGGTTGGCTGTACCACAAAAAGGCACCGGAAACAGCAAGATACAAAATGTTTAAAATGCAATGCATAGTCCCAGTACATAGAATAGACTGTGCATCATAGTGCATATATTCTATGTCAGATTGTGGTAGTAGTTGAAAAGCCGAATCAAAAGACGATTCTTGTGCATTACAAAAGCTTGGAAACATTGAGTTTCTCAAAGTTTTCCTCCGGACAGTTTGCACCAAAAGCCCAAGCTGCATTAAAGCGTTCTCCATCTAAAACAGTCTGCATGGCCCGTGCCCTGTGGTAAGAGATGTTCACTCTGCTTTTCTCTGCTCAGATGGAAGTGAAGCTGCACTGCATTCTTGGATTGAAAGAGCTAAATTCCAAGTGAAACGCTGATCAGTAAAACGAGCTGTTAAATTATTTGTCAGGAGCCTTTGGCCTACTTTACACTTTCTGTTAGAAATACTCTTCAAATCTTTTCTTTTCACTTATTCCTTCTGCAGACACCAAATAACAAATGTTCTACAATCTAAATAAGAGATGTATTTGACTCATCTGTGTCTAAATGTGGTGCATAGAGACTGATGGTGCAGATTGGCGCCTTATTCACTGTCAGCCCAGGGCAGCTGTGGCCACAACAGGTTTGGTGGCTCGAAAAGAAAAATTTATGAGCGACACATTTTTTGAGAAATACAGTTCAGTATGTCTTTGTTCATACACACAATTATTCACTGTTTTTCCTAATATTAGCTACTAATTACAAATTTAAACATTTAGTTTAGGAGTTACTGCTTTTAAGTCATTTTTCTTGAGGAAAAAGGAAGTTTGTCTAAATTTGAACCTATAAAACCTGATTCCAGACAAAGTTAGTGTTACAGAGTGTGTTACCAAAAGGTTCCAGGTCTGACTGTAAAGTACCTGCCACCGAACAGGAGCTAAAATGTCCCTAAAGTGTGGCCCCAGTCCATAGTTCTTGCTCTGTGTGAACGCAACTAAAATGAGGACTGGAACTTAAAAAAGTACTAGAAACTGAAAAAAAGTGTCTACAGTGGGAAAAGGCCTATTATTAGACTGATAATACACCAACCGGCTAAAATCTGAATCTGTGAATTTGAATTGCTAAAAACTTACACCACAAAATTATGTAAATGAAAAAAACTGATTGGGGAAGACCAAACATCAGTATAGGTAGTTGCCAAGATTCAACACTAACATGGCTACATACTGATGGAACCGTGAGAACACAAAAAAGTAACAAACGAAAATATTTTTACAAGAATACATTCTAGAATATGTGTTATTGGCAAGACATAAGGCAAAACGTGAAACTAACTTAAATCTTTATGTTGATGTAACTTGTCAATGTGAGTCAAAGATTTGCAACTTAGAATTTTAAGTTCTAAAGAGAGTAAGAGACGAAAGAAGAGAGAGAAAGAAGAGAAAGAAAGAGACATGAAAAAGAGAGAGAGGAAAGAAGAAAGAAGAGACGAGAGAAGGAAAGACAGGAGAGAAAAGAGAGAGAGAAGAAGAGACAGAAAAGAAAGAGAGAGAAACAGGAGAGAAAAAGAGAGAGGGAGAAGAGAAAGAGAGAGAGAAGAGACAGAAAAGAAAGAGAGAAAGAAACAGAAGAGAAAGAGAGAGGAAAAGAAAGAGAGAGAGAGAAAGAGAGAGGAGCGAAATAGAGAGGAAGAGAAAGAGCGAGACATTAGAGAAAGAAACAGGAGAGAAAAGAGAGAAGAGAGAGAAAGGAAAGAGATGGAGAGAAAGAGAGAGGGGAGTGAAATAGAGAGGGAGAGAAAGAGCGAGAGACAGGAGAGAAAGAGAGAGAGAAGAAGAGATAGAAAAGAAAGCGCGAGAAACAGTAAAGAAAAAGGGAGAGAAAGAGAGGCTTGAGAGAAAGAGAGGAGAGAAAGAAACAGGAGAGAAAAGGAGAGAAGAGAGAGAAAAGAAAGAGAGAGAGAGAAAGAGAGGAGCGAAAAAGAGGAGAGAAAGAGTAAGAAACAGGAGCAAAAGAGAGAGGGAGAGAGAAGAACAGAAAGAATAGAAAGAGAGAGATACAGGAGAGAAAATTATAGAGAGACAAGAGAAAGAAAGAGAGAGAGAAGAGAGAGGGAGAGAGAGACAGGAGAGAAAAGAGAGAAAGAAACAAGAGAAAAAGAGATGGAGACAAAGAAACAGGAGAGAGAAAAAGAGAGAGGAGAGAAAGAGAGACAGGAAAGAGAGAGACAGGAGAGAAAGAGGAGAAACAGAGAGAAGAAGAGAGAGAGAGTAAAAAGAGAGAAGAAAGAAACAGACACACACAGGAGGAGCAAGAAACAGAACGAAAGAAGAGCAAAAGGGGCTGAGAGAGGGAGAAGAATTAAGAAAGAGGGAGAAAGAAGAGAGAGAATATCAGACATACATTCATTTAATCAACACACATTTGCATTTTACTTACACCTTTACTAAACAGCTAAAAAAGTCTCTTCTTTCACATACTTCTATCCATCTACTACAATCGGAATAAAAACCGAAGCGCAGACTGGAGGCTTGATGAAATGCTTGTTATGATTTCATTTCGGAGCTGATGTTCTGTCTGATCCTGTGTCCAGTCTGCCCTCTCTGATAATGGCCAGACTCCCTTTGGCTGATCTTGAGTTTGTTTCTTTTAATCACCTCGTGTCCGACTGAATTGAACTCTCCAGTCACACACACACAGACAGACAACAGCCTCCATTAAAGCTGCAGGCTCACGCACACACACACAAAACACACTCATGGGAAAGTCAGCAGAGAACACAAGTACCTTTGGACAAATAGATCTTACCAAACACCAACAGATTAGAATAGATTGTAAGAGAAAACAACGTATAGAAGTCGCACTTTTTGGGGGAATTAATTTGACAAAATCCGACACTATGAACACACGTTATTCCATTCTCTTTCCATGACACAGAGATTTCACAGAGGCAGCTGGCATGAGGCAAAAACTACAAGCAGTAAGTTCCTTTCTGCTAAATCCACTGTCTATTTTGCCCAAACTCCATTTCTGTCTGTCCGTTGTTGGATGTGATGCATGTTCTTATTCTAAAGATGACCAAGATTCAAAATTAATACAAGTTTATTCCACCTAACAGTATTTCTAATCAAAGGTCGGGCCAACCTTTCCCTGGTAGCTTCCATTATGCAAGACTTATGCCAGGCGTAGTGTGAGAAAATCGGACCGCTTGCCTGTCCCTCGCCCAATACAGATTTGAAATGAATATGTAAATGTATGATGTTCATGTGGTTCCTCCTAGCTCTCTAGAGGTCAGAAAGGTTAACCTGTAGACAAAACAGATATCCTGTGTTTCTCCCTCATCCTGCTGCAGATATAAAAGTTAATGATTATGTCAAAGTAATTCAGAACCTACATTAAACTTTCCAGGTCAGTTTAAGTTCAGTTAAAGACTAAAAGAGTATTCAATATAACACGCAACAACTTCAGTGATTATGTAATCAAATTATATCACAACTGTAAACCTTCATTATGTATATGCAAATGTGTGTGAGCAACTGAAAAGCTTCATTTGTTTGAAATTATTTTTGAAATCATCTTCACCGTGCACAGTCCTTCGCTCATTCCTCTGGAAAGTTTTCATTCGTGCTGCTTCTATTATGTAAACGGCCCTCAGACTGTAACCCTTTGAAAAATCTGGCCCAGTGCTAAGTATAATTAAATGGCCCTGTTGTAGGCGCATCGCTTCACCATCTTGCTTGGATCTATTCAAAAATCTATCCAGATTTTTGAATAGATCCCCCAGGAGTCAGTCCACATGGTGCCAAAAAGCCTGTTTTCAGGTAATAGAGCCTCTTCTACTGTCAAACTGGATTTTGTGGCATTCTATTTTTGGATCACAATTTTTTTCAGTTCAAAATACTTCAATTTATTAAAATTACTTTTTAATCTTAAACTTCGTGTTGTTCTGCTAAGGCAGCTCTTGCTCTGATTAGTTTTCAGTATAATCACATTTATTCAAACGCTAAATAAAATATCCTTCACCATCCTCAGTTATTTGTATCTCATATGTCAAATGGTATCCATTTTAATCAAGCTCTGTCCATGCTTTATATTGTGATAAAATGTCTCAAGCATGTGCAGTTTAGGAGGTCACTGAGCAGCCTTGTTCCTTCAGTCCAAGCGATAGAGATGAGTGTCAGGTGTGTGTCTTTACTAAACTTCACACAGTCTGAGGTCAGCTGTGTTTGACAGACACAAATTAGCCTAGCGTCCCCTTGGCCCTGCGCTCTGCTCCGCCAAGCACAAGATTAATTTGGGAGTGGATTTTAAATTGAAAATCACAGCCCTTACAATTACTCACACTAAACTCTTCATCAGGATGTAGGCTGTCTGTGATGTTCAAAGCTCAATGTTTGTGTTGACTTGTGTTTGTCATTTAAACTAGAATTTAAGTGTGTTTATTCATTTATCATTTACGCCTAATTAGACTTTCTAATGGCGTCCAAGTGTGTTTGTCTGTGGTCAACCTCTCAGTGTCATATGATAAAATAACACAGATTTATATTTTAAAATGTTAACACTCACTGTAATTACAGTTTCATTCATCTTACCTTTTCAGTTTGACAAGCGGCGAATCCCACACCAAATCTATATGACAATGTGAATGAAAACAAATGTGGCTAAAATCCGAAAATGCATATTAAAATATACTCAAATTACAGTATATACTGTAATTTATATATGGCATGCATGGTAGCAGAGTGGTGTTGATTCATGCATATTTTGTTATTCTGTTAGCACCTCGGCGCTGCCGCCAATTCTAATTCAAGCTAAACAAAGATGGCTGCTCCCGTGGATGTACGTGTTTCTGCTGCTTTTGACGCGGTTTTAGCAGAAATATGGAGTAATTTCTCTTTGAAAAAAGAGCCATATGTGTGACACATACTTGTATCACACGTGGACATTGGATATACCATTACGATTTGTTGCTGTGATTGGCTAAGCACAAATAAGGTACGCTGCTCACCCAATCAGCTGGAAGTATTTCACTAAACACCCCACCTTTTCCCGAACGCTTTCAGCGAGTCAAGTTCCAGATGGATACTGTGGAAGAACTCAAATCGTAGTTCAACACAGATCTATCTGGTGTGAGCCAGGTTAGGTGTTACCTGCCTAATGCCCAAAGTCAGTGGGACAGTCTCCAGTCAACTATAACCCCAAATGGAACAAATGGTAGAAAAACGAATGAATGAGTTTATACCTGCAAGAGTGAAAATGTTGCATGAAATATATCAACCTGGACAGACTCAAGTAGACAGGATAATGCAATTTCTACATACACAAAATCACAATTTCTCTCAAATATTGCTGACCAATCTGTCTAAGGTGTGCTGGCCATGCAAGTACTAGGATGTTCTGAAACTTCCAAGAATGATCACTGAATTTATACTTTTAATTGTTTCAGATGCATTTGACAAAACAATTACCAGACGGAGCTCAAAGTAGAGTAGAGTAGAAAAGGATTTTAATAGTCAAAATTAGTCCAAAATTTCAACACAGCTTTTTTTGTTACTCACCTATCACAATATTTTCAGACGACACAAGAGTCACAATAAAAATGCATATAAAAGAAATTACAAAGTATAGAAATGACCAAAATTGAACAAACTAGTGCAGTTGTTTTCCTTGTCCTGTTAACTTTTGCAATTCCTTACTTATTAAAAAATTGGGTGCGACTCTACTTGTTAATACCACTTTACTTTACATTTTAATCTGCGTTCCCTGTATGTACTTGCTCAGAGCTCTTTCAGTCGATGTTTTGTGATTGGACAGACAGACTCTCTTTTCTAAGGACCAGTCTGCACCTGGGAGCTACTCCAGGACTCTTCACTAATTGTTTTGTCAGCCCAGAGTACCAGCAAAGATAATTCTGTGTCTCCTGTGGATTCTACTCGAATGTGGTCATGTCTGTGTGAGCAAAGTGAGTGAGAGCCATTTCTGTCTGTTAAGTTTCTAGAACGTCAAAGCATATTTAACTTTTGTTTAAGAGCTTATGACAGGTTGAACTCATTTTACTTTTTAATAATTTTAAGATAAATATTGGATAAATAAAAATTTGGATATTAAAATGTTACTTCCTGTTTGTAAATGAATGAATGAATGAATGTTTATTATAAACATAGACAGATGTAAAGGCTACCATTCGCACAGCGTTACTGCGCCTCAACCTGCCAATGTGTTATTGGTTGGAGGGGAAACTGGAGTGCCCAGAGGAAACTACCTAGACATGGGGAGGAACATGCAAACTTGAACCCGTGACCTTCTTGCTGTGAGGCCAAAGTGCTATCCGCTCTGCCACCGTGCCACCACACAGAGATATTTTATGAAGCTTACACAGACATAAAAATGTGTTTCTTGTAATTCCATTCCATTTTCTTCCGCTTTATCGTCGAGTCACATAGTAGTCTGAGCAGGGAGGCCCACACACACCTCCTCCATCTCTTCTTGGGAAGGCGTCCCAGAGGCATCCAGAAAAGATTGCTCCTCTCAACGTGAAGGAGCAGCGGCTCTACTCAAAGTTCCTCCCCTGTGAGTATCTCATCCTATCTCTGAAAGAGCGTGAAGCCACCCTGCAGAAGAAAACTCATTTCGACGGCTTGTATCTGTGATCTCTTTCTTTCGGTCATTACCCAAAGCTCAGAACCATAGGGGAGGGTTGGAACATAGATTGATGGTAAATCAAGAGCTTTGTCTTTTAACAACAGCTCCTTTTTCACCACAACGGTTTGATACAGCGACCTCATCACTGCTGACGCTGCACCAATCCACCTGTCAATCTCACGCTCCATCCTTTCCCCGAGATACTTGAACTCCTCCACTTAAGTCAAGGCCTCTCCACCACCTGGAGAGGGCAAGAATATGGAAAATGTCCTTGTCTCTCTAGTGTGATGCCATCAGCGCTTCTTCTTGCTATTTTTTACATTAAGTATTAGTTTTTCAATAGATACTGTCACTACATAACTTGTCATTGTGGTGAAGAATAGCCTTTTTCACAATGCTGCAGCTAGTTGTTTGCCTTATACCTCGATAGTTCCTTCTCGTTTCATTATTCCTTATAAGGAGAATTATTCAATATTTAAAAACCACAAAGCAGAGAGCGGATTTTGAATAGATATCACAGCGAGTTCAGAACTTCCAATGATGTAATTACCACCAGGGAGAGATGTGTTTATAAAAGTGCTAATTTTTGGCACAAAACAAAAAGCTAACACATAAATTAACCTAAATATAAATGACAGTTCAGTTTGTGAAGCGGTTTTGACATTAGTAATAAAATTAAATATAGATTAGCATTACACTTTGAGACATACACTTTGAGCACATTTCCTAAACCCGTGACTGCTATAAATGGCTTAAAAAACTGTTCTATTTGTTTATTGTTTTTAAATAGAGTACAATACCTTTAAGAAACATAATTACCACACAGTACCACTCGGCTCACTTGAATATTGGTATGTTTCCAATGTTCTTTAAAAATACCTCTTTTACATTACGACCAATCTGGAGAAGCCTGCTGGGATTGTAACTCGTCTCTATCTTCTCATGTTAATTACACTTTGTCTCTTCACAAGGACGGCACTGCTGGAGCTGCGTAGGAAGAAATAAGTTTGCATGTTGTGGGGAAAGCAGCAGATCCCATTAGCGCTTGGTAGATAGAGGTCGGACAAGGTTGGACTGTTATGTAATACTTCTTAAGGTCAGTACATACACATTTACTGTATGTATACAAAGGCATTCTGAAAGTCGGTCTCGTAGGAATGATGTTTTGTTATAACACAACACTGTTAAGACAAATGTATGGTATTATTTTTGGAAATGCTGATTGAAAAACAAATGCTACCATGATTGTTTGGGTTTTTGTATTACTTGGTATTGCACGTCTGCAAACATGAGAAATGAACAGCGCAGCAAGATAAAGCTACATGTGATGGCTGTAAACTTTGAGGGTCTTTCACACCAACACATCCCACAGTCACTGTTGTTAGGTGGAGCGACGCAGCTTCTGTTCAAGTCTCTTTGGGGCAAACCGATGTGAAAGATCATTCATAAAAACACAATCCAAACAGCCACCAGTCGCCGAACAAATGCATTTGAACTGGTGTAATAATCAATAATCCATGCTCATCATCTTTTTTCCGTGGCATAATTTTTGGTTTTCTGCACATTTTCCAACACTCTAATTCGCTGGTTCACAGACCAAGCAGCTGCATATGCAGCAACTAACAAACAACAAGGCAGACTTTGCAAACAAATCTTCCACAACCTGCTCCGCACTCCTCTGATTCTCTAATTCACACCAAACACATGTTTCTTCACAATTTTTGCATGAGCTGGACAACATTCGCGTACGTTTGCGAACAAATTTCTCCAACTCTGAAACGGCAAAACATCAATTTCTGCCAACCGATCCCAACTGACAAGTGCGTTGCAGTTGCGCTATACTGGCTGGTAACGGGCGCTTGTCAAGAACTGTGTCAAATCTTTTCGGAGTGGCAAAATCTACCGTTTGTTCTCTGATCCACGGCTTCAGCAGGGCAGTCTGTCAGGTGCTCCTGCCACAATATATCCAACACAGTCTCACTAGATGGCGTACTTTTACCACGACACAAAAACAGCGTATTTGGACTACGACTTCAAAGCTATTTTTAGTATTATGTACGCCGTGCATTTAGCACGATATGAAAAAGAGTAAAAATTACACGAGATTTCACAGCGTTAAAAAAACACGAGTTTTAATTGAAGCCAGTGGGGACGTTTTCTTCAAGTGAAACGGGTAGTTCAGGCATAAAGTTACTAAAATGGTAAGATTAGGTCTGGGGCTTGGGCAGGTTAAGATTAGAATCAGGATTTCATGAATATTCATAAATAAGAACACGTCTTAACAACCAACATTGAAATGAATGGGGACGGTGACGCGTAGTATAGTTACGCAGGACGGCCGTGAACTCGTGCTAATCATACCTAATTTACATATTTGTAATGTCATGCTAAATGTACGCTTTCTTGTGAGCTCATATATCAAGCTGCCAAAGGGGGATGACTTGCAGCAAGTCGTCCGGAGCTTCCGACATAAATGGGGATTTCCCATGTGTGGAGGGAAATAGGTAGAATAGAAGCCACATCCCCATATTGCCCCTGAAGCCAACCCTGCTGATTATTTCAACAGAAAGGATTTCATTCTGAATCCTCCAGGGTGTGACGGATCACCAATACTGGTAAGACTTTAAGAGTAATGTTTGTTTGATCATCAAGTTTATCCCCTTAATTAGTGAGAGGACTGTCCTCTCACTCCTCTGCTCCTCTCCTCTCACTGTGCTTCTCTTCTCTCATTATCATCATCTTGTTAACTAAAATCCCACATTGAAAAATGATCAGTGTGAATGTGAAGTGATCAGGCTGGAACACAGCCCCGGCTGTGTTTCATTTGACAAGTTTGCAGGAGAATACAAAGCTCACACATGAATGCTACCAGGATTTCAGAGCACAAAGAACACACCATACAGAGGCTGGAGTTGACCTGATCTGGCGCATGCTTGTTCTGGAGAGCACAGACAAAGGACATGTACAATATTCCATAATATTTTCCTTTAAAAAGTACTTTCAGTGTACGACATTCTGTAAAACACTCTAAGTTTGCATTTTGCTGTATTTTCCTTTTATGCAGATGCACAGTTGTAAAAGATCAGATATTAAACTAAGCTACTCATATCAGATTTGGCTGTTTACACGACATTTTCAATCATCTGATAACTCCACAAATCAGATAACGATCACATTTCTAGTCTGAACTGAACTCACTCTTCTTACCTTCTCTGCAGCTTCCATTCACTGCATCTTTGCGTAACACTAAACTCTGCACGCCACAGCCGATGTAAGACGCACCACTCCAATAAACCGCCTTATAAACTCCTATTTAATAACATTCCTCATACAAAGTTTACCTTTTTGATCCCGGAACAGTGAGGCGGACAGTGGTCGAACGCACTGTCATTAAAAGTTTCTGCTTCACCCCTGCTCGGGCCAATTTAAACCAACACACACGTCGGATAATATTGCTCCGCTCTTGCCAAAAAAGAAACCCACTCCGCCGTATTTAACTCTCTGACTCACAGCTGCGATAGAAGTGAATAGAAATTGACCTTTGAGTTTCCCGGACATCGATTCTGTGCGGGGCTGCTATTGTCAAAACGGACCTGGTGGTTAACTTTTGAAAATGTCATTTAGGTGGAATGATGGAGGGTTCAGCATGTGGCCTAGTCCCCGCGGGGTCATTGTTGCCGTGCCCCGCTAAACACAGAGAAAAAGGAGAGACGCTGAGCTACAAATGCGACGTGATTGACCGCGCAGACGATCGATGCCGCTTCTGGGGAGAGGAAATGATAGCGGTTCAAACAACAAACTGTCATTTTCCTGTCGAGGCTAATCATAGTTATTTGCAGCATCAGTCATGATACTCTGTTTACATAATGATAATGTTAGGATTTATGTAGCACCGTGGAAGAGTACTTAACATAATTGTGAACTTCAGTGTGCAGGCTACTTCTGTACTTCTCTTCCAACAACTCAAGTCAAGTTTTCACAAAAAGTCTTGGCCAGTGAGTGTTTGAGAAGATCACACAAACACCTTTCTGAGACCACAGGGTACCAAACCTAGACAAGACCAAGACCACTGAGGGTCAACATCAAGACTTTTATAGGCTAAGACTGAAACAAGACCGAAACCATCTTTGTAAGTTTACACATTTATCAGTGTTTAAGTGAACTTCTTGTGCAGTACTTAAAACAAATTAAAAGTGCTCTCAGTGTCCAGGACGCCTGATATTTTCTCCAACCCAGGTATGCCATACATCAGAGGTTCTCAACTTTCAGCACTGGGCACCCTAGCGTTCTTGCCCTAAGCCGAGGCACCCCTGACAATTTACATATTTTTTTAACTTTAAATAGGTGTTTTTTTCCTTTAAAACGTGAACTGCTTATTTAGATATCATTGAAATCCACCATGCATCACAGGAAAATTGTGTTAAATTCAATGCCATATTCTGTATTCTGAAAAATTTAAAATTATTTTTTTCCTAATGCATGATGTAATTTTATCATTATTAAAAAGGTATAAAGCATGTTTTAAAATAATTTTAAAATGAGAAGCTCTCATGGGGCCCCAATCTAAGTCCGCCCCTGTAAACCAGCGTTCAGAAGCTTCAGTGTGACGAGACTGTACTGCGTGATCGGAGCGGAGGAAAAGCTGCTGTTCCACAAACTTTTGTCAGGACAGGACTTCTGTTTTGCAAATGCAAAAGCTCCAAAGATCACTTTGACGATTTCCGCGTTGCGCCGTTACGCGCCGCATCGAGTTTCTATTCCCCTATGTTTTATTTCACGATTTGTTTCAGACCTTTTCTCCGCGGATATAAGGCCGATTTAAACAAATGAAGCATCAAAACGAAGCTCCAGTTTCGTAGAATATCACTGGATGTGGCAACTCTTCTTAAGCCACGTCTGGTGCTAATAAGCTCTGATATATGACACAGACACACGCAGCCTCTCTAAAGTGAGGATGGAGAGGAAAAAGAAACGCTGTGAGAACCAAATGAGTGAGGCAAAGAGAGCGCTCTGGATGTTCACAACGGCTGGCTATTGAAAGCCTTATTGAAAAATCTATCAGACTCAACAATTTCCGCGGCACCCTGGACTCACTCACGGCACCCCAGGTGCGCGCACCTCATTTGAGAACCTCTGCCATACATACACCATTACTCTGCATTGGTGGCTATGCTGCAAAACTTATTTAAAATATTTAGGCTACTTCAGGGATTTGGGTAAAGTTAGGGTTAGGCTTAGGTTAAGTTAATTTGGTTAAAGCCGGGGTAGCTAACTTTTTTAGTTGTAAATAAGTAAACTTTGTGTTTTCCACCAAAAAGTAAATGATAAATGCAGCACTTTGTGAAAAATGTAGCCCATAGACTACACTGTGAATCTAATAATAAAGAATTTTAGTTGTAATCAGGAGCACTATGTTGTGTTCTGATTGCTTAAGCTTAGGTGGTCCTTTCCAGTTTTAATTTAAAAGAGAAAAAAGAGGGCTTCAAGCAAAATTTGCAATCCAAATCCAATACATTTTGATTGTAACAATGTGTTTATGAGGATTTATGAGTGAAAGTTGTCGGATTTAAAACCTAAACGAGTTTGCAGTGTAAAAATCACCTACCCTACCTTTAAGTTTAAGTATTTGGGAAAGGTATGCTAACCGGGTAGCGACATAACTGCGCTGGGGAAAACTAAAGACGCGTCCAAGACAAAACCGATAAGATAAGATTGAGTCCAAGACCAAGTCCAAATCTTCACCGGGGATGCATCTGAGCAGACTTGTCCATACTTGGCTCAGTGTACCCCCCCTCACAAAGCGGATCAAAGAACCACAGTTATAGCCCATTTCAGTGCAGTCAATATGCATATTTATTATATATATATAATAATATATATGCAAATATTATATATTTTACAGAATGGTCCCGTTTTCGAGGGGATCCAAAAACGTAGAATATATAACAGTACATTACATTCAATACAATTATACAGATCATAAATAAAACAATAAGTTACAAACAAGACAAGACAAGACACACTTGCTCGCTCTTACACCTCTTCACATTCCTGCCAATGTACAGATGTAAAACAAAAATTTACACAACGGGGATGTCAGGCTCAGTTTATTTATTCATAAATATTGTGTTTATCAAGTCACAAATTGCATGAAAGTACACTTTGGAAATAAATTGTGATTGCTCCTGTTTTGTTTTTGTTTTCTTCTTTCTTTTTCACCACTACACAAGTTGTATATCATGACATCCCAAAGGACAATAGTTGAACAGCATTATTGTTATATTTGTAACAGTTCTCCTCAACGCCTGATTTTTTTTTTCCAACCCAGTTATGCCAGACACCATCACTTTGCATTGGTGGCTATGCTAGCAAAATAGTTTTATAGTTTAAGATATTTACCTAAGGGATTTGGTTAAGGTTAGGGTTAGGGTTAGGTTAAGTTTATTTGGTTAAGTTTAGGGATTTGGGAAAGGTATGCTAACCAGGAAGCGGCATAACTGTGTTGGGAAAAATAAAGACGCCTCTAGCATTTTGCGTCTTCTAATTTAATGTCTAGATCTAATATTATCTAATGTATAGATACAGTCGGCATCAAAGGCCACGCCCACTAAAGGACCTCGGAGGGGGAAAGTTATCATGGGGAGTGAATCAGAACAACAGCTTTATCAGTCACAGCTCAAAAACTACAACAACAAATGTGGATTTTAGGAGATATATTGTGTCAAATACAGACACGAAGACATGGAGATAAATAAAGTGATTCAACTGTGTAAGTATGTAAATATATCTAGCAATGCTAACGGTAGCTGCGAGCTAAATGCTAACGTGATGCTAGCGCCGCTTGGCGTCTTTTAGCATCTTTTTTAACTTATTGTTTACTTTTCTGACACAACAACATCTCAGTAACCTCCGTTTAAACTCGGTTCTAACTCGACTTGAATTAGTTGTGCTAAAAATAAATTTAATTTACCAGAAAACGTCTTAAAAGAGGTAAACAGTTTAGCTTCCCATTCTTTATTATGGTGAGGCAGGAGATGTTTTCCCCCTCAGCAGGCCACGCCCCCAACAGTGACGCGTTGTAGACTGTATCTATGGTCTGAAGTGCGTAACAAAGTCGTAGCAAAGTTTGAATAAAAACATTCTAAAAAAAAAATTACAAAATCACTGGAACTAAACTGGATTTCAGAATCAACAAGCGAAAGCAAATTAACTGTTTTAATATGACACAAGTGGAGTTCGAACTTGTTCTAAATGAGAGGCAACCAATGAGCTTCTTTGTTTTATGTGCATTTATTTTCAGACTAATGTGATGTTTTCCCCCATAACCACCAAAAACCCTGTGGACATTTTGATTAACATGCTTCCACCCTTTAGTCACTCGTTACACATCTCCGTTTGCTCTTGCTGAATATCTGTCTAATAATACACACGTTTAGTTACTTAATGACTTGTGTAATCTACTTTCTCGTCTCTTCTATCTGACAAATTACAAATATTCTTCACACTTTGATCCTCCCACTAACAAAGAACATTTACATAGGCTTGATTAAATAACTTTCTAAAATGATTTGACTTTGCTGGGAGGTAGTCTCCAAAGGTCAGCGCTGCTCCTTTCTTAAATGCGAGTCGGGAAGCATTGGCAGCTATTAACATATTAATAATGTGCTGTTCTACATTTAAATGGGCCGCGTGGATGACTCAATTCTCTCCCCAGTTAAAAGGTCAACTACAGAGCAGCTAATCTGAGCAGCGAGAATACAAAATGGGATCTCATGATGGCAACCGGTTTGACAAGCATTTTAATAATCTGTTTAGCCACTGCACAATGTGTCGTGTGTCTTGGTCATGCAGAAATGTTAATGCTGTTGTTACTAAGACGTGATAATCTTTATTGGTCCCACAGTGGAGAAATTGCAAGGATAATTCCATAGTTGTTTAGATTGTAGAAGTTCATTGCATTTTTTTTTACCGTGAGCTTACAGAAGTGTTTTTGGGCTGACTTGCTTTTACTTTAAGAGGTCAGCTTGAGCTAAGCAGAGTTGATATACTAAATAAATATAAAATACATCTGTCATGGGAAACTGAGTGGTTGAGTGGGGTTGATTGCAATGACGATAGGCAACACAGTATCACTAGATGGCGTACATTAACACCGACACAAAAACAGCGTATTTTGACTACGAGTTCACAGCTGTTTTAGTACTTATGTTATGCCGTGCATTTAGCACGATATGAAAAAGCATGAAAAGATTGAGCCCGATCTCACAAGAAAGCTGTGAACTTGCTAACTTGTGCTAATCATACCTAATTTACATGTTGTGTAATGTCATGGTAAATGTACGCTTGAATCAAAGAAAATAAAGATAGCAGCTCCCGTGTACATGTTTCTACTGTGTTTGATTCTGTTGTAACAGAAATACAGAGTATTTTCTTTTTGAAAGAGCAGAGAGAGGTGTTCTATCCAACTTAAACATTGGACACACCAAACATTGGGCGACACGGTGGCGCAGTGGTTAGCGTTCTGGCCTCATAGCAAGAAGGTACTGGGTTCGACTCCCGGGTCGCCTGGGGCCTTTCTATGTGGAGTTTGCATGTTCTCCCCGTGTCTGCGTAGGTTTCCTCCGGGTACTCCGGTTTCCTCCTACATCTAAAAACATGTCCATTAATGCCTCCCCTGACCCTTCCCCCAGGGCTCCCCTGCAAAAGAGATTCTGAATCTCAGTGGGACTTCCCTGGTTAAATAAAGGTCAATAAATTACGATTGGTTGCTGTGAATGGTTAAGCACTGTCGTTTTCCTCCAAGGCTAGCTTCATCAACTCTAGACTCAAAAAATTATGATCACCATAGATCTTTAATAGATCTTTATTTAACAGGCACATAAGACACTTAACTTACAGAAGAACGTCTCTAAAGTACAGCTTTTACACTATAGGGATGTTCGCCGAGCCGACATGTGACGTCAAATTGGTTGGCAAAACCAGCTAGCTTCCGGCTAGCTCTTATTGCTTTTCCCATTGAAGAAATTAAATGCTTTCTTTTTGGTGTAGGCTTTTTCTGAACACGGTAGGAGCTCTATGGATTGCTCTTATCAAACATGTTAGCTCACCGAGTCACACAGCAAGAGACAAACACAGTCTTTTTTCGTGTTTGCTCAGCTTGCCGCCAATACGTTTTAACTACTTCTGCCAACCAACGCGTCACGTGATCGCCATTTTGACGTCACGGCGAACATCCCTATATTTATGATGGCCTATTTCTGTCAAATATTAGCTCACTGACAAATTGTTTTGTAAGGTGTTTTCTTATGGAAAACTACCGTAAAAGGGACAAACACATAATTTAGCTTATATCATCAGTACAGAGCTATGACTACAAGTTCTTTCCTAATGACCTGAAGATAATAATCTGCAAAGCAGCAGATGTTGGCAGGCAATAACCAAACTTTAAACTATTGTGGTGGTACATGGAGAAACAGTTATTTGTCATGTATCAATTTAGCGTCATATATTACCACAGCACAAATAAAGTCGGTCGCACCAGTCAGCTTGATGTCTTTCATTAAACGTCCATGGAAGAACTGAATTTGAAGTTCAACACATATCCATCTGTGAGCCGAGCCCGATCTCACAAGAAAGCGTACATTTACCATGACATTACACAACATGCAAATTACGTATGATTAGCACGAGTTCACAGCTGTTTTGCGTAATTATAGTACGCACCACAGTCCCCATTCATTTCAATGGTGTTTGTTAAGACGTGTTCTTATTTATGAATATTAATGAAATCTTGATTCTAATCTTAACCTGCCCCAAGCCCCAGACCTAATCTTACCCATTTTAGTAACTTTATGCCTAAACTTATCCGTTTCACCTGAAGAAAACGTCCTCACCTGGCTTCAACCAAAACTCGTGTCATTTTTACACTTTTTTCATATCGTGCTAAATGCACCGCGTAACATAAGTACTCAAAAGAGCTGTGAACTCGTGCTCAAAATAAGCTGATTTTGTGTCGTAGTAAAAGTACGCCATCTAGTGAGACTGTGTTGATGAGCCAGGTTAGTCTTGTTAAAGGGCCACTAAACACCAAAACCACTTTTTTTAGCTGATAAACTGTGTAAATGGGTGTTAAATAGATGAATCTACACATCCTTGGTCTTATTTTGTTAATTTGGTGCATATTTGTTAAAAATCTGACTTTTGGGTCTAAAACTGTGTCTGTATTGTCCTCTTTGGGCTTAAATATGGCCACTACATTTGAATTTCGCGGTTGGAGCAGCTCATTCAAACTACGCAAAATCAGCAAACTACGTCACGGGTCTTTGCGAGGGGGAGGGGTGCTCCTTCTCCCCTGAGGGCGGGGCTGCCATGTGCAGCAGCAGTGTGAGAGGGGCATAGTTGCCAGGTCCGCGGTTTTCCCGCACAATTGGGCTACTTTAAGAAAATAGTTGCGGGACAAAATAAGGCTCCGCGGGTTGCGGTTTTCTTGGGCTATTTTTTAAAATGTACGCGGCCGGCGAATTAAACACGTTATATTTTAAAATTTCACCAAAGAACTAGGCTAATGACATTCAATTGCTGTTCGTCGCCGCAGCCCTGAAGCTGCTCACACTCTGAATGAGGCGCGCTCACAGGCATCTTCGAGTGCGAGCCCTCCCCGTGAGGTCAAGAGTTCAGAGGGACGTCAGCCCGGCAGCAGTGGCTCGCGCACAGACCATGGATGTATTATCAGATGCCTACCTCAATGAAATGAACAAATGTATGCAGAACAAATTATCCTAAAATGTTTTTGTTTGCATGTGTGTGCACAAAATATCTAAAGTGGAGCATGCACAAATACTTGTTTTGACTCAAAAAGTTTCAAGAAATAAAATAGCTTCAAAAAAATTTTTTTGGGCTAGTTTTTTAATCTATGGGCGGGTTTTGAGTTGTCTTTGGGCTAGATTTTTCCTTGGACCTGGCAACCCTGGAGAGGGGAGAGAGAGAGAGAGGAGAGCGGAGCACGGGGGAAGCTATGTTGTTAGCATCGTAGCATCAGCTCACTCCTCTATTGTAGCAGATTATTTTTACTGTTGGGGCTATAGCTTCTGTTTAGGCTCTGAAACAAACGCTTTTACATTTGCTCGTCAGCTGAGCGGAGTTTGTAACGAACTTTTCTGCAGAAGTTGGCCTATGACTGTTCATGTTAGCCATCTGCTTCTACATACACGGATTCTGCTGCTCTGACGAGTTATTTTTGAAGGTAAGTTTGCACCATTTCACTCACACAACATGTTTTTATTAAAAAATATTGTAACGGTATAAACCTTTGCTGTGGCTCTGATTAAATAGGTAATTGTCCAAGTGAGTCAGTGCTTTGTGCATGAGAAATGAGAATGTAATAAATAGAAGATAAACTTTGTTCCTGTGAACTAGATGGACTGTGCATTTCATTATAAGTTACACGTTAGGAAAGCTAAACAGGATGTATGTCTGACCAGAGGCAGTACATAATAGATCCAACATAAGTGACTTTGCTTTTTACATTTTCAGGTTACATTCTAATACCTGATAGAAGATGAAGGCGATGGCAGAGTCACAAAAGCCAAAAGCTGATGATCCCACCAGAATCCAATCAGGTAACATTTCTAATTATAAATGTGCAAATGATAGAATAAGGTAGTTTTAATTTAATATTGTCTCCGTTCATACAACAGTTGTGTCAGTTCTTTGAAGACAGCTGCAGGAGGAAGACTTCTCTGACCTTGTGACTGGAGGAGCAGCACACCAGGTATAATATAGTAGGCCTACATGATTAGTATAGTGGTATCAGAAGTGTATTAGAGCTACATACAACACCAGGTATAATATAGTAGGCCTACATGATTAGTATAGTGGTATCAGAAGTGTATTAGAGCTGCATACAACACCAGGTATAATATAGTAGGCCTACATGATTTGTATAGCGGTATCAGAAGTGTATTAGAGCTACATACAACACCAGGTATAATATAGTAGGCCTACATGATTAGTATAGTGGTATCAGAAGTGTATTAGAGCTGCATACAACACCAGGTATAATATAGTAGACCTACATGATTATTATAGTGATATCAGAAGTGTATTAGAGCTACATACAACACCAGGTATAATATAGTAGACCTACATGATTAGTATAGTGGTATCAGAAGTGTATTAGAGCTGCATACAACACCAGGTATAATATAGTAGGCCTACATGATTTGTATAGCGGTATCAGAAGTGTATTAGAGCTGCACACTTATATCTTATAAGTAAAATAAAATAAAGTAAAAATGTACTTGTACTAACAATTGATGAAATATTTTCAAACACCAATGAAAATGAATACATTCTTGATGGGTTATACATTGACCAGGGTTGTTGACACAGTAGTGAAAGCCTCAAAAGTCAGATTTGCTAATGTCATATTTTTTTTTTTAAATATTGTTTTCCAGATTCCAAACTGAAGAAGCTGGTCTTTGTTGTCCTGCTGTACATCTGGCTTCAGGTCCTTTCTGTGGCTTCATCTTTTTTGACCAGACATCTTCAGATCATCTCAAATACAGATTGTGCACTCAAACATTTCATCACAAATATCAAGCTCAATAAAATTAAATAATGATGCCAAATTCAAGTAATACCTTTATTGCATTTGTAAAGTTGGCACAAACATGTTGACATGAATGTACAGTATTAGTTTAGTTCACAGTAAGTCTGGAGTCTGTAGAATAAACTCTTCATCACAAGTATTGTTATTTTGTCATTGTACTCACAATCTAAAAATAAATTGTGTTAATATGAAACATGTATTTAGACTTTTTTGCATGAAGTGATAAACTGCTTCAGAAATCATTGCTCAGTAATGAATATGAATGAATAAAATATATTTAGACTATTACTTTGTGTCTCTATCATATTGCAAAACAAATGCTCTAATGTTTGAGGATTGCAGAGCCACAGAAGTGCAAATGTGCATATTAAAACAATGTTGTAGCTGCTTTTGTTTGTAGCATATTTTTACCTGTAAAAATAATGATTGATAATAGCATTACTGACTACATTTGTTTTCCTTTGAACGAACCTTCAGTGCTATGCTTAGTAACTTTACACTATAAACATCTGAAAGTAGCCAAACCTATCTCTCAAATACAGTATATGGAGCATTGGTATTTAGCATTAGCTCGGTGTTAGCGCGTTAGCTTTTAGCGGCCGCTTCAGTTCATTTGGACACTTGGCTTTCATCCAGCGGCCTGTCCAGGCTTCACTCAGGCCCGTCGGGTTCCGCGATGTCCGTCGGGTCCGAAAAAGATGATATTCCAACCGCAAAAGTCCGTTCCACTAAGCTGGACCTGGCCGTGATCCGCGCGCGGCGCCATGTTGTAATGTGTTGTTTACACCGGTACAGGAACACTCCTCCGCGGACACACCCCCGCGCTCCCCCCGCATCTCTCTCTAGTCCTCCAGGCACCGCCCCTAAAGCTGCATTTTTTGAATGTAGCTCCTGGGCGGAGAAAACTTTTTTCTGGCCGTTTAGTGGCTCTTTAACCCCAAATGCACAAAAACAAAAAAAGTGTAATTTCAACACATTTCATGGTGGGTCAGACATGTAGTCAAACCATAGTCATATTTATCTCGTGGCTTAGCCTCAACATATTGTCATATGTTGAATGGACTGAACGGAAAGCTAGACTAAACCTCATTTAATTCTTTTTGACTATTTCAAGTTTAAGTATGTGAAAACAGAGAGAAATCCTTTAAAAGCTGACTTTTTTTTAAGCTGTAGCTGTCTAAAATCTCACAAACTCACACTCAAAGGACAAATGAGGAAAGACTTATTTCTTATTTAACAAAACACTCTAGTATTAGACATACAGTTTATGAGACTATTTGAGTGAAAGTTGAGCTTGCACTACTTTGACAATGCACCTGTACTAGTGCAAAATAATGCAAAAAATTAAAAGTTGGCACCTTTAATGGCATTAAAGCCTTAAATGTAACACTATCAAATACTCTTTACTACTTTAAAGACCCTGACTCTTGTAATTCTTGCCTCATCGACTCTCTCTGGAGTGTGATATATTTACATGTGGATGCTCTGACAGAGTTTTCACGCCCCACATGAAGCTGGAGCACAGGATCCATTTTACATGAGCCGAGCCTAATGCAGAAGCGTACTGATTAGCTGCTAAAAAGAGAGTAATTCACCACAAAATGAAAACTGCTCGATAAAAATGTTCTGCAAATGTCAAGGATGACGCATAATCCCTCAATAACTGTCACAATCACTGCTCACCCTTTTGGCTTTTTGTGCTTGTTCCTGGAAAGAGTAGTGTGTCTGTGCGTGCAAGATGAAAACTGTGTCAAAGAGAAGAGCATTATGCAAAAAACGGCAGCTTTTATTGTTATAATAACCTCATTAAAACATACCTGGAAGTTTGCTTTTAGCTGTGTAGTGATGTGTGCAACAAGTAACTTCTTAGGCAGGGTAAAAAGTTTAAGTTATTTATTAATTCATTGATGTAAAAGGGGAAAAGGGATGTGGGACAGGTTAAAACATGAGTCTCTAGAGCGCGCACACGAACGCGCTTGTGGGCTGTCTTCTTATCAGCGGAGCAGGTGCGCGTCTGTCCTGCGTCACTGGCGCTGCCACCGCCTCTTCTGCCGCCGGGACACAACAGACTCCGGCCCGATGAACTTGTTCCTACTGTTCATCCATTTCCAGCGGATAGAGTAGCTGGACAGGTCTTCTTATTACATTCCGGCATGGTAAACGAATGGCACAAGACCGGACTTTACCGTCTCTCCCGGGGAAAGTCTTTTCTATTCTTCCCATTCGCCACATGTGCCTTGGTAGTCGGTCTTCAAATATTAAAACAATTTCTCCAGTCTTAAATTGATTTGGAGCGTTCGCGTCACTCACACAGTGGGCGGAGCGAAGTTCCATCATATACTCCCTTCTCCACCGGTTCCAGAAATGACACATTAATTTTTGGCGATAGTTCCATCTTTTCTTCAGCTCTGACGCGCCAGTAGTTGGAGCGCTGGCTTTGATTGGATAAGATGGCAAAGTTGTCAGTCTTTGTCCTGTCAAAAAATGAGCGGGAGTTAGAGGTGAAGGCTCGCTGCTTTCAGCGTGGACATAAGTTAGCGGGCGAGAATTGACAACAGCTTCAACTTCGCAGCTGAGAGTTTGGAGCTCTTCGAATGTGAGAGACGCCTTGCCCAGCACTTTACGCAGGCACGTTTTTACTGTCCTCACTAGGCGCTCCCACATACCGCCCCACCAAGCGGCGCGCTCCACGATATATTTCCATTTAATTCTTCTTTCTGCGAGTAGGTTTTGAGTCTCACTCCCTTTTATAATATTCCACAGAGCCTTTAAATCACCATCCGCTCGTTTAAACGTCCTTGCATTATCACTGTAAATTACACTGCACACTCCTCTTCTTGATATAAACCTCCTGAAGGCCAGCAGGAACGCTTCAGTGGACATGCAGGTAACCAGCTCCAAATGCACTGCCCTTGTCACAGCGCAAGTGAATAATGCAATATACACCTTTCGTTGTTTGGTTTTATGTAAAGAGGTCCAGCAAAGTCCACGCCAGTGGTCTCGAATGCCTGTGTGGCGTTTACGCGCTCTCGGGGCAGTGGCGCACTGACTTGCTGTCCTGCCTTTACTCGAGTCCTTTTACAAATAAAGCATTTTTGCACACATTTCTTTGTCATTTGTCTGCCTTTTAATATCCAAAATGTCTCTCGTATTTGTGTCAGTGTTGCTTGCAATCCAGAATGCATAACATCTTCGTGGGCCTTACGTATTAAAAGTTCAGAAAACTTGTCTTCGCCTGGGAGGATGATTGGATGTTTCTGTGAAAATGACCAATCAGCTTCCTGCAACCTCCCTCCAACACGTAAAATCCCACTTTCATCCATAAACGGTTTTTGTGTCAATATTCTTGATCGTTTGTCCAATTGTGTGCCACTAGATAAATGTTTTATTTCTTGTGCAAAGGTTCTCCTTTGAATAACACGTATCCAGTATTCCTCTGCCTTCTGAATTTCCTCCGTGCGCAATGCGCCCTTGTATTTATCTTGCTTTCTTGTGTTTTGTATAAATCGCAGCATCCACGCAGTTATTCTCAGAGTCTTGTTAAGTGTACTGTGTCTGGATAATTCGAACAAGGGCTGAAGAGTGTGATCTGTCTCAATAACTGCCTTTTCAACCATTCGGGGATATTCTCAATTTCAGCTTCTTGAGTGATCACCACTTCCTTCAACAGCCACTCCGGCCCGTACCACCACAGAGCGTCCTCCTTTAGGGCTTGTGCGCTTAGTCCGCGCGTGCCACGATCTGCGGGGTTATCCTTTCCAGCACAGTGTTTCCAATTTTCCGGTAAAGTCAAACTTTGAATTTCTGTGACTCTGTTTGCAACAAATTGTTTCCATTGCGTGGAGCTGCTCCGAATCCAATGAAACACAATCATAGAATCTGTCCAAAAATATACTTTTTTTTCCATCATATCCAGATTAATTCTCACAGTTTTTCCAAGTCGAGCTCCAATTAACGCACCATCAGCTCCAGCCTAGGCAGAGTTAATTTTTTCAACGGTGCGACCTTTGTTTTAGAAGCGACTAGACTAGCTGTAGATTGTCCATCTGATTTTGTGCATTTTAAAAAGACTGCTGCACAATAAGCCTTTTCACTTGCATCAGTAAACACGTGAAGTTCACGGTGCGTAATGACAGTGTCCAAACGTTCTTCTCTCACCGCGTCATAACGACGAGAAATTTTAATCGAATTTAGACATGGGATTTCTGAACACCACTGATGCCATTTCAAATGTAAATCTTCGGGGAGGTTTTCGTCCCATGAAATTCCTTTTTCCCACATTTGTTGAAAGAGGCATTTTACACGAATGGTGAATGGCGACAGAAAGCCTATTGGATCAAATATGCGCGCAGCCATTTGAAGCACGCCACGTTTTGAGTCACCTTTTGTTTTTAAATGTTCGATTAATTCATCCGTTTCGAACATGAATTCATCACTTTGAGCATTCCAAGTTAATCCCAAAACCTTCAACGGATTTTGTCCTTTTATTGTTACTTCCTCCTCATTTTTATTCCAAATCCTTTGTAACGTTGGAGAGTTAGTACTCCATTTGCATAATTTCATACTTGCTCCAGCCATTATTTCATTTGCTCTGTTTGACAAATTTATTGCCTCGTCAATATTCTCCACACCAGTAATAAAATCATCAACATAAAGACATTCATTCAATTTTTTCACTTCGTTTGGATACGAATTTTGGTACAATTTCAGATGGTGTTTAATTGTGGCCGCTAAAAGAAACGGACTGGCTGACGCACCAAATGGCACGCGCGTCATTCTCATTACGCACACCTTTAATTCTTCAAAGGGCGTTGGTTTATCATCTAGCCACAAAAAACGCAACACATCTCGATCCATTTCGTTCAGAGAAATTTGTAGAAACGCCTTTGTCACATCTGCCATCATTGCAATTTTGTGTTGCCTGAATTTAATCAAAATGCTTAAGAGGTCGGGGTTTAAATTCGGCCCGGTGTGTATGCAATCATTTAAAGACAGTTTATTCTTTTCATGTGAAGAGGCATCAAACACAACACGTAATTTAGTTGTACTTCTGTTTTCTCTTATTACTGGATGATGTGGCAAATAATAGACTGGGTTTTCTGTTGACAAATCATATATTTTTTCAATCATGCCTTCAGCCATATATTCGCACATTACTTGATTATATTGATCAAATAATTCACAATCTTTCTGAAATCGGCGCGCCAGGTTATTCAAGCGATTCATGGCTGTACTGTAATTATTTGACAATTCAAATGTATTGTCCTTCCATGGCAAACAAACTTCATATCTGCCTTTTTCATATTTTATTGAATTTTCAAACTGTTTCAGTATGTCAGATTCCGGATCCTTGTCAATATCCATATTAATGCCCAACGATTCTGTTTCCCAGAAACTGCGCAGTTGATCTGTGAGCATTTTCTCTTCTCCAACGCTCATATGAAACACTTCAATTTCAACTGGCTCCGTTGTGACATTCATGACTGGGACAGATACAACTCCTTGAATGAGCCATCCAAATTTACTCTCCACAGCCACTAATCCTTTTTCCAATCTTTCCGTTCGTCCTGTAACAATACTCCAATAATAGTCTCCTCCAGTCAATATTCCCAATTCCTCTGTTTCCATTCCTCTCACTGGTGTATCAGCAACTTGAAATCCTTTATTTTCCAAACTTTGTCGTATTTTTTCATCTGCTGCTTTTAGTTTTGATGAACACACAGTGGGAGTTTCCAGTAATTCCACATTGACACTTTCATTTGTTTTGAGATTGCGTAAATTAGCTTTTACCTTTTTTGCTGTTACCTTTGTAGGTGTCACAGAACCAAACACATGTAATTTTATTATTTCCGACCCCACAATTGGTAAGTTCAAAGCTCTAGAAATGTCTTCGCGGATAAAACTGCGCTGACTGCCCCCATCCAGTAAGCATTTTGTTAATTGACTTTGTCGGGGCGCATCTATCCAAATAGTAGCCGTTTGGAGCAGCACAGTGTTTCCTTCAAAATTGCTCGGAAATGCGGATACTACTGCATCACTGATTGTTGGGTATTGACCAGTTTCATTTTTTCTCACATTTTGGTGATTAGTGCAAACTGATTTGTAGTGTTTTTGACCACAGTTGTTACATTTTATTCCGTGCGCTCTACAATTACGCGCAAGATGTCTGGCGCCCAAACACACAAAACACCTTCCTGTTCGTTTAAGTTTTTCACGTCTTGCCTCAACAGTCATTTCCGTACATTCTGATGCTTTATGTTCTCTTTTTCCACAGAACAGACATTCGCTTATGTCACTGTGACTTGATGTGTGAAATGTTGCGGCTGATGGCACGTTTCCGATATATCTTTGATTTCTCCTTGTTCTGCGCTCTTTATCATAAACAGCATTTTCATCCTGTTGTTGTTGATCTCTTTTTTGTGTTAAATTTGCCGTTCTTTCTCTGCTTTCCACTTCCAATTTTAGAAACTCCATTAATTCCTTTGCCTTGAGAACATTATCCGCCTTTTGTCGTGTGAATTCAAGGGCAATTTCTTCAGGAATCATTTTCAACAAAATGGGACATAAGAGACTCCCATAAGCATCGGACACGACACCAAGTGCATCCAGACTTCGCACCTGTACTTCACAGTCATCATACAATTTACGCAGTGACATCACATCATTTGCCTTTTTCACTGGAGTCATATTTAGCAATTTATTCATATGAGCATTTATCACTAAATCTTTACGACCAAAGCGACTCTTCAGCATTTCAATAGCACTGTCATAGTTTTCCTCCGTCAGTGCCAGTCCAGCAATTGCACTCGCTGCAGTGTTTGTCAGAAATGATTTTAAATAGCTGAATTTGTCCGGTTTGCTCAAAGACATATTGTTGTGAATTGCCGTTTCGTATTGACTCCAAAATCCTTGCCACTCGCTTATCTCCCCAGAAAACTTCTGAATGACTAATTTGGGAAGTTTGACTGTGTTATTTCTCGGGCCAATATTCCCTTGATTTGAGTATGTACTGACTACGTCGTCGTCCGTGCGTAAAGCTCGTCTTACTCTAGTTTTTCTCAAGTTTACCGTGTCCATATATTCTAAAGTTGCACTCACTTCTTCTTCTAAGTCAGCGTCTTTTGTCCCTGCTTCAATTTCTCTGTCATAATCCGTCAATGCTTGTTCCTTTATAATCAACTGTTCCAAATATTCCTCCAAAACATTGAGATCTGACGGATCCTTTCTTAGTTCAGCGTCAATCTTTTGTATTAACTTTGTGGCCGAACTTCTGACTGCTCCCCTTATCCTTTTCAAACGTGAAACATCAATACCTTCTGCCATGACTTCTCTTTGTTTGTCCACACACTTCTTTGTCTCCGTGTATCGTCCTTTTGAGGAATCCCGGGGTTTCGGCACCACTTTGTAGTGATGTGTGCAACAAGTAACTTCTTAGGCAGGGTAAAAAGTTTAAGTTATTTATTAATTCATTGATGTAAAAGGGGAAAAGGGATGTGGGACAGGTTAAAACATGAGTCTCTAGAGCGCGCACACGAACGCGCTTGTGGGCTGTCTTCTTATCAGCGGAGCAGGTGCGCGTCTGTCCTGCGTCACTGGCGCTGCCACCGCTCTTCTGCCGCCGGGACACAACAAGCTGTTTTCACTACTGCTGAGTTAAGTCACCAATTAAATCTTAAAAAACTGTAGACTTTTATTTTCAAAGGTAGTTATGAAATGAAATAATACATTCTTAAATCATGCCCCAAAACAGTACATTTGGAAATTTAAAATAAGTTTATTCAATTCAAGTTAATTAAGAGATTTCTTGATGCTTGAGGGGACATGATGGGCAAGCAATTAAAGCAATATTGGACGCCTCAAAAAAGCGCATTAACATTGACTTAACATGCATGTAAACTGGATGCCTTAGAAAGTTCTGGGTTCTCAAGAAGGTTCAGGTTTCTTGTGGTCATTGATGCAAAAAAATGTACAAAAAATGTACATTAGGCTGCTTCCCTCCTTTGGTTTCTCTCCAGAACTCTCTGAAAAGAAATCCAGACTTCAGCAAGACATAATAGACCTTAGAGCAGTGTTTCTCAAACTGTGGTTTATGTGCCACTGGTGGTACTTGGGCTGGTGGTACTTGAAGCTAGTTTGACTTTTGGTTTATCTACAGACAATAGTCATGCTTTGGATCTTTTCTAGGTTTTGTATTTTATCTGTTGTTTACCATTGTATAACATTTGATGTATTCACATTGCAAAACATTTAAGCTCTAATAAAACCTGATATATATGATTATATTTTATGAAATATAGGTTTGATCTGTTGATACCTTGAGAGCTGAATATATTAAGGCTGCAACAAATGATTATTTTAGCAATCGATTAGTGACTTAGAAAAAGTGATTTGAGGACAAGATTTTCTGCCAAGTTTGAGCTGAGGCATTGTCGCTTGAGAACTTCCTGGTGTTAAAACTAGATACTCATTTGAACAAGCATTGATACTTTAAAAACTAACAAGGAACTAAAATTTATATTTTCTGATGAGTTTTAGAATATCCTGAGCTAATTCAAAACCAAAATTTTTAACAAAGAAAGTCTTTGTATTTTGTGCTAAAAATGCCAATGTTCTGTATGAAAATTTTACTTAAAAAGAACTATTTTTATTATGTGGCAATAAAATTAGTATCAAGAATCATGTATTTTCCTTGGTAATAAAACTGAGTTTAAAGGTTAAGGTTAAGGTTATGGTACACTTTATTGTCCCGTAGGGAAATTTGTCCTCTGCATTTGACCCATCCTTCAATGCCTCTGGGGCATCTCCTCAGGAGCAGTGATCGCCGCAGTGCAGCGCTCGGGGACCCATCTGCAGATGTTTTTGCTAGACTTGGTCAGGACTACCGTAGCTAGAGGATATTACCCTAACATGCATGTTATTGGTTGGTGGGGGAAACCGGAATGCCCGGAGGAAACCCACCAGACACGGGGAGAAACATGCAAACTCCACACAGAAAGGCCCGGGCTCGTGCGGGAATCGAACCCGCGACCTTCTTGCTGTGAGGCAAGAGCGCTATCCACTCAGCCAAGTAACACTTAGTTTTAAAATATTTTCATGTATTTTCTATTCGATCTGATACATTTTCACAACTCATGGGATGTTTAGAATCTATACAAAGACTTGTTAATGATTATTTAATTTCTAAATTAGTTAGTTAGTTATTTCAATCATCAATTAGTTGTGATTAATCAACTAACTTGGGATGCACAGTCGCAGAGTTGTTAGAGCTCTGGCTTCCCAATAAGGAGATTGTGGGTTTGACTCTTGAGTCGGACCATATTAATATCTCATGATCTCTCTGGGTGGATTTTGCTTGTCCTCCCCTGTTACTGTGGATTTTCTTCGAGTACTCCGGTTTCCTCTCAATCGGAGTACCCTGAATGAATGAGTGAATCGTCTGTCTAACCCTGCGATGAGTTGGCCACTGTCCTGAGGCCAAAAGTCACTGGAATAGGTTCTAGTCACCCGCGACCCTTATCAGGATTAAGAAACAAACAGACAAACAAAAAAAAAAAAAGAAAAGAAGAATTGCTTTATTATAGTGCCCTATATAAAATACACTATACCCCCTTTTTTATTAGAAACACCTTAAAATCATTGCCCCCAGCATAATGCATCTATTCAGGTAGAAATTAGTCCGCAATGTCGTGTTTACATCCTGCAACTCCACAAAGTTAATCTGTTGTTGTCGTTAGCATTGTGGCTGTCGTTATGACACGTCTTGCTCCTAACAGCTGTGAAGATAACCTTAAAACACACCGTGGTGACCAATTCAGAACGCAATAGGCAAGTGAAAAAAACATGTCGAGTGAAGTAGGAAGTTTAAAATATTTTTTTTAAGGAAGCAATATCGAGTATAGCGCCTTTAAGTGGTACTTGGTGTGAAATGTGTGAGAATTACTGCCTTTTTATTCCAATTTCTCAAAAACAAAGTATGCTTGAACATTTCACATTTTAGTCATCCTAAAATGTATATAAAATGTCATACTTTATTCACATCTTACATAATTTTTACCAAACCTACCACTGTCTTCTCTTTGTTTATAGTATTCACCTCTCTTATAATTCTTCAAGCTCCTTTCCTTCTTCCCTCTGCATAACAAGCACAGTGCATGCTAGACTATTTACGTACAATTGTCTGTGGAAAGCACATTTATCACGGCACAAAAAGCCCGTCCACCTGAGCACACTGCCGGTACAGTCTGATGTGTGTCATTCAGAGCGGTGCCTTTTCTTTTCTTTCTCTTCTGCTTTAGAATAGCACACTCCGCCATCCTGGAAATAACAAGACGAAGATGGATTCTTAGCATTTTAAAGGAGGAGAGAGGCACAGCGGGGAGCCGGCTTACATTGTGTTATCTGCCACAGCACTCAGACGCAGACTTTAGAGCCAGCATCAGTCACACAGGGAGAGTTATTGTCTAGCTTTAGAAGAATAGACTTTTAAATGTATATATATCACTTTATAAATGTAAAATATTATAGCTCTCAAAAATGTCTCAACTAAAAAATGACATCATAGCCTGTTGTAACTAACAAAACAAACTGTTAGAAACAATACTATAAAGGGGTCATTAATTGATTTTATACAGCTTGTTCCTGTGACTTTGAGCCTTAGGCAGGGGAACACCTTGGAGAGTTGTCAATTCGTCACAACACAACCTCATTGAAATGTGTAAAAATTACACCTTTAACAGAAACAATACAATAAACAAACAAACAAACAAACAAAACTGTTGTTTAGGTGGAGTAAACTTACAAATTAAAAGGCACAATATAGAATTCTAAGCCTAACCCTAATTCTAGTTATTTACTGCCTTGTCCACAGTGCTGTTTCAGAACAAATTTTGGACCTAAACCGCACATCATCCACACAAAGCAGACGTTTTAGGACACTAAAACAAGCATTTCTGAAACCAAGTCCCAGAGTGAAAAGATTTCAAAACTCTGTTTTAGCGTCTCCACAATTATGTTGTATCCAGAACTCTTTTTTCCCCCCAGAATATACTGACCTTTATATGATGTTCACTGTGAAAATCTCTGTCTTATTTCACCATAAATCACAGATGACATGGAATAATTAAATAAACCCTTTACATATTTATTAAATTCGTTTTGAAGTTAAAAATGCATCTAAAGCATACGGTAAATCCACTTTCTGTGTCTCTTCTGTAGGTTTCATGTTGTTCATTCAGAATGTTTGCTAAGTTTAAAAGAATTCTCTGCTAAGTTACTGTTTACATTCAGCAAATTTCCTGCACATGCTCAATGTCAAGTCTTCCTCTAGTTTGGGGATTTTCTGTGTCAGTGTCACAGCGCCACACTCAGTCAGTTACAGGCATTACATCAGCTTCAGGCTGGTTTACTGAATCACGTGGACGCTCACAAATCCTAAGACAGCTCCATGTTCGCGCAACTCGTTTTTTGAAATTCTCATTGGTTTGACTTCATGTGGACAAGGCCTACATGAAGTGAAAGAAAGAGAACAGATACACTATTTCAACTTGAATTTATTCTGTCCAACACATCACTTCATCTCTGTTCGTTGTTTGACCGATTATACTTCTGAGACAGGAGTAATAAAGGAAAAATGCGACTATATTAAGGGTTGATCAGACAGAAACATGCTAATTCCACATCAACGCTAACCAAACTTTTCCCCTACCAGTGATTAAAATATTTGTATTGCAAGGCCAATTGTAGCCTCCCAATGTCTGTCAAAACCTTTTATTCTATGTAGCGATGTCGGACTCTCTGATGCACATGCTGACTTTGTCTACTGTTAAATACATGATGCAGTTTCAGAGATTCACCAGCAGAGGGGTGTACAAGGACCCAGAGGAGGTCACAGAACTGGGAAATACATGTGCTCATTTGATGACACCATGGAGCGCAGTCGGCTGTGTTTACGTCATCAGCTCATCCTTCAGTCATTCTAAAGGACCAGCTTTCTTTTCAAACAGATTACAGGCCAAACATGGACTGAAAACATTGTTGATTAATTTTATAGCAGATATTTGATCTTTAAAATAAAGAAAAGCACGATCCTGGAGTAGGACTAAGACTAGGATTGAGAATGGCACATGCACCGAGTCTCGAAGAGAAATACTAAACCTTCTCTTCTGTGAACGATCCAAAACTGATCAGAGTAAGTAAAACTATATTTCTTCATGTTTGGAATGTTAAATATAATCTATGCTTCATGAAAGAGGCTGAATCTATAGAATCTGCATCAGAAAGTAGAAAAACTGTGCTTCCTCTTTGTCTGTAACACAGCTTTTATTGTTTAAAGATCCTCATTGTTTTAATCATGTCAACCTCATATTTTTTTATTCTAAGGACCTTATTTCATTGTAGTGGCTCATATTCTTTCACCAAAAAGTTGAACAGATGAAAAACAACACTGACATGAAGATTGATTTGTAAAAAGCCCGTCATCTCAAAAGTTTGCCCTCAAACGAAACAAAGAATTTGAAATGCCTATAAAAAGGGAACGAATTCCTGTAGAATGAAAATTCTTCTTTTAAATATAAGTAGACACTTGTAGGTCTCATTTGATGTACAACATGTTATGATTCCAGTTGTCCAAAGTTTTTTGTGGAGCTGTGAATATTGCAAAAACTAGCAAAAAGGCCTGACTGGAAAGGGGGTTGTCAAAGCCAAAATAGGGCTGGAAGTGAAAGAGTTAATATAGCGCTTAATAATAAAGTTTAAACACACTTTAAGTAATTTTAATTCCTTTGTCGGTTTTAGAGAGACGGAGAGAATCTTAAGTCCCCAGTTACAAGAGGAGAATGTCTGACAGTAGCTCTTAGTGCCATTAAAATAGACTGTCCCAGGCCTAGCTCCAGTCCTGCTCTTTAGACTTGTCTCCTCTGTCTGTCAGCGGGCTTCTTCCTGGGGCTGCTCTGACATTTAGCTGGCCGTTGTCCCTTCCTCCTCCTCCACCTCTTCCTCACAGTGAACCGCACAGACCATATACTGACTCTTGGTTGGAGAGAAGCACCATGTGAACACCGCTGCACGTCACTCACGTCCTCTGACATTTGGGCCGCAGTATTTGTCTGAGCCATTTATCACCGCAGCACCTGGATGACTGTCTTTCGTGCTCTGGGAGTGGCCACACAGTGCCTCGTTTGAGAAAGTGAGAATCGATATCGAAATGTCAACATCTGCGTTTGTGAGATTCTATAGGGGATTTAATACTGCAATTAGCTTTATACGATTACTAAAAGCCACATTTAGACTGGAGCTCATCCTCGAGAGTGGCATAGAGGGCTTAGGAATTGAGGATATTGTGTGTCATATCATTTTCGACTGTAAATCTTAAAACAGTCTTAGTTGTACAAACAGATCTGTTCACTTTTAAGCCCTGGGTCTTCATGAGACATTAGACGTAACATTTTCTAGCCACTAAAGTCTTATTTTTGAAATATTCAAATCGAAATACAGAAATGTTTGAGGAATTAGCTGGTAAGTGAAAACAGGACTTTTTTGTGCCTTTCCAAACTAATCCAAGCTCCAGTTCATTTCTATGGTGGTTGTAAAGATGTGTTCTTGTTTATGAATATTAACGAAATCCTTAGCCTGATCTTAACCTACCCCAAGCCCCAGCCGTAAACTTAATCTTTTTAGTAACCATAAGACGAAACTTACCCATTAAGCCTTAAGCCTAATTTCCTCACGTGTCTTCAACTAAAACTTATTTCACGCTATATCATGTTATTTTTACTCTTTTTCATATTGTGCAATATACACGGCACAAGATATTTGCAAAAAAGACGTGAAACAGAGCTCATTGTATGTATGTTGTGTCGTGGGTTATACTGTATGTGTTTTCTTTGACACTGTTGGACAGTCGAAGCTTTGCTCATTTACCTTCTGCATTCTGAGCCTTCGAATTGTTCAGCACAATGTGTTTAAACTTTTTGCTGTTAAGAGTGAGACATGTCGGTATGCTAACAGCAGTTAGCCATAATGCTAAAAAACAATAACATGCTGAGTCTTTGGATTGTGGTGAACAAATGCTACATTGTTAGATGTAAACTGAACACCGCAGCTGCGAACAAATGTTCACCTCAGTAAGTAGATTAACATACTGTATCTGTTATCTGTGTTAGGGTTGGTCCACCGAACCAGTCATAGTGCAACAGCGATGTTTGTGGTTTTCTCTCGTCTGTAGCCTATTGAACAAAAAACGTGACTTATCGGCTAATTACGGATTCAGATGCTTTGAACAGTCAGATTCAAATATGATGTTTTGAATCTGATGCTCCGTTTTTTCTGCTTTCAGTGGCAGTCATTCCAGTTTGATTATGTGTTGAACTCAATTCGGGATTATACAGATGTTTTTTTTTTCATCTGAAATGTGGTAAATTCTGATAAATTATCAGATTTTATAAGGTTTTACCATGCTTCATTTTTAGTCCACTAATTAATCAGCAAATTTTTAGTCAACCAAGAATTTCTCTGGTCAACCAGTTCTAATCTGCTTTGTTCTGTTCCTGTCCCCCACCTCGCTCCTCAAACTAGAGATCAATAATATGACGACAGTGAGAATCCTCTGTGTATCGTTTTGTGGGACTCCAACTGAGCCGAATGTTAATCACAGCTTTATAATTAAACAACAACAAGGAAGGTACTGCAGTCGGGGATTACTTTCTCTGGAGACGAGTTTCACACTGGTACATTTATGTAAAACACAACCAGCTGCTACTTCTTTTTATGGCTTTGAAATAATACAATTCAACATTCAATGAGCCAGATGGATTGCAGTTAAAATTATTTTTGTTTTAATGCAGTTCTTGGTTGTAATGCAACATCTTTATGGGTCTAGCCCCTTCTCATTCCGGCCTTTTTTACCTCACATGTCTGACTAAAATCGGTAAAACTTCAAACTAAAACTGTTCCTGAACCCTTTTGAGCACAGGCAAATGGCTGGGGTCTTTTAAAGCTGTACCCTGTAGTTTTTGCTTCTGATGTCCAACAGGCTCTCATCAGAAGTGAGAACTTTCTCCAAGCAAAAGAAAAACAAAATCTAAATTCCGCCAAATTTTTTTAGTAGATATACTGTAAGGATTGGTAAAGCTGGTGTTGACATCTGAGACATAAATGACACTAGATTTGGCATATTTGGGGTTTTGACAATTCCTCTGTAAAAGCTGAAGGCAATTGAGGTAAAAATTAGTTTTAGCGACCCAAAACTACTCAAAAGAATTTAGGCGGAGCCAATACAAAAGTCCTGTTAAAATTTTTGAATTTTTGAGAACCTTTTTATTTGGAGGCTTAGAGCTGAAATCTGAGTCTGGATCATCCCAGAATGCCTGATTTTGCTCTAAATAAAAGGGAGACAATGGGATTTTTATATTTAACCTTTCCAGGTGCTTCTTAGTATGTTTTTTCAGACACTCAACAAAATGGATTTTTAAAGAAAAAAGTGGGGGCCTCCGAATGAGAAGGGGCTAGACACCAATGTACTACATAATACCATTTTGAAAATGTGTGAAATGACCTTAGGCTATCCATCATTCTCAAATTAAACCCTGGTGCAGAATACCCATACAACGACCATAGTCCTCCTTGCTCCAGTAAATGCCCTAAAAAGTTTCATGTACTCCTTGACATCCCTAATCTTCACACATGCTAGAATAGCTGTGTGATTCAGAACATGGCATGCTGCACAACTGTGGGTAAAGTCAGGAGTGTACAAAGTGAATAGAAAGTTTTATTTACATCCCTCATCATATGGCCCAGTCCGATCAGTAACAGCTGTCATTACATCTATACTCCTTATGCTGACCTTTTTGTTCAGCCCCACTGTGCACTTTATCCAAACGAGTGCAGAATGACTCACTTGACATCACGACGAGGGAGCGGTTCATGTCTTTTTGTGATGACACATTTGAGGACAACAGTTCATAAAGTTGTTTGGAGAAGGCTCGCCGCAGATATTATAGCTCTTCACTGACTCACAGATGATTAAAGGCAAAATCCACTCGTGTAATCAGCAGTGTAATTTTGGTTTTAATAAAAAGCAAATGAAACCGGAAAAGCGCTGAGATGTCACAGAGGAGCTAATTTGGAGGGATAATTTTGGTAACAACACCACAAAGCTGAACATGATGAAGATGTTATAGTTTGGCGAATTACAGAAGGTAAAATTTGAGAGAAACTTTACCCTTTTTTTTTTCAAATTTGCTTTATGAAGGTAAAACAAATCCGATGCAAATAGTACTCTGCTGTCAAAATATGTAGGGACTTTAAAGTACAATGCAAAACGTGCTAAATGATGAAATTCAAAGCTCAATTAGTAGAGAAAGAGGCATAAACACATTTCTCAAATTCCTTGGGCTGTTGTGTTTCCAGACAAACATAAACCAGGCATAGAACAGACACTTTCTCATATGTGTCCTATTATAATATAATTCTCACTACTGGAGACAACACCAAGTTTTTGTAATTAACAAAGTCCTTGTAGCTATTGCTTGGCAGAAAAACAGGAATGATTTTGAATTTCTTCTCAAAGCGAGAGGAAATATTGCAAGCTTTATCCAGTGTGGCTGCTTAATAAGCTGGTGTATCATGATAACATACTATTGCAGAAGAGAAGCATAGATTTTCAAACTTGTGGAACCTAAATTGGTTAGCTACAACTCTGTATTTCGAACACAACTTGGCAAGTAATCCAGTTCATGTCCTTTCGACTCTGACTGTCCTTCTCTCAACTTGCATCCACAGTGAATGGGGTGTGCACATTGGAGACACTTAATTTGGTGGGGGCTTCGGGAATTAGTATTCTTCCTCCTGTATTTACCCCATCACTGCAACTGGAAGAGATAACATAAAGCATTCCTCATGCAGTTAGTCCATGTTTGTACTGTGCAAACATGGTACTGTTCAAACCAAACCTGGCTTCAGTGTTAGGGTTAGGTCTCTTTCGTTTTGTCCAGAAGGCGGTAGGCTGATGTCTTTGCATTCAGGCTGCTGACTACTAGAGGCTGACTGTGTGAAATTTCCATTGTAGGGAATGGAAATTCAAACAAGAAAAAACAAAAAAAAAAAAAAAACACTGAACATCCTATCTCAAAGGATGTTTGATGGCCTCAGACACTGAGGAAGGTGATTTTTTTTTTTTTTTTTTGAACTAGGCTTGTTTGGCCGAGTTGATTTAAATGTTTTTGCAAATTTTTGCAGAGCACTGCATATCGTGACTGTATGCTAAATGCGGCTAACACTGACCTATTCTACCAAGCTAATCACCACGCTTTGGGTGTGATAGCAAAACTCAAGTAAGGTTTAATGGTGCGTTCAGACATTTTTGCGTCCAAAGTTACGCATTGAAGCGAATTTTGACGCAGAATACCTTGCTGGTCACCTTAAGAAACGGTTTACCCTAACTTGCAGCACAACACACAATCTTACTATGTATTCTGCTCTAAGTGGCACTGTTTGCCAAACGCTTAGCTTAGTATTAGCATGTTACTTTCCCAGTGCGTAACTATTCAATGTGCAAGAGTTTAGTGCTGCAACCATGTGGTTCTCTCTCTACAAGAAGAATGAGTGGGGGCTACCTGCGGCCATTTAGTTTGATAATAAGTTAAGGGTTTTTTTATTTAAAGGTTGTATGGAGGATTTTTCAAATCCAACAGCTGCTTGTTGTTTTTCAAATGATGCACATGTGTTTCTTCTCCCAGGGCCCCGCCCTTCACTGTAACTGGACCAATGAGTTACTTAGAACACTTAGGGTTTGCTTGACAGGTTAACAGGCCAATAGATAACGAGGTACCTCGTTATCTATTGGTCAACGTTTTACTGGCCTCATCATGTCCACAGTTTATATACTGTAATTTCTGCCCTATTGAGCGCACCTGAATATAAGCCGCATTCACTAGATTTAAGTAAAAAAATTATAAAGTACATATATAGGCCGCACTTGTTAATAGTAAGTCTATGAGAATCAATCATTTTGCTGCGTTGCCATAGAAGCCGCAGAGTTCAAAGCTTGAGAAAAAAGTAGCGGCTTATAGTCCAGAAATTACTGTACTTTTATTTATTTTTATTTTTTTGTTTAGCATAAATACAAGGCTGTTACAAATCTATGCAACTGTTTATGACCAAGACTGACAACAAACAATTTTTGAAAATCCTCCATACAACCTTTAATGGGGAAGAGTGACCATTGGTTGTCCATCTTTTAGTGCTTAAGAGCCACCCATTTCTCAAAACATCCCCTGTCGGCAAGGACCAGTTGTGCTCGGCTCTTCGAATCGAATTTATGTATAAATTGTACTAGAACTGGTTCGACTGTTTTGAGAGGAAAGATGAAAATGAGTCCAGATTTTGTAGTACTATCTAATTTCCCTCCACGTAAACTACAATACAACTCAATGTTCAGAAATATCAGTTTGACCTAGAATTGAACCACAGTAGTGCCCTTGCAGCCCACACGACAGAAAAAAAACATGTTCCCCGATTGGCGCGATAGACAAACGGACAGCTGGAAGATGGAATAAGCCACGAAAAAAAACCCCAGCTAACCTTTTGTCTCTCAGCCCAACAGAGTGGAGGAGCCATGGGGTGGATTTGAATCAGACTCAAGCCGCGCTATCACTGGAGGCGAGCGGTTCATTATTTCACCCAGAGCATATTAAAGCGGGATTAGAGACACAAAAGTGCACCCCAGTTGTAAATCCTCGTCAACAGGTGCACGGCGCAGATATGGGAGGACTACTGAAGCTTCACTCACTGTTTCCTCTCTGCTACAATAATCAAAAACGGGTTTAATGTTTTAATTTGACATCCGGCTACACATCAGAAAATAGGATATATATGCTAACAAGTTATGTTTCAAGAATCTTTACTTAAAGACTTTGTGTAAAAGTGAAAGTGGAGTAGAAATGGTTCAACTCTTTGGAACCTTTAGCCGAAAAGTATTTTGGTCAGCAGATATATGTGAGGCTAATTCCAGTACCACAATTACCTTGCAGCCATAAGTCAAAATAAACAACACAGTATTGGACAAATAATAGTACACTGATACTGCATTTTAAATTATTTTAGAACTTTGCTATGTAATTTCAACCATTAATTTATCAAATTTTCTTCAGAAACTCAAAAAAAAAAAAAAAAAAAAAAAAATTGTATATAGGCTAACCATCTTGTCTATTTTAATGTATATTTTGTATGGACTGTATGTGGATGTTTGAACATGCGCCACACTGTCCACGAGTCTCAAGTCCGAGTCAAGTTGTGACGTGAGCTTTTGATTCCAAGTCAACTTTCACCATGAGTCCAAGTCAAGCCTAAAGTCTTTCACTTCAAAGCCCGAGTCAAATCTTAATTTTTTACTTCAAGTCTTTGTAAAGTGTGAGTCTGTTACTCTCATGTCTGTGTCAAGTCTCAAGTGTTTGTTTCCAAGTCCATACCATGTCAAGTCTGAAATCTTTTGTCTCAAACCTTCTCATGCTTGACTCGGACCTCAGAAACTCAGACTTGACTTGGACTTGTGACCTTAGAGACTGAGACACTCGGACTCGTGGCTATAGAGACTCAGACTTGACTTGGACTTGTACTCTTACAGACACAGACTTGACTCAGACTCGTGGTGTTAGAGACTCGAACTTGACTTAGACTTGTGCTCTAGGGCCATCAGTCCGAGTCAAGCCCCAGTCAAACTAGGAACTTAAGTTAGTAAGAAGTGGACTTAAGTCAGACTCTGAGTTTGAGTTTAGGTCTCAACTTCATTTCTGGTGCAGTGTTAGGGTGGAAGGTTGTGAACAGAGATGACCAAAGTAATAAAGTTCACTGCTTAAGTGAAAGTACAATTACTACTAGTCTGAAAAAAGGCTCTGGTAAAAGTAAAAGTCCAGCTAAAACTCATTAACTTGAGTAAAAGTTTAATTTTTACAAATTTACTTAAGTGAAAATGTAAAATGACTAAGTTGGTGTTGCTGCGTCGTTGTGTAAAATGTTCAATAAACAGAGACACTTGTAATATATATGTATAGTTTTTAAATCATGTGTCAAATGGAGAATTCTTAATTAGACAATTTTGTGGAATTTTTATTGTTTACTGGAAAAAAAGTCTTAATATTAATCATCAAGGTAGATCTGCATTGCTTTTAAAAGAAGGAAAACACTTTCTGTGGACTTCTAAAAGTAACGAACTTGTTTTGAAATCGTAGTGCATACAAAGTACAGATATGTCATGAAAAAAGTAAAAAGTCACCACATTTTTTAATTCTCAAGAAAAGTACAGATACTACTTAAGTACAGTACTTAAAGGAGCATGGCGTAAGTTGCAAAGTAGGTTAGGGATGTTCATCATGTCTTCTTAAAGTACTTAAGTTAAAGCGTTTTCTTCTATATCAGACAAGTATCGGTAAGAGATGGTTTATTACCTGACTAGTTTCGACGGTTCACTTCCGTCTTCGTCAGAGGCGCCTCTGACGAAGACGGAAGTGAACCGTCGAAACTAGTCAGGTAATAAACCATCTCTTACCGATACTTGTCTGATATAGAAGAAAACGCTTTAACTTAAGTAAGTTGCAAAGGTTTTGAACAAGGGCGCCATCTTTGGCGTTTTGTGGCACTGCACCCTCCCTACTATCAGCAGCTGAAGACGTATTTTACGCTTAAAAGATCTTTTGACACATCGTTACTTTCTGCTAAATATTTTCTTGGCTAAGAAGACAAAGTTATTTGTAGGAAAAAGTCGATGCTGACTATTTTATTTGTTCTTTTTGACTGACTAATCAGTTTTCTCTCCTCCAAAAATTACACAAGGAAAGATTATTGAGAGTTTCAGGAAAAGCTTTGTTTTAGTGTGAGAGAAAACTGTAAACAAGCTTTTTACAGGACTCATTTCTCATAAACTAAATGCTCAATGACAAATTATTACTCTAATAAAACATAAACCTTACCGAGACAAACAGCTAAGCGCTAAGCTACTAAATCTGTGTCTAAATGTACGATGTACTTGGACAGGCCTGAGAGTCTTACCTTCTAATGAAAATAATTGCCAGATGAACGTCTTATTGATCTCCAGCACAATTCCTCTTTCTCAAAAACATGTCCAAGTGCTCCTCGGCTCGGCTCTGTCAGTCGGCCTCATGCCGGTTGTTTTAATCGGACCTAGGCTAATTTTTCTGTGTTGTGGGGGTACGGAAGCTAGATGGCAGTATTTACCACTGATTATTTATTTAATTTTTTATTAAACAGTTTACAACATTCGTCTGTTGTATAAATCCGAGAGCGTTAGCGAAACAAATAGAAATAATGCCAATAAACCAGTGAAGGAGGATTAGCGCGGGAAAATGCGCCACTCACATTTATGAGCCTGTCTGCGCTTATACAGGCAACCTCGGTAAGTTTACAAAACAGAATGGCGCATATTCAGACATGTGCCAATGGACGGTAATTTGATATATTGTAATATTGAACATTTTAACTTACGCAGTGCACCTTTAAGTAAAATACTAAGTTACTTGTCATCTCTGGTTGTGAAGCATATTATGGGGCTCACTAGTTGATTTCAAGATGTAACGGAGATAATATACAATGTATTTCATCTACTATTGATGTTTGAGTGAATTTGCACAAAAATACAATAGCAGGGCAACTCTGAGCTCAATCTCAATTTAAAGCATAACCTATCTACAATATTCATCACTACCTTGTTTCTTTTGGGCTGTTCCCTTCTGGCTTGACAACCGAAAATGTCGCTTAATGTGAAGTGAACTCAAGATGAATTTTGCATGAGTTTTACCTCAGATGCCCTCCCCGACACAAAGAGCTGCTGACCCCTCAGGCAGAATCTCTTTTTAAACCATAATAGAATATTCAGAAGAGCTAAAACAACGTGAAACTGATTTGGATTTTAACAATGCACCAACTCTTATGAAATCTGAATCTAGGACCTGAGATAAACCAATGATATGATGTTAAACAAGGAGAAGCTTGATTGGTAATTTGCTTAACACAACTTAAATCTTATTAAGAGCAAATTAAAGTAATTGAATGCAGAATTTATACGTATTACTAGTGTTGAAAAAACAAAACAACTTAAAATCAATTTATCCCACAGAAAGTGCACAGATATCTTGTTAAGTATTAGTATAATGTCCTGTTTTTTTTTTAGCATTGTGGCTAACTGCTGTGGGCATACCGACAGGCCACAGCGGTGAAAAATGCATTGTGGACAGTTTGGACAAGAATGCATTGGGTAAGTGAGCAAAAAGTAAGCGGGTGTAGAAAGTTTAAAATGAATAATTTCTGTTGCTTTACATTTTAAGGAGGTAAATATTGTATTTAGCACCTTTAAGTAAAGTATTTTAAATCACTATGACGCTGGTGATGATGCATGAACTTAAAGCCTGTGCATCAAGAGTTCTACAAACAGAAAAAAACATGAGATTATCTCATGAATTATTAACATTTTGCACAGATATTGAAAGTCACTCCGCTGTCTCTCAGTTACATCTGGCAGCAGTGTGAATTACCAATAAAAAAGCTAGTCAACATGTTAGCTAGGCCGGCGTCAACTTGTGTCTTTCACTCCGGCAACTGTAGGTCAGGTATTGCAAGACGGTTCCCGAAAAACAAGAAAGTACAAACAGTCAACACAACCATCATGAGTTAAGATAGCAGAAATGCACAAAAGTCTGGATTATTTATGTAATTACATTCAGAACTGTGTTTTCTGAGGCTCAAACGGGAACGAATAGTATCTCTCAGGCAGAGCTCAGCTGTGTTCTTGGTGAAAGCACAATGTTAGATGCATAAAAAAAAAACTTAAGAAAGTCAATTTAGCATAATGCGCGTTCTTTAATGAAATGTGTTTGAAAGTAACGCTAGGTGTACACTGACCGAGGTGGGTTTGGTTTGGGACACAAGACAGGTGGTTACACTAGGTGGAGTCAACTGTGGTCCGGTTTTGTCCAAAGCCACGTGGACTCACGTACATTTCAGCAAGCTGCGTTCTCTGGAAAAAAAAACACTTCTGCCTAAGTTCTACAAGACCTGTACGGGTCCTGACTCACATCAAAGTACTTTGAGCAGATTGACCATTAAATGGACCACTAAAGAAAAACATTTTTCTTTTGTTGAAAAGAGTCTAAAAAATAGAATAAAACATGTGTGTCTCTGTGAAAAATTTAACCTACAATACTGTAGCTTTCTGTTTTAATGCACTAAATCAGATGACATTTCACCTCCAGAAAATGACCCCAGCAACGATCCATGGCCTGTAAATACGTATAAAGACACAATTGTAAGATAAGACAGCAGAAACAGATTATTTTACACACTTAAAGCAGTACACAAGAACTCTGAAGTGACAACCCAAGAACATTTCAGTGATTTCTAATGCTCCAGAATAAGTCTTTTACACAAGTTGAATGAATGGTGTAATTGAAGCTACAAGTTTGTGATGAAAGAACATCCTAACTTGACTAAAAACTCAAAAATATGTTTATGCACACCACTGCCAGTTTATTATTTCCATCTCTGCGGACCATTTATGATATTGTTCAACAGTGTGCAGCCATAACATGCCCCACGGCACAGAGGCAGCGTCAGGCCACCATCTGGAGAGCCTGCCCCGCTGCGCTCTGTCAGAAGTGTCCCAAAATGGCACCATCGATAATGGAGAAACAGCTTGTGAGAGACCGAGACGGCTTATTTACATCCAGAGTCCCTCATGGAGAACGTCAGGGGAAAAGGGGGCAAACACACACACATGCACGGATAAATGTCAAGATGGAATGTTATCTTGTCATAGAAAATCTGAAGAAATTGTGTCTTAACTCAAAAGAGGAAAAAAAAACAAACAAAAAACACAAAGAATAACAGCGAGGGAATAATTTATCAAGGTTTTTTATGGTTCTAATTTCATGGACGTTCATCTCCTGTTCAACCAGTTGTTGTTGGTTTTCTCTGAAAACATAATAAATATTCTACCAATATGCGTCCACAAAAAGGCGTGCTTGTCAGTGCCAACGCCACAGTTTGACAGTTTAAAATTTAAACAACTTCTATGCACAGGGTCAATTGAAATAGACTCTGTCAGCCTGTTCTCATGGATAAGCGTGTGAATACCACGCTATTGTAAACAGCGTGTCATATGAACGCAACTTCTATTTTGTGCGTGTATATTTGACACGTTTCTGTCACAGTTAATTTCAATGGTGAATGTTAAGACGTGTTGTTATTCATGAAGACTAACATAATCCTAATCCTAACCTTAACCAACTCCAAGCCAAAGAGCTAAACTTACCCATTTTTGCAACTTCAGACTTAAATTTAGCCGTTAATCCCTTGAAAAACCTCGTGTTTGTCGTCAACCACTAGGCGTGTCCAGACCACGCCAGAAAAAACGTGTAATTGCACGCCAAAACAGGCAGAGGGCGTCGTCGTGACACGCAATTTGTCATGGCGTGCTATTTTACGCAATCAATGAGAACACGTTGACTCTGTGCATTGAAGCTGTTTACTTTCAAATTGTCAGACTATAGCGTTAGCATTGACAGACAAACACATCTTTTTATAAAGACACTTTGGTCCTTTGATGAAATATTCTCTTCTTGTGTAAAGTATTTAACATGTTTTCAGAGAAAATCACCAACTGCTCACTGTTCACTGCCTGATCTTTAGTAATTTTTCATTTTAGGCTGAGGTAGTGAAAACGTGAGACGCACGCAACAGCTGCAACAGTTGCCGTTGATCTGGTTAACAGGAGCGTCAGTAGTTTTTCGTCGACAACACATTGTAAAATGGTACATTGTGTGGCTTTTGGTTGTGATTTCGTCTCGGGAGAAAACAAGAAGAATGCGGTAAGCTTTCATAACTTTCCTCGTAGTTACACGATTCGACGTCATACTACCCATAATGCACTGTGTTGTAAACAATGATGGCGTCTTCCGTGAAAATATATTTCTTAAAAGTTTAATAAAACGGTAGATTTTTCAGATTATTTTCGTGTGTATTTATATCTTTGATGATATAAGGAAAACTCGAAAACAAACATTAAAAAATTCTCGGGGTTCCTTTTAAACCTGTGGTTTGGATTCCAATCGCCCCAATGCATTTCTGACTGATCTTTTGTGCCCTTGTCTGATTACAGCAGGTATTTCTGATGCAGATATCTGCGTGTCTGACCAATCACGTGACTCCTTATGCATGAAGAATCAATATATCAAAAATCAATAATTCATGAATTTATATGGATGAAAGATTTGATTCAGGCTTACTGAAGAAGCTAAGGTTAGGGTTGAGTTGAATACATTACTGTATTCATTTAGGTGTAGTTGTTATAAAGTGTTACTGTTCATCTTTTGTAATGTATGTTTGTGCAGAAAGAAAAATCACATAATACATTGGTATGATTTCTATTTTCTCATTAATTTCATGGTGTTACAGCTTAAATAGTTTCAAAATGAATCATAACACAATGGCTTTCAAAATGATCCCTATTTGTCCAAGATAATATTCATCACTTTACAATCAGTGCCATTTTACCATTTGGCTAAAAAAGTTATCTATTTTCTGACTCACACGTAGCATGACAACCGGACGTTTCTTGGAATCTGTGTGCGTTTCTATGGCGACAGGAGCAGAAGGACAGCCCCGGTTCAGCTTCGGTCTGACTGTCTTGTATCGTCACAAAGGTTTCCCCTCGTTTTTCCATAATCAGCCTCTAAAACCTGCAGCACATTATCTGCATAGAGCCAGTGCACTCCCTGAAGACACAGATAGGAGCTCGACAAAGTATCCTGCCAAAACACAGCTCCCAATACAACACCAGTTATTAGGAATGTCAAAAGATGTTTTTTAAAATCATTATAATAGGTTTAATGGACAAAAAACTAAAAAAACAAACAAACAAGATTGAGTTACAACATAGCAGGACCAAACATTTTGACTTAAAGATACAGCGTGTTCTGATCCAGTCCAAAATGTTAAAATCTGGTCCGGTTGAATCGAGCCCCTGGAGCGGTTAGTGTGGCACCCTAGATATATCTGGCATAAAAAGAGACACCCCCAATAAATTTTCATTTTGTAATGTGCTGTTTATAAGCTATTGTGTTTTATTTTTCTAGTGGCATTTTTTCACATTTGTCTAAGTTCGGGTACATATGCAATTAAGCCAGTAGGTGTCAGTAATGGCGCCGTGAGCACAGACTGACTTTTTTTTTCCTAGCGCAGAAGAAGCTCAGTTCAGTTATAAGCAATGTACAGTGAGTTCAGTGAAGCCATTACTCAACAAAAACGTATTTTATTGTGTTCACAGGTGAGCAAGTGCACAAGCATTTAGTAATTTAGAAGTTAAGACACACATTTAGAGGCAAGATAATGTTTTGTTCAGCTAGGAAGTGTTTTGAGATTGTTCTGTTTATCTAAAGGCGTGTAAAAACGGCGCTAGCTCAAATGCTAACTACCTAGCTTCTACCGCGCTAATGGCGTAGTGTAAAGGTTCTTAGGCAAGGTTTATTTTTATTCATGTGTAACTGTAGTTTGTTACATGTGATTACAAAGGCTGGTCCAATGACATCCGATTTTCCTCAAATACATTAACCTTTTGTTACATTTTACTCTGGGCATTTGAAACAAAATGCCCAGCTCTCCTCTCACATTTTGAAGTGAAAGTCCACGTTGTGTTTGCTCCGACACTTCGTCTGTCACTCACACTGGGCCTTTATTGTGAGAGAAGTTGTGGGATAGATCCATAAAAACAAAAATCTAAAGTCCAGCAGCATGTTTGTTTTTCAATGCAGTTTCTCAATTCAGAAAATCAACTTGAAAACATGGAATGATGTCACGGATCAAGATAGAAACTCAAAATGTTTTGATACGAGGAGATAAGATATGTTTTTTGTGGTGTTTTTAGCCCACTTTGAGCTGCTGAAGGACAAGAGAATAAAACAGACTGAAAAAAAACAGAAAGACAGAAAATGACACGTCTCACCAATGCTGCCTTGATCCTGTGACAAAACCAAGGATGAAAACTTTATTTCTTGAGCCGATAGACTTAGCAAAGCAAATCTAGCTCACATTAGCATGGCTGTTTCCTTTTTATCAATTCAAAACACTCTAAAATATTGTAAATCCTGTGCATAATACCTTGAACATAATCCAACCTCAATGTGTTACATAAAACGAGGCACAGAGGCTTTGCAGTGAAGTGAAATAAAGGCAAGAAAAGTGATAACACAGAAGAATTGTCTTGTTTATACCAGCCTGACCCTCATCTTGCAGCGCCACAAACAAGGAATTTTAGACGTCTTTGTGTGAATTACTCAGACTGACAACATCATGCACACTCCCTTCTTTTCATGGGCACTGAGCACAGCTGACAGTTTATGGACAGAAATACAGAGTGAAACTTTAGTCAGAACAAATAACTTCATGTTTCTGCAGAGGCATTAGTTCATCAGCGAATTAGAGCCAACTTGACACAAAACACAAAATACCTTGTGTTTTCTAATCTGTGTCCATAGTCTTTGATGTTACATTATTACTGTATGTGCTGTAAATGGTCTGGTACATGTGTCCGGGCTTCTGTCACTCACTCAACTCTGTATAATGGTTTAAAATGGGATCAAAAACCAGATTAGTATGGAATGCTATTCAGTGTTTCTCAAACTGTGATTATGTACCACTGGTGGTACTCGGGCTGCCTCTGGTGGTACTTGAAGCCATCTGTAATTAGGATGTTTTTTCATTTAGAGAGGTGCACAGTTGCAGAGTTACAGCTCTGGCTTCCCAATAAAAGATCTCACGATCTCTCTGGGTGGTGTTTGCATGTTCTCCATGTGTTACCGTGGGGTTTTCCAGGTACCACTGCTTTCTCCCACAAACATTGGCATCACGGTACATTTATTTTCTTGAATGAATGAGTGAGTGAGTCTGTATCTGTCTCTACGTGTTAAATCTATAATGAGTGTTTCCCCGCCTAAGACCCAAAGTCGCTCCAGTCACCTGTGACCCTGGGAACAAGCTATAGAAATTGAATGAATTTATTGATTTTGGTCCTATTTTGGGTGACAATAATGCCGGTCGTTGTTTTAAATGAGAATTTAAATACTATTTTTTTTTAAAGGGTTCTTTAGAACTACCTTATCATTGTTTAAGACCTGGTTTAGCCTAATTTTAAACATTTTTGATTTTTTTAGGCCTAACATACACTGTTAAATTTTCCACTGTTAATTCACAATAACTTATTGGCTACTAATTGACGTGATTACACATCATGCTATTGTGAATTCATTTCACAATACCAAATTGTGATTGTTCCACAGTAGGTTATTGTGATTTCACAAAAACTTAGTGTAAAAGTAGTATTGGCTACAATAATTTCACAACAACTTATCGTGAATACACAATATCTTAATGTGCATTCACAGTAATTTGTTGTGTGTTCACATCAGTTTGTTTTGAAATGAGAGCTTCTTCATGTGTATTACAATAACTTAATAACATTTTGAAGCTTAGCTGTTTAAAGCAAAGAAGTTTTCACTTTTTGAACGTGGCCGGGTCATCGAGCTGCATAAGCCTCTCACAGCGACTCACTGCTGCTGAGGCTGGACGCAGTCAGACAGTCATTCTAAATGTTCAAAAAAACATTTTGAAAGACCCTGAGCATTATGGAACAACAAAGTCAAGTGGTAGACCCCAAAAAATGACACCTGCGCTGACCGGAGGATCCTAATGGGTGTTTGTCAAGACACAGGCGGTCCTAGAGCCAAATTATGGCCCTCACTGGTGCCGACTGCAGCACAATAAACATCAGACCAGGCCCTCAGTCATGAGGGGATGCACCCTGCACCACCTGAAGCTCCAGCGTTCCACTGAATGAAAAAGCACTCCACACCATGATGGAGCTCCCTCCACTGTGCCGGGTAGAAAACATCTCAGGTGGATCTCTTTGTAATGTTTGAAGTCATTTGGACCGTCAAGGTTCATTTTTTTTCTCATCAGAGAATAAAACTTGTTCCACCTTTCAGTGTCTCATGTTTGCTGCTGCTGGCAAAGTCTAAACGAGCTGTTTTGTGGCGTTGAAGGAGACAAGGTCTTTAAAGTGTTTTTTGTTTTTGAAACCCTTTTCCTACAGATCTCGTCTGATGGTTATTGTGCTGCAGTCGGCACCAGTGAGGGTCATAATTTGGGGACCGTACTGTGTCTTTGACAAACACCCATTAGGATCCTCCGGCTCAGCGCAGGTGTCATTTTTTGGGGTCTGACACTTGACTTTGTTGTTCCATAATGCTCTGGGTCTTTCAAAATGTTTTTTGAACATTTAGAATGACTGTCTGACTGCGTCCAGCCTCAGCAGCAGAGACTCGCTGTTTATTTATTTAGAGGGACAATGCATATTAATGAACATACAATGTAAATATGCCAGATTTAGTCAAAATGGCTACTTTCCATCTGTAGTCCCTGGCAGATCAGAGTAAAAAAGACAAAGAACACATTAAACAATACAACACATTAAAGGAGAAAGCAGTGTCAGTGTCTACAGACCTGGTTATTCTTGAGCCAATGTTTAAGATTGTTTTTAAATGAATTAATTGTAAGACTGTCTCTGATTGCTGCTGGGATGGTATTCCAGAATTCCGAGCCTTTGACTGACAGAACCTGTCGACTGAAGGCTGTTCGCCTCAGAGGCACTGTACAGTCTCCTCGTGTGGAAGCTCGAGTTCTCCTCTCAGTGGCTTCAGATCTGAATTTGATGAACTCGTTTAAAGGTGATGGAGAAAGCCCATGCACACATTTGTAAACTGAGCAAGCTAATTTAAATTTGATGAAGTTATCAAAACTTAAAAAATTATACTTCTGGAGTACATGACAATGATGAAAAGTATAAGGTTTTCTGTCAAAAATTTTTAGGGCTTTTTTATATAAAGACTCAATTGTCTTTAAGGTTCCCAGGTTTGTCATAGACCAGTTTGTAATACAATAGTCAATGTGTGAAAAAATCATACAGTGTAGGAACATTTTGGCAGCATTTTCAGACAGCAGAGGTCTAATCTGTTTAAAATTACGAATATTAAAATTTACAGTTTTACACAATATTTTAACATGTTTTTTAAAAGACAGGGTTGAGTCCAAAGTCACACCAAGATATTTGAAATCATCGACAATTTTCAGTTCTTCTCCTTTTAAGAATACATTTGAACAAGGCTTTGCTGTTGGGCGTTTAGAGAATACCATAAAGACCGTTTTTTTAGAATTTAGAAGAAGACATGATTCTGTGAGAGGCTTATGCAGCTCGATGATCCGGCCACGTTCAAGAAGTGAAAACTTCTTTGCTCTAACCATCAGGAGGGCATAACTGTTTGAAAGCCTGACAGAAAAGGCGGATTTTGAGAAGATTTTGGCTTTTATAGCTTTGGTCTTAAGATTTCGATCAGCTGAAAAACAGCCTTTTTCTGTTTATTATTATTTTCTTTAAAATGACAAGTTCCAAATTTTTTTTTGTCACACTCCCCATTCTTGCTTTTGCATATTGTCACTCTACTTAAACCTCATTTGGATCCAAATGTGCAAAATGTGAATTTTAGAAAATTTTCAACTGGTCTTAAGATTTTGATCAGCGCTGTATACAGATTTATGAAAACGGTTTGTAATTAACAGTTTGGCCAAACTGTATCATACGTATATACAGTTTTATGAAATCTCTTTGAATTTAAGAGTTTGACCAAACTGTAACATATATACAGATTTAAGAAAACTGTATGTATTTAACAGTTTGGCCAAACTGTTTCATATATACTGTACAGTTTTTATGAAATCTGTTTGTATTTAACAGTTTGGTCAAACTGTATAATATATACAGATTTATGAAAACTGTTTGTATTTAACAGTTTGGCCAAACTGTATTATATACACAGTTTTATAAAATCTGTTTGTATTTAACAGTTTGGCCAAACTGTTTCATATATACTGTACAGTTTTATTAAATCTGTTTGTATTTAACAGTTTGGCCAAACTGTAACATATATACAGTTTTTTAAAACTGTTTGTATTTAACAGTTTGGCCAAACTGTTTCATATATACTGTTTTATAAAAACTGTTTGTATTTAACAGTTTGAGCAAACTGTATCATTAATACAGATTTAAGAAAACAGTTTGTATTTAACAGTTTGGTGAAACTGTTTCATATATACAGTTTTATGAAATCTGTTTGTTTATGATTTATGAAATCTGTTTGTATTTAACAGTTTGGCCAAACTGTATTATATATACTGTTTTATGAAAACTGTTTGTATTTAACAGTTTGGCCAAACTGTAACATTTATAAAGATTTAAGAAAACTGTTTGTATTTAACAGTTTGGCCAAATTGTATCACATATACAGTTTTATGAAATCTGTTTGTTTTTAACAGTTTGGACAAACTGTATCATATATACAGTTTTATGAAAACTGTTTATATTTAACAGTTTGACCAAACTGTTTCAATAATACAGATTTAAGAAAACTGTTTGTATTAAACTGTTTGGCCAAACTGTGTCATATATACAGATTTAGGAAAACTGTTTGTATTTAACAGTTTGGCCAAACTGTAATATATATACAGTACAGTTTTATTAAAACTCTTTGTAATTAACAGTTATACAGTATATACAGTTTTATGAAATCTGTTTGTATTTAACAGTTTTGACAAACTGTTTGTATTTAACAGTTTCGCCAAACTGTTTGTATTTAACAAATTTGTAAAACTGTTTGTATTTAACAGTTTCGCCAAACTGTTTGTATTTAACAGTTTCGCCAAACTGTTTGTATTTAACAGTTTCGCCAAACTGTTTGTATTTAACAGTTTGGCCAAACTGTTTGTATTTAACAAATATGTAAAACTGTTTGTATTTAACAGTTTTGCCAAACTGTTTGTATTTAACAGTTTCGCCAACCTGTTTGTATTTAACAGTTTCGCAAAACGGTTTGTATTTATTAGTTTGGCCAAACTGTTTGTATTTAACAAATTTGTAAAACTGTTTGTATTTAACAATTTGTCACACTGTTTGTATTTAACAGTTTGGCCAAACTGTTTGTATTTAACAAATTTGTAAAACTGTTTGTATTTAACAGTTTCGCCAAACTGTTTGTATTTAACAGTTTCGCCAACCAGTTTGTATTTAACAGTTTGGCCAAACTGTTTGTATTTAACAAATTTGTAAAACTGTTTGTATTTAACAGTTTTGCCACACTGTTTGTATTTAACAGTTTCGACAAACTGTTTGTATTTAACAGTTTTGCAAAACGGTTTTGTATTTATTAGTTTGGCCAAACTGTATTTAACAAATTTGTAAAACTGTTTGTATTTAACAGTTTCGCCAAACTGTTTGTATTTAACAGTTTGGCCAAACTGTTTGTATTTAAACAAATTTGTAAAACTGTTTGTATTTAACAGTTTCGCCAAACTGTTTGTAATTAACAAATTTGTAAAACTGTTTGTATTTAACAGTTTGGCCAAACTGTTTGTATTTAACAAATTTGTAAAACTGTTTGTATTAAACAGTTTCGCCAAACTGTTTGTATTTAACAAATTTGTAAAACTGTTTGTATTTAACAGTTTCGCCAAACTGTTTGTATTTAACAAATTTGTAAAACTGTTTGTATTTAACAGTTTTGCCACACTGTTTGTTTTTTAACAGTTTCGCCAAACTGTTTGTATTTAACAGTTTGGCCAAACTGTTTGTATTTAACAAATTTGTAAAACTGTTTGTATTAAACAGTTTGCCAAACTGTTTGTATTTAACAAATTTGTAAACTGTTTGTATTTAAACTGTTTGTTTTTTAACAGTTTCGCCAAACTGTTTGTATTAACAAATTTGTAAAACTGTTTGTATTTAACAGTTTCGCCAAACTGTTTGTATTAACAGTTTCGCCAAACTGTTTGTATTTTTGTAAACTGCTTGTATTTAACAGTTTCGCCAAACTTTTTTTTAACAGTTTCACCAAACTGTTTGTATTAACAAATTTGTAAAACTGTTTGTATTTAACAGTTTCGCCAAACTGTTTGTATTTAAGAGTTTTGCCAAACTGTTTGTATTTAAGAGTTTTGCAAACTGTTTGTATTTAACAGTTTTGAAAACTGTTTGTATTTAACAGTTTGAAAACTGTATTTAACAGTTTAAGAAAACTGTATCATATAAACAGCTTTGAAAACTGTTTGTATTTAACAGTTTAAGAAAACTGTTTCATATAAACAGTTTTGAAAACTGTTTGTATTTAACAGTTTGAAAAACTGTTTCATATAACAGTTTTGAAAACTGTATTTAACAGTTTTGAAAACTGTTTGTATTTAACAGTTTAAGAAAACTGTTTTTATATAAACAGTTTTGACAACTGTTTTGTATTTAACATTTTGCAAACTGTTTGTATTTAACAGTTTCGCCAAACTGTTTGTATTTTAACAAATTTGTAAACTGGTTTAATTTAACAGTTTCGCTTCTGCAGTTTGGCCAAACTGTTTGTATTTTACAGTTTCGCCAACTGTTTGTATTTAACAGTTTCGCCAAAACTGTTTGTATTTTAACAAATTTGTAAACTGTTTGTATTTAAAAATTTGTAAACTGTTTTGTAATTTAACAGTTTTCGCCAACTGTTTGTATTTAACAGTTTCGCAAAAGGTTTGTATTTAATTAGTTTGGCCAAACTGTTTGTATTTAACAAATTTGTAAAACTGTTTGGTATGTAAAATTTGTAACTGTTTGTATTTAACAGTTTGGCCAAACTGTTTGTATTTAACACTTTGTAAAACTGTTTGTATTTAACAGTTTCGCCAAACTGTTTGTATTTAACAGTTTTGGCCAACCAGTTTGTTTAGTTAGTTTGGCCAACTGTTTGTATTTAAGCAGAAATTTGTAAAACTGTTTTGTATTAACAGTTCTTTTGCCGACAACTGTTTGTATTTAAGCAGTTTCGACAAACTCTGTTTGTATTTTCAGTATCTCTGAACAGTTTTGCAACCACGTTTGTATTTTATTAGTTTGGCCAAAATGTATTTAACAATTTGTAAAAACTGTTTGTATTTAGAATACAGTTTCGCCAACTGTTTGTATTTAACAGTTTTGCCCAAACTGTGTAGTATATCAAATTTCGTAAACTGTTTGTATCTTACAGTTTCGCCAAACTGTTTGTAATTAACAAATTTGTAAAAACTGGATTTGTAATTTAACAGTTGCCAACTGTTTTGTATTTAACAAATATTTTGTTTAATAAAACTGTTTGTATTAAACCAGTTTCGCGGAACTGTTTTGTATTTAAACAATTTTGTAGAAATGACTTAGGTTTTGTTAATTCGTGTAACAGTTTCGCAAAAACCCTTGCTTTGTATTTAATAATTTGTAAGAACTGTTGGTCGATCATAACATTTTTCCTGCCAGCAGAGCGAGCTAAGAGGTTGCCTGTTATGTTATGTATGTTTTTCTGAACCAGTCGAGTTGCATTAGATCTCGCCCAACACTGCTTGTTGCACATTATATGTTACACAGTTTGATGGCCTAAATACTTGTCTTGTAATTTTAACAATTTGTAGAATACTCTTTTTTTATCATTCTCGGGATGTTTTGTATTAACAGTGAGTATTTTTTCGGCGCACAAACTGTTAGTTTGTTCTTTAATTTCAGTTTGCCCAAACTGTTTTGTATTTTAACCAATATTTGAGCAAAGACTGTGTTGTTATCTACATTTCCGCCAAACTGTTTGTATTTAACAGTTTTCGCCAAACTGTTTCGTATTACAATCTTTGAAAGGACTCCGGAGCTTGTATTTTAACAGCTTCGCCCAAAGCTATTTGTGTTTTTAAACAGTTTCGCCTGAAACTGTTTGTATTTAAACAAATTTTGTAAAAACTGTTTGTATTTTACAGTTTCGCCAACCGTTTGGTATTTCAAAGCAGTTATCGCCAAAGCTGTGTTGGTTTTTAAGAGTCTTATGTCAATCTGTTTTGTAAAGTAAGCGAGTTTTGAAACACTGTTCTTTGCTAATTCGTAAGCAGTTTAAAGATGTATATTAACGAAGTTCTTAAGAAAACTGTATCAATCTATAAAACAGTGTCTTGTTGAAATACTGTTGTTGATTTAATACGATTTTTGAAAAACTGTTTTATTTAACAAGTCTCTGAAACGGTAGGAAGATAGTTTGGTATTTAACAGTTTAAAGAAATGACTTGGGATCTTTCAATATAAACAGTTTTTTAGATTAAAACTGTTGGTATTTAAAGCAGATATAAAGAAATGACTCGGTGTTTCATGATAAACAGCTTTTGTGGACAAACTGTTTGTGATTTAACAAGCTGATAAACAGTTTTACAGTTGAAAAACTGTTTTATTAGTAAACAGTTTGAAAACTGTATTTAAACAGATTTTGAAATGACTGTTTGTATTTTAACGAGGTTCTTAAGGGAGAAGAAGCGGGTATTGATATTTAACAGTTTTGGATACCAGCGTAAGAGCTCCTGCGTAACTGTTGTTTGATTTTAACAATTTTTTTTGCAACACTGGTATATGTATTTAATGATACACAATTTTATGAGAAAAACATGAGCGCCTTTGGTGAATCCGACATCTAATGTAGAAGGACCCTTTGTTGTAAAACATGTTGTATGTTGAACAGTTGTAGTAATAAACTGGTATCATACTAAACGTTAGTTTTGAGTAAACTGTTTGTATTAACAAGTTTTTGAAAACTGTTTGTATTTAACAGTTTAAGTAACTGTTCTCATATAACAGATGTCTAAAACCTTTTTGGTATTAACAAGTTTAAGAAAAACTATCAATATAACAGTTTTTGAAAACTGGTGTTGTAATTTAACCCGGTTTCATTGGTGGGCCAAAAAAAAGATGGGTTTGTATCGTACCATTTTGCGTTAAAGACTGTTTGTATTTAAACAGTTTCGCAAAACTTTGGGTATTTATTTAGTTGGCCAAACCTGTTTGTATGTAACCAAATTTTGTAAAACCTTGGGTCTATTTAACAATTTTGTCACACTGTTTGTATTTTAATCAGTTTGGCCATAATTCTGTTTGTATTTGAACAAATTTGGTAAAACTGGTTGTATTTAACAGTTTGCACAAACCTGTTTGTATTTAACCCAGTATCCCCGGCCAACCAGGTTTTGTATTTAACCAGTTTTGGCCCAAACTGTTCTTGTATTACCCACACTTTGTAAAACTGTTTCGCTATTTAACAGTTTGGCCAGCCACTGTTTGTAATTTCAGTTTTCGACAACTGTTTGTTAATTAAACAGTTTTCGGCAAAAGCAGGTTTCGTAGTTTAAACTTAGTTTGGCCAAACTGGCTATTTAAACATTTGTAAAACCTGTTTGTATTAACAGCTTTGCGGGCCAAACTGTGTTGTATTTAAGCAGTTTGGCCCAAACTGTTTGTATTGTAACAAAATTATGTAAAACTGTTTGTATTTAACAGTTTCGCCAAACTGTTTGTAATTAACAATTTTGTAACAACTGTTTGTATTTAACAGTTTGGCCAAAACTGTTTGTATTTAACAATTTGTAAAACTGTTTTGTATTAAACAGTTTCGCCAAACTGTTGTATTTAACAAATTTGTAAAACTGTTTGTATTTAACAGTTTCGCCAAACTGTTTGTATTTAACAAATTTGTAAAACTGTTTGTATTTAACAGTTTTGCCACACTGTTTGTTTTTTAACAGTTTCGCCAAACTGTTTGTATTTAACAGTTTGCCAAACTGTTTGTATTTAACAAATTTGTAAAACTGTTTGTATTAAACAGTTTCGCCAAACTGTTTGTATTAACAAATTTGTAAAACTGTTTGTATTAAACAGTTTCGCCAACTGTTTGTTTTTTAACAGTTTCGCCAAACTGTTTGTATTTAACAAATTTGTAAAACTGTTTGTATTTAAGTTTCGCCAAACTATTTGTTTTTTAACAGTTCGCCAACTGTTTGTATTTAACAAATTTGTAAAACTGTTTGTATTTAACAGTTTCCCAAACTGTTTGTATTTAACAGTTTCGCCAAACTGTTTGTATTTAACAGTTTCGCCAAACTGTTTGTATTTAACAGTTTCGCCAAACTGTTTTGTTTAAGAGTTTTGCCAAACTGTTTGTATTTAACAGTTTTGAAAACTGTTGTATTTAACAGTTTAAGAAAACTGTATTTAACAGTTTAAGAAAACTGTATCATATAAACAGCTTTGAAAACTGTTTGTATTTAACATTTTGAAAACTGTTTTTATTTAACAGTTCTGAAAACTGTTTGTATTAACAGTTTAAGAAAACTGTTTCATATAAACAGTTTGAAAACTGTTTGTATTTAACAGTTTAAGAAAACTGTTTTATATAAACAGTTTTGAAAACTGTATTTAACAGTTTTGAAAACTGTTTGTATTTAACAGTTTAAGAAAACTGTTTTATATAAACAGTTTTGACAACTGTTTGTATTTAACAGTTTTGAAAACTGTTTGTATTAACAGTTTAAAAAACTGTATCATCTAAACAGTTTTGAAAACTGTTTGTATTTAACAGTTTAAGAAAACTGTATCATATAAACAGTTTTGAAAACTGTTTGTATTAACAGTTTTGAAAACTGTTTGTATTTAACAGTTTTGAAAACTGTTTGTATTTAACAGTTTAAGTAAACTGTTTCATATAAACAGTTTCTAAAACTTTTTGTATTTAACAGTTTAAGAAAACTGTATCATATAAACAGTTTTGAAAACTGTTTGTATTTAACAGTTTGAAAACTGTTTGTATTTAACAGTTTTGAAAACTGTTTGTATTTAACAGTTTGGCCAAACTGTATCAAATATACAGTTTTATGAAAACAGTTTGTATTTAACAGTTTGGCCAAACTGTATTATATACAGTATATAGGGGTGCACGTTAGCAGAGTGGTTGGAGCTCTGGCTTCCCAATAAGGAGGTCGTGGGTTCGACTCCCGGGTCGAACCATATCAACATCTCACGATCTCTCTGGGTGGAATTTACATGTTCTCCCCGTGTCACCGTGGGTTTTCTCCGGGTACTCCGGTTTCCTCCCACCTCCAAAACATGCATGTTTAGGTTAATTGGCACTGTAAATTTCTCTTAGTGAGTGAATGAGAGAGTGAATGTTTGTCTGTCTAACCTGCGACGAGTTGGCCACTGTCCAGGGTGTTCTCCTGCCTAAGGCCCAAAGTTACTGGGATAGGCTCCAGTCCCCCGTGACCCCTAACGGGATTAAGCGGTAGAAAATGAATGAATGAATATAGTGTTATAATGTAAGTACATGCCCTGTTCTTCCTCCATTCTCTCCGTATGTGTTTGTAGTGGCCTGTTACATGTAGTTTCAGCTTCTTCTTGTCTCCTTGACCTTGTTCTGGTGTGTTCTTTGTAAAGTCTATCAAATGCAGGAATAACCATTACTGTTCCACTTTAGATTACAATCCTCTTTCCTGTGTTATTACACTGTAGGTATGGTGTAGTTACAATGTATTTACAGTGTAGTTAACATATATATATATATATATATATATATATAATATATATATATATATATATATATATATATATATATATATATATATATATAATTTCTGTCAAATGCAGGAATAATGAACACTGTTCCACTTTAGATTACAGCCCACTTTCCTGTGTTATTAAACTGTAGTGCAGTGTGTGTATCGTGTTGTTATAGTGTATTTTTATTTTTCAATAAAGACGCAACAGCTTGATACCATTGTTTTGTGTCTTGTCAACTAAATGGTTAGTCCATATACATTATAGAACACATTATTTATAATATAATTGAGTTATACCGTTATAATTACCCATTTCACAGCCAGTACATCTTTATTTCACGTGTTACACACTTGGCACTATTGTTACGCCTTAAGTGCGGGAATAAAGCTTTATTACCCTTTATTACATGTTCTTACTGTTTAAAATGTTTTAGTCCGTTATTACATGTAGTACCTCTTTATTACTCTATTATATTCTCCAGTACAGCGCAATTATTTTTTGTTTCCCTATACTTACACTTTAAAAACTGGTAATTACCTGTATTTACACCTAAACACGCGAGTTGTATTTTAAAGTGTTACCAAATACTTTTTTTTTTTTTTTCAACTTTTTTAATGATCAGCCTCAGAGTTGCCAAGTTCACTTTTTAATGGCAACTTTAGGCTTCTTTAATTCAATGTTCTTATGAATTTTGAAGGTTGCTGGTTGCATTTTGTGAGCTGCTCTTTCAAGTAATAAAAGAGATGAATTTTTAAAAAAAAATTTCAAGTTTGATTTGAGTGTTAAAATATGCCCAAATTAATAATTTGTGCTGACATACAATGTTGTAATTATTTGATTATTTTAATTTGTATTTGAAAAGTTGAAGTTGCTTGATTAGATTTTTTGAGTTAGACCAGTATTTACCATGTTGCTTGTTATTACTCGTCTGCAATCTTGAAATATTTATCATTTTAGTACCTCTTCTATTTGAATCTCGCTGGGTGGCTTTGACTCTAAATTCCACACACATTTGAACCGCACATCTGGAAAAATAATTAAAAACTATCCAATTCTTGATTAAAATGTCTTATCCACTTCAACCCTGAAACACTGACACATATACAGAAGACTTGCGGACGTTCTAATTAGCGGCAGGTTGTCACACATGTTCCTTTGATGTCTTGTGGTTTTCAGACTGTGTAGCTCACGTGGTGCTGTCGTGTTTTCCTGTTCCTCATAAATAAGATATTTATATACAAATTTAATGAGGAATCTTTCCGAGAGAAGTGCGTGATCTTTACTCAGACTTCATTAGAACCAATGTGAGAAATAACTGGAGGTTTTATCGCCTCGCAGAGTAAGCACAACATGTTCCATCATCAGGTTATTGTGTTATCAAATTTATTATCATCAACAGGTATGTACTTTCGTCTGTCTGAATGTAATAACTCAAAATACACTGGATATATATTGACAAAGCGTGTATTTCTGGTTCCAGGAACTGAGATGTGTCTTCAGACCTGGACCTGACTGTTACCTGTCTCCAGAGTTCACCTGGACCTGACTGTGACGTGTCTCCAGAGTTCACCTGGACTTGACTGTGACGTGTCTCCAGAGTTCACCTGGACCTGACTGTGATGTGTCTCCAGAGTTCACCTGGACTTGACTGTGACGTGTCTCCAGAGTTCACCTGGGCCTGACTGTGACGTGTCTCCAGAGTTCACCTGGACCTGACTGTGACGTGTCTCCAGAGTTCACCTGGGCCTGACTGTGACGTGTCTCCAGAGTTCACCTGGCCCCGACTGTGACGTGTCTCCAGGGTTCACCTGGACCCGACTGTGATGTGTCTCCAGAGTTCACCTGGACCTGACTGTGACGTGTCTCCAGAGTTCACCTGGCCCCGACTGTGACGTGTCTCCAGAGTTCACCTGGCCAGACTGTGATGTGTCTCCAGAGTTCACCTGGACCTGACTGTGACGTGTCTCCAGACCTGGACCTGACTGTGACGTGTCTCCAGACCTGGACCTGACTGTGATGTGTCTCCAGAGTTCACCTGGACCTGACTGTGATGTGTCTCCAGAGTTCACCTGGACCTGACTGTGATGTGTCTCCAGAGTTCACCTGGACCTCACTGTGACGTGTCTCCAGGGTTCACCTGGACCTGACTGTGACGTGTCTCCAGAGTTCACCTGGACCTGACTGTGACGTGTCTCCAGAGTTCACCTGGACCTGACTGTGACGTGTCTTCAGAGTTCACCTTGACCTGACTGTGATGTGTCTGTAGAGTTCACCTTGACCTGACTGTGATGTGTCTCTAGAGTTCACCTGGACCTGACTGTGACGTGTCTCCAGAGTTCACCTGGACCTGACTGTGAATATTACAAGTTAGTGGTTAAGGTATGAAAAAAGATTGAAATAATCTTTAATCTAAATAGCCTAATGATGAACTGTAGGGATGTTCGCCAAGCCGACATGTGTCGTTTTTAATTTCGGCAATCAGATCCCAATGGGAAAAACGATGAGAGCTAGCTTTTGTTCTGCCACCACCATATTTTGACGTCACATGGCAGCTTGGCAAACATCCCTATTGTAATACGTTATGTTTTAATCAAAGACATAATGTTGGTATACAATTTATTAAAGTAATGTTGCTCAAAGGGCCTGTACTCATTTTTTCCCCTCAAAAAGTAATAATTAATTTTAAACTTCCTACATCGGTCACATTTTGAGCCTCCGAATTATTCACCACAATGTGTTTTAAGCTTTTGCTTAAAACTGCAACAACAGCAGACAAACTTAGTGGAGATGGGTGAACAAATGAGGCATTATTAGATTATTATTTATTATTGCGATCTGATAGCCACTTGAATAGTTACATTAACAAGAGATTTGTGCCAGGGAGAAATTTAATTTAAGCTTATTTTATTGTAAAATGACCTTCTAGTACGTCCCTTTAACTGTTAACTTCTATGGCAAAGAACCTGTAAATGGAGGTCATGTGACGACTGAACTTTGGGTAGAATACTGCAATCAGAAGCCTCTCAAAAGTTGTCTGAAGTGCTTCTAATCTCATCATGTTAAAGAAATATGTGGTTCTGATGACAAACATTTACAAGAGTTTTTGTCCTGGAAGCACAGCTAACTTTGAAGTCTGCGCCTTCGTAACTTAGATGCTGCACATTCATTCTGTCATTTGTCTATATACTGTATATTTTCTATTATGGAAAGTTTCAATGACAAACACGACTACGCCCTTGTCTCCTTTATGAACCACACAGAAATCTCCCTGAATGTACGTTTTGTGATGTCTAGTTGCCATGGAAACATACTCCATTTGTGACAGTGAGGAAAAAAAACACAATCTTGTTTGTTTTTTTATCATAGTCTGAACACATGCACTGAAAGACAAAGCACATAAACATATACAAGTCGGTTCTAAAGATGTGAGATGTATTTAAATGAGTCCATACATAAATGTCTTACAAAATCACACTCTCCGTTTGATAGTCTATATTTAAAATAACCTACACACTCTACCATTGGCTAATTGCCTGTTTGCTTTGCCAAGACACAGTGAACATAAACAGCCACAAGGCAAACTGGCCGCTTGTTTGAAAATGAAAATATAGAAAAATATGTTGTTTTTTTGCCTCCAAGAATTTTAGGACTTTGCACAGATGGTTTGTGTTTCCTGTTGCTTTTGAACACAAACAAAACCTTACCGTATTTTTCCAGCAATTTACAGTTTAATGATTGAAAGTCGAAGCCATATGGTGGTCAAGGTGCTTTCTGACAGATGATAAAACCGTGTGAGTTTAATGGATTGGAATAATTGGTCAGAGGTCGATAGTAAACGGAAAATGAAATGTATTTTGGAATCAAAAACGGATGAAGTGATGTGAGTGCTATAGTATTTAGTGATTAGTGTTCTGTACTGTTTTGCCACCTACTGCTTTATAAACTTCTTTTTTTTTTCATAATTTGTACATGTGTAATCTAATTGTTTTAACAGTCAATGAAGCAGACTTGTGAGCCTTATGTCCCTACAAATTTGAAAAAAAAAAAAAACACTTTAAGTCTCAACTTCTAAGCTTTAGTAAATCTACTAGAGATGGGACAATTCACTTAAATGATGAATCAGTTTTCAATTTTGCAGCCATGCTTTTTGTGTTTTTTTACTTTACTTTTTTTTGCCTTTAAACACAAAATAAATTTTTTTTTGAACATTTGAACAGTAAATAGTTGTTAACGCAACATAATAACGCACATTCAGTCAGGTCTTGCACAAGTTCACACATTGTTTCTTCAAACATCTGCGATATTTCAGTAACTATTATTTGTATTACAGTGGCCCCTCGTTCTATCGCGGTTCACTTTTTGCGGCTTCGATGTTTCGCGGATTTTTTTTTGTGCAATTTTGTTTTTGTTTTTTTACAGTGCGCATTCCTACAGACGTGCGCTGTAAGCGTGCTCTTCTCCCAAACGCACTGTTTGAGGACCGTGTGATCGCAGCATTCACAGGTAACAGCACAGAAGCTCTTTTAGAAAACTTTAGACAGTTTGGATCATGCAGGGCAAGCAGACCTGACGCTCGGAGTTTCTCCAGGTGAGGATTTGACTCTTTGAGCTCGTAGTTTACGATGATGAAGTTGTTCACGCTGGAAGGTCATTTGTGTAGTTACGATGTGTTTATGGAGAGTGTTGTGACTTCGCTCGAGTCTGAATGTGTTTCGTGGCTGTCGGTTTTGGAGCCCGTGTGATCCGCGGCTCTGCGGTCGGCTGTGGAGCGCAGCGAGACGGGCAACCTGTCAAAAGCAGAGCAGGCGAACGCGGACAGCACCATCCCTCTTTAATCGGTCACATAAACGACTCGCGCTGTTGTATCTCGCAGTGAATCATGTGTTCAGCGCATTATTACGTGCAAAAGACAATAAACATCAGAACCAGGCAGGTTATCAACTGAAATTATTGGTAAAAATGAAGATCACTACTTCGCGGGTTTCGCCTTTCACGGGTTATTTTTGGAACGTAACCCCCGCGATAAACAAGGGACCACTGTATCCAACTATGTGCGTATAGGTCAGTGGCTGCATGAGCAAAACTGATCCTGACCATTCAGTTCGAGTGCTGCATACTTTGAATGATTTTCAAAGTTTTTGAACTTTTTTCCATCCCAAAAATGTTGTTATTTGGACATAGACCATGTGATGAAGGATTTGAGAGAGTGAGGAAGTAAATGGGCAATTTAAATAGCTACTTCCTGTTTTGCAATGTGAAAATCAGGTACATCACCTCTAAGCTTTAGTTGTGGCAGTAAAAATAGCAAACAATTATTTTTTTCTGCAGAAACAACCTTATTGTTTGATCTTGATCCTCTTTTTTGATACAAGAAATCCCATCTCAACCTCAAACTTAAAAGGAAGTTCCTAATGAATAGCCTTGCTTATAGAAAATTCAAATTAAAGTCATGACATTAATTGCTACCTTACTACTACACTAGATCTCGTATGGCTTTAAGTGTTGCCTATCATTACATTCTGACCTAGTTCTCCCTGCATATTGCTCATTCATGAAACACCATCCAAATATTCCCACATTTTACCAAATCTACAAACACATTAAACCCATAGCTGTATTTTAATGACCCATCAGACAAACCAGCCTGTTCTTGTCTAGCGTTGATGTAGTTCTGTTTGACAGCTGCCAGATCTGCTCCTTCTCCTCGGCATGGCGCAGGTGTCTCTGGGCTCACATTCATCCTCCTAATAATCTCTTTGACTCGCTGCTGCTATTCTCAGACTAATTGATGTCTGAACAGCAAAGCAGTCCGGGGCCCCAGAATAGATCCGACACCAGCCCACGCATCACACGACTTCTCCACAGAGCCGTTGGTCCAGCGGTGCAGAGGCATGTCAGTCTGTGTGGGGAAAGAGCAGGTTAGGTTATCCTGGGATCGGCCACAGAGCTAATGCTAATTTGGGGCGTGTATATTTGCAGTTTACAAAATGTCACAAGCAAAGAACGAAGGTGGAGATGTGGAGATGACAAATTTCCAGTGTAGTTGATAAGAATGCGTGTTATGAAAGGTATTTTTGCAACTACTACAATATGATTAAAGAACACTTTTTTAATGTATTTTAACTGGGCTATAATATACTACTTTCAAGTCAATGGAATTTGAAGTGTTGTGTGCCCCAGTGGTCAAGTCATATTGATTTTACAGTCACGAGTCAGTCAAGGAGGCTAATAAGAAGCTATGAAATTGTTAAAATCAGCAAAAATGCAGATCTTTTATGTCAATTTATCAACGCAAACATTTCTGTTACATTTACAGTTTGCAAAACATCAAAAGACAGCGGATTTGATCTTTTGTTTACATCAGCTAGCTCCATAGCCGTTAGAAACGTTAGCACTGCTAGCTCCGCAGCAAATAAGACAAGAAGCAGGTTCAGACGCAAGCGGGCTGTAGAGACAAACCAAATATAAAACAGCACAGGTACAATCACTAATGAAGCTGGGGTTTGTCTTTCGCAGAACGCAGAGCACTTCTATGTTCCATTTTGTACCTCGGGCTGTTAAATTTTATCCAAGAAGGAATTCTGAGTTGGAGACTTGTTCTATTGTCAATTTACCAGTGCACCAACGTCAGTTAACTACTTTTTTTTTTTTTCAAAAATGCTAACTTCCTGTTGGCATGTTCATTTCCTGTTATATAAACATATATAATAATAGTAGGCCTAAAGGCCTAACAGTTATTTAACTGAAGAGATTAGAACATCCTTTTAGAGGAGAGGGGAGAGTAGGGGAGTCTAATGTACATGTTTTTAGTGGTAAGGAAACTTAAGAAAATAGAAAACACAGAATGTTACTGTGCCAAGTCAAAGTAAGCTCTCTCCCTCTGAACAACATAAACACTAATGCTTCGTCCATACAAAACCAGCCCGGTTGCTTCAGCACAAATATTTGATCTAAACCCACATCGTCCACACCAGCAGGAGTTTCATAACACTGAAAACAAATCTTTTTGGAAGTTTTGGATCCACATTGTTCATTCAGAATGTTTGCTAAGTTTAAAAGATTTCTCCGCTAAGTTTCTGTTTAAACAACTTTTCTGCACATGCTCAGTATCAGTGTCTTCCTCTAGTTTTGTGACTCTCTGTTTCAGTGTTACATCGCCACAGATATTACACCGGCTTAAGGTATGACATGCTATGTTTTCTTTATTTTTGTTGTTGCTCTGGTTCATTTTTATTATGGATGTGAGGCGTGGTATTATTTATGAATACAAAGAAATACTAATCTTAACTAACTCCAAGCCACATGTTGAGTATTACAACTGAAAATGTGAACTTGTAAACTGAAATGTGGACACAAGAACTGAACGTGTTGTGACTACTTAATGAAAAGACCTTTGGTAAATAAAAGAAAATGTATTTAATTATGAAACATGGCTCATCAATGTTTAATCAGTTCTGCCTTTTATCAAAAAATTGTATTCTAAACTGGATGTACTGCATGAGTCACACATGTTGAGCTCAGGAGCATGAACATGATAAATCTGAACCACTGGCCGATCAAAAGTGGGGGTCGCTTCAGTAAACTTCAATCCCAGGAACTGACCCAGGAGTCAAGTTCATATTTCTAGTATGACCATGTGAATACGACCGTACATGTGGCTTCAGTGCAATTGTGACATGAACAACAACAAAACAAAACATGTACAATTTGCAAAAGGACACAATGCAAAGCAACACGGACTTTTGAGCTCTAACATTGCTTCCTCATTAAAAACACACATAGAGTTTTGTTTTTTAGAGATACTACAGTATTCTTTTGCTTCTGAGCCTTAGACAGCACGTTCTGACTTGCTCAAACTGCAAAATGATAAGTGACACTCTTACTATTTTTGGATTTTGGAAAGTTGCATGACAAGGTTGATTTCTACATGTGTTACGCAGAATCTGAATTTTTCTGAAGTAGGGCTGCAAGCTTTTCCAGTTCCAGTACTGATCTCAGTATCTGTCAATACTGGCATGGACTGAGAGCATTGGTAGTAAAAATATCTTGTTAAATGCACATCTAGTGGCCTAAATAGGTATCACAATCACAGATGAACTTGGGTTGCTTGAGTGTGAAGTGACACTTCTATACCCAATCAGCATTCACTATTAACTGGGTAGTTGTTCACTGGTGCATCTTCTCCATTCTTTGACGTCACACACTGGCATGCTTTGCAGGTTTGGTAGATAAAGCGTGTAAAGCCTGATGTTGATGTCAGTTGTACTCGCTGTGATTGGAGCGTCAAGCTGCCAACAAGGCCGTCAGAACCAACAACTAAAATAACACAACTAACACATTGCAACGCTTGTAGCATCTGCTGTGTGACAAATTCAGTTTTATTGTGTGCGCTGCTAATGCTAATGTTGTATTGTAAGAGAGCTTCTGCAAAGTTGAACGTTAAGGGTCTCAGTATAGCTCTGGGTTCAGCGCCACGTCCATGTCATGGGTCTGACAAGCGTCTTTGATGCATAATGATGCCAGACTTTTGTTAGTATAGAGTATGCCAAGAGTCACCCCCTTTGCTTCTTTGGACCTGAAACTGTGCCTTTGACTTATGAGCGCTGGATAATGTGTTATGGGCTGGTCCAAACTTGTGAACTTTGAACTGCAACTTAGGGCATGATTTATCAACCCAGGGGTGCAAACTGAAAAAAAAAAAAAAAAAATCATGTTATTTGCGAGCAATTTATGCATACTTTAATATTGGAAGATGTCAGATTACAAAATACACAAAAGAGATTTCATCACCTCAAATTCTGCATCTTTAGTGTCTGTGTGAAAGAAAAGCAGCCAAGTTTTTACTCCCACTAATCTGTTTTGCACATGAGCAAATGCTTGATAAATCCTGTCCTTGGTAAAACTAATTTAATATGTCATAATCAAGGTTTTTGACTAATCCAAACTAAAATTCAATATTTTAATCTTTTGTAAACATCTGCCTCTGTTCATTCAATTTAACAAACCTGTGTCCTTACTTTTATTTTCTGGATTAGACTCAGGTGCCATTGTTGGTTGTTTTAAGAGTCATTTCAGTAGGTTTATGTTAAGTCAAAATAATTTTTCATGTCGCCATCTTCAATTGTTACACATGAACCAATCGAAATACAACTCTGAGCAAACTAATGAAAAGTGGATTTTACATAACAGGTCCCTTTAAAACACAACAATTGCTTATTTATTGTTGACACTAGTAATCAAAGACATTTCTGGAGAAAAATACAGTTTGCTTTTACACCAAGAGCTGTGGTGATGTGCACAATCGGGCGTAAAATTGCTCACAGTCAGACCAGTTCATAAAACCACTATTCCTCACTCTTAGGTTTGATTGCAAAAAGAAAGAACCACACTTTGACACAATAAAGTTTCCTCCAGCTGGACTCCAGAGCACTTTGACAGTCGGTTCGAGAGTGTTGACGATAAGCTTTTCTTCAAACGCCAGATGAAAAATTGTGAAGAGTTCAGAGGTTTTGCGATAACAAGTGCGGCCCACGACCTTTTCTGTGCCGTTTTGGACTCTCTCCTCTCACCTCTGTGACCTCTGACCCTTCTCATCCCGACCTGTCACACCTCCGACCCCCCGACGTGCACCTCAGGGCCTCTCCGCTCACAATGAAAGCACTTAAATTAAATTGTCCGAGCCGAAAATAGCCGATGTTGGTCTGTGCGTCAGATGTGCCATGGCAACTGGGGCTTTGCTGTTTGATTCTCCTGCTTTCCAACACTTTTGTTTGAGATAACATAATTTCATTTTTTCATAATCTAATTCATTTGTGTGACTGTGTAAGAGCTGTTGAGATTGAAGGTCGGGGTTAGTATTGCTGAAGCTGATAGTCGGATGATTTTTGCATTGGAAATATATGTAATAACTCAAAAACTGTCTGGTTCATCAAATTTTCTTATGCATACAGCATATAATTTGTATTGTATTGGTTGTCAAGAACCTTAATAACCATCAAAGTCATGACCAAATTAAAAAAAAGTGCACCAATAAACAGTCATTATGTAATTTGGAACATGGTCCAGTTTGACATGTCCTAATCTTTAAAAAATATCTCTATGTATGTTTGTGTCTGTTACTGTGCAAAAAACGTGCACAGACTGTCCAACTCTGACCTGATCTTGAGCCATTCCCTGACTGTAATATCTGACCCCAGGTTCAGACTGCACTGGGTCTAGTTCCAGTCCTGTCTTCATCCAGAGGACGGTCTGCTTCGCGAGAACTAATTATTTGTGAAGGAAAACGATTGTGGTGAAGTTTGAAGTCAATGAAACGGATTTGGAACACCGGATCAACATGGCCGGAGACACCTGCTAGTACTGTATGACATGTTAATGCCTCTCGGATTTTTCAATGTACGTAAAGGCTCCAGTGGCTCCACCAGAGTTGTAATGTATGAAGTGTGAGCCTGGAGTGATCCTGGCTCTGTCCAAGCCATTGATCGATTATAATACCTAGATACGGTGTTGCTAGCTTGTAGTCGTTAAAGCCTAGGAAGCATTTTTTCCGCAGAGCGCAATGCAATCACAAACCGCTTGTGTTTGGCAGAAGCAGATCTACAGCGTTAAAAACTGTTGCATCTTGTGGCAATTCTGATATTTTCACATCATAAACTTTTTTCTGGTTGAAAAAGTTTAAGTTTTGTAAAAATGAGTTTTTAAGCTTTAGCTTTGGCTACTGCTGCTCACTCTATAACTCCCACTCTGATTGGTCCTCCCGCTCATTATGGAGGAAAACATAACTGTGCATGTCCAATAGCCTGAACAGCAAAGGCTAATGCTAATGGCAAATATGCATGTTACTGCTTAGTGATGTGAAGCTCTTGAAACTACTGCTCTGGGATAAACACGCGTTATGCTGGAGCTGGCAGTGTGGCCCTACTATATTTTACTAATTTGCGTAGAAAATCCATCCATGTTTTTTTTTCTTATATACTATTGTTTTTATTGCAAGACGTGGAAAAATGTTTTTTCACACTGCAAGAGCCAATAAATGACAAAATGAATGGAGGAGGGCTTCTTCCTGCTTGTTTTGATTGAAGTGTTGTTTTCTTGCTGGTAAATTTAATACAAATATTCCCAAAGACTTTTAGCTCCCAGATAGCTCCATGATGTCACTCCAATAACTGTTTTTCAGTTAAATGAGTAGTCCAACTTGTTTATGCCCATTAGGTGCAGAATTTTGTGAATATTTGAACACAACCACTGTGTCACAAGTCAAAACCAAACAAAGCCAACACTGACGTTACCACACCTTTTTAGCTAACGCAATCAGGCAGCTTGTTTCCTCTTAAAACTCCACTGATTGTGTTAGCGTCCGCATCCCATTCATTCGGTTTGTCCTTTTGTCTCAACTCGCCATGGTAACCGAGGGCTTTTTTAACCTCTCGTTCGCTAACATCAGAGGAATTGTCCAAACCAATTGGGATAATTGCATTCTGCTTGTGCTAATACAATTGTCCTTACGTAGATTTGAACAGGACAACGTGTTCAGGGACATTGTCAGCGTCAGGGAATATAATGTTAGTTAGCGTTGTACTATCTCTCCTCTCTCTCGTTTCTCTCGCTCGCCCGTTTTACTGCGTTGTTTACAAAGCCTGTGTGGCCTGTTCGCTGATGAGGTCTAATTAAGGTGCTGTAAAATTAAAATTGTCTGCTTGAAACGATGAAGCTGAGATACGAGCTGGTTTCATTACAATTACTTAGACCTTTCTATTACAGAGGAAGACGAGGAACTGCCCAGAAGCCTCCAGAGACTTCTACTCGGCCTTGTTTCAAACAGTGAGAGTCTGAGTATATACGAACCATAAAGATCAGCTTCGATGGATGTTCATTTAGTAATCCAGGAGTGTTTCAAGTCTATAAACCCCAGAGTTGTGATAAATATGATTTCTTCAGTACATTTGGACACGATTAGTTGCAATGTTCAAGGTTGTCAGTTTTTCAGAAAGCAACAAGCGACTTCAGTCCTCAATAAAAAAGTAATTAAATGATCAAATAATTAAACATTAAGTGTCACAGCAGAACGAATGGTTTTGACTATTTTAAACAGTATTTTTGTCATTAGTGAGTCAATTTTCTTGAATCAAATTTGGAAAACGGTTAAAAATTCTTGTTATGATGTCAAAGTGCCTTTCAAGAGAAAGTCCAAAAAACGCAACCCGCGACTGTCAAAATTCACAAGCGATTTTCCAAAAAAGAAGGCCATCGTCGTTATAAAGAAGCAGACTTGGCATTTTATACCCTGGGAATTCAGATGAATTGTATTAATTATGGACGTCGTCTGAGTTTTTGGTTTTGTTCGAATTGTTCATGTAAGCAAAAGTATCTGTTATTTTCCTCCTAAATTTTACTACTGTAATTTTACCAAAATCAAACATTCTCGTGTAATTCTAGTCCCGTGTCTGTGTTGTTAATCTGTGACCTGAATGTAACATGATTCATTTTGACTTTTCCTGACAATTAAAAAGGGAATAAAAACTGCAGTGAAAATTAACATGGAAGTACAGACTTGATGTTGTGGCAATGGAGTTGTGAAGTTGAGTGTTTGCAGAAAGTTTAGACAAAACTGCAAACTTTATCACTGCAAGCTTTTATTTATGATCTCAATGAGACAAAGACCCATAATGAGGCTGGCACTATGGTATTCATTAATGAAATAAAAGGTTATTGCTTAATCTTTGTGTATCTGTCACCATTTCCAATGTAAAGTCAGTAAAACAAGTCAATAACAGACATCTCTCATTGTGCAAACAGTTCTTTGTGAATAGATTGTATGCCTGGAAGTGTCAAAGGTGGACACAGTTACATAAGGGTAACTGAGTAGTATGTAAAGGCATGGCACAAGTCTCAAGAGGCATGGTGCCAAATGCCATGGATAAGCCCAGTCTATGAAGAAAATGTAGATATACAATGAAATGTCAAAACACATGTTGAGCAAGTTTTCACGCTTTTTTGCATAATAAGAAAAGCCAAAATGTAAAATTTGGTTGAAGCCATGTGGCGACATTTTCTTTGGGTTTAAATCTTAACCTACCCCAAGCCCAGACCTAGACTTACCCATTTTAGAAACTTGTTGCTTTGCCAAATTCCTGGTTTACTTAATTTTTTGGCGTTTTGTAATATATATACCTTTGTGTGAAAACGTGCTCATCATACGTTTCGTTGCATATCTACGTTTTGTTTGGAGACAGTGTTGCATGACCACTGTACATTGGAGTTAAACAAGACCTCCAACAGTCAGAGGGTTGGAGTGAAAGAGGTCAGTGTGGGCTGGCCGGACAAACAGCACCTGTAGTCACCGTGCCCACACAGTGCTGACAAGAAAGCATCTTGTGTCAAAACATCGGGCAGCTGCGTCATGTCCCCTGAAGTCTCCCATTCGAGGCCACCTCTAGATCCACGTGGACCAGGAGCAGAAGAAACACTGAGTCTGAAAGTCAAGCTGGAGGCAGTAGAAACACACTTATAAGCTTTTACAGTCGTGTTCACTCACCAATGTGGCTGAAAGGGAATGAACTCAAACAGTCCATTCAACATTGCCAACACACAGAAGAGAAGGATGCTGAACAAAATGGCAAATAGAAAAAGTATATACTACTAATAATAATCTACACCCCTTCAAACCCAAAGCTCGCTGGGTGAGAGAAAAGGTGCACCACATGTTTTACATTGCATGTCCTTTTAATTAAACATGATCTTTCTCAAATTAACTCACCTCTTAACCTACATGTCATTCTCTGTTGAGGTACTTACTTATGGGGACCTGATTTGCATCCTTCTGAGTCAAGCAACACAGTCTCCGAAGAAAACGTAGGTATACAACAAAATGTCAAAAACTTACGGCCAGCGCGTCACGCATTTTTGACTTTACACGACCCGCCCAGCCCGCCCCGCACAGTCCAGTGTATTTGTACAACCCGTACTGCACCCACATATTGTATTGCATTATAATCCAGCAACATTATAAGACTCAAGCAAAGCAAACCGCTAAAAGCAACACTACAGCTGACTATAGCATAGGAAAAAGTGGTCAATATTAAACTAATATTAAGTCAATGTTTAGATGACATACCTTTAAGAGAAATGTTTTTGTTACTTTCCTGAAACAGCGGGAACACTGACCAATGAAGGAGCAGATTCTCTCGTCCCTGTTTCCCTGTGTGATTCTACTACATTGTAAGTCTACAAACAGACTCCACTTGAGTTTATGTTGTGGATGTGATCTAAGACTTGATTTGTAAAATATTTGCAACTGAATGATGTCAGAAAAATAACCGCACTGCAGTCACTATTTCTCAGCCCGATCCACAGGAAAACGTTTGTGAATTTCAATCTCTTTTACAGATTGAATTGGTAGAGATTATTTGATTAAAGATAGTGCTACACCACAAACCTGTTACAATGTGGCAGGATAGACTGCGGGCAGCCTATATGCCAGTTAGAAACCGTTTTCTGATTAGTTAACAGTGACATCATTACATTAAAAAAAGCACTTTCGTTCCCACCTTTCGACCTCTGACTTCACGCTCTTACTTCTTGTCTCTGGTGGTGTTGATACCGCTCGCTCACCACTCTCTGGTTGAATCAAAAATTTGCTTTATTGAAAATGTAGGAGCGCCTGCAGTACCGATGGTCGGGTATGCGTCCTGTCTGGCGCCTCTACCAAAGCGCCTCTACCATGCTGAGCACGTCCAGCTTCTAATGTCAGGTGTGTAGCTAACCGCTTAAACTAATGTCTAGCATTGTGTGGTGATGTTATTTAATCTTTTAGATGTGCGCCATGGAGCTACGAGGCACTGTAGCCGCCTTACCTTGCTTTCCTTTGGTTCTGTGTTGTTTAGCCACACGATACGGGCCAATGTGAACATTGGACTGAGCTGGAATGGAATATAACTATAAACTTTGACTTTTATGAATTCACTTCATGTCCAACTATTTAACTTATAAACTGTACAAATAAAAGTTATACTTGCTTTTATCATTTGGGATCATGCCTCTGATTATTGACAATGAACCTACATGCCTTACATTTAGTTTGGCCAAAAAGAAAACAGCTAAGCTAAAGGTGAGAAAAAAACCTGTATGCCACACGTTACAAACAGATTCTAAATTCCCTTACACAAGGCTCTGTTGCTCCTTTCCGCAGATCTTGTTGATGGATGTGTGACTAGCAGACATTTGTTTTGCAGGGCACAAACACTTGCCTGGGCCTGCTGAATCCTGCCCTCATTCTCAATCTGCCATTTCTATTTATTTAAATGAGCGTGCATTGGATTTGTTATCCCCGTTTTACCCAGACACATCTCGCAGGGAGTGTCGGTGCACTGCCTACATCACTTTAATACTTCCTGCATAAATAGCTCTGATTTGCAGGTGAGGCCTCAGTGGCAGTTGTAGAGCTGGAGTCTGCTCTGGCAGCACCAGGGCGGCTAAGTCCCCCGGGCAGGGCTGAAGGAGGGGGAACTGGCTCACATCTGTGCCCCTGTGGACTCCTCATTACAGAGTTTGAGTCTCAGCCAACATTGAGTCGTGACCACTTGCTGTTCTCTCTCATTAACACAAACCAGGTTACATTTATACAGGAAAGAGCAGGAAGTTTAAGTGTAAATTCAATCAGCAGCTGCTTTTCTACAAGCTGTCAATCAAACCTTTTTACAATTGCTTCTAAACACATGTATTCAGATCTACTCATTTACTTTTAATAATTAATGAAGTTGAGTTTTATGCTTGTTCATTAATCTGGTCTATGAGAATTTCTTGCTCTAACAAAATTCTCCGACTCAATTCTTACTATCTTTAAGTCTGAGCTTTTCTGTTCTCAAATCACATCCATTAGAACCACAGCAGTCACAAGAACTCTACAACCATGACAAGCAAATATTCTTTTATATGTGAATTGAGACTTGGGCTTAACCTGGCTCACATAGATGTGTATAACTCTGAGTTGAGTTCAACGCATTATCAGTCTGGAATGACAGCCGCTGAAAGCTGTCAGAAAAAACAAAGCGGTTGTCTGTCTAAGAGTTGGCCACTGTCCAGGGTGTTCCCCGCCTAAGACCCAAAGTCAGTGGCTCCAGTCACCAGGGACCCCAGGAACAAGCTGTGGAAAAAGTGATTAGTCAAAGCATCTAAACCCAGAAGTAGCCGATAAGATTTTGAAGAACAAAGCTTTATTGAAGACGGTTTACTTCAAATTCATTTTCACCCAAATAGATACTTTCACCATATATTTGATGTTATTTTATTTTCGAAAATTCAGGTAAATAGGGCCTGTAAGTGGTTTTATTTTAACAATGTCTCACAGCAATATACGTTCTAACCCTCACTTAGTTATGAGCTTTGGGTAATGACCGAAAGGACAAGACTGCGGATACAACCGGTCGAAATGAGTTTTCTTCACAGGGTGGCTGGGCGCTTCCTTAGAGACAGGGAGTTCAGTAACACGAGAGGAACTCGGAGTAGAGTCACTGCTTCTTCACGCGAGAGGAGCCAGCTCAGGTGGCTAAGATTTATTTAATACTCATAAAAAATAGCACATCTTTACATTAGGCGACATGATGGCGCAACAGTTGCGCTCTAGCCTCAGAGCAAGAAGGTCTTGGAATCAACTGCTGGACGAAGGAGCCTTTCTATGTGGAGTTTGCATGTTTTCCATGCGTCAGCGTAGGTTTCCTTTGAGTGCTAGCACCAAAAACATGTCCAGTGTGCCTCCTCTCTTCCCTCCCCAGGACTGGAAAACAGCTGTTAAAGCTATAATCTGGTACAAACATCTCCGCCATTGTGCTTAACAACCTTTAACCTTTAACATCCACCACAGAAATGAACTGCAACACGTATCATAATATTTGTGTCAAAAGCTAAGCTAACCTTCCAGACCTCTCCCTAGAAATGACATTGGCCTACTGACAACTACTGACCTGAAACTTTTTATTTGTTCAGTTTGCACTAAAAAAGCAAAACGTGTCTCTGAAGGGCAATGCCTTTTAAACACCGCATACACCTACAGTTGCATATTTGTGTTTAACTTCTCTTTAAGCTTCTATATACCTGCCATAAACATACACTACAAGTCGTGCTGTTAGCCACAGTAAACTCTCACCTTATCGTCTGCGCCTGCTGTCACCACCCGTCTGTCAGGAGACCCCGTGTGAGCCATCAAACGCACCTGTCTCCACTCTACCATTCAGCCGAGAGTGTGCGTTTGTGGAGGCGCATTAGCAGAGTGGAGCGCCTGCCAGTCCTCCTGCGCTCCACTGGGCTGTGCAAAGACACTGTCATCGGATAGAGGCATGCACATAAAGAAAAGTAGGTAAAGACAGGAGCATATGTCAGCGTGGCAGCTCCAAAATGACAAGATTAAAGTTTGTGATTGGACTGGAGTGAGACATTGGAGCTTAGCAATGAAGCATCTAATCTAATCTGTAAAGGTTCGAGAAAACTGTAGCAAATTTTTCAAGTTGGCTTTTAAAATATATTAATATGTTGTGGGTATGTGTGTCTGTCTGTTTTTTTTTTTTTTTTTTTTTGTGCAGTTAGTAATTCTTTTCTTTTAACCTTTTTTGAAAAAGTCCCATTGAACAGGGGCGTAGCACCAAAATCTGGGATCTAGGTCAGTGATGCTGCACCCTAACCACACATAACACTTAGGCTTAGGGCATCGACTGCTCTGGGGGGCAACACTGAACTGAGCAATGCCCTCCTGTCTGCCACCCGCAGAGCAACATGAGCACTGGTAATTCAGAGAAAGGCAAATTGAAATATGTGCCCTATTGAGGAGAAATAAAGATAGGCTAAGAGCTTATGAGTTGTAGAACATGTTCTGAAACGGTTTCCAAATTTTGCTCTAATCAAATTAGTGCTATGTTCTTAATTCAAGAACTTTTAAGTACTTTTGCAGTGTGTGGATGATATTACAATTATAGTTATTTCCTTCATTATTCCTATTTTTCACCCTATAGTTTCTACTTACACTTGTCATTATAATAGCCTGCTTTTCTAATCCGCATCAGTATTTAATACATTTTATAAATAAAAACTGCAGCAAACAAACAAACAAACAAACAAAAAAACAACTTGTTTTTGGTTTTGGGGTTCTTGTCTGCCCTGTGGAACTAAGGACCCTTTATCTCTCTCAGTCCATACGCCCTTGCAATGGGATGTCTTTTTCACTACAAAATGTCAAAAACATACAATAGGCACGTTTTCATGCTGTTTTTACGTCAGTATGTTACGTAAAGCTAAAATGTTAAAGGTTAATGTTAAAGCCATGTGGCGACATTTTTTATTTTATTTAACAGGTAAGTTTAGGTGTCAAGTTACTAAAATGGGTAAGTTTTAGGCTGGGGTTTGGGGTAGGTTAAGATTTACCAACACAAAGAAAGATTTAAACCCAAAGAAAATGACGCCACATGGCTTCAACCAAAATGTATGTTTATTTTACGTTTTGGCTTTTTATAAACATAGCGTATGTTTTTGACATTTCGTTGTATATCTGCGATTTCTCTAGAAACCGGGCTGCTTTTTCAGAAGAGTAAAGTTGAACAGTCTATTGTACATGTTTTTAGTGGTGGTGGAAACTAATATAACAAAAGTACTTAATAACCATTAAAGGACATGTTTTCCCATTTGATCATTTATCAAAATGTGTCTTTTATTTTATTTTTATTGGGCAGATATGAATGTGCCATACAAATAAAGTTCCACTAGACTGAATAAGAAAAAAATCATCACCACTCACACTTGGACATGATCATTCTTTCTTTTCAACAGCCTTATTATAAAACCATTCACTCCTTCACGTTCCAACATGACTCGCAGGTAGCACTTTAAAAGACCTCCACGGTACCTACCAGTTAAGTACCATGTCAGTTACTAGTAACTAACAGTGACACTTACTAGTACTTACTCTGGTACTTACTGTGGTACTTACACTGGTACCTAGAGTGGTACTTTGAGTGGTACTTGTACCAGCAGTTACTGGTACATACCACTGGTACTTACTGTGGTATTTACACTGGTACTTACACTGGTACACAGTGGTACTTGCAACAGCAGTTACTGGTACATACCACTGGTAGTTACTGGTACTTACTGTGGTACATACACTAGTACTTACACTGGTACCTACAGTGGTACTTTGAGTGGTACTTGTACCAGCAGTTACTGGTACATACCACTGGTAGTTACTGGTACTTACTGTGGTACATGCACTGGTACCTACAGTGGTACTTTGAGTGGTGCTTGTACCAGCAGTTACTGGTACATACCACTGGTAGTTACTGTGGTACTTACTGCGGTACTTACACTGGTACTTACACTGGTACCTATAGTGGTACTTGTACCAGCAGTTACTGGTACATAACACTGATAGTTACTGGTACTTACTGTGGTACTTACTGTAGTACTTACACTGGTACTTAAGGTGGTACTTGTGTCATCAGTGACTGGTACTTACAGTGGTAACTATTAGTACACTTACCACTTTTAATAATTTGTGGCACACACATATGTTTCAGTGGTGGTATTATTGGTACTAAATTAAAAAAGTAGAGCTTATAAATTATGAATAACAATAAAATGCAAGTGTTAAAAAGCACCACTGTCTTTATTTATGTCACTACAATATTGGGTATTGACAAATACCAAAGTAATTATTTGTTTCAGTAAACAAAACAACAGGAAACAATTTACAACAATCTTAGCTTAATTCCAACATTTATTGATAAATACCATGATACATAATGGTAAATAGTGGTACTACAATGGTACTTATTACAGTAGTTGACAGTCAACTACTAGTAACAACGGGACCTGTTCTAAAGTGACACATACTGGTACTTGAGTGGTACTTACTACAGTAGTTGACCGTCAACTACTAGTAACAATGGGACCTGTTCTAAAGTGACACATACTGGTACTTCAGTGGTACTTACTACAGTAGTTGACCGTCAACTACTAGTAACAACGGGACCTGTTCTAAAGTGACACATACTGGTACTTCAGTGGTACTTACTACAGTAGTTGACAGTTAAGTACTAGTAACAACGGGACCTGTTCTAAAGTGACACATACTGGTACTTCAGTGGTACTTACTACAGTAGTTGACAGTTAAGTACTTGTAACAACGGGACCTGTTCTAAAGTGACACATGCTGGTACTTCAGTGGTACTTACTACAGTAGTTGACTGTCAACTACTGTAGTAAGTACCACTGAAGTTACCCCACTGTGGCACCTGAGGTTCTTCTGTGGTCTCCCATCCGAGTACTGCCGAGGCCCAACCCTGCTTAGATTCTGAGATCTGACTGGATCAGGCTTTGGCATGCTGGTATGGCTACGACCATACCAGCATGCCAATACTGGTGGTAAAAGTACCACTGTAGGTACCAGTGTAAGTACCACAGTAAGTACCACAGTAAGTACCAGTTACTACCAGTGGTATGTACCAGTAACTGCTGGTACAAGTACCACTCAAAGTACCACTGTAGGTACCAGTGTAAGTACCACAGTAAGTACCAGAATCTACCAGTGGTATGTACCAGTAACTGCTGGTACAAGTACCACTCAAAGTACCACTGTAGGTACCAGTGTAAGTACTACAGTAAGTACCAGTAACTACCAGTGGTATGTACTAGTAACTGCTGGTACAAGTACCACTCAAAGTACCACTGTAGGTACCAGTGTAAGTACCACAGTAACTACCACTGGTATGTACCAGTAACTGCTGGTACAAGTACCACTCAAAGTACCACTCTAGGTACCAGTGTAAGTACCACAGTAAGTACCAGAGTAAGTACTAGTAAGTGTCACTGTTAGTTACTAGTAACTGACACGGTACTTAACTGGTAGGTACCGTGGAGGTCTTTTAAAGTGCTACCGACTCGCACTGTCAGTCCTTAAGCGTAACCTTGACGATAAAAAAAACACCACGAGTAAATCACCATGGTCTTTCGATAAGAGAAATTTCCTTTGGGATTGATACAGTGTCTAATGGAATTTGATGTGTCGTATTATAATCACTCCATCAATCGCTCCGAGTCTCCAGAGATGAAAACGTAAGTCATAAAAACCGTCTAAAAACAACAGTGTCCTGATTGATTTGTCACCCTCGCACTGCTGTTTCCAGCCCTCTTTTTTTTCCTTCCCTCGCTTCAAGTCTTTGCTGTCGTCTCGTGTGGAGTTAATGCGCCGCGGTGATTCACCACAAATCAAATTCAGATCACCTTGTCTCCTTGTTGCAAACGTCTTTTCCGAGGCCAGGATATCTCTCTCTCTTTCTCTTTGTCTCTCTCTCTCTTCTTGTTTTTTTTGTCTTTTCTGTTTTCACCTCCTTTACATCTTTCTTTTTACCCTCTGTTTGTCTCTTGCCTTCCTCTGTGTTTCTTCCTCTCCTCTCACTTTCTTTATCTTTCTTTCTCTCTGTCTCTTCTTTCTTTCTGAATCTCTTCATTCCCTTTTTCTATCTCCTCTCTGTTTTTCTTTTCTTCTCTTACCCTCTTTCTTTCTCATCCTTTTCTCTCCTCTCACTTCTTTTTATCTTTGTTTATCTCTCCTCTCTTTTTCTCTCTCCATTTCATTCTCCTCTTTCTTCATCCTCCTCTTCCCCATCTCCCTCTCACTTTATTTATCTTTATTCATTCTGTCTATCTCTCCTCCTTTTCCCTTCATTTATCCATCTTTCTTTTAACCCTCTGTCTGTCTCTTGCTTTCCTGTTTTCTCTCTCCTTCTCACTTACTTCCTTCTTTTTTATTCATTCATATCTCTCCTCCCTCTTTCTTTCTTCCTCTCCTCTCACTTTGTTTTTTTTGCTTTCCTTTCTTTCTATCTCTTTCTCTCTTCTCACTTTTTTACATCTTTCATCCTTCTCTCTCTTCATCACATTCTCCTCTCTTTTCTCCATGCCTCTCCTTCTTCTTTCCTATATCTCTCTCACTCTCCTCAAACCTTTCAACTATTTTCTCTCTTTTTATCTTTAACTTTACCAACCTTCCTTTCCTTCCTAGCTCTCTCTTTCTTTCTCTTCCTCTTCCCTTCTTCCTCCCACTACTTCTTTCCTCTCAGGGACAAAGTCAGAAGTGCATAAAGTCGGCAGAAGCGACAGATAAAATCAAACGGATGAAAGACAACACCCAATAGGACTTTTTACGTGAGCGAGAGAGCCCCAGGCGATCCCCAAAAACCTTATGTCACCGCTACAGAATACATTACAACGATTCAAACTCAACTATTCCCTGATCTTTGTGAAATTAAAACAAGGCTCAGCGAATACAAAGAGAGAAATTGGCTCGAGAGAGAGAGAGAGAGAGCTTATAGTGGTTTGAAGTGGATAATTGTGTCTGTTATAAGCGTTTTGGCAGTTTTTGTGGAGGATATTCACGCCTTTGTAGCTTCAGTCACGCTAGTTGTTTCGATAACATGCAAATTCAAGTTTTCCGTTCTCTCTCATGTGCAAATAAACAGACTTCCGGAGAGAGAAAACAGGGCTTTGAGGATTTGGTTTTATATGCAAGAGATTGAAGAAGGTGTGGGCGAATCAATTTGTTGATTATTCTGTTGAAAATTCTTACAGATTTTTGCAGCGTTATTGTCTATACAGAAGAATGTGCGTAGATGTAGTTTTATGTTGGAAGTAATTCATGGCAAAATACAAGGCCTTTGAGCAGATAAAACATCATCACCTAATAAGTATATTGTGATGTTTTTTTAAATACATGATTTGAAGCCAGACTTTCTTATTCTTGAAAGTGACACGTGGCTCCAAAAGCAGCAAGATGAAAGAAATAAGATGCTAGCGATTTTGTGATCGATAAACAAACAAAGTAATTAATGTCATCCTTATTTGTTCATTTCACATTTCTTCATGCAAAATGTTCTCTGCTAACTCTATGTTTTTCAGACGATTCTAACCGTATGATGTAAAAGGGTGAACAAAAAGGAGAAAGGACAGTCCCCTGAGGATGGCCTGTGCTGCTAATGATGGTGCTGGACATATGGCGGCCAACCTGTTAGGTTGTTGTTAATCCAGGTGATGAGTGTAGCATCCATTTGCATGTCCAGCAGTTTTATGCTCAAGAAATCAGGTTGCACCATTAAAAAAAGTAATGTCCTTGTCTGGTAAGTATGAACTCATGAACTCTGTCCAGCGAGAATATAATACTGTACCATCCCTCTCCAGGATCCGGCCTGTGTGCAAACAGCTAAATTCTCTGAATGGCCAATTGAGATTATCCTGGCCTGTCACATGGATTCTCGTAATACAGTATTTGTGAATTCACAGACTTGAGAAACCTCTGCTGTGAGGCCAGAGCGCTATCTGCTCTGCCACCAAAAGAAGAACAGAGAGGTGTGTGACACTTGTTCATAGAGATGTAACAATATTGATAATGTCGTGTTATTGCGATCCCAAAACTGTCACGATATATCGTCATCGTCATCTGATGATATTAAACAGCATGACTTGCATGAAAAATAATTCATTCATTTAAAACACATTTTATGCAAAAAAAATAAAACAAAACATTTTAATAAAAAACAAATACAGGACCTTATAGCCAAAATGGTAAGCGAGGCAATTAAGTCTGAAGATGAGATTTCCATATCGTTACATCTTTGTTCTATCCTAAATGAACATTGATTCGCCTTTACGATTCGTTGCTGTGAAGGCTAAGCACAAATTAAGGTAGGCCACACACCCAATCAGCTCGAAGTATTTAGTCTAACGTCCCACCTCTTCCAGAACGCTTTCAGCTAAAGTTCCAAATGTTTAGTAGAACTTGGAATTCTCGAATTGGAGTTCAACACATGACCATCAGGTGTGAGCCAGGTTAATTGAAGATAGTTTATGGTCTGATCAACATCTTGTACACACATAAAGTAGGATGGATTATGATGGCAAAGGAAACATATTTATACAGAATCATAAACACTATTTGAAGAAAAAAAATCCAAACTGTGAACCATTCAACTATAGAAAAAAATAAGAATAAAAACTAAATTTTATAGTATATAAAATCAAGTCTGTAATTGCCTTATTATTGTGACCGTGACAACATCAGATAAAGCTACAGGTCAGGTCTGTGGAGAGGTGAGCTCAGTGTAAAAATGCATGTTTAAGTGTGGAATATTAAGCTATCTAATAACATTATTGGAGACAAGCAGGTCTCAAACCCTCAATCACAAAGTTACACCGTCCACCTACTTGGCCAGACACATTTCGATGAGAACAGGTAGACATTTCTAGTCGGTTTTATAATCCAAGGCAAATCCAATTTCTACACTTGTGAAGCTGTGTAATGGCTTATCTTCACCTCCTGAAGTTCACTGTGTTCACATAAAAGTCCATCATCCGAATACGGCCCGAGCTCCGCCAGAGAGAAATGGAAGTTTGATATTTGACAAGACTTTACTCGGGTGGAAATCAGGTGTCTCCATTTTGAGCGTTTGTGGGTAAGTGAAGCCTGCAGCGCTGTCTGGCTCCTCGCTAATCTGCCAATAGGCCTGAACCATCTGCTTTTCTTCAGCGGGGGTTTGGTTATCTGGACTAAATGTAAATGATATCCCTGAAGGCGGATGTGTGACCAGCATCGAATAGACCTACACATATGAAAACGTGCAGACTGACAATTAATCAACCACAGCTTCATTAGAAAACATTGAGTGTGCAAATGATCACATTGTAAACATTTAGTAGTAGTATTTTTTGAGACATTAAGGTGCCATACCTGATATTTGCTTCCTTTAAACTTCTTACATCAGTCTACATTGTTGCTCACTTGCCTAATGCATTCTGAGACTTTGAATTGTTTACCAACTAAGCAGCTTCATAAACTTCTTAAATTAGCCAACTGAATAGAAACTAACATGATTGATTTTCTCATTTTTGCATAACTTTAAGATTGAAATTATGCAGCAAAACACGTCTAAACACAATTTATACTGCTAAATAAATAAAAAAGAGCCAGGGTTTCTCAGAAGAGCAATTCAAGTCGAGAATGTGTTGCGAAGGGGGTGTGGGAGGAAGGTTGCAGTTGTTGTAGTTTCTGCCGGAGACAATGGAGACAGCCGACACGTGCTTCAAATGAGCCTAATGCTTACAGTATGTAACCATCATCAAGGAGACTTACAAAGCATTTAACAAGGTAAAAATATGACTTAGTTGTGCTTTCAGATTTTATCACAGTTGGTATGCTAATGGAAAGTAGACACATTGCTTACACCAAAAAAGGAGAGTATTGGAAACTGTTAAGGTTAATCAATGCCTCTGTTGCATCTCCTCAGGAGTATTGCTAGGCTTGGTCAGGACTACTCTAGCCGGAGGATATTACCCGAACATGCATGTTTTAGGTTGGTGGGGGAAACCGAACTGCCTGGAGGAAAGCCACCCAGACACAGTGAGAAACATGCAAGCTCCGCCTCTTGCTATCCAACACAGTCTTACAAGAAAACGTATATTTACCACGACACAAAAACAGCGTATTATGACCACAATTTTAAGTCTTTTTGTGTACTTTCTATGTCGTAGATATAGCACGATATGAAAAAGCGTAAAAAAGTTTTGTTAAGTCACATGGGAAAATTTTTTTTATGTGAAATGGGTAAGTTTAGGCTTCAAGTTACTAAATCAGGTAAGTTTAGGGCTGGACTTTGGGGTAGGTTAAGATTAGGATAAGGATTTTGTTAATTTTCTTAAATAAGAACACATCTTTGCAACCACCATAGAAAAGAACTAGGACTGCAATGCGTGGGAGATTGATGCAAAAAAGTCGTGAAGCAGTGCTAACGAAATTTAGTACACGTTCTTGTGAGATTGGGCTGCACTATCTGCCGTGACAGAGCGGATAGCTCTCTTGCCTCAGTTATAAGCTGAAGTAAAAGAGTGGAAAAGAAAAAAAAACTATGTTGCCTGTAAATGTAATTTTGCTATTCTCAAATGAATATACTTCTACTTTATCTGGGGCTAATTTGGTGCAAATTTGCATATCACTTAGGAATGGGTGATATAGACAGATAAGAATATCTTGATATTTTTTGGGCATATCTTGATGATACGGCGCTCCATAGTACTCAGGAAAAAAAAATATTTATCTCGTAATTACGAGATAAGATCTCGTACGAGATAACTTTCTCGTAATTACGAGATAATTTTCTCGTAATTACGAGATAATTTAAATGGCTTTACCCACATTCTGTATACCCACACGCTTCGTATAGGCTAAGCTAGTGACTTTATCCACAACGAGTAGTCTTTTCTGTGCTAGCTTGATGTTTCTAAATAGCTAAGATGTGCTTGTGGATTTCGTTATGTTAAATTAAGTGCCTGTGGTCTTCACTGCAATGTTTACGGTCGACAAAAAGTATGAAAATAGCTAATAACGTGACTGTCAACTCACGCTACAGTTAGCATGCTATTATAAAGACAGCCAGTGTGTGGAGCTGTTCACCCACCAGAAAGAAGCTAGTGGTAATCGGCAGGTTTTTTAAATAAAACTCGATCTTCTTGACTGTTGACAGTCAGTCTCACTCATCCTTAGAAATGAGCGGCAGTTTTTCTGTGGCTCCAGCGTCTGGTTTTCAATCTATTTGGCCATAAAGGAGAGAAGTGCTGCAACAGACTTGCAACATACGGGCATTTTTGCAGTACCCACCCACTCTGGGTGATCCATGCGGAAGTGTAGCAAATGTGCAGCATTTCTCTTCTTTTTGGCCAAATAAATTGAAAACCAGACGCTGGAGCCACGGAAAAACTGCCGCACATTTCTAAGGATGAGTGAGACTGACTGTCAATAGTCAAGAAGATCGAGTTTTATTTAAAAAACCTGCCGATTACCACTAGCTTCTTTCTGGTGGGTGAACAGCTCCACACACTGGCTGTCTTTATAATAGCATGCTAACTGTAGCGTGAGTTGACAGTCACGTTATGAGCTATTTTCATACTTTTTGTCGACCGTAAACATTGCAGTGAAGACCACAGGCACTTAATTTAACATAACGAAATCCACAAGCACATCTTAGCTATTTAGAAACATCAAGCTAGCACAGAAAAGACTACTCGTTGTGGATAAAGTCACTAGCTTAGCCTATACAAAGCGTGTGGGTATACAGAATGTGGGAAAAGCCATTTAAATTATCTCGTAATTACGAGAAAATTATCTCGTAATTACGAGATAAATATTTTTTTTTCATGAGTACTATGGAGCGCCGTATGATGATAATATTACAGGACGAGATTGAAAACATGTCTTGTTTTTAGTTTAATAGATCCCCTTGGAGAATGTAATGAGTTGTTCTCTGCCATAAATATCTGAGAGCTAATTTCACATATTAGAAGTTTGGTGTTTTTTAATTATTAGTGACTGGACCCTTTCACCTTTTCATTGCAACAAAAACATTATCATTTTATTTATTTATTTATTTTTTCAAGAGACTTAGATTGTAACAATACTGGCAAGAATCTATGATCAAATAGCTTCCCTACTGCTAAGTTGAAAAGTGCCAAGCTTGACTTTAATGGCTGTTTTCTCTTCTTAAAATGACTTCAGAACTACATGACTATTATGACATTTGCGCTGAACAGATTTACGCAGCCACTGAAATGCCAGTCACTGCTCAGAAATGTTCTGAATGATGTGGTCCTGAAATGATTGACGCTGAAGTAGTGAAGACAAAAGTGTGATTTCTAGAAGGTGACAAATACTGGAATTGGTCATAATGTGCAAAGTAGAAATTGTGTTGTAACATTTTAACAAACGAGCCAGTTTTTTCAAACATTGTCGCCGTGGAACTTTAGCAACATTCATTTATTCATCTATAATAAAGGTGAAATAGCTGATTTTCACACTCCAAACGTGAATTAAGTTTTAAATCTGACAAGTTCCTCTCATAAATCCTTCAACACATGATAAATATCAACATTTATTAATTTTGGTTGCATTTACGATTAATAAACTTATTTTTACAAACCACAAAGTGAAACTGGAGAGGACCACCCAAGCACAGCCAATCAGAGCTCTGCTTTTCTGATTGGAATGCTTTATTATTTCACTACATACGTGCATGACACTACAAGATTATTTAAACAATCTTGAATTAAACCAAATGCAACTTTATGAGAGAGCACTGTTAAAGCATGACTTAAAACTCAGAAAAATTTATTTTACTGATGATTTCTTTTTAAATATGTAATAAAATTTAGGAGAAATAATGTGCAAATGCTAAAAAAGAAATGCTTCTATGTTCTCCTCAATCATTATGTCACGTTGTATTGAGTTAACATCATTTCAAATATCCAAGCTCAATACCCCATTGTGTTTTTGCACAGTTTGACTTGATGTTGATCCATTAATCACTAAAGATTGTGGTGTCAGATATCTATGTCTTTACATTGACCAGGTTCTATTACTCATTTTTCAGCTCATTTACCATCACAAGTCCTTGCATTAGTACAAGGATGTAACTTCAATCAATCATTTATATTAGAGCCATCAGCCAGAGTGAAACAGGTTCTTTGTGGTGGTCTGGGCAGGTCATTACTGGAAGCAATTTTTTTGTGTAAAATATAGACAATTTAAACCAATCTTTTGATTATTTATTGTGATATTTATTAAAAAGGCGAGTGCAGAAAATGTTCATAGCTAAGTCAACCAGAGAAAAAAAAGAGCAACAAGTCTTGTGCTGTGGGACTGATTAGAACAGGCCAAGAGCCTTATTAGGCTTCTGGGCCACGGTCTGCCCAGGGTTGCATTAGGGACATCTAAGGTCCAATCTAATGACAGTAAGTAAGCAACATTAGAAACTTTTTGTTGTTCTCATAACCTTATTAGCACCTAACCCCTATTCTGGTGTGTTCCCACATCAGAACGACCAGGAACCACGGAGGCCAAATGGGGACCAACTTGCTCTGAGGCAAGTACTTAGACTGAGAAACTTTCTACGATGCAGCGACGCTATTCGTGATGTTGTTGAGGCACATGACGCACATAAACAATGCAAGGCTCATTGGCAAGTTTTGTTAAAATAATAATGGCATTAAAGTTTACTGACGGTGGTGAGAGGTGGACATATGCGGAGGTACAAGCACTGCTAAGTCTGTACGCTAACAAGGAGGTACAGCGGGCTTTGAGGGACCCAGAAAAAAAAAAAAAAAACTTGCAATAGTTGCATTAGTTGATGAGCATTGCTTAGCTGTGTGTTATTTACCACACAGCTAAGCAATGCCGCGAGAAAAAAAAAAGAAACAGGACTAAAAGAAAATCAAGAACCACAATAGCCGGACTGGGGTAAACAGAAAAAAACTGTCAATGGTTTTCCATCCTCGGCAGTATTTTGCACACAGTCCAGCTTACACTTGCAAGTTTGCAACGTAAGTGGCTGACGTCATCGAATGTCCCTGGATCCTCTTCTGAGCAGTGTGAATGCTAGCAGGTACTTGTTAGAATTGGCCCTGTGAAAGGAGTGTAGAAGATGCCTGGTTCTTGGCTTCATGTGTAAACACCCATAGTTTACAGTGGATCAGTGCTTTAAGTTGGCAAACAGAAGTGTCTGTACTGTTCAATGAGAAGTGTAGATATTCTCATTTCAATTTATAGTCTCAGTCCTGTTAAAATCATGACGTTCTAAACCATCAGAGAAATGCCATAACTCAAATGGGGCATTTTTAGAACTGGTGGAACTGATGCATGCTGCACTGGCTGTACTTTTCAAATCAGTATTTCTGAAAATGTATTGATTTTCTATTGCTACATTGTCAATATAGCAATGATTGTTAAATTTCGAATCCTTCTGACAGTCACATCAATGAGACAAGTTACAACCAGGCTGTTTTCTAAAGTTGCATTTTAAATCCTCAACCTTACGCAGTCGAAAATCATCTAATCAGGAATCACTGCTCTCAGCACTCGAAGGCTTTTCTGAATGAGGCTGAATAAGGTGTAATGAGCACCTGCAATCAGACACACAGGACAGATCGGATCATTCTCCAGTCATCAGCAGTTTGTTTAACTTTGTCATTCAGGTAAAAAAGATGTGACTATAACGGACTTTCAGTTTTGTGTGTGACCTTGGGGTTAGTTTCTATTTGTACCAAACAAAAGCATTGATATTCTTCTCCTCCTCCACTAAAAAAAGAAAAGTGCAGACAAAAACATAAAAATAAGCTAAACTGGACCAAAAGATTCTCTATACGCCAATCAACTTGACGTGTAGAGAATATCGTAACTCCATACTCATTTTACATTGAAATTAACTTTTGAGATTTATACTTTTTTTTTTTTCCAAAGGATTACAAATAACCAAATAAAGAAGAAAGTCTGAGCATTTTGCCAGGTTGACAAAGCTCCATTCTGATGAAAAAAGTTACCATATCGCACGTTTAAGAAATGTTAATCAGATGTCCAGAAATAGCAGATTAATGGCAAGATTTACGCAAGCAAAGTTTTAGAGGAATTATGGACCAAACGTAAGGTCTTGTACCTGATTTTTGCTTCTTTAAAAATGTAAACAAATAGAAACTATTAATTTAGGGTGTATTACATCTACAAAATTTGAATTGAATCAAACAATTGGATCGAGACCACCTCTTCAATCGGTCTCTGGCTGATTGCAAATGAACTCGATCTGAAACAAACATGTAAAACATGCGTTTTTGGACTTGACGAGCCACTGTCAGAGCGCATAGAGATGGAGAAGGATATCCTACAGCCTACAGTGACAAACCCGCTCAGAAATTTGTGAACTACTTTGTGCATCGGCAGATTATCTATTATAGATTTTAAAGTTATTATAGATTATATGCACTGTTTAGTTTGTTGTCGACATTTGTTATGAAAATGTCTAGATTTTTTCTCGCGCTCCTTGTTTTATCAAATAAAGCACTTTCCATATTCTCGCAATAACAGCAAACAGGGTAACGCTTGGATTGCCTGGATTGCCTTCTTTGCATCACGAATTAGCGTCTAGGGTGTTGAAATTTGCTTGTTCAGGTTCTGCAGACGCTGTTAAGTCAATGTAAAGCGTCTTGAGCGTTCAAGCAATTTGCCGCGCGTATTTCTGAGCGTCAGTTGACGACGCATCTGAAAACGCAGTGGATTGGAAGCTCGAAGCTGTGGCGGCTGCAACCTTGCTCAAATCTGCGTCCGAGTTGGGAAAATCCATCTTTCACGCGTTGGAAGTCGGCGTCAGCCAATGAGACACTACACTCCTGTGACAGTGACATGTTGTTCTCCTCTCACAACAAGGGCAAAGGAGGACTGTTTACTGAGTTTTTAATAACTTTTGACGAAAAGTGCTTGGTTTGGGGGCTTTGCCATTTGTTGCTTTGAAAACACTAAAGCCTTGACGCGCGTCAGAGCATTTTGGAAGCTTATTGAGGCGTCAACAGCATGAATAACTAGCAAATTTTACACGCGTTTAGGCAAATCTTGTGCAAATAAGCTGTCCGTGTGAACGCAGCACAAAGTTTAACTTTTTACCACAAACACTTCTTCTGATTAGCCCCACCCCCACACAGATCTGTCCAATGAGAGCACTCGTTCTTACATATGTGTGTCTGTTTAAGTCCACTTGACAACAGTAAGAATATGAAAAATGTATTCCGGATCGGATTTGGATCAAACAAGCAAACACTTTTCTGGTCTGAATACATCCTTCATTTTAAGAGATTTTATTGTAAAAAGAGCTACATTAAGATAATACAGCTTCATTAAAACTCACTACACGCAAGTTACAAATTGTGCTTACGGGCTAAAAAACACTGTCAGAGATGATGTATTATATTCTGCTCTTTGGATTTTTAAATAGTTCCATTTTCTGTTTATGCTGCAGTAAACACATTGACAGAAAAATAGCGTTGGCATTTAAAGTTGTTATTTAAGCAGTTTTTCCATTTAAATCCTGTCTGCAATCACGGTATAATGTATTGTCCTGGGAAAACGCAATCAAATTCAACGTGTCAGAAAAACGCAGAACCTTCTTGTTACTGTTTTATAAAATCTGAAATAACAACTGGCCAATGCTGCATAACTTCATTTGATATCTGACCACCAGTAGATTTTTTTCGTCAACAATGATAGAATCCTAAGCCACCATCTCTATATATACCTGGTCTTTGTTCGTATTTCCTCAGGCACATGGAGTTTCCCGTTCTTTTAAATCCCTCATGAGACTTTGCTTTGATTTTTTTTTTTTTTTTTTCTCCCAGTGGAAATCCTTCGCACAGAGCAGCTCCTAAACACAACATCCAACACAACAAACGCAAGTGTCTCTGGTGGAGCTGCAGCAGTGCCACCAGAGCAGGTCTGAGCTCTTTCTTCAATAAAGAAATGGCAAATACAGAACAACTGGGAAGATTTTGTGAAAGAAACACTAAATCTCAACCTATGTTTGGATAATAATGTATTGGTTTTATGTAGCGCTTTTCGAGACATCCAAAGACGCTTCACATTTTGCATTATTCATTCGCTCCACAGGCGATGGTGGTAAGCCACTATTGTAGCCACAGCTGCCCTGGGGCAACTCATGTTTGCGTTATCAGCCTTTTAGACCACCACCAACCATTCACACACACACACCAGATCCAGACTAGGCAATGTGGGTGAAGGATCTGAAAGACAATTTCTCCTCGATTCGTTCTGTCTGGAACCTGGGATCCAGTCTCCCATCGAAGAAGTGTCCAGGCACAACCTGCTTAGCTTCGGAGATTAGACGGGATCAGGCTTTGACAAACTGGTAAAATGTATTCTTTATTTTATATTTACAATAAAAGGTACTCTGTATAACTTTTAGAACAAAAACATGGTTTTATCATTAAATGTCTTTGTTGCACTATAGATAATAAAAGAAAAAAATCACGATAAGTGAGCTCACAAAATGCACTATTGTTTGCATGTAGGAGGGCATCTTTTTGAACCAAACTCAGTGTAGTTTTATGCTATGAAATATTGTGTGTATTTATGCTTTTTCAGATTATGCAATATGCGTGAAATGTGGTATAGGTCAGCTTGAAGTGTCCGTGAATGTTCCGTTGTTTTAAGGGGCCGTCAACAATGATAATTCTGGGTTTCTTGATAACTTTGTGTCAACTGTTGACCTCAAATCAAAACAAAAGAGGTAATTATAACAAGAATATTGGGTACAACCTCTCATTTACACAGCTGTTATGCTAATGACAGTTAGCCGCTATGCTAACAACAACAGATGAACTTTGTATATTTTGGTAAACAAATGGGACATTAGATCTGTGCTAGGGGTATATTGACCCCTAATAAAAATGTAATTTAGCCATAAAAACGCTTTTTAAAAAAATCACTTATAAACTAACTCAATGACAGACAAATTGGTTTTGTTTGTTCTCAATAAGTTTAGACCTGATGAAATCTAGAAATCAGAAAGGTATAGGCTTAGGTTGGATTTCACATGTAGCATTCTTAATTTTTGCTGCTGATGTGGAAACAGATCAAACTCTATCCCTGCTCTTCTCCACAGAAAACCACAGGTTTGAACGCTGTCTCCATTCACATGTATCAGTCAAAGACACTTCCTTCTGTTCTGTCTGTGAAAAACACTGTCGCTGTTCTTGGAGTCTGTGTTTATTTGAGCGGCACAAACATTCATAAAGTCTTAAAGCACTGTCTCCGTCACATGTGAAGCACTGTACTATATTTATATCATGTTTATAGAGAGAGCTTTTAGAAGAAGAGGGAGACCCACACACCCAAACACTTGTGTAACAGGAACAGATTTATGGACACGGACACAGCATTACATAACACTACAGAGGACAATGTGCTACGATCTTATGGAGCTCAACAGTGGAAGATTGCCTTGGTTCCAGAAGTAAGTTGCCCCATGATAAACCCCTTTAGGGATTTTAGGAATTCACATATTAAGATTTAAAGGCATGCTATAGGCCAACCAGCTATGTGCTAACTCAGATCCACAGTGCGGTTGTTTCCAGTCCAAAAGGCACATCTAAACTTAAATTTCTGCAAAACATTCTAATGACTTAAAAGTTTAAAACTACAGCTGCAGAAATGAGATGTAAGCTTGTGACTCACCACATAGCTGATTAGATCCTTCCTACTTTGTTTTGTGGAACATCTCATTTACAGTTTAAACAGTTCTGTAAAAAAAGCTATGAAAAGTTACATTTAACTTTTTTTTTTTAAAGCGCATTTTTGAGATATTCGGTTTGGAATGAGATATCAAGGAATTCTTCAAAGTTTGTGCAGCTCCTGCCCCAAGTGACTGACCCCGGCGATGCATTAAACTGTTAATTAATCCTTTATTGTCTTTTGATGACGGTGTTATCCCTCACTTGTCAAGGAGTGATCCAAAGTAGAAAGGCTTCAAAGTTGTCATGTGGACAGCATTTTCGAAGCTCAAGACGTTTCAAGTGTTATCAAAAGTCCTTTTCAAGCTGATGGAAGTGACATGAGACTGGCTGTATTTATACTGAGTTAAGCCGCCCCCTGTAGAGGGGCTACACCCTAAAACCTGTTCATAGGGTCCTAAGCTTCCCTTCTATTTTTGTCAGTCTAGGCAGGCTCAGTCAGAACAAAAGAGAGGAAGCAGACAACAATAAAAAGGTAAGCTTAGGACCCACCAAATCGGGTTAGAAACAGGTTTTAGGGTGTAGCCCCTCCTCAGGAGTGAAGTCACTCGAGAAGAATAGGTGTGGGACAAAAGTTGTAAGGGCGCTATTCTTTCCTGTATTAAAATTAATTCCTGTGAGTTCCATCTGTCTATTAGTTTACATGTCACTGATGCTTTGCTGGATTTGACTTGAATAGTGTAAACTTGGGGTGGCCTTAGCTCTTGAAGAGTCTGTGATTCTGTGGCCAAGGGAAGACTTTGGAGGAAAGGACCAGGGGGGTGACATTGGGACTGCGGGGAACTGGGAGTTGTGGGACTCAGGACTTTCAATATTCATAATTGTACATTTTGTAAATAAATCATGCTTTTGAATTCAGATAACGCTCAAAGGATGTTTATTTTTCCACATGGATATACAAATTCCACAACAGGTGCACAGTGCACACTGAGTTAATCCGCATAAAATCTATTTTTCTCTGAGACAGCAGCCGTCTGATGCAGCTTTCCAGTCATTATACAAGCACTCTTTGGACAAAGACAGACAGCAGTTGACAGCAGCTGGTATTTCCAAGAAACCCTCACGTGTCCCGACCTGAACCTGCCCCAGACACAAGTCTGGAGAATGAGAAAGTTAAAACCATACCACATGGGACATTCACATTTTTATATAAATGACAAAAACATGCATTTAATCAAGTTTATTTTTTACCAAATTATTGCCCAGTGCACCTTTAACTGTGTCGATAAAAAAACTGTTCAGAATCTTTTTCTGACATCACTGATCACAGACATTCAAACAGTGTTTTCTGATGCTCAAAAGGAAAAAAAAAAAAAAAACTTCGGTTGTGTTTTTGATGAGGAATCAATGTTAGTCAGTTCACTAGTGTTCTTAATGAGTAATTGTAGCTCAAAATGAATTCTTGTGGATCTTAAAAATGTGCCAAAAGATTTGTGAGAGCCACAGACATACTTTCTGTTGTGCAGCATGAAAATCCGAAATCTCCGCTTTAAACATCCACATTTCACACATCATTCCCAACACGGCACACTTCATTTTTGTATTCCCAGCCTTTCCGACCAACACTGTTACACATTATTGCACATTTACATGATTCAAAGTCCCGTAATCGTTATGAAAGCCAACCAGAACGGAGAACTTTAACTCCAATAAGTCTTTTACAGCCTGAGCTCCCGTGTCCTGCCAGGCCCGATGATAACTTCAGCTGCAAATTAAAACCAGAGGAGCGTGGGCTGCGAGGGCGTCCGGGAAAGATAAGAAGCTGAAACTCGACACAATCTGGCAACCGTTCAGCAATGTTTAACAGCAATAAAAACATCACAGAGTCCAGATCCTTTTGTTTTTGTCTGCCCATGTCAAACCAACCTGGCAGGAAGCAGCTTTTGTGTGAGTGAGTGTGGGCTGGTGGAGGTGCAAAGATTTAGACGATCTTAGGGCGTGTGATGTGTTGTTTTTTAAAATTTGCTGTTTTTCGCAGCTGCTTATGAAACAGGTGAAGTAAAGACAAAATGTGGATTAGGTTGTTTTGGCTTTATTGAGTCAGTTAAACTTATGGATTTGAGTTGTTATGCTCTCCCATCCAACCTTCTTTCTCATTTATTATTGTTATTAAAAACTATTAGGGGTGTAACGATTCACCTACATATTCGAAGTATCGATACACAGTCCTTACGATCCGCTGCATCGATCGGTGTTCTACTAGTTATCCTCAATCCCAGCCCCACATCGATGCAACTTTGAATCGCTTCGAATCTAAGCCCAAAGAATCGATTTATTTAGATATATGGCGAAACATAAACTATACAGACAAACGGCATTCTTAGTAGTGTGTTTTTCACATAAATAAACGTTTCATTAAATGCGCTTTTAATACGTCATTATCAAGCGCCTGCAGCGCTTGTTTCACATGGAATCTACTCCCGGACGGCACCGCCGCTGTACTGCCCAGCGGAGGAGACAGACAGCGCTGTATTCCAAACCATCCCGCGGGCACGGGTCCCGGTGCACATGGATGAGAGAGAGCGCGGACAGCGGAAGCAACGTTACGACGGACAAAGCCGCGGAGGAGACGCCGAACCGGACCACGGAGGTAACGCTGCGAAATGACTCGAGCTTGAAAAGAACCAGACGAGCTGCCGCCACACTTATGTTTATATAAAACAGACCCGCGCATTTGTGTAGGCTTATGGCTCCGCTGCCAGTCTGTCACATTTGAGATCTCTGGAGGAAGTTTTACATTAAAAATGTATCAAATTTAATAAAAAGTATTGTTTGTAATATCTTATTATAGATAAATTGAGTAAAACTTATTTTTTCATTGTTACTTACACAATCTGTCTGACTCTCCCTCTCTTTCTATTTGTGTGTCTCTCTTTCTCCACTCTCTCTCTCCCTTTCTCCTTCTCCCCCCTTTCTCTCCTCTTTCTTCTTTCTTTCTTCCTCCTTTCTTTCCCTTTCTCCTCTCTCTCCCTTTCTCTTTCTCCTCTCTTTCCCACACACTCTCTCCCTTCCTTCCCTCTCTCCTTTTTCTTCTCTCACAATTTCTCTCTCCCTTTCTCTTTCTCCCCACTCTCTCCTCTTTTTCTTTGTTTCTTTGTTCATTCTTCTTTCTTCTCACTTCCTCTTTCTTTCTTCTCTCCCACACTCTCTTTCTCCCCTCTATCTCTCTCCCTATCTTGCTCACACTCTCTCTCCCTCCCTCTTTCTCCTCTCTATCTCTTCTTTTTCTCTTCCTCTGACTTTCTCCTCTCTGACCTCTATTCTCCCCTCTTTTTTTTCTTTTTATTTCTTTCTGTCTGCATGCATCCTTTATGTGACTTACTGTACATTGTCATGTTATATCAAACAAAGGTTTAAGTTCATTTAGCTGATTGGCCTTGTTTTTTTTTTACATTGAGTTGGAAAAAAATGTATTTTATATTAAGACACAGTATTCTGAATTTCCAGATGTGTGACGTCATACATCTGAGATATTCTGGTGAATTTGAAATGTTTTTGACAACTGCAAAAAATTACTTTCAACACAAGTTAAAATGTCTTGATTTTAGGATTTTAACCTTAATTATAAACATTTTGACAAATTTAAGCTATATTTTTTGACAAATTTGAATTTTTTGTTTGTTTGTTTGTTTGTTTCAAAATATTCACTCACTGGCCATTTTTGCAATCTTATTTTATAAACAAAAATCATTTACATAACAATTTTGAAAAAAAAAATAAAAACAATAAAAAAATTCAAATCATGTTTCTTCATTGTTTAGAACAGATAACTGTTTTTCAAGTTAATTCTAAAATGTATTCAACTTTTATAAGATCATGGTCTGCATTTGGTTTGCAATTTGATAGGGAGGCAAAGCGTAAAGATAGTCCGAGTATTGTAAAGAGAAAGAAAGTGTAAAGAGATACAGTATATGAAATAAATAGGCCTTATTGGATTAGTCTTTCTTCCATTTCACTGCACAATTGAATCAAAAATATATTAAAATCACAGCACTTCCTCAGCTCTGGTTTAGATGGTCTGGTCTGAACTGACATGTCCAAAGTTGACATCAGAGCTCCTGCTGTTCAAAATATTACTTTCTGAACCCTCTGTTCCCAACTATTGTTTTCCATTCCAATATATTCAACAGTTCTTTTCAAATAACCTCAAATTTGCCGACCTTTTTATTTTTTTTTTTGCAGCAAGAAGGTCGCCGGTTTGACTTAAAATTTCCCCCACCAATTCAAACACTACAGAGAAAATCTTGAACCTCATCAGGTAAAAACTGTGCCATTGAATAGTGGTGTACCTCAGGGTTCAATTTTAGGCCCGATTCATTTTCAGCATTATTTATAGGTGCAGAGATCCATCTTCAGGAAGAATAACATGTCATTCCATTGATTTATTGGTGATACACAGATTTATTCGCCCCTGTAGACAGATGAGTCATCATCTGAGTCCTTGGTTGGTGGCCTGACATGTTGACGTTTCCAGGTTTGTGGACGAAATTGTAGGATATGTTGTTGAGAGTCAGAGTCGCCGAGTCGATCAGTGTTGATGACGTTTTGGATATACGAGCTGTATATGGAGAGATGCAGGGGATGTCAGCGTTACCACTTTGTATATACAGAAGTATATGCAGACACACAAAGGAATATCGATCTCGGATTACAGCGGTGAAACCGGTAGCTTTCTCGTCGGCTGCTGCTGTCACACTCCTGACCAGGGTGAGACTGCCATTATGAATTGTCTAGTAGGAAAAACTAGTTGAATTCGGGTGCGAATGGTGGGCAGATGAGGCGTGAGTGGAGGGTAAGGGAGTGCATGTGTAATGTGTTGTCAGGACGGTGGGGCAGAAAAGCTGGGACAGTTTACAAGATGTGGAGCATTGAGGTTGTCACTATTGTTTTTGGTGACCCTGTTCTAGAATAACCTGGCTCACGCCAGATAGATCTGTGTTGAACTCCTATCTGAGTTCTCACTATCCATCTGGACTTGACTCGCTGAAAGCGTTCGAGAAAAGGTGGGGCGTTTAGTGAAATACTTCGAGCTGATAGGGTGTGGGCCTACCTTATTTGAGCTTAGCCAATCACAGCAACAACTCGTAGGTGTATTCAATGTCCGCGTGGATAGAACAAGCACGTATCACACATACCGCTCTTCTTTCAAAAGAAATTACTCTTATTTCTGTTGAACCGCATCAAAGCAGCAGACAACACATCCACGGAAGCCGCCGTCTTTGTTTAGCTTGAATCAGACTCGGCTGCAGCACCGGGAGCTAACGGCCGTGTTAGCCGCCTGCTACAATGTGATTGGCCTCAAAACCACGCTGCTGTGATGTGAGTGGGCCGAACCACGGCCGTTCGGACTCTCAAACCAATCGAGCGGACGAAGGCCAGATGGTTTCTCTCGTGTTTGTGAATTCACAATACCGCGGATAAACCATCTGGCTGGCCAGGTTAGTTCTAGAAGGCTTGGCAGTGTTCTTAGGACTCTGGCTTTTGGCTAAGCATATTAATAGATTATTTTGGATTGCATAGATGGGTGTCTTTTTAAAATGTTAAGCCTCATCTATTGATAGAGCTAATCATACATACATCTACACATACAATAATAAGCATGCCATTCAGATAATTGTAACTATGAACCCTAATATTATGATAGAAATGAAGCTGCTATGTTAAGTGTACTGTCAGTAGGCCCTGCACCACATTTTTAGAACCGCTGTCTAATTGTGTAAAAACTCTTGTTCTGCTGAGTGAGCCTGTAAAAAGCCGCATTGATCAGCTTGTGCTCTGAATAGAATAGTTGTTTCTGTGGCGTCACTAATTGTCCCACTACACATCAACAGTGAAGTCATCCGTCACCGCGAGAGACAAGGCTGGGGTGAGACGAGATTAAACTCTGAACGAAAACAACTTCATCATGTAGCGCTGACGATTTCATTCACAAACAAAGCATCAAAGTGCTTTAGAACACTTACAGCCGTGTCTTTGGGGCTAGAGGGTTGTTTAAAAATGTAGTGTTTAAAAGAAACTACAAACAGTGAATGTGAAGTTGTGACAAGCTTTTCTGGTGCCAGTTTATAAAAAGTTATTATTTCTGAGTCCCAGAATTGTTCATCATGATTTGCTTTAGGCTTTTTTCAAAGCTGTTAGTGAGATGTGGATGCTAACTGCAGTTAGCCACGATGCTAATAACATCAACAAACAAACTTTGTGACTTTTGGCTGAATAAACGGACATTATTGGACAGAAATAGGACAATGTGACTAATTTCCACCTAAATAAAACAAGATATATGTGCTGGAGAGAAATTACTTACTTAGATCAGACCTAAATTTATATTTTTTTGTAACATCTGACCTGAACGTGATCAATGACTGCTAACAATGTGTGTCAAGGCAACAGTGGAAGATCGCCCTGGTTCTGGAAGTAAATTCCCCATTGAAAAATTCAAATATTAAATACATATCGGAGGCTTTGTGCTAACTAAGATCCACAACACGATTGTCTTCAGTTTGAAAAGCACATCAATAACTTAAAATTCTGCAAAATGTCATAATAACTAGTTTCTAAAGCTGCAGAAATGGATTTTAAAACAAAATGTAAGTCTTATGCTTCGGACTCACAACGTAGCTGATTAGCCCTGAGAAGTTTTCAAACCCTCTGGAGATTTAACATGGGAGCCCGTGATGTTGAACCATAAAAAAGGGTAATCACTATTGAGCTCCATAGCGTTTACTTACGTCATTGCCATATTGGCCACTAGCTTTAGCATTTTGCAACAGGCTAGTGGACATAGTTGTGTTTCCCCATGATTATTTGCGCAACGAGTAGCCAAAGCTAAAGCTTAAAAAGCCGTTTTATACAAAACTCAAACTGTTTGGTCTAGAAAAACGTTTATGCTATGAAAATAGGTAAGAATTGCCACATTTGACCATTCTTGAATCTGTGGTTGTGTTTTCTGTTAAACACAGTTTGTAATTGCATTGGCTTATGAAAAAATGCTTTCTAGCCTGTAGAGTTTATCACCCACAACCTCAACCAAAACTCATGTCTACACTTGTGATGTGATATAAACACGTTTCATGAGACCATGTTGAGCTGCATGACATTTTGGACTACATAGATATTGAAACTTTTAAGTGGGGCAGGGATAGGTGGTAGATGAAAACAGGAATTTTCTGATAACTTCAACACCAGCTCCAGAACAATACAAGCTTACTCAAACAAGTAAGAATCAATCAAATACAACTTGAGCAAACCAATGATGAGAGAACATTGCTGTAATCAAATTCTATACATTACAAAATACATATGTCCTTTTAAGTCCCCTTTCTTGCTTTAGAACTGCAGTATCTCTTGTTGCTGGTGTAAATGTTCATGTGCTTCGTTTGCCTGGCACACAACATTGTTTTTGTGTCTAATATAAAAAGCCTTTATTGCAGCAGGCCAGGCGTTCACATCAAAATTCCTCTCAGATTCAGTGACCCTCGGTTACATCAGCCTGACACTAGTGCTCTCGGAGGGGGATTATGGAGACTTATGACACATGACAGGGCTTTGTTGTTTACCACACGTGGAACTGACGGCTAGATCTGATACTCTGCTGAATATTTGATCACATCCACTGGGGTTTTAGTTTGCAACATTTAAGCTTGTTTATTTAAGTGAAAACAGACAAGATGCAACCTGATATCCATTCCAGAATAACTAAATACAAAAATAAAAGACAATTTCAAGGATTAATTATAGTGACACAGTGGCAGGGTGGTTAGATCTTATCACTTTGATCTTCATGCTGCCTTGTTTTTTTCTGTGTGGGGTTTGTATGTTTCTTTCCATATCTGGTAGAGTTTTCATTTCACTCCAGCTACTATGTCAATTATTGCAGAACTGCAGATGGTTCCCAAAAGCCAGGAAGTAGAATCAGCCAATCAGCAAGCAGGGATAAAACAAACTGTTGGCCATAACCAACCTAAGACTGTATATTGTATGTTCTCGTTCTCTTTGTTCAGAGTTTCTGTTGCATTCATTTGTGCGTGGCGGACTGCTTTCCGCAAAATGTTTCCTTTTAAAATTGAGCTGCCCTGCATTTGTGACGTTTACATTGGTGCTACAGTGTCACTAAACTATAGTTGAAGTGGTTTTTGTTTGGAAAGGTGCAAAGTTGCGGTCGCCAGAAACCAATGAAAAGTCTTAAACCCACCTGCGCTGCTTCTGATTCAAGATCAAGATCAAGATTTCTTTATTTTGTCCCGATTGGAAATTTGTCTTATACAAACAGGCTGCCACACACAAGAAAAAGACAAGTAAGTTTCCAACGATTGCCAACTCATATTTATGCTCTACTCCCTGGACTGCACTGATTTGTTCGGTTGCAACAATTTGCTAAAACAAGCCCAACAAACCCAAATGGTACAATGTCCAACAAATGGTGTTATTTATGTAGCAAGTACTAAACTTCTGAAATCAGGTTTTATCCATTGAACATAAAGGACTTTCCTCCAGCTACAATAGTCCTGACCAGGCTTAACATGAACATTTGTAGATGTGTCCCAGAGTGCACTGCTCCTGAGAGCTCCAGGCTTTGTAGGATGGTTAGTTGCAGAGGACAAATTTCCATATGGGGACAATATATTATTCTTTAACCTTATTATAATTAACCAGGTGGGCAAGTCAGACTTGAATGGCAGAAATATTTTTATACTATTTTATTCCATGTTCTAATCACATAAAAAAAAAAAAAAAAATCTCTTCAACCTTGAAATCACCTAATTGTTTAGCTCATTTAATCAGTTTGAACAGAAAGTATTGGAGACTTTTTGTAGTAATCTCACCTGAACAAAAGGAAAAGTCATGTTTATATGTATGTATAAATCAGTTCAATTGAGGCTAACATGTCTGCTACATAATGTTAAAACTGCCACCTAATGATGTCACAAAGTGGAATGCAAAATTCTGAGCTTTGCAGACAGAAAAATAGATTTTTATTCATGTCTGTGAATAAAAGAAAACACAACTTTGAGATTGCGTTTGATAAGTAAAGAACTTTCTAAAATCTCACTAAGTCAAATTAGCATAATACAGAACCTTTAAAAGCACATGATTTAACTTTCTGGAGGTGGAAATGCCTGTATTTTTCATTGACTTCAAGCTGAAATGAAAAGACGTCAAATCAGTATTGTGTTAATAATAGCAAACATTGAAGCCTCAAAAAGCTATAAATAAAAAGAACAGAAAGAACACTGTGCACCTTGTCCATTCCTTTTTATGCAACACTTGAAGCTCAACCAAGACGTTTACAGGCCCATTTTAGCACATTTCTGATGTGTTGCTAAAATACGTTTCCAAAAAGCAGCTGCAGACGTAGACCTGTCGCTCCGAAGAGCCCGAGCTATTTCAGCACACTGCCAAGTCCAATCATCACTACACATGTAGGACACACATACATGAATCACACCAAACAACATCAATTTGACTCCAGAACACCTGTCAGAAAGCCTCTGCTCTGCAGCCGAGGGAAAGTGAAGCCAGCGGGACAGCGTCTGAAAAAGAGGACTTTCTGAGGATTCATGTTCTATTTTAAAGGTGCACTGTGGAACTTAACCAGCTAAGTCCCACTGAGTTCAGAATCTCTTTTGCAGAAGGTTCCTGGGGGAGGAGAGAGGAGAGGCATTAATGGACACGTCTTAGGGCAGGGGAAATGGGAACTTACGCAAACATGCAAGCTTCACTTAGAAAAGCCTTGGGTCAAATGAGAATTGAACGCAAGTCCTTTTTGTTAGGAGGCCAGAGCGTTGACCTAACCTTTATGTTTTATGATTTATTATAGACCAACGCATTCATGGGGGCCATATCAGGCCACCCACTTGTGTTACTTTCCCACCCAAGGGTTGCTTCTATAGCAGGTTACTTTGGTCACTTTTGTGTTGTAAAGAACTGCATGAAACAAGTTTGACTGATTTGAGTTTCACACATTGTCAGTCTGGAATGACTGAATGCTGGCAGAAATTATGGCAAAATTTGAATTTGATTGGTCGAACCATTTGAACCGAGAAGTAGTTGAGAAGTTACCTGCACACACTGAAACTGTGTCCGAATGTGCTCCCTAACTACTTTATAGTGCACTATTCAAGGGTCATGTAATTTTGTAGTGGTGTCTGAATGTCCAGCTGGTCAAAAAATAGTCCACTCAAAATTTCCCAGAATGCATCTGGAAAAGTAGTGAGCATCTATGGTCATTAGAACAGTCAATATACCACACAATTCATTGCGAGAATTAGAAAAACAATGCGGACAGTGTCAGATCTTTAACTATAAACAACACAACTGAAGTAAAGATAATAAGGAGCCGCTTAAACTCACTGTTGAGTCGGGAAAATAAACAAAACACTCATAACTGAAGCCGTTAAGAAGCCATAAAGATACACCTTAGTTTGGCCTGTATAAAAGGAATTATCCAGTCCGTTTGCAGTTAAACGTACTGTTCATGTTAAACCAGACTTGTATTATGATTAGTTCATAATATGTGCGTGTCAGATGGACTTGGTCAGTATTTAATACAAAATTTAATTTTTATCAAACTTTTTTGCCGACCGCTACTTTAACTCAAGGGAGAGAGTCACGTGTCAGCTGAAAATAGTGTGAATGAGTGCGCTGACCAGTCCACTGAACAGGGCAGGACTATATAGTAGCCTAATTGAGTGGATAGGAAACGAGTATGGACATTCAGACACAGCGTGAGTGTCAAACTAGTTCTTTATGCTGCTAAAATATTCCAGAATACGTCTGTTGGCGCTGCCTTGTTCATTTTGGTTCGAACATTCCACCCACATCCCAGTGGTGCGCTGTGATTGGTTCACAATATCGTAAGAATCATCTGTTTTGTTCGTTTCTTGTTAAATATCCCAATCTTTTGTAATTTATTTTTGCATTTTACAGTTCTTTTACAATGTTAAAACAGATAATGTTATTAGGAATACTTTGATACTTGAAATAATACTGGTGGTTCGCCGTGCAGCTTCGGTTCAGAGGTCACTGTCCACCAAGAAATGTACCTCTCGTGAAGATAAAGTTGAATAGCCCTGTCATGGAACATAAAAAACAAATATAGACATATTAGTATGAAAATAAACAAAAATCAAACACCACTTCATAAATTTCCCCAGGAAGTACGTGAGACTAAAATAAAGACACTTGAGTACGTGAAACAGCTTGAAGGTTTCAGATTAACATTGCACTACAAAAACTGCTCAATTAAGTCAGTTTAGCATAAAAGTCGACCTTTACGACCTCCTTACTTCAACATCCAGACAAAACTCGCACCAAACATGTAGTCATTTGTAAACTTCTGTGAGATTAATCACCTGACCTTCCGCGACCGGCTAAAATCCTCACCAAATTCAACCTGAAGGTGGAAAAGTAGCCATTAGTGACCCATGTAGTCATTAGTGAAGCCGTGGGTAGAGTTCATTTGACTAGAGGACAGCGGTGAGATAGAGGGTTTACACTGTTCCCCTGAGTGAACTCTGACCTCTGTGTGGAGCTTAAGCAGGGACCCCAGAGAGCAGCCTGACAGCAGCGTTCATTCATGTGCTGCTACTTCTGGGAATGGGACCTCCGCTCAAAACACAAAGTCAGATTTAGAGAGCAGGCAGGGAGGGGAAGATTGGATAATTACTGGAGAAGTAAGCAGTATTTTAAAACTCTAAAAACGTAGGGTTATGGTCGAAAAAAATATGTGACAATAGACAAAAAGTACAAGTTTTAGAAGTCAAATTGAGTATTCTGACGTATAACTGGTGAGGAGGTTAATGCAGGGAACATTATTCGATATTGTATGCATTTACTTATAGACATGTAATCAATATATTGATTACATGTCTATAAGTAAAATCACATTTATTTACTTAAAATTGTATTGACACGGTACACACGTGCACCGAACCAAACGTGCTGTACCGAAACAATTCACAACCAAGTGTACCGTTACACTCCTACTACAAATGTCTTATTCCACTGGCAAATATTTTTTAAATTGAATCCATCAAATTAATTCTCACCATATTTAATTTTGGGAATCCATCAGGAGATACGCCTGCAGTTAAAGACAGCCATGGTGAATCAGACCAATCACAGCACACCAGCGTGGCTTGGGCAAAAGCACACGCTCAAACCAAAACAAGCATGGCGCTAAGAATTACAGATTATTTTATACTTAAAAACGTGCACACAAAGGAGGTTTGTGTCTGAAACTGCTGCAATACCTGTGAATACCCAGTGTGTGGCACTGTGACACTGACACAGTCACAAAGTAGAAGAAGACATGACACTGAGCAGTTAGCAGAGAAGCAAGTACTCTAAATGAACAATATGGATGTAAAACCTACAGAAGAAACACAGAAAGTGGATTTATGCTTCAGATGCCTTTGAAATATAACAAAAATATAACAAACTGTGAAACGGATTAGGTTATTTTTTTCCTGTGTTAAGAAGTGAAGAGTGAGGATTCTGCTGTCAAGATCATACAATAAGGGTAAGTACATTATTCTGATTAGACATAACACTAGCTGGGGTGTCGGGAGGGAGGAGGGGTAAAAGGTGTTAGTTTCCTCAGGGCCCAGAGCATCGTAGAGTTCTGTCACTTTTATAAAACGTAACAAATGGAGATTGCTGTATAAAGAGGAATTTTAAATGGCCACATTATTAACAAATATACTAGCTACAGATTAGAGTTAGTAGATTTCATTGAACACAAAATGATCCAATAAATGTACATATTCACATGGTTCTGTGTAGAATACTGTCAGTGTATCACAACTCCTCAGTCCAGCAACATTATAACATGTGGAGTGCATAACTTTATGTGAGAGAATGCAATAGATCCAACACAATAGTTTTGACACAAACACACACAAAAAAAAAAAACGGTTGACAGTTATGGCAATAAAAAACTAGAAAGTTAGCATTATAAAGCATCGGATTAGATTTTCTGAAGCCTGAAAATGAAAAAAAAAAAAAAAAACCTAATAGCAACACTAATTACATGTAAAATTAATTAATTACATACTATATATAAGCAGTATTGCGTAAGATACTGTAAAATTGTACTACATTATATATTACTTTACATTTATACTACAATATTACTGTCTCAAAAGTGTAGCTGAGTTACACTACTGTGTAATCACATTTGTCAAGACGTTCTCCACTAATCCTGTTACACTTGATTACTGATTGATTTATGGAAATGTGATGTTACAACACCTTTCCCTCATATTTATTCACCTTTAAGCTAACACACAGTATTTTAGTGATGTTTTGGTTTTGTTGTTTTCTTTTTTTAATACTTTTATGCAATGTTATTTTAAGTGTCATTATGTGTACATACATACAAAAATATTTACATACAGACTGTACATGCCATGAGATATTATTTACATGCCTGTTCAATAAATATACAGTATACACATACAGTATATACATATAGACCTGCACACATATATATATATATATACATACATACATTTTGTTGTTTTCAATAGAATATAAAAGCAATAATTTATATGAAAGTAACTTGAGGTACTCAAATAGTAACTAGCAATATATTGTCCACATTTTTATAAGTAACTTCGTTACTGAAAAGGGGAAGATGTTACAGTAACAGTTACTCCAAACACTGTATATAAGCATATTCTACAAAGAAATAAAACCCAAATGAATAAACAAAACAAAACAAAAAATAGCAAGAGCGGACTAAATAATTAAAACACAAGATTATGTATTAGGGGCCCATCAACAAAGTTTGTACTTGGGGCCGAGAACACTAGGGCAGCGATGCCATTGTGAAAAAAAAAAGTTATGGATCCTGCATAACTGTAGAGGCGTTTTGAAATCTTTGCACTTTAGAACCTGGTTTCAGACTCCTGCTCACGTGGGCGATGTGTGGTTTAGGTATAATACACTTTAGCTTAGCTTAGCTTTTTGTGAACAAGGTTTGAAACGGGACCAAATCAGATCTAAGGCACACCCAGAATGAACCTCACAAACAGAAACAATGTTGGTTTGCGTTATTCAGAGGATGTACTGAGGGCCGGATCAGATCTTTGAAGGGCCAATTTAGCCCCCGGGCCTTAAGTTGAATATGCCCGGTCTAAGCTCGCACACGTCAGTCCACATTCAGATCTGCAGATACAGACTTTTGTAAATGGTTTGTCAGCTTCAGAGACCTGGGCTGTGAAAAAGAGAAAAACAAAGAATGACGCACAACAATATGTGACCATTTCAAAGCATTTCTCCCACAAAGCAGCTCGTAAAAGTAGTGCGAGTGACGACTGAAGATTGAGCGTCACATCTGCATCAAATAGTGTGAAGGCTAAAACCGAGGATGTGAAGAATTCTCCCAGTGCAGTGGCTGTTTAGAGAAGAAAGGCTGAGGAAAATGACTGTTAGGGATATTTGATTTGGTGTTGGTGATAAGAGACAATGGGTACGTTATCACCACCAAAACCTATCATTGTCTGATTTCCCCATTTATAAAAGTATTCTGTATTGTTGCAACAATATAGTCATAAAAAGATTCTTTTTTCATTTTGGTTTTGTCACTAAATAATGTTCTCTATTCTTAATACTGGCAGTTTGTTTATTTGTGTGATAAAAGAAGCTCATTGGTCATCTGTTATTTAGAACAAAATTTAACTTCATTCACCTCATTAAAGCCAGTTGGGTCAGAGGGGCCCAGATTTCTCTTTCCCAAGCAAGTCGAGAGACATAGTCCTTCCAGTGGTTCCTGGGTCTTCCACAAGGTCTCCTCCCGCTGGAACACCTCACCAGGTCGGTGTACTGAGAGGTTATCAGACATCTGTTTTGGATGCCCTGTGGACACTTCGCTCATTAATTCTGCAGAAATCCATGATGTTTTTCAGTGATATACCGTAATTGCTGAGTTATTAGCTGCTACTTTTGTCTGAAGCATCAAGCGTTCGCGTTGTTACTGATACGTTAATCAGGAGTGCACCAGCAGGTATTGCCGTATGTCGGGAGTCAGTCTTGACAATGTTCATCTCATGAACCGCACTTTTGCGTCACAGAAGTTAATGGGCCAGACATTGCAATCACAGAGTCTGGAGGCAGCACCTTGTATAAAATATATGGTCTGGATTTTATAGGCAATGTAAACGAATGTAAAAAAAAAAAAAAAAAAAGGTGGAAACAAGGATAAAACACAATGAAAACAAATGAAAATAAAACATGTTTACTTGAATTATTTACATTGGACGTACCAATAACAAGGTACAGCAAATGTTCTTATGTCTTTTTTATTGTGACGTTTGTTTTCCTACCTCTCCTACATGAACCTGTTCCTGTCTGGTCCTAAACCAATACAAATGCATAATGGTGTAACTAAAAGCTCCTTGCTAACAGTTCACTCCGTGTACAGCGTTCATTCATCATGACCTCATTTCCCCAGCACATTTCAAACCACTCAATTTTTCATAAGAGTTGTAGGAAACGTGTAATATTTACTATCTGGCACAGTGGGGGAGAGAGAGAGAGAACTGGCACGGCTGCTCAGTGTGACAAATGAAATGATCTTTTATAGTTTGGAGACGATTTCAAGTCCATTTTCTCCCCCAATTTTCACACATGGGAAGCATATGCAGAGTAGTTAGGGAAGTGCTTCATTTTGGCCATTACAGCTGTTAGATGTCAGTAAATGTGCACTTCTGTCAGAGCCGGAGAGCCTTGAACCCAGCAAGAAGAACACAAATGGTGACTATTTCGACTTCCTCCAGTTTACTTCATGAACCCAAAAACATGCAGCTGCTTCCCGCTTAAGTTATGCACAAGTATTATGCTGCGTTCAGACCGGACAGCGTTTAAGCGTTCAATATCGAGCGTTGAAGCGAATTTGGACACAGAATATTTTCAAAGCTGACGCCCCAACAGGGTACAAAGACACTTTTAACGTCGCGACAAGCTTCTTTGCGTTCCAGTTTTTTTTGCAAAAGGCTTTCTTTTGCATATGGGTGAATCCCGTTGAGAGAAAGAGATAGAGGCTTGCTGCTTTTATAAAACGCAACTTACCCGATAGCACAACTTTCTCCTCTTCCAGTGTAACGTCGTACCGCAGTGGTTTAAACACAAAAATAAGAACTTTTAACAGGTCCATGTGAGCGCATTGTCAGTCCAAATCATGTCCCGTGTTGTTTGTTTTGCCGTGACGCCAGATTTTCAGAAAGCAATGAGCAACCAAACCTTTTAAATAAGCCCCAAAACAAGCAACGTTTTGTTAAAAAAAAGTTATTAAAAGACTTCAGTAAACATTCTTTCTTTCCTCTTGATGGGAGAGAATGCCACTGCCTCACAGGAAAGTAGTTTCTGATTGGTGGATATGGAGGTTAGACACTTGAAAGTTCAGCAGTGCACAACTTAGGCTTTGAACAAAATTCTTAGTAATATTATTACTGTTTTTCTACATTTAAAAAGCTAAAAATTATTCAAACCACAATTAAAAAATCTGTGACCCGGAATTATAACAACCCTGTTGTCGTAGCCACAGACAGTTGAGAAGATAGGTGTTTAGGGGGAAAGATTGGACCAAACGCTGCAAAATTTGGATGGAGGGACTTGAACAAAGTGGGTTTTGAAATTGATTTTAAAAGTACCATAAATGGATTGAAAGAAAGAAATCTGATGATGGGGTGGATGTGATTCTGAACGATGAACACAACAATGTGATGAGACGAGCTAAATCACAAGAATTGCTCATTTCATGAAGTTAAAAAAAACTCATACGTGGTGGGGTCATTTAAAGTTTACAGAAATCCCAAGGTTAATGAGCTTGTTCTCACAAGAAAACGTACATTTACCACGACATTACGTGACATGTAAATTATGTATGATTAGCACTAGTTCACGGCTGTTTTGCGTAATGGTACACGTCACAGTCCCAGTTCATTTTAATGGCGGTTTTTAAGATGTGTTCTTATTTATGAATATTAATGAAATCCTGATCCTATTCTTAACCTGGACCAAACTCCAGACCTAAACTTACCCATTTTAGTAACTTGAAGCCTAAACAGACCCGTTTCACCTGAAGAAAACGTCCCCATGTGGCTGCGACCAAAACTTGTCATTTTTACTCTTTTTCATATCGTGCTAAATGTAAGGTGTAACATAATAAAAAGGTCTGAAACCGTGCTCAAAATACGCTGTTTTTGTGTCGTGGTAAATATACGCCCATTGTGTTGGGTAAATACACTGTGCGATTAGGACATTACAGCCAGACTGCAGATAGTTCCCCAAAACCAAGAAGAATCAACCTGTCAAATACAGTATAAACATATTTTCCTCTTGCTATTATTTCTAGAATACCTTGATTATCAGTTATGTGACAGCACACATACATATACAATCAATGTGGTATCAGCACAATATTCACAGTATTGTACACGTACGTCACACACATCACACAGACACAATGTTCCACAGAGTTCATGTATAAAAGATGTGTGTAAGCAAAGCGTCACTGACTGTATGTTTGAAGCAGCCCATGTCCTTTAATGGTATTTATAGCCGACTGCTGCACAGGACATCAAACTGAAAATATCCTCTGTGTTCAGAACTCTGCAGCATCTCAAATCAAAGTCAGGCATACACAATCGGAGCAAAACAGCAAAAATAAATCAACCATTTAATGAAAGTGAAATATTGTGTCATGACAAGTTGAAATAAAGAAATGTTGTAAACTTCTAAAATGACTTTACATCAGGGGTGGGCAATTATTTTTCCCCGAGGGCCAGATTTTAACCCAGACAAGTGCTTGAGGGCCGAAATCCGGTCATTGATGCGACAAATTATTTTTATTGTAGGTATATTTTTTGTCAAAATAGGCTTTGTAATTTTTTTTTGATATTTATTATGATAAAAAGTAGGGCACCAAATAAAGACACATGCGCCACAGCTAAATTCATCAAATAAAAAGAAATGTAAACATTTATTCTCAAAAGCGTTCTGGGCTGCAGTTTGCCCAGGTCTGCTTTACATAAAGGATGGATTCTCGTGATATGTGTGAATTTACAAACTCGAGAAATCCATCTAGAGCAATTGGTTTTCAGTTTGAACCATTGGTTTAACGATCCGATCACACTGCAGCAGGGCGAGTTGAAGGATTGGTTAGCGAAAATGGCAGCAGCTAGCGTCTGAATCATCAAAACAAAAATGGCAGCCTCTGTGCATGGACGTATTTCTGCTGCTATTGATTCTGTTTTATCAGAAATACCGAGTATTTCCTTTATGAAAGAATAGCATGAGCTGGTTGTTTTTCTGTCCCACTAAATGACAACCATAGATCTATTATATTATTTAGATAGGACATTGCTGCTTGTAGCCGTTGTAAATCAGCCCCAGTGGCCGCTCCATTGGTGCTGCAGCAGGAAAATCCCTCTACAGACTAGAGAGGATTTTTTCCCTATGAGTGCAATGCAAACACAAACAGAAACAGAATCTACAGCTTTAAAAACTGCGGCAGTTCTTATCTAGTTTCACATCATAAATTTTTTTCTGGTTAAAAAGTTTGTTTTGTATAAAACTACTTTTTAAGTTTTAGCTTCGGCTAACCCTACCCAAGAAAGATTTCAAATTTAGCTTGTTTTTACTCAATTTGATTGTTTGGTGAATTTATTATCGTCTTTGTCCAAACTTGACTAATGTGGGGAATCCAATCCAACCCAATCTCAAATAAAGCGACATATACCACATTACATTATACATTGGGATGATTACCACGATTTCACGGCTCATCCCAGTTATTTCTATGGTGGTTACAAAGCCCCAGTCCTAATCTTTCCATTTTAGTAACTTGATGGCTAAACTTACCTTGACACCTAAAATGTCCTCACATGGCGTCAACCAAAACTGTGTTTTTTACACTGTGAAATCTGTGTTATTTTTTACCCTTTTTCATATCGGCTAAATGGACGGCGTAAGTATGCAAAAAAGGTTTGAAATTTTGCCCATAGTACGCTTTGTGTCGTGGTATATAAGTATGTTTTTGTTGTAAGACTGTGTTGGTAAATCTGGGCCACTTTAATGGAGTTAAATAATTGGCCTACACTTTACAAAACTACTTCTGTCGCTCATTTGTGAATAAATAGTTGTAGTTTGCTTCTCGTGCTTTGATGTAAAAAATCTGTGGTAAAATGGACTTGCATATTCTCCCTGTGCCTTAAACTCACTAAAGACACCATTTTTAACACTGAGTTGGATTTTTTTGGTCCAGATATTTGTAAAAAACTTGACTTTGCCTCCTCTAAAACATGGCCAGGCAGCATCAAAGCCCTGCTGGCTGCACATCAGTCACACAGGCCTTCGCTCTCTGTCCGCCTTTCTTGTTTCGGCCAAATGTGTTTCCCTCTGAGCCTCCTCCTGCCGCTGTGCCTCCAAGCATCACCCTTTGGCTCCAAGCTACAACACTATCTAACTGTCTTTCTCTCTTCTCTTTTCGTCTCTTCATGACTCTCTTCTTAATTTTCTTTTCTCTTTTTTAGTCCAACCTTGTCTCTTTCTCTCGCTCTCTCTCTGACTAAATCTTCTTTCTTTCAGTTTGTTTCTTTCTCTTTCTTCTCTCTCTTCCTCCACTTTCCGCTTATCTATCTTTTTCCTTATAAAATGTAAGATTTAGTCAAGCAATTACCAAGCTGAACAAGTCAACAAAATCTATCAAGTTTAATCAACTGAAAATACTCTTAATGAAAGTGTGTTGAAAGGCTTCACAAATGAATTGGATTATGAATTTGTTTACACAGATTTCTTGAAACTTAGCAAATATTCTCCATGAGTGCAAAACATTTAGTGACAAAGAAAGTAGATTTATGATTCAGATGTCACTGGAATATACTGACAAAACTTCCAAATGGACATATGATATAGACATAGGATTATGCTGTTATAATTTATTGGATTTAATGTAATCATCACCTTTATGTGGCGAGATCTTCAGAAACTTGTACATTTCAGATTCCTTAAACAGTCACTCCACTTCCCTTTGTCAGCTCTGTATGGTTTGCACGTGTTTTTTGTTTTGTGGTGTTCCTCAAGGGTCAACCCTGGGACCCTTTCTGTTCAAGATGCTGCTGTTGATATATTTATATATTTGAAGCAAAGTTAATGGTGGATGTTTGCTTCAGAAGCATGTTAGAAGAATCTACATCATGGCTGTTTTCCAAAGCCTTGGTACCTTGCCTTGCTTTGCCTTCATAGCCAGTTTCTCCAAACTCAGTTCCTTTCAATCCAATGTAAGTGGCTTTTCTCAGCCCAAACTGAGGCTGATGGAACAGGCTTCAGAGGAACGAGACACAGCTGCATCAAGTGAACATAATGAAGCCGCAGAACAGACAGGAGGAGGGGCTTATGTTCTGACCAGAACTTATGCACAATTTTATTAAGTCTGTTTTATTTGTTTTGCTAAAAAGTCTTTATATAAAATAATAATAATAATAAAAATAATGCCTGATTTGTATAAGTACTTTTTTGTTTTTCCTTCTAAAAGGATCATAGTGCATTATGGGTAAATTCTGCAGACCAAAGATACACTTGTGTATTGGCTCCTTGGTTTGGCAAATTTCCCAATAAAGCAGACGTGGATTCTTCGGTACCTGAGAGCTTTTCAAACACTCACAATCCAATGTTATGCTCATTTTTGTGAACATCTAACAAAAACGTACCTTTCAAATTTTATTTCAGCAGTTTTAGATACAAATACCAGCTGATATTCTTTATTTATTTATTAAAAGTCCTGTAACTGATTCTTGTTTTTTTGAAAATGTACTAAAAAGAAAAAAATCATTTTAAACTTCCTACATCAGTCCACATGTTTTAGTCACTTGCCTAATGCATTCTGAGCCTCCGAATTCACGATGTGTTTTAAGCTCTTATTACAACTGTTAGAAGTGAGACATATGCTAACAGTAGTTAGCCACAATGACAACAGACAAACTTCACGGTGATGGGTGACCAAACCTAACATTATCAGGCTGAGATCGGACATTGCTGACTATTTTCCACCTGAATAGATACATTAAGAAGATGTCTGTGCAAAGCAGAAAATTCTTTTTATTGTCCCTTTAAAGGAGCTATACCTCATTTTTAAATAAAATAACAAAAAATCTCTTTCTCCGTAGAACAAACATTGTTAATATAGCTAATTAAGTGACAACGAGTCCACATTGTAGGCTATTGCCTTTGTCTTATAATGTCCTGTTTGTTCACTAAAATCTACTCTTGTTGTTTATAGTCGCATTGTGGCTAACAGTCGTTAGCACACTGGCAACCTTCTTCCTAACGGCTCTGAAAAAAGCTTAAGCTCATTGTGGTGACCAGTTTGGAAGCTCCTAATGCATAAAACGTGGACTGTTGTTTAAAATGAATTATTTCTCTTTGTTTACAGATGCCTAAATAAGAGAATGGTATTACAAACTTATTTTACATGTATTCATAGGCTGAGACATTTCCGACTTCTCTCTATTTACATAACATATTTTTTTATTATAGCCCTATTAGTGTTATCACATTTGATCCAGTCACATGACAAGGTGCGATTTCTCACTCCTGAACTCATATTAGGACACAGATCTGACTTTGGAAGGGTGCCACAAGTGTCCTCCTCCATCTCCGTCTTCCTCCCCCTCCATCCCTCTATACATCCTGCATCCTCACCCACCTCCGCGTCACCGTCTTCTCTTCATGTGTGACCAGACTCCTGTCACTTCCCATGTCTGCCTTGAGCCTGTCCGTGCACATTTTACTGACATTTTCTGACACTCCTCGGGCCGTAATTGAACGAGACGCCAGCACAGCGCGGCCTCTGAATCACCTTCCGCTGATCCCGTATGTGTGACCCCATTGATCCGACGCCTTGGCGGGGGTATCGAGCGAGGCATTCAGAGCACCCAGGGGAGACACTTAGGCTCCGGTGCTGCCGTGTCACATCGGGTTTGAACAGTGCAAGGACAGGCGAGGACCACACACACACAGGCTGTTCACACATGACGACGGCCCGGCTCTGGTGAAAGGGCTCATGGGGATCTATGACTGGAGATAGGATTTCTGTTGGAGGATTATTACTACTTATTTAGGGCCACTATTAATGTTTTTACTATTAATTTTAATTACTTTTTTTTCTACACATGGCACCAAACATAATTCAATGAGCACCAAATGCTGCTGTTCCATTTAAATGTATGGATGTAAGTGAATTCCATAGTACTGTAAATGTTATTGTGTTGAAAAAGCAAACCAACCAAAAAAACTATAATAAAATCTGAGTTGTTTACACCCTGCAAAACAAGAAGTAATCAGTCCATTTACTTCCTTTCTCTTTTTGGTTACAATTAATGGGGCATTTCCACTAGCCCTACTTCGCCATGCTAATCTATTTGGCTCTACTTTGGAGGGCTTCCACTAGCCCTGTTTCTCTACTACCTCTACTGCTTGCTTGGACCTTGTTCTAACCAGACCAAGCAGGAACTAAACTGTTCTGACTGAGCACTGAGAGATGGACTGATGCAGAGGTACAAGCACTCCTAAGTCTGTTCTTTAACGAGGAGGTAGAGTACAGACTCTACCTCCTCATCTCTACACCATACCCACCGTCTACCAGCTCTCACAACTGCTACCACACCACTGTCTACCAGCTCTACACCATGCCCACAGCCCACCAGCTCTTCTCCATGTCCACCATCCACCCCTTCTTCTTCACTCTTCCCGCCGTCCGCAGGGTACTCCAGTTCTCCACCGGCGCCCAACCTGGAGCAGGTAGGACATCGTTGCAGTTGACAGGTTATTAATTCTGTTTTTGTTACTGTTTTAAATTTCTGTTTTTGTTGTTCAATGCCACAGTACATTTGTGTTTATTATTTTTGACATTTATCAGAATGTTAATAAATATTGCTATACTCATACATACAATTATATGTGTTACTCTAAAAAAAAAAAAAATGATAAGAACTAAATATTTGAAAATGATTTCTTGGAACGTGAAAGGGCTCGGTCATGGTATTAAAAGAGGTCGGGTTTTTTCTCATCTCAAGTCCTTAAAGGCGGATGTAATATTCCTCCAAGAAAAACATATTGGGCCTAATAATCAAAATACATTAAGAGCTATTTGGATCTCACAAGTGTTTCAAACTACTTTTTTTGTTGCAATTATGGCATCAAAAAAACACTTCTTACAAACAACAAAGTGAAACTGGAGAGGGCCACCCAAGTTCAGCCAATCAGAGCGCAGCATTCAGCTCCAAATGAGAACTAAAATTCTTTATTATTCGATTCAGACAAGACTCAAAAGTGTAATGTTTTCACTGAGTGCAGTATTTACACAACTTAATATAAGATGCATTTGGTCAAACTTTGGAATCTTGATAGCAGAGTGAGACATCCTGCGTCTACGATGGTTCTCCTTGAAGTAAAAGGTAAAAAACGGACATGTACTTCTCTTTTAATAACTTTCAAAAACACAAAAAACCCTGCAAACATGTCACACTATAAACACTTAGCACATTTGCAGCAAAAATGGCACATTTCAATGGTTACAGTGGCTTTTTGATCTCAAATTGTATAGTTATTTATTTCAGTACTTTGACACTTAAGACATATTCATGTGTCAGATTTTTGGAAAGCCCACTTTATTTTTATTCATCTCTCTAATCGGACAAATGCAAGTTAGAGACGTATGTGCCAAAACAATGGAGCATCCCAAATTCATTGCAAAAACAACATAGCCAGTTACTACTTGATAATGATACTCTTGCTTTGAAAGGTTGTGCACAGATACGAGATTCTGTCTTTGATCGCAGCGGGAAGATAAAGGAAAAAAGAAACATTTGAACAATTTACCAGTGCTGAAAACAGGAACGCTACAACCAAATAAAAACTTGAAACGAAAACAGTCAGCTTTAAATGAATGGAGAGAGACTACTTTAGCTGTTGTGGCAGGTGAAAAAACACGGCCACACCATTAAGAGGACTAAACGTGGACGCCCCCCCGTTGTTTGACTTTTAAAGGACGGCACAGATGTCCTTATACCGTGGGACTGTTATTTACTATCGCTTCGTCTCTGCTGGGTCTTTTTCTAACTCTGCTTTTGCTGGTGTAAGCTAAAAAAAAACTGTGTGTGACTTTGAATGTTGGAAAGTAAATACAGTAGCAATAAAATGTATTAGCACCCACTTTGTTGCATTTACTTCTGATGGTATTCAGTTAAAAACACAGGAATGCTTTGAAGTATTGGATCACGGTATGTTACGGATACAGTTCACCTTATTTTTTTCACACCAAAAGCAGAAGGGAATCCTGGTGCTAGCTTTATTAGATCAATATGAAAGAGTTTTCATCTGTATCAGACACATGTTTGTAAGAGATCCTTAATTACCTGACTAGTATAGTTCAACAGACCAGTAGAGTGTACAGCTGTGACCAAGTCTAACTCGACCTAATCCTAAGTTTCCTCAAAGTGGCTGGTCTCATTTTCGGGTTTCTAAGTGTGTTATTCGATACCACACCACCTTCCGATTGCCTCACTATTTAACCTGTTCACCCATTGCCTTTGACCACTGTCTTCGTGCCCCACTCACCATCATCCTTTAAAAAAAAATCCTATTCTCTGCCTTATCTCTCAGGTGAGTATGCTGGCACGATGATGCACGGCCCCACGTTGCAAGGATCTGTGCACAATTCTCGGAAGTTGAAAACATCCCAGTTCTTGCATGACCAGAATACTCATCGAACATGTCACTCACTGAGCAGGTTTGGGATGCTCTAGATCGGCGTATACCACAGCGTGTTCCAGTTCCTGCCAATATCCAACAGCTTTGGAGTGGACCAAGATTTCACAAGTAACCAATCCACAACCTGATCCAATCTGAGTGAATGGTCACACCAAATACTGACCCCAGACCTGATATTGTCCTTTTATTTCAAGAGTATCTTTTTTCAGGAGACCCCTACCTCGCAGACCTGTACCAGGAGGCCCTTCGTGACGTGACTTTAATCTATGTCTTTACTATATTTTTATCGATCAAGTTACACTTTTTATCCACTTTCCACTTTTACGAGTGTATGGGTGCTGACTACCATCAAGAGGAACCTCCACCGAGAGGACTAAGTAAAGCAAAACAAACCTAAGAGATTTTTTCCCTTTTGCTAAATCAAGTTTTAGTTTCAATGACAACCAATAATTTTCACAGGACATGAAAGTGATAAACTGACACGTAAAAAACAACATAGACAAGCTATTATTTACACAATACCTGTGACCTGGGGCGGTCTGATTATCGGTTTCAGATCTTTGACTTCATCACATAAAAATGGGTTAGGGTTCTGACTTGTTCCTGTTCATTAAATGGTGTTTGCATTTACAGCAGTCTGATGTTAGAATAAAACACATCTGACAAGCACTGCAACATTACTCAGGGATCGAAAGGCATGGTCTGTCCTGGGAGCAACAGCTGATATGACACGTCACCAGGCAACGAGTGACACCTCTGATGGAGATGGAAGCTGCTCTAAACAATGACACATATTTCAAAACACAAGAAATGAGATGTAAATGGCTGAAAATAACAGTAACAGGAAAGGTATAAGTGTAGACCAAAGGTTGCTAGTGTGAAAGGACCTTAAACTGACGACATCACAAAACAGAAACTCAATTTATACACAACACTTTTTCTGATACTATAAGCACTCTTTCTATTACTGGTGTATTCCATGCAACTGAGAACTGGGATAATTCCCACCTCCCACTTGATAAAACGTGCTGGAATGCCGCTCGAGTTGGAGCTGGTCGAGGAACTCCCACTTCACACACTGCAGTTTAAGCTAAAACATGTCATTTTTCTGTGGCATTAGAGAATTTTCAGCCCAGTTTTCACACATGGTTGCTAGGTAACTGATTACTACAGAGGTTATGTGTATGACATCACAGCTTTCTAAATGTCAGCAGTGAGAAGCAAAAACTAATGAGGGGCAATCTGCACAAATAACAATTTCTCCAAAAGAGCTCAAAACACTGAAACAGGAAAATAAAATGTTTTTAAATCAACTGACAATCTGATAATAATTACGTATAAAAAACAAACAAAAATAAACTAAATATTGAGTTTGTATCTGACACGTAAAAGAGAAAAGTAGGTACACTATAAACCCAAATAGTATTTGTTACTCGACAAATGGCAGTAAATTTACTCAAACTTAAGTAAAGGGGGTGTTTACTGACAATTGTTTACTAGTTGCATTGTTATAGAAACACACTTTGACCTATAAGTAAGTTTATCATAAGTAAACGTACTAATCTATCAAAAGCAAATTTACAAATCTATCACAAGTAAATTTACTAATGTATCATATGTAAATTTACTGATCTATCACAAGTGAACTTACTGATCCATCATAAGTAAACTTATTAATCTATCATAAGTAAACTTACTAATGTATGATGGCCAACTTACTTATCAATTTTGAGTAAGTACACAACACATTATGACAGTAGACTTACTATATGGGAAGTTATTTAGTTACAAGAGAACATTTACCCCAGGCTCACACTGCATCCAGTCCAACTCCAGTGCGGTCACCAGAGCGGTTTTGCTACGGTGGGTGACTCACATTAGCTACGGAGGTCTGCAATCCTGCTCAATATCATCCAGCTGTGCTGGATGCAAGTGGATAAACATGAGACGTTTATTCACATCTTGTGTGTTTAATAGTCGTGAATATGTCAAGTTTTGAGGTATTTTGTATTAGTAGTGGTAACGTAATGATTTATATTGAAATCCGATCATTCACACGCCGCTTGTTCTGTATATTGATTGTTTTCACAACTTCACCCCAAAGGGCTCCGGTGTGCTCCAACGAAACGTTTTCGGAGTGCTGGATTAGCCGTACCGGAGACACCGGACTGGACTGTACGCCGTGTGAGTCACTTCGGACTTTTCAAGTTAGGAAACTCCGGATGGCTTCACCAGAGTTGGATTGGATGCAGTGTGAGCCCAGGGTTAGTTGTACAAACAAAGCATTGATGCAAGGTTATTGGATTTTTTGTAAGGCAATTGGTTTCCTAGGTTTTCTCAGTAAACAATAGTAATTGGGATTTACAGTGACAGAGGCAGAAAAACAGATAAACAACAAAACACTGCTGTTTTTCTCACATTTCTCTCTAACACAAACTTTAGGATCACACACATGAAATTCCTTACCTTTCTCTGCTTATATATGATGTTTCAGTCCATTTGATGAGTGTACTACAGTGACGTGCAGTGAGATTTCCAACTGGTGAGGCACTGTGGACCACACAGTCTAGTTGCTTATTTTAATTCAATTTTTATTTCAATATCAAAAAATAATTCATTAACAATTTTGTCTCCACACGCAAAATGAAAGATTAAAAAATATATATAATAAAATATATAAAATATATAATGACACGAGTTTCTGCACCGCGGCTCTCCCGCTCATCCATCTGAGCTAAATGGCTGATGACGTCTCCATGGTGCGGAGGACCTAATGACTGCTACTGTGCAACAGTTCTGGACAGATTTTACGTATTTTGGACCTTTGCTGTTAAAGGTGAGATAGGTAATTTTCAACTGCGAACTGCGAAGGTTTTAAATCTAACTTCTCTCATAAATCCTTCAACACATTGTTAGTTTCAATATGTTTTAGGTCTTGGTTCCAATTTTGACTTAAAACATTCTTTTTTTAAGACTAAATTCTTCGTAGACTGAGTGAGGCAATCTGATGTGCCTATCTGCCTGTACAAACTCCGTTCTGTGTGTACAATTACATATAACATAACTCTTTCTTGACAATTAGCCTAGAAGACAAAGCACTCGAAAAAAGTACGTCACAAACATATTTTTTCAGTTTTTGAGGAAAAACAGTGCGCGAACGCGCCCTGTTCTTTGTGTATGTGGCTGGCAGGTCAGAGTGAGGCGAGCCTCCGCGCCAAGCTCTTGCAATTTTAAACCACAAAAATCAGTGAAAATCACAAGAAATCAAATAAATATGACAAATACGAAATATTTTACATACAAAAATATACTATATTTATTCTTATTGACATCAAGTTTTTTTTCCCCATTTGGACTGCCTCACCTGCCTCCCCTGACCTCACGTCGCTGGTGTTCTACAATTAGCAGCTAAAGAAAAGCTAATTTACAAAATTTCAGCCAAACAACGCCAAAAAGATATAAGAAACACATTTTATCAGGTGTTTTACTCATACGTTTGCCACTCCTCTGTTGTGATGTCTTCATTTTATGCACCAACAAAAACTCATGTACTATGATCCTGAGCCACACTTTGAGAACCACTGTAAAATACATATATAAACCAAAGAATAACCAGGTCACATTACATAATCATTATTTTTCTAGGTCTCACCATTTTCTTCTTCTTGGTGTTAATTGCATTTGCAGTCGTTACCAGCAGACTCCTGAAAGCTCTGCCCCTCTGAGTATTTGTGTTATTTGCATAGAGAGGCTAAAATTACATTCCGGAGGCACATTCCTGACAGTGGGATCACCTCTGGCCAGCCGCATTCATTCTATTAACTCTTCCCAGGATAGAAATAAATTAGAGGGACTGGACTGTAAATATAGCTTTTGTTGTCTTTGGGAGAGAAAAAAAAAGAGTCAAAATGTTTCAAACTATTTGGGATGTGCTTCTCAAAGTCAACAGGAAGTGCTTTCCCACAAGAGGAATCGAATTGTTTCTTTCTGGGACACTCCATAGCAATTTTTGAAAACTAGTCCTATGCATTTTTAAAAACTTATGCTAAGCTGAATTGCAGGTTTGAGAAAGGCTATCATTCCAGCCTATTTTTCCCAAAACGCCTAACTAAAATGGTCTGAAATTCAAACTGTATATGGACTTTTTGTGAAACTGAAATTCTGTAGTTTTAGCTTCTGATGACTAAGAGGTTCTAATCAAAAGTGAGAACAAGCTCTGTACAAATGAAAGACACAATCTTAATCCCCACATAAATTGTTTTTGGTAAATATACAGAGCAGTAAAACTAGATTTGGAATATTTGGGGTTTTGACTAATCTTCAAAAGCTGGGTATGGTATTTTAACTTAAATTGGCAGTGTGTAACTTTCTGGAGCTGAAAAGTCACTCTACAATCAAAATAGAAAAATAAAGAAATTCTTTAGAACATGCTTAATGCGGATAAATATCTTTTATGAATGCACCATTAAAAACAAAACAAAACATGGCTTTAAGAGCAGTTTTTCAATGGAAACAAAGACAAGTAGGGCCTCCTCTGGGCTAAATTATAGTTCATTTTGTGTCCATAAAAGTCTGCTCAAAGCAAAGTCACACTTTTTTTAATTTTATATTTAGTGTGACAATACATTTAAATATATAGTCTTAAAACTTTCACTTGGAGAATCAAAACTATGATTTGTACAGAGTTGGATTTGGTATTTTTCCTTGCCTGGAGAATCCAGCCTCACCGCTGCACCAGCGGATGAGTCTAGTCGCCCCTCGAGTCAACTGGATTTCTGGGGCGAACAAAGCTCACCTAACAGACAGCGGAGGGAACCAATCAGAGAAGAGCATAAAGGCTTCTAGTGCCGTAAGCTGTTGGGATTTCTCTCGCGCTGTCATCTGCCGGTAAGGGCGGTCCCCTTACCGGCTCGAGCCGACTGCACTGCCTTGACCATCTTGAACACGACTATTGACGCGATATCTTTTTGGTAATTTAAAACGCATTTACCGGTGAATGGAACAAACTCTCGGTTTTCCGGTGCGCCATGTTGTTTATCCTTCTGCCGCGCTGCCTAGATCATGCGCGCTGCGCACAGCAGGGACGTTGTTTAGCAAAAACCACGTGACTGAAATAAACGATTTTCATTGCACGGTACGATCTGGATTTCGAAGGAAACGCCCTTGGAGGGGAGGGCGACCAGACTGACATTTTCTCTGTAAAAATACAGAGAAATGTCATTCTGGATCCCAGGCAATATTTTTCCAGCTTCTGAAACTTATCAAAAACAGTAAATCAGCTTTTCTATTTTTGGCTAAAATAATCTGGTGCTGAAGTGCTACTTTGACACTGAAAGGTGAGGTTGGTGATTTTCACACTGCAAACGCAATTTAGGTTTTTAATCTTCCTCTCATAAATCCTTTGACACATAGTTAACCCTTCTCAGGCGGGCCTTTTTACCTCACACGTCTGACTAAAATCGGTAAAATTTCAAACTAAAACTGTTCCTAAACCCTTTGGAGCTCAGGTAAATGGCTGGGGTCTTTTTAAAGCTGTAACCCTGTAGTTTTTGCTTCTGATGTCCAACAGGCTCTCATCAGAAGTGAGAACTTTCTCCAAGCAAAAGAAAAACAAAATCTAAATTCCGCCTAAATTTTTTTGGTAGATATAAGGATTGGTAAAGCTGGTGTTGACAGCTGAGACATAAATGACACTAGATTTGGCATATTTGGGGTTTTGACAATTCCTCTGTAAAAGCTGAAGGCAATTGAGGTAAAAATGAGTTTTAGGGACCCAAAATTACTCAAAAAAATTTAGGCGGAGCCAATACAAAAGTCCTATTAAAATTTTTGAATTTTTGAGGACTTTTTTTATTTGGAGGCTTAGAGCTGAAATCTGAGTCTGGATCATCCCAGAATGCCTGATTTTGCTCTAAATAAAAGGGATACAATGTGATTTTTATATTTAACCTTTCCAGGTGCTTCATAGTCTGCTTTTTTCAGACACTCAACAAAATTGAATTTTTAAAGAAAAAGTGGGAGGGCCCTTCGAAGGGCCCTCCGACTGTTAAGGGGTTTTAATATCAACATGTATTATTTTGGTTGCAGTTACAGCTTATTTCCTTTTTTTTTTACAGTTTACTTTATTTACCCAACATTAAATACACTGGAAAACTATAATTCAAGTATTTGTTTTTATATTAATTTTTTAAAAATTTGCAAATTTATGTTTGTATGAATGTATGCATAGATAGACGGATAAATGTTTTTTTAAATATTTATAGTAATGGGTTAGACAATTTTCTTTAACTTATATAATTCATTTATTTATTTATTTTTTTTTATTGCATTTGTTTTACTACATGAGCATTGGGAGAAGAAAAAAAAGTGTTTGTTGCTGTATTTTTCTATTAGAAAATGGCTGCTAAAACAAAACGTTTATTATTCTACGTTACCATGGAAACTTCACTAGTGGTTTGCACTGTCGCTATGACGATTAGAAAGAACATTCCGATGTCTTTGATGTCAAGCACATGTGATGTCACAAAGAGCAGAGTCTATAAGTGTGTGTGACGTACAAGACTCAGTCATTTGAAGCCAGACCACAGAAGCGACAACACGCAAACAGACGAGCAGAGATATCGAAGGAACAGATTCCACGTGATCAGTGAGAACAATATTTATAGCTAGAGACCAGAAGAAATGGCAAAGGGCAAGAGAAAAAAGAAGACATTTTCAGGTACTACAGTGATGTTATCTAACAACATCACAATACAACACTCTGGGACTCCTGAAGTAGTGTCTACACCTTCAACAAGAGCCTGTACCACCTGCTTGGACGACACCAACGAGTGGCCAGCTCTTGAAAGGCTAAAAACTGTTCTTCAGGTTTTTCGGGAAAAATATCTCCCAGCACCTGAACCTGTCCAAGCAGACTATCTGAACTGAAACAAGTTCAGGTACTTGTGGCAGACAATCCCCCAGCACCTGAACTTGCAGCAGTAGACCTGTGTGAACCAACACAAGTTCAGGAACTTCCAGCAGTCCAGCCCCAAGTATCTGAACTTGTACAAATGGACCTTTGTCATCCGATACAAGTTCGGGTACTTCCAGAAAACCATATTCTTGAACCTGAACTTGTCCAGATAGACCTGAGTGAACCGATACAAGTAGATCAACCTGGTTTTAAAAAAACCAAAAGCCAAAAAAACATCAGGCCATGGGGTTTTTAGCTTCCCAGGTGATGAACCAGCATTTACATTTAGCTTTGGAGACGTGGACAAGTCCCTCTTCAAGCTTTCGCCACAGAAGACAGAGGAGAATGAAGATGATACAACTATTGCACCGCAAACACCGGAGCCTGAAAAGGATGAGGAGAATCAAAAGCCGGAAAGTCCAGAAACAGTTGAACCTTGTACAACAGTAGCAACACCGGAGCCTGAGCAGGAGGAAAATCAAAACCAAGCAATGCCAGAAACAAATGATGAAGAGTTCCTTTCAAAAGCATTGACTTGTGAACATATAGAAGCTATGCCACTAAAGCCAGAAAGCTCAGACATTCCACCAAGAGCAAGCCAACTACCTGAACCAGAGATGGAGCCCAAACTATCACAACAGTAGAAAGAATTGATGAGAGGTCCCTCAAAAATCTATACAAGAGACATCTGAACTATCTGAACCAAAACATAGTGATGCACTAACATTGAATGATTCTAACTTTCCCCAACTGAGTAGAGAAACATTTGAGTCGAGAAAAATAGTCTGAAGGAGAAACTGGAACGCTAGAATTTCAGACAGTCAGACCTCAACAGAAGACTTGAGGATGAGCCAAAGTACCCCAAGAGAGCCTAAAGTACCCCATCATAATCTAACCGAGGTAAGTGGACCTTCAATGCCACCAAAATCAGAGAACATTGTCCAAAAACAGGGTGAGCATTTATCTAGGAGAATCCTATCGAACAACAGGAGACTAACATTTGCACTGGACAAGAAGAAGAGCCAAACAAAGCGGAGAGCAACAACACTGAACTCCCAAGAGAACCTTCAGTGCGACCCAAATATTGGGGAAGAAATCGCTACCATCACAACAATGAATTCAGACAAAACAACTTTACAAGCGAGTACAGCAGAGGCAGTCAAGTTCCTGAAGTTTGCCAATCTCGTTATCAGGAACAGGAAGAGGAGCCATAATTTCGAACAGGAGGAACCGCTATCGTTACAACAACGAATTCAGACAAAACAACTTTTCAAGAGGATACAGCAGAACAGTCAAGTTCCTATAGTTCACCAATATCGTTACCAGGAACCGTCATCATTCCAGACTGTCTCCCAATAGTGGAACAGGAAGAAGAGCCCACTATTCAGAACAGGAGAAACCGTTATCGTTCAACAACGAATTCAGACAAAACAACTTTTCAAGAGGATACAGCAGAGACAGTCAAGTTCCTAAGTTAATCAATCTCGTTATAGGAACCATCATCATTCCAGACTGCGCACCAATAGAGGAACAGGAAGAGGAGCCCATAGCTCCGAAAAGAAAGAATCGTAATAGGAGGAGCAAACAGACTATGAGGCTACAACGTCTCCTGATTCAGCCTCAGTGGAACGATGAAAGCGAGTCGACGGAAGATGACTCCGACGAGGATATCCTCATGTCCCAACTCAACCCAATTTCCACCTAAAACACCCCAATCCCCACCTAAAACACCCCAATCCCCACCTAAAACACCCCAATCCCCTCCTAAAACACCCCAATCCCCACCTAAAACACCCCAATCCCCACCTAAAACACCCCAATCCCCACCTAAACACCCCAATCCCCTCCTAAACACCCCAATCCCCACCTAAAACACCCCAATCCCCCTAACTAATTCGGCATTTTGTAAAAATTTGTAGACGCCCAACTCCCTAATACTGGGCGTTTTTTTTGGAGATGAAGATGGTATGGTCTGTTTGAGAGTCAAAAGAAACATACTGAACAGCAGTAGTGCTTTCTTTAGCTTTACAACAAGACTCATAAATACTGTCTGGCATCTCTGTGTGTTTCCCTGACAACAGCTGGGTTACAAATGCACTAACGTTCTTCCGGTTTCAAATAGACAGAGGCCGTTACATCCGGTGGCGTGGTTGCCAGTGACACAGTTGTTTACTCCAAATGCGATGGACATCAAACGAAGGATTTTGGGCAAGTCCTGAAGTTGTTTTCATAAGGAAAAGTTGTAAAAGTGAGCTACGAACTACGTGAACAGAAGCTCCGCGCACATACCGAGACTCACCTTGCTCATGGGCCCGGGCAGAGGCGCCGTGGGTCGGGGCGGTTGCTTTTGGTTCTCTGAAAGTCTGGCAAGAGCGAGCGGTGTGTGTGTTCACTTCTTCCCGACCCACAGCGCCTCTGCTCGGGCTCATGAGCACGGTGAGTCTAGGTATGTGCGCCGAGCTTCGCGTAGTTCGTGCACACTTTTACAACTTTTCCTTATGAAAATCCGGAAGCTGCTCTTTTCCTGCTGTTACAAAATATACTTTTTGTCATTTGTGCTATAACACAAATGACAAAGAGTACGTTTTTAAGAGGATTGCTTCAGGATTTGCTCAAAATCCTTCATCTGATGTCCATCACATTTGGAATAAACAAATGTGTCACTATGGTAACGACGCCACAGGATGTTACGGCCTATGTCAATCTGAGCCCGGAAGACGTTAGCGCATAACCCCTATTTGAATTGCATCCAAAAAACAATTAAAAAAATAATAAAATTTAAATAAAAAGTATTTTTTTATTGTGCCACATTTTCACTAAGCAAGTTAAATTGTTTTTATTTCTCTGAATAATAAGATCCACAAACATTCCCAGAAGTTGCTGCGATTTAATGACAGTGTTGTTTTATGTAATTCTTCCGACAAATTAGAAATAATTTCCAAATTATTGAAAATAAATACATGTTGGTCAATAATAAGAGACGGTAGAAGTACTGATGTTCCTCTCTCATGTAAAAGTACAGTTATATCTGAAAAATAACAACAAAACAAACATTTTAAAAATTCATTTACTTGAGTAAAAGTACACAAAGACAACACTGTTTCAAAGTAAAATAGAGTTAATGTTCGGTGCATAATCGGCTTTATAGTGAAAAAAGTATAATGACATTTTAGTTAAGTGACAAATTAATTGTTGGAAATTTTAAAGTTTTTTTTTCTTGTTTCACTTGTAAATTATTGTCACTTTTTTCCGTTGTATTTTCTTGTAATATTCATCTCTATGTGCGCAGAGGTCTTGTGTTCTGAAGAAGCTCAAGACTGTTCATAAAAAGTCCTTTTTTTACATGTTTGCGTCTGTTCAAATGAGTATTAATACTGACAACCCTACATAACTCACCTCCTCAGGCCAGGCCCACTCAGAAGCAGCGCCGCCATCAAAAATCTTGCCAGTGTGTATTGAAATTCAGTTGTAGCGCTCATAGATGAGTGAAAAAGGAGGATAAAGTATGTAGTACAGTGGTTTGGAGAAATAAAGATGGCAGATTCCTGTCATGTGTGTTCAAGTCCAGAAAAGCACATGTTTTTTGTGTTTGTTTTGGTTCGAGGCAGCTTGTATTCAAATCATAAGCGATCTGCACCAGAGTTCGTTTGCAATTGGCCCGAGACTGACCTGAAGAGGTGGTCTCAGTCTGATTTTTGTATTCAGATCGGAGTTCGCTTAATTGTCTTTATTCACACCTGAGAAAAAGTCTGGACTTTCCAAGGAAATAAAGTCTGGACTGTTTTAATTGGACCAAATTATTAAGAAGGCAAACTAAACAACCCTAGAGATAATAATTAGTGTAATAAGTGGGAATGGCACTTAACAGTGAGTTGAATAAAATTACATTAATAATATCTATTTATAAATAGTATATATACATGGTCATATGTTTTTTTATATATATATATATATAATATATATATATACATACAGCCTCGGAAGGTGACAGTGGTGCCCGTGGTGATCGGTGCACTGGGGGCCGTGACCCCCAAACTGGAGGAGTGGCTACAACATATCCCTGGAAATACATCAGACATCTCAGTCCAGAAAAGTGCAGTCCTAGGAACAGCAAGGATACTGCGCAGAACCCTCAAGCTCCCTGGCCTGAGACCACCCATGGAGGGTGAGAAGGGATCATTTTATATATATATTATATATATAAAATATACACATTAAATTCAGGACAAAAACAGTCCTTGTCTTTTAAAATGTCCTTGTCGTTTAAATGTGACATAAAACATATGTTTATGTGTGCAGCAGTGACTTTTGTTTTTTTAATTTAATTTACATCACATAATGATAATATCACATCTAAAACTCACCAAACTTTAAAAAAAAAATGTTGGGTGAGAATTCCCCCAAAACCCCTTGAATTATATCAAAACCATGTTACATAGAAACATATTTTGAATGGAGGGCTCACAGTGTCTGCGTCTATGTAATTCAATTCAAATGTTCTTTGCCCCCTTGTGGTGGCAGTAGGTCAGTGTGGCTCTTCAAGAATGACAGCTGAAAAATTCTGTTCCTGGGCTCTGACTGTACGCCACCCCTGCTGTATCAAATTAAGTTAAAATTAGAAAATCATAAAAACTTGTCACGGGCACTTTAACGTATGTTGTTTCTTTAATCAGAGCAGCAACAAAACATGCCATTTGTAAGTGTATTAATTGGTCAAAAAGTTACATGATGAACCTTTAACACTGACACCAATAAAACCTTTGCATCTATTCTGGTCCTGGCACCACATGTTGTTAACCAAAGCTCTGGAAGAAGAAACACCAGACATAGAAAGATAAACACAGAAGCACATACTAGAACACAACACTAACTCGCCCGCCCTCCTCTCTCTCTCTCTCTCCTCGCTCGCCCTCTCCTCGCCTCATCTCTCCCTCTCTCTCTCACACACTCTCAGTAGCTGCTGCGCTCTGACAGATGGGGAAGCGCAGCCAAAGAAAGGACTTAGGAGCGCGCGTGTGTGGTGTTTTCTATTGTACTTTACCCTATCTCTCGCGTCGCTGCCTGGCTTCTGTCATGAACTGTTTCTTGTTTACTGTAGCGCACAAGTTCCCGTGAGGATGATCTGGATTTTGTTTTTATAGCAGAAGATAAAACAAGAAGAAGAAGACAAGGAGGAGCAACAGGGTGGTGGACTGATCAAGATATTTCCCTGTCACATCCAGGAAGTAAGAGATTCTGCTGCTTATTTCAACTCGATTTTGGTTCCAAATGTGGTTCTTATTGGTCAGTTTAGGTCTGCTTGTGTTGAAGTGCTACTGTCTTAAGTTGTCAAAAGTTGAAATCTATTTTTAACCTATAACCAGGTGATCTCTATTAGAATTTTGTGTATTTAGAGGTTGAAAACTAGATTTATATGGCTTCTTTTCTGAATTTCGGGTCACAATAGCTAATATTCTGAACACATAGTTTGTAAAATTGGAATTTGTTTGATTCTTCAGAGCAAAAATGAAGAAAAAACATAAAAAAAAAACATTTATTTTGGGACAGAAAAGTCATTAAAAAAGTGTATTTGGTTTTTTTTTTTGTATTTGTACAATAGAGCCATAATTAGATTCTGAAATGCACAATAGAACAAATTACAATTGTACAATGGAACAAAAACACAGCTGAGTTATGAAATAGAACAGTGTACAATAGAAACTACTCATGATTGCATTTAAAAAATGATCAAATGTGTAATAAAACTAAATACAATACAATTTCCAACTGATACAGTGCACAATAGAACAATCCAGAACTGTGCAGGCTATTGCAAAATGCTAAAGGGTATAATAGAATAATAAAAACTTAGTTGAATTATAAAATAGAACAATGCAAAATGGAAAATAATATATAATTACATTTTAAATTGATACATTGCACAATAGAACCAATTAAAATTCCAACATGATACAATGCACAACCGAATAAATCAGAATAGAATGCTTCAAAATGGTAAAGGGTACAATAGAACAACATGTCACTGGATTATGAACACTAAAAAAAACATTTCAAAAAGATAAAATGTAATGTGCAATAGAACCAAGCACTGCTGAGTTATGAAATGGCACAATGCACAATAGAAAATCATAATTGCATTTCAAAAGGATAATGTACAATAGAAACAAATACAATATTATTTTGAAATGATACAGAGGCACAATAGAACAAAACAGAATAAAGTGTTTCAACATTATCAAAGCTACACTAGAACCAAACGCAGAACAAGGCATAATAGAGACAAATCAGAATCATAAAATGGTTAAAGGAACAATAGATCAAATCGTCACTGAATTATAAAATGAAACAATAAAATGATACATAAAGTACAAGTATATTTTGAAATGACACCATGCACAATAGATCAAAACAGAATTGTATTTCAAACAGCAAAATGAACAACAGAACAAATATAGTCTTTTCTCTATATGTTAGGTTAAATATCAAGAATTAAAATAGCAAAACAAACATCATATAGTCAGATGTAAGTGCATAAAATGTACAATAGAACCCAACACAATTGTATTTCAGAGGCATTTATTTCAGACAGAAACCATTTTCAAAATCAGAATTCAAAATGTACAATAGAATTAAACTCATTTGAATTTTATAATGATATAGTGCACAAAAGGACAACTAGTCTATTTAACTAAGTGTAGTTTCAAAAGGTACAAATAGGGAAAAAAAAATAATTTCTGATCTGATCAAGTTACAAAAGATTCAACTTACAATGGCAACAAAAATGTTAAAAATTACAACAGAACAGATTCTACTTATACAAAAGGTAAAATGAACAATAGAACCTAACATAGTTGTGTTTCCATAACATTTTTAAAAACAGGAAAAGTACAATAAAAATGGAATCTTAAAATATATTCTTCGTTTAGTCAAATTTGCAAAATCTCAAATGATTTTAATGCAATAAAAGTAGGATTTTATTCATTTTGAGTAAGTCTGCGCTGCAAACTACTCTGTTATTAACAAATTGTGTAGAACATGGTATAAAATCACATCTGTTTTACCCAGCCATTATCTAAGTACCACATAATCCACTTAGTTCATTGAGTAATTAAGTCTTATCTAAGTTGTTCCCCAGCACTTCTCCGACTATACAGCGCTTACGTGTGAGAGATAAAATGCCCTCGATCCTCTTCCTATAGCTCGCGTCTATCCTTCCAAACCTTCACTTCAGCTCAGGAGGCAATTAAGCGAGGATTGGCAGCCTCACATAGCCGGTAACTTAGAAACAGGCGTGTAGGAGATGCACATGATCGGATTTAGGTGGAGCGACAGAAGGAGAGAGGTAGAAGAAGAAGAAGCAGGAGGAGATTCCCTTTGTTCATTCAAGACAAAAGCAAGAAGGAAGAAATCTCTCAAACATGGCCCCGGGGGTAGTGCTAGCGTTTTAGCGTTTTGCATAGTGTTGGGTTGTTTCTACAGAAAGTACAGTGAGCTGCGTTTTTTTTTTGTTTTTTTTTTACTGAAAGGCTTTGAAGAATTGTGCACAAGAGAGGGAAGATTTGAGTGAGTGTTGCCAAGGCGTTGGTGCTGCTGTCTCGCAATGGTACACACGAACTGGGATTTGAACTTTGAGAAAGGGCTGGTTTAGTGGTAAATGCTGTTTTTGCAAAGATTAACAGGGATTTTATGGGTCAAATGTACAATAGAACAAATCACACTTGCATTTTAAAGTGCATATGACAGATTTGACCATGTTTTTCAGATTTTGTTTTCAACCACTTTGTATTAATGAGCTTTCTAATTGTCTTTTGTCCAGCAAATATGACACATGTAGAGGGAATTCCACAACTGTTACTTAGCAACCAGGCTGAAAATTTGAGACGAAATCCACATAAAGGACACAGATATTATGACTTTGCAAATGGTAATGTTATAACACTTTAAATTAAATAAACTATGCTTGAAGTCTATGTACCATGGAACAAAATAATAAAATATTAGATAAGTGGTTTTCAAGTTTTCAAATCAGGTTTAAAACATTGCAAAACCAGAGGTAAGAAGTTACGAATGCTCAAACGAGGACAAAACTTGAATAGATGTGTCTCTAAATAAACTGCAAAGGGCTTCAAGTACCCCACGTACCACAGTTTGAGAAACACTTTATAGTTGCATTTTAAAACAAAAGAACAATTCAAAAATGAACTTGTGTTGCCATTTGCCACAATAAAAAATAAAATAGGCTGCAAAATGTGCATTAGAACAATTTACAGATTATTAACAAGAACAAACCTTTTCAAAAGAGGATCAAAATAACTACACAAAAATAAAAATCATAACTATTATTTCAAATCTGTAAAATGCTCAATAGTGTATTTTCTCTAAAATGCTTTGGCAAAATGTATATTAGAACAGTGCGGTACCACTTTATATTAACTACACCTTAATTGGCCTTAGTAAACCATGATTAAAGCATAATAAAGCCTCAATTATTCATGAACTAATGGTAAATTAATGAATGAAAAAGTGTATTAATGCTTAGTAACTACTTAACTAAGGAGCTAAGGTTAGGATTTAGGGTTAGGGGCAGGATTCGCAGTAATTAAGTAGTTACTAAGCATGAATAAGCGTTTTCATCTATTAATTAATCATTTGTTCATATTGAATTAAGTCTTTATAAAGGTGTTATTAATGATTTATTAAGCCTAATATTCTGTAGTTATTCTAAAGTGTTACCAACAGTTCTAGTTAAAATCTTATTGAGATAAGCACAGCGATTCAAGTTAAAATGGCACAATTTTTTATTTTAACCAACCATTCAAGCAGTAATATCATATGCATCCAACTGTAGAATGTACAATAGAACAGAATGTACAGGTATTGCCAAAAGATCATGTGCACAATAGAACAAACAAACCACAATAAAAAGGTTAAAATGTACAACAGAACAACGCTATTAAAGCTGCAGTACCTGATTTTCTCACAGCAAAATTGATTCTACTTCCTCGCTCACACAACTCCTATACCACATATGGTAAATGTCAACATGATTTTTTGGTTGCAATCACAGCTTAAGAACATGTTTTTACAGACAAAGTGAAACTAGAGTAGACCACCAAAGCTCAGCCAATCAGAGCGCTGCTTTTGGTTATCTATGAGTATCATTACTATGTTATTCAATACAAACAAAGCTTGGAGTCTAAAATGTCACAATGTGTTGCATTTACAATGTACTTTTGGAAAAAAGACAAGCTGTCAAATTTGCTAAATAAAATTCATGTACCCAAGCTTTAAATGCACAATAGAACAAGAACAGAGATAAACGCATTTCAATTTCAAAATGATTAAATGTCTTGCAAATCAAAATAAGTAAAGAAATTCAAGTTAGAACTACTAGAAACATATGTGATAGCAATTTAGCATATAGCTTGATTAGCATTGTCCTTTTAAACAATGTTCAGATTCTAGCTAAACCTCATTATGAACGAGCTAAAATACTCACACTCCTCTTCACAGCACTGAGACAAAAACACAATGGGACAATTTAGCGTACAACATTAGCCTAGCTCCTCTAAACATTACACATCTCGTGTTTAGCGCTTTTGCAATTTCTGTAATGAACGCTTGAGCAGTTTTCTAATTCGCACAATAAACAACATCCCCACAGACTGCCGTCTTGTTCCAATCGTATTTATTTAAACTAAGTGATCTGAAATTACCTTTTGAAACCAATAAAACTCATTCTAGCTCTCGCAATTTGTCGCGGAGGCTTTGCCGAGTCGTTTTTCACCTTGATAAGAAGAGAAAGTGAGGATGTTGTTTTGTTGCCTTGTTTGCATAATGGCATTTAGACAAGCTGTTTCTGTGTGGTAAATGTGGGTTTAAAATAGGGAGTTACACAGGTGGAAGCTTAAAGTGCAATGATTTTGTAGAAGCGACTGTTGTTTGTATGAATTTTAGTGACGGTGGAAGTGAGAAGTGAAGTGTTGTTGATGGTTCAAGGACTGGCTTTAAAAAGGTGATTTATTTGTCATTTATCATTGGTGTTTAGTCTGTTGTAGGAGTATATGTGACTAAGTGGTTTTCTGTTTAAAGTGAGAGACGAGACTGACTGTTTGGAAATGCCTGACTGAGATTTTTAGCCACAGTGTTCTCTCATTAGTTTACTCAATAGTCTTGTTTTTATAGTCTCGGATCAGGGAGGTACGGTACGGTATTGTGCTGTTTCCACTGCACAAAGTGTGCGTCGTCAGAAACATGAACTAATGTCCCTTACCAAACGCCGACGTGATCCTGTGATCATGTATTTCAGTGATGAAACTTTTTTTATTGAGGAGAAAGACTTAGCAAGCAAAGTTAGCATGTTAGCATTATGGTTAGCATCAGCTGTTTCCTGTTGTCGAGGCAAAACACTGTAAAAATTGTAAATTCTGAGCATAATGCATCCAACATGTTACATCTTCAATGGATTACAAGTTCAAGGGACTTTTTAAATAAAAAGTGAAATATATGGAAAAATGTTACGTTTAATCAGAAGTTATCTCTTGTTTTGCACCAGCTTGACCCTTTTCTCACGATGATAAACGTAGAAATATTACACAACTTTTGTGAATCACTCAGATTGACACCTGCAAGAAAAAGTATAATTCAGGTACAATTATGAATTTATTTATCTAACACTGGGCTCACACTTTGTATGTACGGACTCTGCCGGTCATCGTGAGACCGTGAGTTCACGCTCAACTTGAGACTTCCCGCTATCACTGACACATGTATCTGTAAACAAAGAACACTTGCGCTTTGGCTTATTTCACGTCACATCATTTTCTGTTTGATTTTTCGCTGCACACTGCTTAAACCTCCGTATGCCCAACCGAGTAGGGACTGGCATGAAGTGTGAGCCTGATGTAAGAAAATGTGTGAGTGGACATCAGCTGCTCATTTGGATTGATTCATGCATGTTTGAGTAATCTTGTATTAATATAGCTAAGCAGGGCTGCTTTTCATGCCAACAGCCCTTTGACCACCACCATTCACTCACACCAGATCCATACCAGACAATGTGGGTGAAGTGTAATGACACAAATCTGCATGCTCATTGTTTGTGCAATTAAAAAAAATAGAAAAAAAAATCTCTACTAAAATATTTTCTAAAGTATAAACGAGGCTTTCTCTCTAATGCATTTAAAATGACTATTTATCATGGCGTGTCTCCAGTGGACTTCACTGATCCCAACACGCTTCATCTCGCTGGCTTTCATCAGAGGAACAAACAGAATTCAAATGTGTGATCACATACAGTATGATGATACAGTATGTACAAGTATTTCAACTATAGGGTGAATTCAAGTGAAATCACAACTTTCTACAGGCCAATTAATACATGTGCTGTAATACAAAAGGTGAATGGGTCTAGTCAATAGAAAGCCACAGAATTGAACTAAAGTGTGGAATTGCTTTTCAGATGTTTCATTGCAAAGAGCCATGTTATTAACTGGTTTTCATGTTGAAGAATGTGATGATGTCATAGGGTCAGATGGAGGCCAACTGGCACTTTTTCTTATTAATTACAGTACATTTCACAAAATAACTAAAAACTAAATTTACAAAGGCGTGATTTAATGATTTCTATTAGAAAGTGGTTCATTTAATTTCATATATCAGAAGAATGCATTTTAACAATCTCCATTTTACTTGACCCCATCTGTATTAAATAACCTTGGCCTGTAGAAGGCTAAAGAAACTGCCCACCATTTGACCTTATGACATCCCATTTAGAAGGGGAATGCAATAGGGTTTGTCCAACAGCTAGCTTATGGACAATGACCTCACAAGACAGTGGTGTTGACCCCAATGAATAAACACCAATAGGTTTGACTTGTACAATGTTCAGCATCCATGTGCACCAATAAGTCAACTCAGCTCTTTTTCTCCATGATGGGCTTTGTGTCTGGGCAAGTTATTTGCTGTCAAAAGAAGCAGCCATTGCTAAATAATAAAGGCAGAAGGAGAGACAGAATTAATGAAAGGTGCTCAGACAATATTAAGAATAACTAACGAAAAAAAAAGGTGGAAAATCCAAGGCACTCTAAGTTGTGTAAAACTACTGGGAGACATCAATGTTTTTGACCTTGTCTTCATCAAGGCCAAACAATAAAGAAGCACTGGGTGGATTAAATAGAGGTCATGAGATAGTCATGTGAACATACCAGTAATCACAACAATTACATTACATTATGTACAATAAATACAACAAAGGAGAGACAAGGAAATTTTTGAAGGTACCAGAAGTCAAATGACTATATTTAGTGACATGTCAGAAATAAACCAACATATGTGTGTACGAGGGTGCGTAAATACTGCATGTACCACCATATGTGCGTGGATGAGATGAGTAAATATGAACACATCACCCCATCCTCCGTTCCTGCATTCCTCCCTATCCAACAATGAATATACTATAAAATCTGTCTCCTCACACACCAATGTCTCTATGGAACTGCCCCTTCATACCTCACAGAGCTCTTAACCCCCTACACCACCACCAGACAACATCACAGTACAAACCGTCAACGCCTTCGTCTGCCCAAACCAAGCTCCACACCATTGGAGACAGGTCTTCTCCGCAGCAGCTCCATGTCTTTGGAATGACCTCCCTGAATTAAACATGTTTTTATTTGATCAGGCCTAACCACAAAGAATCTTTTATAGTTCGTTTTTATTGTCAATTTATTTTTTATCTTTGTAGCACTGTACTAAGTGAATACTAGTGTAGTATCTCTCGACTTTTTTTTTTTTTTTTTTATGGATGCTTGGATGCAGTCTTGTCTTGGACTCGATGCTTGACAGCAAGACCACATTTCATTACCACCATGTTTTGCTAAACTTGCAGCAGCAGTTCCCGACCTCAGTGCAGTGACCTGTCCGGGCACAGTTCAGTGCAAAAACGACTGCACTGAAAATGTTGAAAATTGCAAAGATGGTTTGATTTTGGCTCGATCTCGGTCTTGTCTCAGTCTTGACCCTCAGAAGTTTTGGTCTTGTCTTGGTCTCAGGACTCTGTGGCCTCGAAAGGTCTTGATCTTGATTGGTGTGGTCTCGACTACTACACTGTGGATACCCACATTGGTTAAAAATTATTTCTTCATTTTACACCTATTGTTCCTGTTTTGTTGACTGGAGCCTATCTCAGTGACTTTGGGCCTTAGGCGGGGCGGAATATAGGCAAACTAGTCGCAGGAGACAGACAACCACACTACAAAAAGTGAAAAGTTAAAATTGCTTGATTCTAGAATTTGAACCTAATTTCAAGATTTTGACTAATTTAAGCTCTATTTATGGTAGAATCCTGGATCAAACCGATTTCAATGCATACTTCTTAATTTGAGCCTATTTTTTGCCAATGGGCTAAACAATTGTTCTTATCCCATTGGCAAATTTTTGTTCTTTTTTAAGCTAAATTTCTTAGAACCCGTTAGAAAGCTTTGATCTAAGTGAAATATTCTCTATTAGCATTTATCTCTTCTTCAGTTAAAATGACTCAAATCCAGATTAAAATTCTGAATCCAATGACTTTAAGCAAGTCTAGATTTATAGTTTTGCAGTGCATTTGCTCTTTGATTTAGTCAGTCATAGAGGACATTTACAGTGATACCCAATTAACATACACATCATGTTTTGGGAGGTGGGAGGAACGTATCGGAGAAAGCCCATGAAACACAGGTAGAACATGCAAACTCCACCCGGAGAGATCGCGAATATTGACTTGGCTTGATCAGGAAGTCAAACAAACTCTTTATTGGAAACCCAGAGCACTGATCCCTCTGCTACTTTGGTGGTTAACACACATGTACAAATAAACAATTATAAAAATACACATACGATGAAGTCCTCCAATACAGTATCACATAACTCAAGTTTACAATCTGTCATGAACCCTTTGCCCTGTGTTATTGCTCCCATGGATGCCACTGCACTTGCACTTCACCTTCCCCTTTAACAGTCATGTACAGTCCTCTCTATAGGAGCGCCCCCCCGCCCACAGGGTCAGGACAGTGTCAGTTGTGGTCATCGTCATTTTTCAGCAGTGGGAGCATTGTGGTGTCACCTTGTCCCATGTTCGCCTGCCTCAGGGGACAGTCCGGCTCTGTGACTTTGCTCCAAGCCTATACTTCACTGACATTGACTTTGCACAATATCTAGTACTGTGTCTCCAGAGGCTAATGCGTAGTCATAGGAATATATACTGAGCTAAAGTTAGACATGTGCTTTAATATGGGTTCATTTGTGGATGTAAAGACAGGAAAACTGGTTCAGACGTGTGAATATAACCGCATTTTAAAAGAAAGGTGCTTTTCATTCTTTATTTCCAATTGTGACATAGGTAGAACATCATTTTACATCTTGTTGTAATGATAAATTGGAATATTTCAGTAAAACAAGTAAAAGCCAAGATTTCTCAGGAGAGCTGATCGTGTTGGATCTTGAAACTGCAAGTGCCGGATTTCCATGGGTAGGCAAATTAGAGAGCCAAGAATGCTTCACATGTAATGAATAAAAAGTAAGTAGTACATCTTGTCTTCCGTTATAAACATTTTAAGTCAATCCAAAATGCCTCTTAGATACTGTACCAATGTTCTTTAGTGATGCTCTTAAATAAGACCAAAGCAACAGCAACCTTGTCACCAAATATTCAAGTTTGATTTCAATTCAATATATCATTCTATAACCATACTGGCATCACTAAGTGCCAGATACTTGGTCAAGTATGATAGAAAGTTAGCCTAAACTGTTTTAAACCCTAACCTTATCTATTACCCTAACCCTTTGACTAAACTTATCCTTTCTCCTACACTTAATTACCATCATTCCATACCTGACTATGTAGAATTACAATCACAGAACTGCAGACAATTCTCGAAAATAAAAAAAAAGTGGTGAGTTGGCCAAAAACCAACTAAAGTTGAGATAGCCGAATTTAGCTTTGTCACAATACCACATTTTCAAACAATTCTTGATACCACGATAAAAAAAAATTCTTCAGGTTTTGCATATTACTGAAATATTCAACAGCAAATATATTGTGCACTTTATCAACTTTCCCTGCTATTGAACTTTTTTTCTATGCGGTGGTAGAGGGCTCTCTGATGCAAGTGCTGACTTTGTCTACAGTCAAAAACATGATGCAGTTTCACAGATTCACCAGCAGAGGGGATATACTGTGAGAAACAAGGATCCAGAGGAAGTCACATGACCAGTAAATACATGCGGCTTTTTGTTTTCATTATCCAGTGTAATCGAGTTTGTTCATGTGATCAGACGCATCCAAAAAGCCGGCTTCCTTTTCAGACAGATTACAGGCAAAATATCTTGGACAAAAAACTAAAGTTGAGTAAGTTAGAGCAGATATTTTGATCTTGAAAATGAGGAAAAGACAATCCTACTGGACTAGGACGGAGAACGGAACCTGCAGCTAGTCTTGAGAAGAAAAACTAAACTTCGTCTCCCCATGAGCGATCCAATAGTGTGTGTCAAAAAACTTTCTCAAATGAGTATTTAGAATGAATACACAATTTTGTTTTGATCAGTACCTGATTTACCTGATTTTACCTGATTTTACCTGATACTTTTGACAACCTTACACTGTATACATTTCTCTCTTTTTGACTATTTACCTTTCATTCGTAAAAAAAAAAAAGCAAGGAATGCTGATACACACACATACATTCTATTTCCTGGACTACACCAATGTGTTCGACTCTAGGATAGGTGAAAGCACAAGTACACGCCTACCCATGGCATGCAAAATTAACTAGTCCAAAGCTGGAGCAATTCCCATCCCTATCTTTAACTAATCTGCCGTACTGTTTCGGGAACAGCCCACCCCACAAGCGATTTCAATCCACACATCATCCCCTGAATACCGACTCCAACTTCTGCATACAATTATGTACCGATCCTCATGCTAACTCTCTAGACTCTGATCCATATTTTCATCGATTCTACATCCGCTGGCAACCTTTGTCCTCCAACAGCTCCTCCACAAAGCACGCCCCCAAGCCTCCTTACCATCGCTCACTACACCTACTCCCTCCCACATCGTTATCCACCGCAGTACTCCGACCAATGTGAGCCGGTCCGCCCATCACCCATCCCTCCCTGACACAATCCACCGACTGCTTCGCACCTTCCCCTGCCCGCCTAGACCTCCCGCATACCCCATCCGTCCCTCCCGTACGGCTGTCGTGACCAGTCCAAGGTGGCATAGCACTAGTGACAGAAAGCACTTCAGAGGTTATTTAAGCTTGAATACCGTAATAGATGGGTCCTATAATAAAAACCTGACAATACACTCCTACTGAGCAGGTGATGCGGCAGGTGCTGTAATATCATACACACTCGTCACGTCTCTCGCAATGTACCAGCCTCACTGTCCTCCTCCGGTGTCTGTGCACCATGACAGTCCTCATCGGGTCGGCTGTCAGCACAGAACATCCAGGAGAAAACCTTTCATTCTGGCTCTGAAGGTTGTATTGGAGCTACAAATCTGGCGAAACATGAAAGGTCAGAAAGCGCGCTTTTAAGATGCCAAGTTATCTGCAATCTTACAGGCGTGCGGCGGGTAACGATAATTAGCGACCAACGCGTCATCTGCCTACATACGCGCACATAACAACTCAGCAACTACTTTTCTCCGGTTCTGAATCCAGAGCATTCCGTCACTCCCACCAACTGCCAGCGGAGTGCGTGCGGAGACCCAGATGATTCAGAGTATTCACACGTAGTTTGTAACTTCTTCTGGTGGGAGATGCTGTCAACCTGCCTTCTTGTGTCCATGGAGATGGTATCACTTTGCCTTGGAAAGTTCCACACTATGGATACCAGTCGGTTGAGACAACAGTCGAAACCTATTCACAGATCGCTGTTCAGCTAAATGCGGTTCCAGGACCCCCCACTCACACCCCGTACCAACTAGCACGAATCAACCCCATGTTGTCTTTCTCACAATACTGGCTACCCGGCCATCTTCTATAATCTAGTAAGTAGCTCCAAGTCTTCTTATAATCGCCCCTCAACTACTCCACACGCCATCGCGCGTCTTGCTACGGCACTCCACTATTACACACAATACGACCCCGCCGTGCCGAACCTGCGCGCAGGTACACACACAAGTCAATGCCTGCACCATACCGAGGTATATCCAGAGGTGATTACGAACCAATACCAGTGCTCCATCTTCCCGCCTAGCTCCCAGCGCCCGGCCGACAATAAGGTTGCCGCCTATATCAGTGTGAGCGCGCTGGCTTATACGCGGGGTCAAGATTTTGGAATCGTTTTTCCTTATGCGTTCTCCAGATTCCGGATTCATCTGTCAGTTAGCACCCACACAGTCACCACCAGTCTTGCACAACCCAGGCCTCTCACCTCATTTTGCACCAGTAGCGAGAGTCCCGCGACATGCGAATCCGATCTGAACTCCTCTCGATAACCTCACTCGAGTAGATCGTCGTATATCTATTCGCGTAGTTCCTAACACACACAACATGCCATCTATCGCAACTTCCAACACCTTTCCTATCGCTCTGATGATCCTGCCACGCCCATGGATTCCAACGAGCCCATTTCTTCACCTATGTCCCATCGGCCTCTTACATACAAAACCCTCTCGATCGACTAATGTTGAGCCCCACAGCCCCGCCATCCCATTCCAACCCCAACACACTCCCGTATTATACCACATTCGACGTATCAACCACCCCTACTTGCCCCAGAACATTCACGCAACTACTGCTGCACCAACCAAACCCATATCCAAATTCATCCTTCCAGACCTTAGCGGCGCAAACTATCCCCCCACATTCCGCGACATCGTTGACCAGCTAGCACAGCTTCACTTCATAGACTTTCTATCACCCATGAGAAAGCGTCTCTCTCCTGTGTGCCGTCTTACCATTCATGCGCGTACCCGAGTCGACTTGAGTACACCTATCACTATGACGCGGACGCCCATAGTATCGCATGCCCTTCTCAAGTCCAGTTATAACAAGGGCAATGTCCCCTAACGGAACACGCCCCGCGGTCCTATATGAACGAACTAAGGCGGCCCATAGTTCTAGAGCGCGCGAATCAACCATTCCTTCAAATTACGGAAGACCCCGCAGAATCAACAGCAACTTCCAGGCATACTTTGTGTTGACGCTTGGCTGTAAAACACTTGCATTTCTGATTTCATCATGCTGTTGCTAACAGCTGTCCGAAAATGACGTCATACAATAGCCGCAAACAAAAATGTATACAGTTTAAGAAAATATGTTGTTCAAAATAAAATATGTCCAGCACAAAACAGCATAAACAAAGCACAAATGATTCACATAATTTTGGGCTGTTTTTGGAACTTTTTAAGGCTTCCTAAAAGAGCTGCAAAGCAGTGTCTTAAGGTTGTCAGATATAGCTTTACATTGACAAAAGCTTGGCACATTCAATTGCAGCTCATCTTTGATTTATCATGGTCTCTGCATCGTTGCATTAAAGGACATGTGTTTGGAAAAATGATCGGAGAGAACCTGATCTTGTCAGAGAACCTGATTTATTCCATTCTCAGTCTTGTGATTTCACAGATTTAAAATACATTGTCATTCTTTGGAAATTTCTGCAATGCAATAACAATCTCGATGGAATATCTACAAATCTTGTATTCAAGTCTCTTTTGCGTTCTAAGATAGTAGCTTAATCGAAAAAATATTAATCGCCCAACTAATCGATTACCAAATATAATGGTAGCTCTGCAACCTTAGTCAAGACATTGCCGACCAATTTTCTCATGAAAAGATACATCAATAAGATATTTGTGGTACGGGAAATTGATTTTATTTGTAAAAANTGTTCAATCCCAGTCGGAGATCTGGAAGCGTTAACTTCTCTGGTGGGAGAGCTGTCAACCTGCTTTGTTTCCATGGAGATGGTATCACTTTGCCTGGAAAGTTCACACTATGGCATAAACCAGTCGGTTAGAGACAAAGTGATACTATCAGATCTGTGAAGAGGTGACCCCCACTCACAATAGCACTACATGGTTTTCCAAAAATATGTAAATATAGTAAGTAAGCTCAAGTCTTAGATACAAATGGCAACTGCGAGTACACACAGTAATCTGAGAGACAAAATAAAAATACACAATATGTTCATTCTAGAGTTGTAACGATATAACTGTACATGGTCAAAGTGAATCGTTTCATTTCGCGTCCTATTCATCTGTAGCACACACAGTCACAGTTACACGGCTTTCTTTGAGTAAAAAGTCCACTCAATAAATATGTGTAGCGAACCGTTACACCCCCAATTCATTCTAATGGACAACAGCATTCTTATCCATGGTTCAAAAACACCTCTGTGAATGTGGCCCCCATCAAATGCACATCTGCACAAAAACCATATCAATCATTTGTGCGCTATCCACTCGACCACTTGACAGCAGACATTCACCTGCTTTCTACATGAGAGTCACAGACACCGTGGCTGCAGGAACACGCCGCGGTTAATGTTTGAAAGCTAGAAGTTCACACGCAACAATTTCAAATAATCAACAGCAACTTCCAGGCATACTTTGTGTTGGCTTGCGCTGTAAAAAACTTGCATTTCTGATTTCATCATGCTGTTGCTAACAGCTGTCCGAAAATGACGTCATACAATAGCCGCAAACAAAAATGTATACATGTTTTAGAAATATGTTGTTCAAAATAAAATATGTCCAGCACAAAACAGCACAAACAAAGCACAAATGATTCACATAATTTTGGGCTGTTTTGGAACTTTTAAGGCTTCCTAAAAGAGCTGCAAAGCAGTGTCTTAAGGTTGTCAGATATAGCTTTACATTGACAAAGCTTGGCACATTCAATTGCAGCTCATCTTTGATTTATCCATGCATCTTGCGTTCCTTACCGTTGTGTTTGGAAGAGGACATTTTGTTAAAAATGTCAGAGAACCTGATCTTTCTTGTATTTATTCTCAGTCTTGTGATTTCACAGAATTTAAAATACATTGTCATTCTTTGGAAAATTCTGCAATGCAATAACATCTCAATGGAAGTATCTACAAATCTTGTATTCAAGTCTCTTTTGCGTTCTAAGATAGTAGCTTAATCGAAAAAATATTAATCGCCCAACTAATCGATTACCAAAATAATGGTTAGCTGCAACCTTAGTCAAGACATTGCCGACCAATTTTCTCATGAAAAGATACATCAATAAGATATTTGTGGTACGGGAAATTGATTTTATTTGTAAAAAACTGAGTTTTGTCCTTTAATTTTAGCCATTAAAGCTGTCCAAAATCTGTTTAAATCATCAATAAACTCAATCATTTCTTAAATATAAGATGCAGTTATTTGAACTTAAGTGCGTCACTAAAATTGGATGAAGTCCCTGAAAAGCTGTGGCCAAAGTCTTAGTTTAGCCCAATTTATATTCGACAATGAATAATGAATGATTGTCAACTTTATTTGTAGCTTTTGGCCAAACTCTTGTACTTCTAAGAACAACAAACAAGTGTGTCCGTATAAAGAAAAAGTCTTGCTTGGCTCCAGGAAATCTGCTGCAACAGATGAACCGGAATCAAATGTTCAAAATCAGCTAAAAGCATGCCCTGTTGAGTTCTATTTTCAGTAAGTGGAAAAATTTGATTTTCTAAAAGCCTTGCCACTCGACACTTTTCACCCAAAATATTCCATTGAATTGAATCGTCTCCAACCGAGGGGAAAACTGATTAATAACACCCACATCAGAGGCAGTCAAATCTCCTCTAAATAAACAGTGACATCCAGAAAGGAGCGTGTTTTACCCAAGTGTGGAGCCGGAGAGTCAGCGTCATTTAGTCTTAACTGTCGGTGGGATCCTCCTGGGTCCACACTGCAGGGCCTGGACGTGGGTGGAAATAATCATGTGTTTGGCTGCCTTTTAGGATGGTGTAGCAGCAATAGCATAATGTTAAAGAACTGGTTAATGCATGGGTTCTGTTCATGGATTTTGCAACACTGTCTCACAGAAATGCATATCGACATGTTAACAGCGTATCTTGAACACTTTTCTTGTTTTTTTTTTGTGTGTGTCTATTATACAACTTTTATTTATTGCTGTGAAAAAACGTCAAAAAGAGACACTATTTTCTTTTGGTTAAATGGACAAATTTAGGTTTGAAGTTACAAAAATGGGTAAGTTTAGATCTGGAGCTTGGAGAACAGAGAGATTTCAACAACATATCAAGTTGTAATAACATTACAACTTGTAATACGTAAATGTCTTCAAAGAATACAAAACAGATAGATTAGACACATTAATATTGATCTACTTCTTTGTACTGCTTTTGAAATCACTTCTAAACATGATTTAAAGTTGTTGAACTTATCATTATTAGACTGGTTTCTGCCAAGTTATTAGTGTGTTTTAAAGTCCTTGAACTAAGTTCAGTTCTTAAAGGTTCCCTGTGTAACACAATTCAGTAGAAATAGAAAGGTAAACCATACTTCAGAACATTAAGCGATAATTGAACAGTTTTAGATTGGAGGCTATGCTAGCAAATGTTATTACACTGAACAAATATATATATATAAACACAACACTATTGTTTTTGCTCACATTTATTATTAGATGAACTCAAAAATCTAAAACCGTTTCAACATTCACATGTCTTTCAAATATTGTTCACAAATCTGTCTAAATTTGTGACTGTGAGAACTTCTCCTTTACTGAGATAATCTACCCCACCTCACAGGTGTGTCACATTAAGACGCTGATTAGAAAGCATGATTACATGTGCATGGATGTGTCTAAGAGGGTAGTGTGTCTGGTGTGACCACATTTGTCTCATGATGCAGTGCAACACATTTCATTCACATAGAGTGGATCAGGTTATGGATCAGGCTTGTGGAATGGTAGTCCACTCCTCTTCAATGGCTGTGTGAAGTTGCTGGATTTTGGCAGGAACTAACCTGGTCAGCCACATGGATTATCTCATTATATTTGTGAATTTATAATCTTGAGATAATCCATCTGGTCTTCCAGCAGCCCAGTTGGTTTGGAGTCTAACCCAGCAAGTTACCGGCCCAATTGGATAGTGGGGTTGAGGGGGGTTGGTTGCAGCGACAACAGGAAGTGCCGCTTGAATCAAACAAAGGAAAGATGGCAGCTCCCATCGTGTATGTGTTTCTGCTGCGTTTGATTCAGTTTTTTCTTTTTGAATGAAAAGCAGAGTGTTTGTGTGAGACTAGTTCTATCATACGCAGACATTGGATATGCCATTACGATTCGTTGTTGTGATTGGTTAAGCACAAAAACTTTAGTTAGGTTTACAGCATTGGGAAAAGATACACTAAACGGCTTAGGGAAAATACAGACACGCCCCATTTCTATCTGGACAGTTTGTTCCCTAAAATCCAGGAAGTGTGCTTGTTGCTAGCTTTTGGCTAACTTGCCACATTGACATGACTCAACTTGCACTGGCTTGTGCATCAAAATACACTGTCATAAATAATTATAAGTGTAAGAATACAATCACCTACTTCCCTTTGCTTATACATTGACCACAACAACGAAATATTGGTACGTCGCCCTTAAAATGTATTTTTGTAATTTTGTTGTTATATTTTACTCACTTCTTCTCAAAAACAACATAAAGGACAAACATCGGAACATAAACGTTGCCATGTCATGTCTATTATTCATGAAAAAAATGAATTTTCACCCTGGATTTTCATTTGATCCTGCTGTGAGCACTAAAGTCAGGTCGAGCCGTCCTGTTTACAAACATTTGTGCAGAGATTTAGCATATTTTAGCTGCAGGACAAGCCCAAAACAACAATAATTCGGGAGCAGCATGTGTGACCAGGTTCAATCATGGGACTCCTGCGTGAGCTCAAATCACTTTAATTTAATGACTATTCAAATGTAATCACATCTCGTCAGCTCATAATCAGCGCTCGCAGCGAAGTCTTCTCTGAACGTGTCGTATTTCACCAAATATTTCAGGAATTGCACTTTTAACCTTGGATTGACATGGATTAGTTAGAAATGTTTTGTTTAGATAGAGACATGGTAGAAATGTGAAGCAGGCAGTGTGAACTTTTGAGTTTGTTCATGTGGTGAGTTTAGAAGCGCTTTTCACAACTTTTAGAAGCCAGTGCAAGTAGAGCCATTTGAAACTGATGCACGCTAACTAAATAAACAAGTGCATGTTATTGGTTTTAGGGAACAAAATGCTCCATTGCTCCAATGCTTCATTTCTCCCAAATAGATACTTTAAAATTGTAAATGTGTTGGAGAAATAATTCAGTTCAAGATATTTTATGAAATAAATAAAAAACTTGGTATAGGCTTTAATCAAACACCTAAAAAGAGCTATGAATACTTCAACTGAAAATGTGTTGTTTAAAGCTGGTACTTAGTTTTCTGTAAACCTCTTTGGGACATCATTAGTTTCACATGTGGATACACTTTGTATAAAAGTGCCTTGCCACTCTCTACACCAATCTGGCCTTATCCAGAGTCATACAGTCAGTGATTGTAAATTTTAAAAGACAGTTAGAAAAAAAATATTAAAAGCAGATAAACAAGACCTTGGGGAGGACCCAGGACATATTGAAAGGACAATGTGTCTGAACTGGCCTGGGAATGATCGCCAAATCCTCCCGGAAGACCTGGAAAAGGTGTGTGTGGACAGGGAAGTCTGAGCTTCCCTGCTCAGACTGCTGCCTCCTGCAACCCAACCCTATAAAAAGTGCAAGACAATAAATCACTTTTTAGCTATTTCACACATTTTCAATGTAATGAGTTCTGATAACTTACCTATTTACATACTTTTTGTATTACGGCAAAAAAAAAGAAAAAAAAAAAAATTTAAAAAATCGTCTTAAGCAATTTTTATTTCTGTTGTTATTTGTCTACATATATTACTGGCCTAAGGTCTAAAACCATGTTTTAATATTTGTGCATTATGTTATCATGTAGAGCTGTGTTTCTCAAGCTATGGTAGTGATTCTCAACCTGGGGGTCGGGACCCTCACAGGGGTGATTTCTGGGGTTCCCCTGATTATTTGAAAAATTGAACATTAAGATATTAAACAAAGTTTGACAGCTTCAAATACAGTGATAGGCATATATTGTATTACTATTTGCCAGTCCACAAAAAATACATTTATAGGCTTATATATTAAAATCAAAACCAAACATAAAACTAAAGACTACTTTATCACTTTGCAGGTAACCTACATTTTGCCTTTGGGGGTCGCGAATGGCTACGGTTGTTATTTTGGGGTCATGACTGAAAAAAGTTGAGAACCACTGAGCTATGATATGTGTACTATGTACTATTTGTTTCCATCTGCAGTTTGAATATTTTATTTATTTAGAGACAGATATATTCATGTTTTCATTCTCTTTTGGGCAAAGTATCCTTTAGAACTGCCTTATTCATGAATTACCAGTGTTTTATTTTGTGGTATTATTTAGGGCTAGGATCATCCGGGTTTTGATCGGGTGGAACTTGGAGAGCAAATGTTGTATTAAGTGGTATTTGGTGTGAAAAGTTTAAGAACCATTGATTCTAGAGCATTCTTTCATACACAGTTTCGATATCGATATATTCGTTAGTATTAAGGCTAGCAATGCAACTCCACACTAGAAACAACTTCCACATGACAAACATAAAACACATCTATAGTATAGCCTATGAAGCGCAACATATCTGAGATCAGTCCGTGAAAAAGAACACTTCTAATATTGATTTATTAAGCACGGGAGAAAAGCTCGGAGGATCTGACAGAACTCGGTCCTTTTGAGAAACCTCCGAGTTTCTTTTGATGACGGCTTCCCCATTGTACTCGACGAGACTTCACTGAACAAACGAATCAAACAAAAAGCTTTTCACGGTAGAAAAGATAAAAAAGGAAACCAAAAAAAAAAAAAAAAACTTCTTCTTCTCACTGCATGTGGTCCTGTTCACATTCAACATCAGGGTTACAAAAATGGCTGCCGCTTTACCCAATTATCCTGCCAAAGCTAATAGTCGAGTCCATTTTGGTTTAGCGCGCTACACAACTGGACTCTTTCTCGGTCGCACAAGTCAGAACAGCACATTGGCTTTTTTACAGATGTTTGTTGTTTGCTGCGACTTCAAATGTTTTTCTCTCGCATCAGATGATTTGAATACGTCGGCGTACAGTGCTTTGAGCTGTGTGCGCTAGCGGCTGCAGACAGGCATTTCCTCTGTCTATAGAAATGAAAGGATGATGGGATCGTCAAATAACAAAGGCGCAGTGGGGAGCGGACTGGGGTGCATGTGAGGTGTTATGAATATTTAAAGGCGAGAATGTAATTGTGGCGGCGGAGTATAATTAATAGGAGAGTCATTTGATTAAAAATTTAAAAAAGATGCGTTAAATTGGGGTGTCAGTGGCAGCTAAAAGAGTATCAAAAGGGCTGCGATCAAATTGGGCTAAAAGGCAAATTTTTTGGCACAGTTTTTACAATAAAATGCCGTAAAATTTATTTCACCCTAGCACAGATTTGTTGATATTGTATCTATTCAGGTGGAAAATATTCCACAAAGTCCTGACTACGTCTAATATGTCCTGTTGTTCACCTATCTCAGCTAAGTTCGTCCATTGTTGTTAGCATTATTGCTAACTGCCTGTCTGTCATTGCCCACATTGTACCTTTAGCGCAACTAGGCATGTGCAGGCCAAAGTGACATCTTCTAAGATCATATTTGTAAGCGTACAGTTAATAATATGTCTTTCTGTTGACATTTATGAAACCACCATTTTAAGCTAACCGTTAGCAGCCGGAACTAGCTTGGGCATTTACAGCTTTGAAACAGTAATAATTTCATTTTACAATCATTTGCTTGGTTGAAATCTGTAAAAAAAAATGTTTAGTTTAACAGTTTAGTTTTGTCTGTTTAAAAAAAATTCAAAAGGATTAAAACAACATAAGAGAAGTAAAGCTAAAGGTACAAAGTGTGCTACTGGTACGAAGTGGGCAATGACACATGTTAGCATACCTGCACACCTTGCTCCAAACAGCTATGAAAAAAGCTTAAAACACATTGTGGACTGATGTAGGAAGCTTAAAGTGTATTATTTCTGTTTGATTACATTTCTAAGGAGGTAAAAACCAGGTAGGCTACAGGATCTTTAAATTAGTAGACACATGATCATTAGCTCTGTTCAGGTGCTACAACGTAGACAGCACTCGAGCTTATTCCTTCTGTTTATGCAGTACACATAGTACACATAAGATGTACTTTCATGGATAAAACACATTAGGACAGATATTTTAAGCAAAACCACGAAATGGCTGATTTGTGACTTTTATTGAGTATATTAAATTATGTTTTCATAACTGATATATTTACAATTATGAAGTGTTTTACAAACCCAGTGTGACGCGAAAGTGGAATGCTCCTCCACAGATAAATGACGCTAATATGTACAACTTTTATTGGGTGATGTTTGTCATTTGTCGACTGTTCTCACTAATAACATGGAGAAGAGAACGTTTGGTGGTCATTCCAATCCTAAAAGATGCATAAGAACAGAAATCTCAACTTAAAGTCTGTTAGCTTAGGACAATTTTTACATGCCAAAATGTATCTAGAATAAAATACGAAAAGATATGTAAACTCGACAATGACTTGCAACAAGGCTCTGACCTTTTCTAAATGTGGTTTGTACCGGCTTACACTCTCTGGATTATTCATAACTTGTGTGTTTTGAAGGCTAATGCTAACCGCTATAGGAGAAAACACAAGGGACTTCTCCGGAGTTCTTCAAAACGTGCTAAATGCTGTGTTCTGGGCTACTGGGAGGTCAGATTTTACTCAGCTGAACATTACCAGTTCCCAGTTTTAAGTGTTCGTATGTAAACATGCTAGAAATACACCATAAGTAATCTCTACTATTTATGTTAATGGTTGCACATACTTTGTATTTCCTGCTCCCAATAGCGTGTCATTATATTTTTTCAATAAACTGGTTGACTTAAGAATATACCAGTATGTAAAATCAGCACGGATGACAAACTGATTCTTTCAATACGAGACTAGCACGTTTTGCTTTGGTCTAAGTGAAACTGTAAGACCCTAACTCGCCAGGTATAAATATATGAATTAAAACCGTTCTGGTGAGAATTCTTCCATCGATCGCGGCTCCTTTGAGGCTTGTGTCCATTGACTGGGTAGAAAGGGTTAAATCAGGCAAGAGGAAAAAAAAATAATTGCTGTGGGAATTAGCGGTTGGGAAATATTTACAGTTGGGGACTTATTATGGTAATGACTTGCAATGCCTGTGGTTCATGCATGAATAATCAGCCAATCCACAAAGTACCTTTAATGTAACAGTCTAATTGAGAGTGTGAGGTCAAAGGTGAATTCCCATGGATCACTGCTGCAAAACATGTACATCACATTGACTTAAAATCTTTAGTGATTCCTCCGTAGTGTCATTATTCGCATTAACCCCGTATGACCCCAATGTAGAGGGACAAAGAACTGACCTTATGTTTATCTTTCACCTTATCTGTCAGTTTATTGGTCTTTGACAAATGACTGTCTATAAATCGAACTGGTGCACACAGTTTTTGACTCAAAGAAACATCTTGTGTAGCAGGAAAAAATGGAGTTGAGTTGGTTTTTGAGGGTTTTTTTCTCCAAATGAAAAACATAATAATAATAACAAGGGTTTGGTGCATGCTTGTATTGTCTGATTACAATTGAATCAGTTGCACCAAAAGTTTACAACATGACCACTCTATCAACCCATAGAAATCTTCTTACTTTGTTTGTTTATTTCACATAGACAATGCAAACTGTTACAAGCCGGAACATGCAGCTGTTGTGAACCACATTAGATAGATAGCTAATGCTAATTCTCAACTACTGTCACATGTTGGATTTTCCCTTCAGATTACAGGCTTTTTTGCTCATGAAACTACCAAAAACCAAGCACCAAGAACACTCCTACACCTACATTTTGTGACGCCAGTTAAATTCGTTGTCGTGTTCCTTGATTTGTTTGCAATCTTGCAAGAGATTCTCGCAGCGTTGTTTTACTGTCTATGAGACTTGCATCGGCCGGGACCTCACGTGGGACTTGTGAGTAAACCGTTAGGACTGGACGATGTTATTGTTGCCTCGGGCGGGAACAAGCCGTCAGACCAAAACTTTCCAAATCCCGACTGGACTTATGTTCTCTCCACTGTCTCAAAATTAGGACGCAGTGAGGGAAAGTGAGGCTTTATCTTATGTATACTCTGCTGTTCGGAACACTGCACGGTTTCACCTCTTGTGTCCAAGTAGCGCCAATAATTATACTGCAGACCCAGAGACAGAAGACCACACTAACACTGCAAAGAAAGCTAATAGTGCTTCACTCAACAAAAATAATTGGTCTCTGTTTATATTGCACTTTTCCACATTTCAAGGCACTCAAAGTGCTTTGCAATTAAGGATCCAGTCACCCAGTGTACACAGACGCTGAGGTAATGTGGGTTAAGTGTCTTGCCCAGTCCTCTCTTGTCGTCTCACTGTGGAACCTTGTATTCCAATGGTCTCCCATCCAAATACTGACCAGACCCTAACTTACTTTGCCTCTGAGAACTGACAAAATCGCGCTTTGACAAATAGGTATCCCTACAGTATTGTTTCGGCCTGATTTAAGAGAAGTAGTGCTCTTGACCATAACTTACAGACAAACACTGATAATCAGATTAATATACTTCACAACAACTTGCACCTGCACCTAGTAGGTTTAAATGCCGACTTCCACTAGCTTATTTGCTTGCTTCATGTTTTGGGAGGTTACCAAAGTCTCGCTGCACCTCTTCATTTGCATAAAGACTTGGAAAAGAACATGAAGAGAACATGCAAACTAGACACACAAAAAGGCCTTGTACCTCTAGACTTGAGCACATGCAGGGCTTTTTATTGCGAGACTAAAACACTTTCCCCTAAGCCGCCATGTCACTGCAATAATGGATCTCCAAGTGTCTATCAGAAGCCTGAAGTTACAAGAGGGCCACTGTCACTTAGCATCGACCCAAAAAAGCTTTTATCACTACATGAAAGGCACCGGCTAAAACTCCCCCAAAGTCAACATCAAGTGACAAGTGTTAAGAGCAGAAGAGCGGGCCTTGGGATTCGCTTTAACTATCTCTTGCTTTCGGCGGATGACGTGTATCTTTGAAAATCTACCCAAAATATGTTTGAAATGGAAATGGGTTTGCTGTGTGCACGCAGAGTGGGTTGGTGTTTCTCCAAGTGCCTACAGTGGATCAATAGTTGTGTGAATAGTTACTATGCACAGTCAGCTTTCCAATTAACCGGCCATTGTACAGGGTCTTCTTTCATTAGAGAAATGGTTTGAAGCTCACTAGACTTCTTCTCTGGTAATGATGAAGAAACGTATCGTTAATATGCTGATTTTTGCACTAGATTTTTTTTTTTTTTTATTAGTCTATAGTCAAGTGCCTTTGTTTTTGATTCTTTATATTGTTGTTTTTGCTTCACACACATTTACATGGTGTTCTGCTTTTGACCTGAAAACACATTGAAACAACTTGTGATCTCATTTAAACTGCTTCCCCTTACTATACTATATAAATATGCCAGATTTTTGTGATAAACTCATTTTATTTATTTTTTTAATTCAAGAAATATGTCCCTGATATTGTGCTAAAAATCTAAGATTTCATTCTCTTTATTGTGATCACTTGTGGACAAACAAAGGATTATTTCAACTTGTTGACCAAATGCCATAGCAAAGCTTTATGGTGAAAACATAACAGATATATTTTAAAATGCTTGTAGAAAGTTATGTTGTTATACTTTAGTGATATGCTTTGTACCGGCATTGCTTGAAAGTTCCTAAGCATTCTGTGGTATGACAATGTGTCTCTTCAGCTTAAAAACAGACTGCTGTGTTTTGTCTATGGAGTATGTTGTAAACTTATGGGTGAGCAGAAGCACTGAACATAACAGTGCACCTATGAGCAGGGTTGAGTAACCCTCCACATGCCCATGTCCAGACAGAGGGCCTCACACTGTTGCATGCAGCCTTAAAAGTCCTATTATAGTGCTCAAAAGTGACTTTGCTTTCCGTTTTGCGTTTGTTTGTTCAGTTGAGGTAGTCAAAACTTTCTGATGTGCTTATAAGTTAATTTGTTTAAACACGATTAAAACAGAAGCTATACCTTCAAAATTCAAAGCAGATCCAAATGATAATTTTAGGAGAATGCTTTTCACAGTATTGATGGGTTTAGCCTGATGCAGCTGGTTTCATTTCACGTCATCACACCTTTAAGGTATACAGACTCAGGAAACCATGTGTTGACCAGAACCAACCCGAGTAGAGATAGCAGACTGTATATTTTGTTCTCTGTTTGCTGACTGCATGATTATACTTCCTGTCTTTTCTAGAACCGTCTGCAGTTCTGTGATAAACCTACTACCAACCTACTATCTGGAGTGAAACTGAGCTATGTTCAAAAGTGGCAACCCAAGATTTATTGTTGTGATCATTCAAGTTCATTTGGAAAGACCAATCACATCACACATTTATGTTGTTTTCCTAGGGTATTTAGCCACTCCATCTGCCTATTCTCTTAGAGTCAATGAAAAGTGCTAGGCATGTTACTGAATGACTGATTGACTGAAAGTGATTTGATCCCAGTCTTATCATGACAAACTAGACCTTCACTGAGTACCACCACATGACTCTCAAGTACCAGTTTGATTAGTCCGTCACATGACTCCAGTCGCAGCTATGAAACCATTTATTAGCGCAGAGAGAAGCAGCAGTAACAGTAGCAGCAGACACAGACACAGATCCGGTGACGATAAGGACACAGCAGCGGGCCACACTTCCGGCCTCATCACAGTTGCTCCTATCAGAACTTCACGCTTGGCTTTGATCACGGCTCTGGAGGAGACTGCGAGTGCTGCGGCTTTGACTGCCAAATGTCACACAGATAGCACATCTCCCTGTCACTTCCACTGGCGCGCAAGGCTTCCAGGCAGACCCTTTCACTTGCATCGCGTTTGTTTTAAGTTTCTCTGCGGGGGCAAAGACCTCAGCTGTCACACATGGAGATTTGGGGTCTTCTGTGGAGATTATGGTGTTTGAATGCTGAGTTTATTGTTTGGGATGTATACAGTGTTTGGTTACAGAAGTGAATTTCTTCCATTCTCTTTCCTGCAAGAACTTTTCAATAATACATAAATGTTCATTTTCCATAGGGACATTACATTGACTTACATTCATTTCATGGACCCTTACCCTAATCTTAATCTTATTGACTACTTGTCTAAGCTTAACCCTTACCCTAGTAGTCCTAACATTAACCTTATTTGAACCTACAACTATGGTGCGCATCTCATAATGAAGGATTTGCATAATGGGTACCTGCTTTTTGTCCCCATAACAAAGGCACGTCCCCGTAAAGTGAGTGTGTAAGAAAATTTTGATTCACTTGATGTGATGAGTATATCTGCTCATACACACATACATATTTATATTTTTTTAGCATCAACATTTTGAAGTTGCAAATACAGCATTTTTAAGTTTAAGTTGTGATTTTGGGCCATACAAAATCAGGTTTTTGTCTGTGTTTTTGTTATTTTGGTTATGATTTATTTTGTATTTATTATTTTAGTTTTTGTAAACATTATTTAAAGTGCATTTTAATGTATTGTGAAGAACCAGATTTCTTTGTTGTTGTTTTTTTGTATGTATATAAGGCTTTTTGTCATGACGTCACATTTTTGATCATGTGACACAAAAAAGATTATATCTTACTGTCTGATTGGGTGAGCAAACCGGTTTAATAAGAGCAATCCAAAGAGCTTCTATTCCTAAAAAGTCAACATTGAGAAGAAAGCTTCAGCAAGTGCGTATCTAGACCCCGAGAGCAAACAATGGGATTCATTTTTGGTTTTGTCAACCAGTCAACAACCACACCTATATTGTGACATCACATGCTGGTTCAGCAAACACTCCATAATACTTAGACATGGCCATACCTGTTTGTCAAAGCCGGATTCTGTCAGATCTCAGAAACTAAGCAAGCTAGGGCCTGGTTAGTACTTGGATGGGAGACCTCTGGAACTCCAGGTGCCACACTGGGATGACAAGAGTAGATTGCCGTTGTGTCCTTGGGCAAGACACTTAAACCACATTGCCTCAGTCTGTTACACTGGGTAAGTGGATGCTAGATTGTAAAGCACTTTGAGAGTCTAGAAAGGTAGAAAAGCGCTTTATTAATTCTTTATTAATTGAGACCAATTTTACTATTTACATTGTACTATAATTTGTATGTACCCATTGGAGTAAAAATAAATTGTGCCTCCTAATTTATTAGGTTAAAAATATTTTAGCAAGGATTTGTGCTTCTACTCAAGTAATATTCTAACTGAAGGGTCCAGACTAGATCTGCTGGACTTTCAAGCTGACGTTTTGCTTCCAAACAAACAAATTCCTCAAAGCTGAGATGTAGATTGTGACTTGGATCTGGTTTAATTGCGAGTTGAGTCTTCTTCTCACAGTCACCAGGCCAATCCATGTCAAACTCAGACTCAAATAGATGATAAAGTTCTCAAAACATCAAACATAGGATTTCAATATTCTCACTGAAGAGATCAGACTAGATCTGCTGAACTCTGATCATTTCAGTGAGAATATTTAAATCCTTGATGTTTAATGAACGTCATCTTGTACTTAAATAATAATAATTGAAAGCAGATATACTGGAGGTCATGTTATGCCTCTCTCTGACAGTAAATCCAGTTCCATTGTTTACTGGATTTTCTTACGCCCCTCTTCGTGGTCCCTCATGGTTCATCTCTTTTGGAAATGTCCCCGTCGACCTCGGGTTTAAAATATCACAGACAAAACAACCCCCTGGGAATGTGCAAAATGAAAGAAACCCAGTGTGACGCGGCGCAGTGCGGACCCAAACAAAGCCTAGACAAAATGCTGCTTAGCTCGAGGCTAGTGCTAACACAACAGGTTTAAGTGGACCACCAGAGCAGAAAATATTACAAGATTGCAGGGAGATTTAATATACAGCATGATCCAACAGTTAGCTCATAATAAACCGCCTATAAATAGAACATATAGTTTATAGAGGCTGATGAATGGTCAGAACACTAGCCTGCAGTGAACCAAAAGAAAAACACACACTTTGACTAATTCACAATGACGTTTATGAGACGTTTTAGCCAAGTCAGAGAAACATTTGATTCACCTGATACGCTGTACTTTTGCAGTTTTTGGACACTTATTGAGAAGAGTAAAACTGTTTTGTTCTCATTTTTTATGAGAAAAGCAAACATTTTCTATAAACACAAACAAGACTAATCTGTTTTAGTGAACACTTCTCTTTTGCAGAGACAATCTATCCGTCCTCACACGGCATGTAACAGGTGTGCCGTAGTCTGGTTGCAGTTTACCTTTCAGTTCAGACTATTGGTGGAGAATCTATTACAGCTTTGCATTTTACTGCAAACAGAAACACATAGAAGTACAGTAGTAGTACCATCAAAACTTAGAAGTTAGCCAGAGATGTGAAAGCAACTTGAATAGAATACATACTCCTTCATTAGGTTTGGATACATTTACATTCAACTTGGAAAAGTACAAATTGTTTTTGTGGAGAGTGAAAGCATTAAAACAACAGCCTAGTAGCAGTAGCAGTAGTAATGGTTATAGTAGTAGAGGTATGGGCTAGATTAGAAAGTAATGACTAGAGTCGAGTTCTTGGGAAGTCCTCAGAGATGACTGTTGTTGTGATTTTGGGCTATACAAAAATAAACTGATTTGATTTGAGTCAGACTTGAGGAACTATTTTAATGTGTTGAGACTTGACTTGATTAAATCGAGCAGTGGTTCTCAACCTGGAGATTGGAACCGCAGAATGATTGCTTGGGATCTCCTGATGATATGTGAAGTTTAACATTTATATTGACACCTTTCAACTGTAATGATAGACGCAGATTCAGGCTATGACTTCAAAATAATATCAAACAATAACCCCTTTATTATATTGTGTTTGAGGGTTGCAAATGTCTACAGTTGTCATTTTGGCCGTTGCAACTAAAAAAGGTTGAGAACCACTGAAAAAAAGTAAAACTTGGTACTTGACTTGACTTGAACGTCAGTGAATTAGAACTCGACTTGAACTGATATGTCAGTGACTTGGGACTTTTGCTTGGACTTGAAGCCCAGTGACTTGTGTTGACTTGATAATTCTCCTCATGAAAATAAACTGTATAATGTTGCATGAACAAACTGGAACACTTCTTTTTTATGACCAGCACTTTTTACGTATCAAATCGGTTCAAATACATGACAAAAAAAAAAGCAAATATTTTTTACATTTTAATATAAAGACTGGAAGAAACTATAAGACTCTGACTTGGACTTGTGGGGAACTGACTTTGGACTTGGCTTGGACTTGTGAGACATGGAACTTGGCTTTGACATGTGGGGCATTGACTTTGGGTTTGGCTTTGACATGTGGGGCATTGACTTTGGGCTTGGCTTGGACTTGAAGCCAAAGACTTGAGATTACTTGGGACTTGCAAAACAGTGACTTGGTCCCACCTCTGGTTAAAGTGTGGAAGAGTACCAGTCTTTAGAATGCAGGTGTTCTGCTTGCAAAAACCTGAAAAGTCTTTCTCTATGAAATAATTTTGAACATACAAGTTACAAGTATGATTTTGGATCTATAGTAGCAGAAGACTAAGTTCAGATTTTTCACTTTTAATGAAACAACCAGCTGTCACAGAAAGGTTCAAAGTTCACGCAGCTGTCACCCCAAAATAAACCTCTGCGATAGACTACCAAGATTTGAAAGTCTCTGGTAACACCTTGAGGTCATCAGAGTTCACTTGGGTCAAAGGTTACAGACAACCACAGCACTGCATCACGTAGAAGAGAGCGGATAAGCGCCAAACTCCAAACGCTAATGGTGTTTTGGCTGCGATTTTAAAAAGCCTGTTGGAAATCAAATGATGATTCCAGCCTTCGTTACTGGAAGTGTTGGTTGACTGGCGATCACAGCAGCTCGGCCAGTAATGAGTGCGTCCTGCTTTTGACCCCCCGAGTGCGAATCCAACATTTCTCCAATCATCTGTTTATAATAACTTCCTCTGTGTCCTGAAACGTTGCCTCGTGTTTGATGGAAGTGAGATTAACTGTTATTGCAAATGTCAATGTACAATCCACATTCATAAAAGTCAGGAAAGTATGTAAAGTAAAACAGATGGTGCCTCGCTAAAAACTCGTAAAGTCATATTTGGAGAACACAAATCATTTATTGGTGAAGTGGTTTATGATTTCCGATAACTAATGGTAAAATGTGCTTTTCTACACTCGAGGCGGCGTAGCTCAAGTGACCGCTCACCAGACACTGTGAACAGCCGGATTTGAACTGCTGACCCTCTGATCACAGGAAGAGCACTTGACTAACTGAACTATTTTATTTTCAACTGACAATATGAAGCATAGGCAGATATTCTTTTGTTGAATATAAAAAAAATCTTTAGCCATCTTTCCATTAACCTGGATCCCCAAGACCAGTTCACTTTGGAGAGATTGGGACACTTCTTAATGTTGTGTTTCCTAACCTTTTTTGGCACACTTTTGGCTGAATTTTTTGCGGCACACGCACACCATCGACTAAAATAACGCCAAATGAAACTGTTATGGAAAACATTTCATTTTGTAAATACTGTCCATTACACTATGTCACTTTATGGTGATCTTACTATAGATTTATACTATAGAGAGAAGCATGTGACACAACAAAACCAAGTAGTACAGGACAGATCTATGGAGAGGCAACCTTGCTCAGAATAAGATTGCATTTTCCAAGCTATTTTAAATAAAATTACTCTATAACCTATCAGATACAGTTTAAATATGTGTAATATTTTACTTTGGAACATTCTGAAGTAATTAGTTCTTCATAATGAGTATATAGCGATTGTTTACTTTCATTTGGACTGAAAAAGTTATTTCGAACACTCCAAAATGGTTATTATTACTTTTTTTATATATATATACCGAGGCTGTGTCCCACCAAGATGGGGTAGCCTGGACAGGGCTTAGTCAGGGCACACATTCATACACACACACACCAGACTCATACTAGGCAATGTGGGTGAAGTGTCTTGCCTACAGACACAACAATGAGAGCCCACTGTGGCGCCTTATTTTCATCCGCAGTCTTCCATTCGAGTACTGCCCAGGCCCAACCCTGCTTAGCTTCTGAGATCTGACGGGATCAGGCTTTGGCTAGCTGGTATGGCCAAAATGATAAATGATTCAATTAAATCTGTTTAGGTTTATTTCACAGTTAGGATTATGAAAACTGACACATTTTTTACGGCACAATTGAAAGTATCTCAAGGCACATAAGTGTTCCTCGGCACACTAGTTGAAAACTGGTTTAATGCCAAGAACTTGGATTATGTCGGATGTACAGAATTTACAATTTGTGTATTGCCTCGACAAACAGCAAACAACTGATACTAATGTAATGTAGTTTGACTTTGCAAAGTCTATAGAGAGGTTTATAGTTGTCCGTCAGATTAGTAACTTGGTCAAGTCCTCGCACAGGCTGCCATTAGAACTTCTGCTTTTGTTTCTTCCCAGTAGTCAATCAGAAAACCTTGAACGCAGTTATGCCACTTCCCGGTCTTTCCCAAATCCTAAAACTTAACCAAACTAACTTAAAATAAGCCAAAGTAAGTTCCAATAACTATTTTGAATGCCCCTGTTCTTGTTCTGCATTCAAAATTGAATACATTTTAAATCATCATCAATTTATTTATATTTTAGACCTTTTGTAACTTAAGCAATTGTTGGGTAATTGGGTTATGTACAAGCCTTATTCAGCTTATGTCTGTCGCTATAGAAACATGTTTGTGTTATTCAAATGGGTCTACCTGCTGCTTTTGTTGACAAAATTAGAGCCGTGATTACAGTTTGCATTATAAATGACCATTGCAGGGAGCGCATTAGACCTACTTATTATTATGCATGATCAAATGACTGGCCCCAAGGTAATTGATGGTTTTTAAAAGGGGCCACAGTATTACCGGGGTCACACCGCAGGAACAGTATGGGGCTGTACAAGTAGAGCAGACACAGTTATGTCAATAGGAAATGTATGATTTTTTTAGTATACAGTTCAAATAGTGTTTATATAAGAGCTAAAGTTGGCCTTGATAAGTCTGTACATCGAAACAGGAAATTACACAGTTGTCTTGTCTTCCTCACAGTCATGGGGAAGCTACTCTTAAGCTGGGAAGTGAGCTGGAAGATACTGCCAAGAATTAAGCTGAGAATAGTAGACTTAGCAACAGATGCATTTACAGTAAACCAATGTTGAAAGACATTCTATATATATCAGGACTATAAATTATATTTACCAGTTTTTAGAAAGGTCTACTAAACTGCACATTTTCTTTGTGTTTAAAGGGTAAATCCAAACCTACCTTCAACCAAAATTCTTGGTTATTTTACATTTTTTCTTTACATATTGACGTAAAAAAAAAAGACAAGGAAAAGTGCTTATTGTACATTTTGTTTCTTCGGAGACTGTGTTGGAAAAAACACATGGTCCGGCGCAAAACCCAAATGGAAGTTTAGTCAAAATAATTGAGTTAAATTAAATAACCAAACAAGGACTGAAAACAAACATTGTCTGCCCACTCCTTGTCTTTGGGGTAGTGTATACGACAACGAGTTTTCATGAATCTGAGGCAGATCGGCTTTCTTTTGCACGACAACGAGCCATGTGTTTATTGAATCAGTGTTCCCCTGGATAGACAGTTTTTGCCGTGCACTGGGGGCTGGTTCAGTGGATACATCGCAGTGTAAACAATATAAAACAGTTACCAATGAAGACGATTCTGTCACTGATATGCTACGTAAGATCGTAGAAGAAGACTGCCAGCAAAAGATGGAGCACAGTGTTTCTTACCTGCGTATTGCAGAGAAGGACACGCAAAACAAATCTTCCAAACCCTCTCCGTGTGCTGAAGATTCGATTAGAAAACTGAAATTTGTGTGTTCAGAGGAAAAGAAAGTTTGTAGCTCTCCACAACAAGTATTATTCGCCCGTGAACAGCAGTCCAAATGTCTGTGCTCGGTTTCCATTTTATTGATATGTATAACTTGTACAAATGTCAATGCCCGTATTTTAGACTTCGTGGGGTCACAGTAAGTCATCTGGAGTGGCCTTACCAGTGCTGCCTTGTGACCTGGTGGCGGCTTGGATCCAGTGGCACAATTACGTCACCTCCTGACGCAGCATATGAATTACAGCATTTTCGGTCTATCTGCGTTTCCATTTAAAGGAAGATTTGCGACACCATATAAACTGTGAAAACAAAACGTTACAACTGTGACGGTTTTCTGGGGAACGTTGTCTTGTAAACTAGGCTTTAGAGTTTGCTTGAAATGTTCTGGAGACTGGCACTACAACTCCATGGATTACCAGTAAAACAATGTACGTTGTTCAGTTCATACATACAATTTATGCAACATCTTTTGGAACTTAATTTAACTTGTAAAGCGATCACTTACATATTCAGAAGAAGGAGAGCTTTATAATTTTCCTCTCTGATGCATTTCTTGGTCTTTTCTAACACTTGTTAATCCTTCCTTTTTCCGTACGATCACGACTTTGCTGCTTATATAACTTGGATCAATTCAGTGCGGTGTAGTAGGAAATGAAGATTTTTTTTTTTTTTAGTTTGGTTATTGGGCAGGATTATTTTTAGTGGAATGCTGATATTGCTGTCTCCAGGAAGAAGAAGTTCATAAAAATCTATTTTGCCAACTGCTGCAACTCTTCCTATAGCAGATCAATTATTCACACGAAACAACCCCGACCCTGCAAAAGTAGGACACTGTGTAAAGCCAACCTGTGTTAAAACTTCAGGCTAATCGATGGAAAAAGTTTGATTTCATTTGAGCAAGCGACACACAACGATCATATTGACATTGGAAGGGCATTTGTGTATTAAAGCTGGGGTTTCTGCCTTTTTTTGTTGTTGTTTTTTTCCACCCAAAAGTTTGAGCACTGGGCTTGTGATGGTCCTTTCTGAATGCGATGAAATCCTGGTGTACTGGCCTTTAATGTGCCCAGGATGCGTGCCCAGGATCTTCATAATTTTGTAACGACATGGCCAAGAATTCTCCAAACTCCAAGGTGGAAGGTGAAAGAAAAGCACACACATTGTTTCTGTTCACAAATGCTTAAACTGACAGTGTGCAAATTGAAAAAAGGAAAAAAAAATCTATAATTTTGATGAAAAAGGCCTAAATACGTCCATCTGCTGCGTCCGTTTCCCCCAAACCACCTGTGACTGGTCATAGATTAGATTAACCTTTAAAGGTGATTCATAGTTCCTTGTCACGTTACGTTCTCGCACATTGGAGCTTCTGTCTTTTGTTTTTTTCCCTCAGTAGCCAATCAGACAGCTTGCAGCAACACCGTGTTCATGCCGTTCTTGTGCTGCTACGCCCAAAATTCACTTGACGTCTGGTTGGTATTGGTGCAGAAAATTTGTCTTGGGTCGTCAGATAGAAATTGTAGTGGGTTCCAGCCCCCTGCGCATTCATACAAAAGCAAAAACTATAAGGATCACTTTAAAGATTTCCACAATGTGTCATTTTGCACGTTTTATGCTGCTGTTATTTATTCAACTTTAATCTCACTGTATATTCTGGACCTTTTCTCTGTGGCTATGTTCTGTAGATGTTCGAAACGCGTCTTTAAAGATAATATCAGTCTGTTAAGTAGCTCTGCTTTGACGCTGCACTGAGTTGCGTGCGAGAAAGAGAAAGAGTGTGAAGTTTCTGAATGAGCCATAGAGCTGCAATCGGACCGACCAAGAGCCAGATGCAGCTCACCAGCCTCAGGTTCACCACCCCTGGCTTAGCGTGATTCCGTTTTCCAAACTGTATCCAGGGTCTTGATTTTACATAGAGCTGTGAATGATCAGACGCACGCACTGAGCTCAGCATCTCAGTGACATGAGCAGGCCACTCTCACTCTGCGCCCTTAGCATTTGCCTATACTGCCTATATGACGAGCCGACCCTGACTAGACGCACCTGGAACCTGATCAGCTCTTGACAGCAGCTCCAAAGGAAGTCTGTGCAAGGTCCTGACCATGTGACTGAATTATAAATCACCCTTTATTGTCTCCATGACAAGCAATTCACAATGGACAATCAATAGGCACTTTGACTCACAGAAACAAGACAATACAAAATCTATATTCACAACAACACGTGACAGTCACAACAGTCTCCGAAGAAAATGTAGATATAACACGAAACATACAACAAGCACGTTTCACGCCTTTTTTTTTACGCCAATGTTACGTATAGTCAAAACGTAGCATGACCATGAATTTTGGTTGAAGCCACGTGGTGACTTTTCATTAGGCTTAACAGTAAGTTTAGGCTTCAGGTTACAAAAGGGTAGGTTAAGATTTATAATGTCGCTACGTTGCTTCAACCAAAATTTGTGGTTATTTTACGTAAATAGGCATGAAAATGTGCTTATTGTACATTTTTAACATTCCGTTGTAAATTTATGTTTTCTCTGGACACTGGTCTGGACAGTCACCAAGCAAGACCAATGGCACCTTAGTCCTGATTCTAGAAAAGCACTGCCAAGTACATGTTCCAAATTTTAGCTAAACTCTTGCACCACCACCATCTTTAACCATATGGCACATTCAATTTAGATGTTTTTGTATTGTAATAAGCCTAGTTCATAAATGTAAACGGTGTGTAAAAGCCCTGCTAGGGACGGACATAGCAAATGAGCCTTGGCTGTAAATGTTGTACGTGTGTTGCATGTTTAATGTACGTACTTGTCCTTATCAACAAGCTGCCCTGTACTCCTGCGCTTCTGGAGATTAACAGACAGAAAAAAAAATTAAAATCTTCTGTTCCACCACTGAAGCACCAAGCTAAGATCATGGCTACATTTTACCACCTTCTTTCTTCTGCAGACAAAACTAGAATGTTTTTGTCTCTTTTTTCACTGTTTTAAATTAGACAGACTGCTCACTCCAGACTCACCACTGACTCTTTTTGTTTGAATGAGAATCGTGTACAGTCACCTTCCGTTTCGGTGGAGTCTTTGTGCTCCAAACAGATGAAAAATGATTGCGATGGCTCAAAGTGAAAGAGGAGGCAGCATGGCTTCAATCAATGCGACAGGTCCCAGCAGGTCCACAGCGGCAGGCTTTGATTACCACAACACTTTAGTTTTAACTTTGAGGAAAGTTAACTATTCTAAACAGAAATAGTACTCCACGTGTGGTCTAAGTCTGCAGGTTTTCAAACTGTAGGACAAAGTAGTACAACTGGTGAGTAAGATGAGGTGTGAAGTCAGATTTACGACTGCTTGACTTGTTTGAATAATGATTCTAATAAGAGTTTGTATAGGTTTGGTTTGGTTCAGTACTGTCCTATGCTGTGTTGTGATTTTTTAACACTTTATCGCTTGCAGTTAGTCCAGAACGCAGCAGCCCGGCTTTTAACAGGAAGTAGAAAACATGTGCATATCACACCAATTCTTGCATCTTTGCACTGGCTTTCCTGTCCACTTTAGAGTTGATTTTAAGATTTTATTGTTTGTTTTTAATCCTTGAATGGACTGGCACCATCTTACATCTCGACTCATCCAAATCTACACTCTTGCGCGCTCTTTGAGGTCCGAGAGCCAGCTCCAGCTTGTGGTGCCTAAGATGAGACTTAAAACCAGAGGAGACAGAGCGTTTTCTGTGGCTGGCCCTAAGCTCTGGAACGCTCTGCCCCTCCATGTTCGATCTGCCCCACTGTAGAGTGGTTTAAGGTCCTCTGTTGTCTTTAATTGTTTTATTATTTTATGTTTTGTTTTTTGTTTTGTTTTTCATTTCAGTGTTTTTATTTCACTTTATTGTTTTTATTTTTGGAATTTATTTATTGTGTGCATGTTTAGTTTGTTTTATTATAGTTGTTTCACTTTTTTTATGTGCAGCACTTTGGAAACAACTGTTTGTAAAATGTGCTATAGAAATAAAGTGGATTGGATTGGATTGGATACTACATTATGTGACACTGGCCTCACATGCGGGCACTGTCACGGCCCCTTTCGTACCGGAAGACCTCATTTAGTCTTACTTCTTTTACATTGTTTTATTTGTATTGAAATTTTAATTAAACAGACGAAACTAAACTGTTAAACACAAAATTCCCTTACAGATTCAACAAAGCAAATGATTGTAAAATGAGAATATTACTGTTTTATGCAGTAAATACCTGGTTAAGCTAGTTCCGGCTGCTATCTGCTAGCTTAAAATGGCGATAAATAAATGTGCTGTTTGGGCTTCTATTGGCAAACTTTTGCAAGATACATTCATAAATATCAATATAAATAAACAATATTAACTGTACACTTACAAATAATGTGTTTAAAAGACGTAATTTCGCCGTGACCAGGACCAAATATATTCTTTTATTAAAGGGACTATATTCAATTTTTTTGCAACAATATAACTTGAAAACAATTTTCCCCTGGCATTGATGTCTTGTTAATGTATCTATTCAGGTAGAAACTAGTCCACAAAGTTCTGTCTATGTTTAATAAAATCTCATTGTGTCCAATTTTTTCTGTTGTTGTTTTTAGCATTGTGGCTAACAGTTGTTAGCATGGAGACTCACCTCCCACTAACAGCTGTGAAAGAGACATTAAAACTCATCACAATGAACAATTTTGAAGCTCAGAGTGCATTAGATTTACGTAGATTTAGTAGGAAGCTTAAAATGAATTATTTCTGCTTGTTTACATTGTTAATGATGCAAAATCAGGTATAGTCCCTTTAAAGCTTTAACTGACCTCTGTAAGAAACATTGATTACAAAGAAAAATTCATGATTTGATAAATAAAATCGAAATATAAAATAATTGTTTGGGGCACCACTCACCAAAGTAAGAAATAGTTGATTCTATTACAAACTATTTTATTTAATTAACTATTTATTGATTAATTAATCATTAGTCTAATCTGAAGGTTGTAAGATCTTTTCACAATTCTTTGGTCTGTTTTTTTGACACGTCCTTAAGGTTTGAAGATCTGCACCAAAATTTTGCACATAAAGGAATTATTCAGGCTATATGTAATTTCATTTTTCCAAACTCTTGGTGTTGGTGCACTATGTAAGATTTTTGAGGGGTTTTTACAGCTATCTACCATTTACAAACCAGATCTGTGGAGAGCAAATTGTAATTGTAGCTTTGAGTCAAATAAAAGAGTATCTGTGAAATAAACTCTATGTTTATTGTCATGCTAGAGAACATTGTAGGTGAAGACATAACATCATATCAGGTTGGACACAGAGCATCTTAAATTCAATTCATTACATAATTTAGTGGACTGTTTGGATTTATTACACATTTGAGATGCTTAGATTGTGCCATTTTTTTGCATTATTTTCATTCTAAAACCTGGAGATCCACAGTGAAGATGCTGCTGAATCCATTTCATATTCAGTCGCTCTGGTCAAAGTCTCCCACAACAGCGCTATGGCAACCCCTTGTTATTCTCCCTCAGGCTTTTTATAGCTCAGCTGTATCCTGTACATCACTGTGCTAATTGTTAATCCTGCAGGTTACCACTGGTTTATGTCCTGCTCTTGTCTCTGCTTACACCTGGGACGTGTCACTTCAGTATGTTAACACAAGAAATCAAATCAACAAGGACACAACAAGAGATTATATTCTGTTATATACCTAAAACATAACTCTTTATTTGTTACAATAGCAATCTTGTGATAGGTTATACTACTGACTTCTGTGTGGTTGGTAAGTTACTACTAATATAGTGTTGTACTGTATTATATCTAGTGCTGTATAATTAATTGTTTTATTCTGCCTTAGGAGAACTGATGAAATGTAACTCTAGTGCTAAGTCTGGCATATTGGCCGGCTGCTGAAAACATTGATGTTTGGACAGTGTATACATTGTCCAAATTCAAATCAAACAAAACTGTTAATGTATAATTAAGTTGATTTATGTATGTATTTATTTGATGGGGACTTTGCACAATAAATAAATTGCCTAGACCAGTTAGCTACAAGCTAATTTTCATCAGTAGTCCTTGGGTAGAAGCAAAGTGACAGCAAGTTTAATGTTCAGCAGGTCATACACACCTTTTAAAAATACAGTCAAAACATAAGCACCAGCAGAGCGAACACAGACTACACAGTTTAAAATAATATCTGAAAACTATCTATACTTCAGGGATGAAAATGCTAACATGTTTGTAATACAGTATTATGGTCTCTAAACTGTAACTAGTTACACATCTGTGTTAATGTTAAACAATTCGGGTAACACTTTAAAGTACCGGCCCGCTAGTTAATAGTAACTACGGGGGTACTTACTGGTACTTCTGGTGTTAGTACCAGTGGTAGTTACTGGTAACTACAGTGGTACTTGTAGTGGTACTTAGAGTCACAAGTACTGGTAACTAAAGTA